>OY728150.1:701410989-702660989 GCA_963277665.1 Viscum album
TAATATTAATTTAAAGGTTGTTAACACCTAGATGTTGTATTAGTGGGAATGAATAGAACTAACTACAACAATACTATAAATTTTTGTTAAATTTTTTTATATTTATCCAAAAAAAATTAGATGCTTAAAATGTGAATTAATCTAATTTTACGCATAAATACTCTATTATTATTTAAAATGTCAATTTAACACCTTTTAATAGATAAACATCATTAAATATAGTTTTTGTCACTTTCATGTGTTCTTTTTGACAAAATAAAATTTATTCTTTATAATCGGGACATCAAAATTCATATTTGGTAAAATCTTGGTATTTTTCTGATAAAATTCAATTTACGATGAATAGTGAAAAATACTGTATTTTAATTCAAGATTTCATTTTAATATAATTTAATTATATTGATAGATTATCAATTTATTTTGTTTTAAAGTTTAATTAGATTATATCTATACCATTTAATCCAATTTTATTCATTGGAATTAATTTCACTTTGAAATTGTACATAAACGTGTGTCAATCTTTTGATAGTTATTATTTCATTAAAAACGATTATTTTTATAATGGAAATTAATTTTAAATTAATTTATCCAACATCTCTGTTTTGAAATTGGTAAAATAGACATCATTTTTAGATTTGGAATATTAAATATATGTTTGGCTGAATTTTTGGTAGTTTACTGAAAAACATCAATTTGTGAGTAATAGTGAAACCGCAAAGTAGTTTTTAGAAACTGACATTTTCATTTAAAATAAATTTTACCGTTTTTGTGAATTGAATTTCAAAAATAAGACATACATGGTTGTTATTAGTATGTTAAATGACCATCATGGGCATCATTGGGTCTATTTTGGGACCCCATGGACGCACTTAAGAGTGATAATGACACCTTATTTTAATTAACTTTAACTAATGACAAAAATGACAAAAACAAATATCTTTTAGTAAATTAATTTTTACATAGGGTTATATAAGTTATCGTTCAGATATAAATATTATTTGGAAATATAAAAATATAGACTACATCATGATGTTTTTATTTTATTTTTAGACATCATATAAATAAAATTATTTATGACACATTATCGATTCAGTGTTTACCTCATTAACAACGGATTTAAATAAATAATATTATAATGATTAAAAAATTTCCAAAACATGTCCAATTCTTATTGGATGATTTTATTTTGACCATGTTTTATCTTATCTTTGATTTTAATAAGTATTGGGCCTTTAAAAACCGAGAATCATTATATAATAAAATAATATTTTCACACTTTCTTGAAGAGTCCATCCTCCCATTATAAAAAGACCTCACCTAAAACACATTCCTCACACCTCTCAAGCCCCATGGCTCGTCCAACCCTTACCCAAAGAATCTCTTATGATCCCTATATTCCCTCTAGATGCCTTAACTTAGGCATAAGTGACATCCATAAGTCTTTTTGGGTCAAACCAAAGGGAGTTACTCGAATTAAAGGAAACAGTTTCTCTTAAATTCTTTTCTTTTATTTTACTTCTCCAACCACTAAGCTCTTTTTATTATTATTTTTATAACATAAAAAATATCTGTAATATACTAGGATGTTTTTATGATATGTATTTGAACTACACTTACAGATACCTCCATCTAATTATTAAAGAACATTATGTTTCTAAGGGTGGAAAACTAACGCCTCACGAAATGATGATTGTTCAATTATCTCCTAACGCCTCTCATAGTTTACATTAAGATGGAACTATATTTATATATGATATATATTATGTTTATGTTTTCATTATTCTTCTTTATTTTTAATTTATATCATACCTTTATGGTTTCCATTGTGGGTGAATGCGATAATTTCATTTGAGGAGGTGTGGACTATCGCCCCCTCAAAGTAATATGACTCTATAATGCCTTATGTGGGAAATATGAAGAATAAATTTTATCATATTATATATGATAATATACTACAATTATAGTATATATATGTATCATTATGTTTTAATTCAATTAAAACAAGAAATATAAATGAAATTAGCCTTTATGCATACGTATGGCTTATCATCTCCATGAATGGTGCATTTCATTTCCTACCTCCAAATGTTATGTACTATTATAAATGTTTATATATAGAATGGGTATATAAGATATAAAAAAAATCATGAATATCATTGTGGATATAGTGACATTTTGACCACATGACCTACTTGTAATTATAAGAAGTACATTTTTGACTCATGTACCAAATTTCAACAAAACGACCGTAATTAACTTATATATTGAGGCATATTTTGTTTTATTACCTGAATTTCTTTTATACGTTGTATAACCACCTTTGACATTTCATTTCATTCAAAGGGAATATTTTTTCTATGAATCATTCTTCAAAATGAAAAAAAAACAATGTTTCTTTTTAACGTAAGCGGTGACAACGACCTTTCCGCCGTCACAAGTATTATTTGATCTTTTGGCTTCCTTCACAATCCTTAATGTTTTAAAAAGTAAAATAAATACCATATACTCTACTAAATATTTTGTTATTGAAATGGTTTTGATAATGGATTTGTTATGTCAATATATTTAAATGATATATTGTGATTGAAATGTGGAAATGATATTTTTCCTTTATGGTTATTTTATGTGTTATGGATATGTTATAGTTCTAGGAAACTTTTTATGTATACGGGTAGTTATGTGATAAACCTTGGGTGGGTGAGCCCGAGATATCACTCCAATGCATTGGGTTACGTGAAAGAAATAAACATGAATTTTTCTCCTATGAGATTTATTGGATATACTGTGATGGTTATTCCAAATGTGACTCCCTACATAGTTGTGATTACTACAATGTAAGTATGATATGGATTCCAAAAGTTAAATTTATGATTTTATGTTTTCTATGTGTTATTCGTAAATCTTATGATTTGATGAGGTATTTTAAAGAGATTATTTTATGTATGAAATGGTGACGTATTTTTTTCGTTCATTGTTTTATTTCCCTTACTAAGATTTTTATGTCCATCCTATATTTTAAAATGTTTATCACAGGACATAAATATGACTAGGGTCAAGGATTGGATCAAGGAAAAGTCATGCTGTCAAAAAAATGGGATAGTTCATGACTCTATTTTTAAAAACTTTTATTTTATGAAAAAATGGAAACTGGTTAGAAGTTTCTACCTTGTAATTTTTGAGATATAATATAATACTTATGGAGTAATTCTATAAAACTCTAATCCTGAAAATCTCTTCATTGTAAATTATTCATTTAACTCAAGATTATGTAATGTTTAAGGTCGGGTCCTTATAGTTGGTATTAGAGGATCGTTTAGATAACTTTAGGAGGTAGGGAATGGTAAAATTTATATCTATAAATTAATTTCAGTTAATATTGAAATGATATCATTTAAATATTACCATATTTCTTTGTCGGAGATATCTTTATGTTCATAATGGTTTTCCGGAGAGGAAACAAGGAAGATATGTTTGGAAGACATCAAGAGCAAGACAACATTCCAAATCAACAACTTGAGATGGTTGGAATCAAAACTGAACAGTTTGTTGTAGTGATGGCATAGTTGACTTAGGATGTAAATGGTGGTGTAATTTTTTCCGAGATCAGCTAGGTCAACCACAAAGAAAAATGTTAGTATTGAAGAATTTCTTGAGGCAACATCCCCCATCTTTTAGAGGATCGTCTAACCATGTGATATCTGAACGGTGGATTGAATCACTAGAATTTTTTTTAATGACATGGTTTTTTAAGAACATTAAAAGGATAGTCTCTTTATTTACCATTTTTAAAGTGAAGCATATCAGTGGTGGTAAATGGTGAAAAATATCAGGGATAGTGAGGAGATTGATTCTCTTGATTGGGATGAATTAAAATGTATGTTTCTCAATAAATATATTCCTATGGTGGTTCATATTAGGATGGAAAATAAATTCCTAGAATTGAGGCAGGAGGATGACTCAGTGGATGGTAATGAAGCAAAATTCACTTGACTCAAAAGTTATGCTCCCAATTTCATATGACATCTTGATAGTAAAATCAAACATTTTTACTCAAGATTAATGCCAATGTATCAAAGGGAATTAGGTTCTCGTGAGTTCAAATGTTATAAAAAAAATGTTCGATGTTCAGAGAAGGTTGAAATGGAGTTTCTCGATGATCAGGTGTTCTATAATAAACAACAGAATAAGAGGTCAAGGTGGCTGGAGAAATGGAAGAACTCTTCAAAAAATTCTGACGGTGAGAAACATATGTTTACAATTTGTAAAAATTTCGGTTAAAATCATACTGGTGAAAGTCTTTGGAATCCATCAAAGTGCTACTGATATGGTAAAATGGGACATAAAGCTCATAAGGTACTAAAAAGGTTGAGGGTAATGGTAGGAAAAAAATATGATTATAGTAAGTAAAATGTTTTATGTGCAATGAAATGGGTCATTATGAAAATGAGCACCCAACAAAGAACTCAACTGAGGGAAAGAAACCAGAATACAAGCTGAAATGGGTGGTGAAGTCCTTTGAAACTAATTTAGAAGATGTTGGGCTATTAAAAGATGTAGTATCAGGTACACTGTTTGATTGTTCAGATTATGCTAATGTGTTATTTGAAATGAGGTCTACACACTTGTTAATTTTGGGGTAGTTTTCTAGTAAATTGGTAATTCGATATCCATATATGAATCCTGAACATATGGTAAAATCACATAGGGAAAATGTTGAAACAAAAATAAATTATAAGAACCGTCTTTTCCTTGTGTGGGGAAAAATCTACATGCAAACCTTATTGTTTTTCCTCTAGTAGAGTTTCATGTTATTTTGGGTGTGGATTGCCTTTCTGTTAATCATGATATGATCGACTGTAGAGCTAAATAGATTTATTTTGAGAATAATGTTTAGTTTGTGTACGATAATGAACACTTAATTTTGATAACAAATCAGTAAGCTATGAAACAGTTTAAATATGGAAATGAATGTTTCCATGCACATATTATTGAATACAAAGGAACTGTTCAGATTAATAATGTGTTAGTGGTTAATGAGTACCTTGATGTTTTTCCTAACGAGTGGCCTGGTATTATAACTGATTGGGAAGTTGAATTTACTTTGGACATAGTTCTTAATGCTAATTCAATTTCAATACCCCTTATATAATGGATCAAATTTATCTTTTAGAGTTAAAGAAGATATTTCTTGAGTTATTGGATAAATGTTTCATTTGTCCTGGCACATCACCATTGGGTGATCTTGTCTTGTTTGTTAAGAAGATAGATGGTTCAACAAGACTTTGCATTGATTATAGATCATTGAATAACATAACTATTAAGAACAAGTATCCATTGCCACATATCGATGATTTGTTTGATCAGCTTTAGGTAGCTCAGTATTTTTCGAAGATTGATTTGAGGTTGGAGTACCATCAGTTGAATGTAACGGAAGTAGACATTTTAAAGACCGCGTTTTGTACTAGATATGGTCGTTGTGAATCTTTACTTATGCCTTTTAGTCACTTTTATATTTTATTTTTTAAAAAAAATTTCTTTTTTAGAATCGGGGCATAAAAATTAACTTTTGGTAAAATTTTGGTATTTTTCAGATAAAATTCAATTTTTGATGAATAGTGGAAATTACTGTATATTAATTCAAAACATAATTTTAATATAATTTATTTATATAGTTATATTATCTTTTTAATTCATTTTAAAGTGTAATTAGATTATATTTTTCCATTTATTCTAATTTTGTTCATTGGAATTAATTTCGCTTTGAAATTGGACATAATCAAATGTCAATATTTTGATAGTTATTATTTTTAAAAAACATGATTTTTATTTTGAAAATGGGAATTAATATTAAATTAATTATTCCAACTTTTTTTATTTCAATTTTGGTAAATAGAAATAATTTTTTAATTTGGAAGATAAAATATAGCTTTGGCCGAAATTTTGGATGTTTTCTGAAAAACATCAATTTTTGATGAATAATGAAACCACTAAGTAGTAGTTAAAAACCAACCTTTTCATTTAAATTAAATTTTAGAACTTCTGTGAATTGAATATTGAAAATACAATGTAAATTTTTGTTATTAGTAAATTAAATTTGGGTCAATAAGATGAAAATTATTTTTGGTGATTAGTAACTTTTGAGTTTTATTTATTGTGGTTAAAGGTAAATAGGGTAATTCAATGTATAATGAATATCATAATAATAACGAATTACCTTAACACTAGACCAAAACTTAATATATTAGTCATGGATTACCATGGGAATCCTTGGGTCTATATTGGAACCCCATGTAGCCACATAAGAGTGATAATGACTATTTAATTTAATTAACTTATAGTGGAGACAAAAAATGACGTAAACAAATATCTTCTAGTAAATTAATTTTAACAAAAGGTTATATAAGTCAAAATTTATACTATAAATATAATTTGGAAATCTAAAACTATTTCCTACATAATTATGGTTTTTTGTAATTTTTAGATATCAAATAGATAAAATTATTTATGACACAATTATGATTCTGTGTTTACCTCATTAATAAATGATTAAAATAATTAAAATTATAACGATTAAAACAATATCCAAAACAGGTCCAATAATTATTAGATTATTTTATTTCTACAATGAGTCATATTATCTTCTACCTTTATTAGTTTTGGACCATTAGAAACCGAAAATCAGTTTATATTAAAATAATATTTTCACACTTTCCTAAAGAGCCCCTCCCCCACCTTATAAAAATCCTTCACATATAACCCATTACTTACACCTCTCAAGCCCATTGGATGCTCCAAACCCTGCCCAAATAAGCTCTCAAGATACCTCTATTCCAACTGTAATCCTTAAATTATGTAGAAGGCACTTCAAGAAGTCATTTTTGTTCAAACCAAAGGGAGTTTCCGGAATTAAAGGTAACTGTTTATCTTAAATACTTTTCATTAATTTTACTTACACAACACCTAAATTATTTTTATTATTTTATTTTAAAAAAACCACAAGTATCCTAAATATACTAGGATGTTGTTATGAGATTATTTTAAACTACACTTAAACACAGCTCCATCTAATGGGTAAAATACTTATTGTTTCTGTGGATGGAAAACTAATGCCTCATGAAACAAATATTGTTCAATTATCTCTAAATGCCTCTCATGGTGTCTATTAAAATGGAAATGTATTTCTATATGATATAAATTATGGTTATTTTTTTTATGATTCTGTATTTTTCATTTATACCATACCTTTATGGATTCCATTATAGGTGAATGCTATAATTTTAGTTGAGGAAGTGTGGACAACTGCCCCCTCAAAGTGATATGACTCGTTAATGCCATATGTGGGCCATATAAAGTATGGAGTTAATAAAATTATATATGATATTATATTGGAATTATAATATTACTATGTATCATTATGTTTTAATTCCATTAAAATATGAAATACAAATGAAAGTTGCATTCACGCGTACGTACGGCTTACCATCTCCATGAACGGTGCATTTCATTTATTACCTCCAATTTTTATGTACTATTAAAAATACATATATATATATTAGATCTATAATATATATATATATTACCTAAATCATGAATACCATTTTGGTTATAATGAACTTTTTACAGTGTGAACAACTTGAAATTATAGGAAGTCTATTTTTTGACTCAAGTACCAAATATCGACAAAATGATCCTTATTAACTTAAAAGATTACATAATGTTTATAACATTGTAATAAGTGATATAAAAGTAATAATTAACTTGAAAAATTATATTAGGAAAGTATAAATTATCATTAGTTTATTATTTAAGAGATTAAAGAACAAACGGGTCTAGTCAGACATGAGGTAAGGTACTTCGTATCAACATCCTTTCATTGATGAATATTTTGTTTTAATACATGACTTTATTTTATATGTTGTATTAACACCTTTGAAATTTCATTTCATTCAAATGGAATATGTTTTCAACAAATAATTTTACTAAATTAAAAAAATAATTTTTCTTTTTAACGTAAGCGGTGACATCGAGCATTCTACCGCCATGAGTATTATTTGATCTTTTGGTTTCATTAACAAGCCATAATGTTTTTAAAAGGGACATAAATACCATATACTATGTTACATATTTTGTTTTTGAAAATGGTTTTGATAATTTATTTTTAATGTCAATTTATTTAAATGATATATTTTGATTGAAATGTTGAAATGTTATTTTTCCTTTATCTTTGTTTTATGTGTGATGAATATGTTATGGTAATAGGGAATTGTTTAAGTATACGGGTGGTTCCATGATAAACCTAGGGCGGGTGATCCTGAGATAGCTTTCCAATTCATTGTGTAACGTTACGGAGGAAAACGTGAATGTTTTTCCAAATACATTTAGGGAATATACTATGATAAGTATTCCAAAGGTAACTCCCTATATAGCTATGATAGCTATAATGTATGTATGATATAGACTCCACAAGTTACCTTTATGATTTTATGTTTTCTATGTGCTATTCATAAATCTTATGATTTCATGAGGTATTATAAAGAGCTTATGTTATTTATTCAATGATGGACTAATGTTTTCTTTCTTTGTTTTATAACCCTTACTGACCTTCTTATGCTAATCCCATGTTTCGAAACAAAATTCACAGGACCTAACGATTAATAGGGTCAAGGATGAGATCAAGGAAAAGTTATTTTGTCAAAAAAATGGGACTAGACATGAATCCTTTTAATGATTTTTTATTTTTTGAAAAAAGGAAACTGAGTAGAAGTGTATACATTGTAATTTTTGAGATATAGTGTTATAGTTAAGGCCTAATTTTCTAAAGCACTAAACCTGAAAATATCTTCAATGTGAATTATTATTTTAATTAAAGATTATGTAAGGTTTAAAGCTGTGTCCTTATATTCTATATTTTTGAATGATGAATCTTCTTCAAAATAAGATAATATTAATCTTTCTTATGATAAAGATTCTAATTTTTCTAAACATCATAAAAAAGAGAATTAAAACTTTAATAAAAAAAATTTATGAATAATTTAAGGATAAGTGGTTTAATAAAATAATTATCATATCTCTCTAAAAATAATGATAAAAAACTATTGAAAAGGTACCATTAATAAATATTTCTAAAAAAAATTCTTGTTAAAATTGTTTTAGAAAAAAAAACATTATACTTAAATTTATACTACTGAAGATAAGGATTCAGTTGTAAAATAAAAATATGAAATTTATCGCCTGGAGAAACATTTATCAAAAATTTCCACTAGTGATGAATGTTTTTGATAAAATATACAATTTAATCATACCTCATGGTAATAGTTTTGGAAAGGTAAATTTTAATTAAAAACTAACTTTTAGTAATATTTAATTTGTTTCAATGAGTTCACCCTTTTTGGGAGAAATTCAAATGTGTTTGGAATTCGACATTAAATTATTCTCTTAGTAATGTTCAATTCTTAGGATTCAAAAAATACTATTTTTCAAAAAAAAGGATTAATTAATAAATTTATTGAAATTACTAGACTCAAGAAGGTTTTGGGCGCAATAGAAATTTTTTTTCTTTTCATTCTTTTAGTAAAATAAATAATTTATGGAATATAAGATTACCTGGTATGTCGATAGTTTCTATTCCATGAATGGTTCTGGTAAGAATGTTTTTTCCAAAAATTATTCTCAAGTTAAAAGGGTTAAAGGATACATTTGGAAATAATTATCAAGGATGGATTATCTGTATAGGTAGCATAATTGTTATTGGTTATTTCTTTAACTTCAAATTTCTATTTGTTAATGGAATTAAGCACAAAATTATAATCATTTGTCAACTATTTGATGAATTTTACCATGTGAATTTTATAAACTATGAATGTACTATTATCAATTCCGTGGATGAATATCTTATTTCTTATAATAGACATAAGAATGATTATACACTAATCATAAAATATTATTTAGGCCATGAATGACATTAAATAACTATAAAGGATGATAATTTTTTTCATAAAAGATTAGAAATTATAACCATATAATCATAGAAAACCTGATTAAGAACATAATTTTTATGCATCAAACCAATCATAGGGTTGATTATTTAAATGGATTTGAGCTCTATTAATATAGAAAGAAACATAATTCAGGATTTTTATATATTTATGAAGTATGAGCTACTGATTCTATATATTTAGTGAACATAGACTAATTCATAACTACAGAAATTGGGGATATTGTGGGGAAATACTATGTATTTGTATTGGTTGATGATTACACTTGATACACAGGGGTTTATTTCCACCAATATAAATATAATTATTTTTGTTATTTTGAAACTTTTATAACCAATGTTTTAAATGAGAAAAACATTCCATTGACCACTATTTATAGTGATCATGGTGGATTAATTTAATTTCTTATTTTTTCACAATTTCTATAAGAATGTTATGTAAAATAACTTTTAAGAACCTAGATCTCCACTTAAAATGTGGTTGTTGAATAAAGAAATTTTATTATTAAATAAATAACATTAACCATGAGTAGTGAAAATTAAATTGGTAAACATTTTTTGGATGAGTTTGTTATTACTTCGGTCTATATTATAAATTGATTTTTCATAAATCCAATTCAAATAAAAACACTAATGTGTGGTAGGCTTATTCAAACCAAAGGATTCATACATTATATTTTCATGATGTAATGTATTCATCCAAAATAAAAAAGTTAACATACATAAATTTGCACCCAAATACAATGATAGAATATTTTTATGTTCTTTTATACATCAAAGGCATGTAGTGTTTTAAATAAAATTTATTAAACTATTGAGGAAACAATACATATTAAATTTGATGAAACCAACCCATATGTTTAAAAAAATCATCTAACATCCTCAGATGTAATTTATAACACTAATTTTTCTATGTTGTTATAAAATTATTCTTATAAAGAAAAAACTCAATTAATAGTTTTTGATGTTTTTCCTCAATTATATTTCCAACCAAATGATTGAGAAAATCCTTTTCAAAACCCAATAATTATATTGTTTCTTTGGTATCATCTTATGCATAAAATAATTGGTGATGTTTGTCAACCCTTTAGGATATGAAGTTACTTAATTTAAGAAATAGAATATATTTCATTCTATTTGAAATTTGAATCGAAAAATCTTGATAAAGAATCAATTAAGGAAAAAAGAAAAACTAAATTAATTTGAAAAGAAAAAATTCCAGAAATAGGTTGAAGGAAATTAATAAACTTCTATAATTTGAGTAAAATGTATTTTATGTATAAAATGTGGTAAAATGGAATTATTATTACAATTAACGAAATACATGTTGCTAAGGACTATTATCACGAACTGACACAGTTCGACCCCAAACTGATCACCATAGATGATCCGGGGAATGGCTTGATGGGTGTTCCCAATACCCAGATGATGAAAAATACATCTGAGCATTAAAATAATAAATAAAAAGGGAACTATTTATAATAAAAATGAAAAAAATGAAAAAAAAATTAACATTAACCCCAATATAAAAATAATATTCTGAAAATATTTTACATTGTAGAAATATTATAACCAAATAATACAATGACAAAAATGAACCTAAACACCACATCATCTTTATTTTATCTCAAGGGTTTCCCTTTGATTCCAAAACCAACCATCACCCACAATGATCAATAACATGTTTACAACCTGTACCAAAAGATAAAAATATAAATCTGATATATGCATGAGTATTAAAACATTGTACGTATCACGATAATATATTCCCATTCAACATAATTTGAAATAAAATTAACATAATATTCCATTTTTAAAAAAATATATGATGATATGATTTTAATAAAATTTATAATGAAAACCAATCTTGGTCCATTGCCCCCCATTTCCAATTAAACGCACACTCTTTTTCAAAATATGAGACATAAGCATTTATGAATCTTTTCCAAATCCTATTTCCAAAACACATTAATAAAATATATAAATTTCTAGTATGAATTATTTTTGATCATGGAAAAAGGTATTATAATCATACAATAATGAAATTGAACTAATAACATAATAATAAACAAGAAACAAATTTCATAATCAAATGCCTCAAGAAACTAACTTCTAATAGAAATGGGTGATCCAAGGATCCCATGAATAATCAAGAACATATTAATACATGAGGCCCACCCCTTGAAGCTTGCCTTATAAGATGAAACCAATATCACCACAAACACTCCAGACCACCCTATCTTTGGAAAAACCAAGGGGAAAATCTAAATATAAAAAAACCAAGTATATCCACCTACTATAGGCCAATAGCATGTGTATAATCTAGATAGTGCTTCAATGATTTTTAGAAAAATATCTCAATATTATTTCTTCACATTTCTCACATATAAAGTGGGAGAGCCAACCAATTATAACCAATCATCCAATAACATGAATATATAATAATAATAATTCAACTACATGCCTCACCCCGAGCCCTCATACGGATCAATCTCTTACTCTAGAAAAAATTGATATCAAATTATCCCATAATAAAGATCTCCAATTATTTTCATGGTAAATGTGTCATGATAATTCCAAAGGGAAGACATACCAACCATTAACTATAAATAAGAAAATATGGTTATCAATGAAGAGATTTCAGTATAAACATTTCTCCACTTTTATAAAAGTGAAAAATGTTTCTCCAGATCATTTTATAGAGAATATTATTTATCAAAGAACAAAATCATCATTAAATAATTGTGTACATACAATAGTCACCATTTCAAAACCATTTTAAAAAACTCTTTCATGTACATGCACCACATAAGAAAAATGAAACCATTTTCATCAATGTGATAATTGGGCCTTGCACAGTTATCACATGCCTTTCTATTTTAAAGAATAAAACCTATTTATAAATTCATTTAAGAAATCCAATAACACCATTTATATGTAAAACCTATGTTTTAAAATCCCAATCAGGCATCAAATTTCACAAAAAACCCCAAAATCCAATCTAGAATTTCATTGAACACTTGGTGATCAATAATGAAAAATACTATGTAATTTATCACATAAAATGATAAATCACAAATTTTCACACCAAAAAATTTATAAAAATATCACACACCAGGATTTAACATGTATGAACTTTTCCAAAATAAATATAACAATGAATATTAAATTATTGAGGAATGTGAAATGGGAAACATGCATCAAATACAGGGATCTTCTACAACGCACACCACAAATCACACCAAAATAGTTCCAAGAGACAAAATCTCTTAAGAGGAACCCTCAAAAAACATAACACATAAAATAAATACATGGGAAACAAAATATTTGGTTGAGATTACCATATGTGTACTATATCTCAAAATAATGTGAAATAGAAATGAATATGGAGATGAGAAGAAGAGATTACATTGAGAAATCTCTCCAAATCCATGAAGAAACCCTATAACCACACCAATAAAGGGATGTCAAGGCCTGAATAACAAAAGAGGAACGTCGTTGGGGTTGAAAGAACCTAGAAATAGGGGAGAGGGGAGGATTGGTTCTAAAATCCTGAGAGATAAATGAAATATTTATTTAGTAAAAATAGGATATGGGTAACTCACATGGTTTGGTTTTATGGTTATAAAATTGTACACCAACTGTGAACCCCTAACTTGACACAACTGTGTCCCTGAAAAATTTTGGATCAAAGTTAACAATATATGAACAATCCATGAAAAATGGTTTTTTTCTAATGATTAGTTTCCCGCATATTATCTGTATGGTTTTGCAGACCATGTACAAGCCTTAAGCCATGCCACTATCTCCAAATATCATCTGCATGGCTACCTGGATCGTGCCATATAGTTTTCTCTACACATGGGAATATCATGCATAGGTTATATTAAACATGAGAAACCAAATTTTCCCCATGAATGACCAAATGATCATTGGAATAACCACGGGGTCAAAACAAATCAAGATAAACATCAAAAATCTAAACAACTTCACACGTAGTACTCGAGAGAGAAATCTAGAACCCCAAATAAACTGGAATATGTGATGAAAAAAATGAAACATTGTGTGTGATAATTCTCCCCACCATTAACGCATTTCTCCCTTGGAAATCCGAAATATTCCTGATTGCTCAATCAAAGGATACAGAGTCCACAACCACATGATCTAACCTCATGAACCGCGAATACCTCAACCACCTTTAAATTGAACTCACACCTATTTCTCGAAGAAAAATGAAAAATGATATAAAATCTCATGAAACAATGTGAAATTTTATCTACAACCATTATTACCATTCTTCACAATAAAATTCTAGGAAAACTCCAAAAAACAAATGAATTTCTCAATCTAAAGGAACTCAAAATTTAGATATCCTAAAATAGAATCACAAGACTTTTGACTAAAACAACATGAAACAAACCAAATTTATCTACAAGGTTTTGGTGGACAGGTTCCCCATTATTAGAATCCGACTAACACAGATTATATCTTGACAATTATCAATGATAGCAATTGTGGTCTCCCCATTATTATGAATTAACTACCGCTGGACAATAAAAAATTCAACATGATCCAACACAAGGAAATTACATCACAATATAATGCAAAAACATCCAAAACAACCAATAAATCATAGTTAAGAAAACTAAACAAAATCATTTAGGACACCCCCTCTTGAATAAAGGGGATAATAACTAAGGCAATGCTCACCGAACCCCAATAATATTTAAACATATACAGTAAAATAATTATAAAATCTCATCATATTTATACATTAATTATAATTTTTATACTTATATGGTACTATTGTTCTGAGAAATGATGTATGTTACAACTATGGAGATTATAGGTTGTATGTATTATTTGGTAACATTTCCATTTTTTAATGATCGTAATATAAAAAAGATAAGTAATTATTTAAAATTACAAAATAATCATATTATAATATATAAAAAAGTATTTATTTATATATACTTTTTTATCATCCATTTGGCCATTTTTTAAAATATAGTGACATCTCTTTATGAAGGTTGTAGTCCCAACATTCATGTATGACATTATCATATACAGTGAGTGAAAGGTTTAGAAGAAAAATGATATATTATCTTTTCATAATTATTTATATTTAATTAATATCATAATTATTCCTTTAATATCACATATAATATTTAGCATTACCCCTACTACCTTCCATGTAAATGTTTATTCAAAAAAATAACATTGCTCTCTATATAATTAGTATTCCATATACATGAGAAACATTATAATATAACCTCTTGAATAAAATGTAAAAAATAGAATATATCATTTCATGAATCCATATGTATAATTTTTCTATAAATATCATATATATTCATTCAATATCTCATCATAATCATCCATGTGATTTGGTAATGGAAAACTGAAGGACATGAGTTCTTTAGGTGGTAGTCCCCCTTACACACAATTATTATTTTGTAACATTACTGATGAAAGAAGATATGGGTTTTGGTTATACCATTATCATAGAAACATATAAATATAAGTAAGATATTTTTAATTATAAATAAAATATTTTTCAACCAGAATTTATGATAATGGAGAAAGAAATGAAAACAAATGTTTATCGAAGAACGTTTCAACTTCTTCAGGTAGATTCTGTTGGTTTTCACCAAAGGGATTAATGGGATCGATTTGAATACAAAATAATTATTCTATGATAATAGGAGATATATTAAAGGTATTTTTTCATTAAATTTAATATATATTGTTTTTATGTGTTTAAGAGTGGATGATTGTTGGTGGTCGTTTACAAGTGATATGATTGGCACACATGTATCATTTTGAAAAGAATGAATTCCACTGACATTTTGATTCAGGTCAAAAGGATATAAGAGTGTAATATTATTGATAATATAAGTTATATGATATAAATATGTACAAAAAATATATTTTACTCATTTCATTAGGCCATTATAACCCTATTCTTTTTTTACCCATAATAAATCACGTTTTACAATAACTGTAGAAAAACATTATTTACTTTTAACTATTCTCTATGGTAAACAATAATGTTGAATGTTTTAAAAAATTGATATAATTTTGAATGAATATGTGGAATACAATTAAAAAAATACAATTTCAATAAGTGGTAAAAAAATAATTTTAAACAAATCCCATATACGAAATGAAAATTCATGTTTTTAAAAGGGGTAATTTTTGAGCAAAATATGATATTATACTGACTATATTAATAGTAATACCAAATAAAATAAAATAATTTAATATATAAGGTCATATTATATATAATTTTAGTTTAAAATAATCCACATTATATATTATTTTAACTAATTATAATTGAGAAACATTATTCATTTTAAAATTGTTTCCAGAAAAACCATTTTTTAAACAAAAAATAAAAATTGAACAAAATATAAATAATGATAAGAATTAATCTAGTGGATTAAATATTATTATATAATAAATATGTTATATTAATTAATATTCAACACATAATTGGACTATTACAATTATAAATTAATTGAAATGAAAATGTTTTTTTATTCAAATCGTTATTTATCATTTTTCAATGGAAAATTATTATCTTATAAACAATACAAAAAATATAACTGATGTAAATAATTATATATAAATTAAAAATTTATATTATAAAATTAAAATTAATATTATAAAATTTATAAATTATTATTTTAGAAAAAACGCATATATGAAATTAATTTTTTAAAAATATTTTCTTTTTTATCTAAAATTTATATCATATCTTTAAAATGAATAAAACTATTTTACTCACATGAATTAATATGAAAATTATTTAACCTATCCTTTCATTGGTTTTGTAGTTTTTCATCCACATTTATTTCTTATGTTATTACACATCCTTTGTATTTTTAATAATTTTACATAAATATGATTTGTATTTTAATGGAGGGTAAATGATTCACCAATATTAAATTTTGAAAACCTTAAATCGATTCAATATGACATATTAATTATGTATTTTTCTTCAGGTTATATGGTACATCAATTTAGGTAAATAAATATTACATTGGGATGTATACCATAAACATTTCAACAAATATATCTTCTGTAATTGTGATGAATTTTGTGCAAATTTGTGAATGTATAAAAATTTTATATGAGTTACACTGTATTTTATTCGAAATGGTTATGATAATTATTTATATTATTAAAATATTTCTAGTTATATTACATTTTTACCACATTTGATTAAATATATAACAACATTATATAATGTGATTTAATGTTATTGGATTTCAATGTTTAATTTTTATAATAAATAATTACGAATACTAGTATATCTATTAAAAAAATTTATTTTATTATTGAAATAATATTCCAAATATGTATTTTGGTATTATTAATTTTGATATTTTGATTTGTTTATTGAACGAATTTTACATGTCCATTTAACATGTTTTGATAAAATAACTTCATTAAATGTCAATTGGTTGTTCGTGTGCATGGTGATGTTGATGGAATATTACATTAATATATTTTTTTCATTTATTATAAAATAATTCAATAATATACAATAATATCATGATATATATTTCAATCTACCATTTATACATAATTTATATAAGCAGAAAATATCATGATAAATTTTTTATATTTATGAACTAAATGATAAGTATCAATATAAACTATTAATAAAAATATTATTAGAATGTATTTATTTTTTATATATGTAATGATTATCTTGTATAGGGGGATATGAGATTAATGATTTATTTATTACAAAATATTGTTACTATTTTATTAGATTCTTCTAATAAGTATACCATGTGAAATAGCTTAAATATTTTCATTAGTATTGATAGGATGAATATTTCATAATAATCCACATTACATATTTTTTACAAGGTACCCAAAATGATGAAATTCATATATTGGTACCTTTATTACCCTAACCATATAGAGGATCTAATTATTTGATAGTCATATATTATGTTCTTCATGGTGAGGTTGTTTTATAACCATGATAAGTCTGTTATTCCTAAAATACTTGTTGGACATTTTGTCTATGTGTAATGAACTGAATTTTCCTTGTAATGTTTTTTATTATATGGAATTATTACAAGTGTGTAAAAATTGATGGCGTGTGATTCCACAGCCCGGTGTTCCCAGAATGAATTTATGAACTTTTTTAAGGTGCATTCACTAAACGCGCGAGCAGCATTTTCTAACTTTTGAAGCGGTTCATGGATTAAAAATATGAGGGAACCATTGAATCTGCAGCAATAAGATTTGGTTAAGGGAGAATTCACTTCAACCTCAGTATATAATGTCATAGACCCTCCTTGTCCTTCCCTTGGCCAAATTTCTGGTGGTTGGAATGCCTTGGATCCATCAAGTATGGATCCTATGGGAGGAATCTCAGTGGAAGGATGTCATCATTGTGCCAACCATCGGCGACAGAGATTGGTGTGTCACCGATCGGGGCCACGGGGGATCTTGTTGGATTTTTCTACCCCCAGTATTCCCCATTTGTCTTTTTATTGTGTTCAATGCCGTTTTAGGTCCATAAACAATGTTATAAATCCCCTAGGAGTGGGGAGACCCTCCACTGACCCATTTTCCACCCTTTAAATAAAATCCTTTTATTGAAAGCTATTTTAAGCACCTACCCAATGGAAAATTAAATAACAATCAATCCCATCATGTATAACCACCCAATTGTGTGGTTATGAAATGATCCACCTTTAAATCCATTCAAAATTATTATCATGTAACTCTATGATCTCTCTTATTTATATCGAACTGGAATTCTTTTCTTCTTCTTCATGGTTGGGTTCATTCTCTACGTTGGTGCATTTGAAGTCCCCTTTCTAAGTTGAGTGGTGTTCATGTTCTGTAGCCTTTCCTACTCATTCTTGGAGTCCTCGGAGTTCCTCCCCTTCAAGTCATACATCACAGTTTTGGCACATGGAGAGAAACTTCAATTATTGATCATCCAAGTAAGGTTTTTCCATAGTCTCTCTTTTTTGTGAATCATGCGGGGTGGGTATGAAAATTATTCCTATAGTTTGGATGAAACCAGACCTTAAGGAAGATAAAAAATGGATTTTTAAGGGATGAAGGGGTGTGTTTGATGTTTCCAGTGTACTCTTTTACCCCTCTTTATATGTTTTTGATTGTATGGGCTTGTGTCCAATGAAAATTCTAGTCGTTAGTGGTCCTTTCCTTGCACACAAAAGAACCTCTGTTTTCAGGTTAATTATATGATTGAATGGATATAACATGGAAACTGGTAAATCACGTATTCTCGGTAGATTAAATTTATTCCCAATGAATAAGATTCCTTTTTTGATCACCCTAGTTAACCAAATGTAAAGAAGAAACTAAATGAATGGTATATTCAAATTGGAAAACCCCTTTTCTCTATTATGGTGATATTTACTATTGATTCTTGTGAAGTGATGGGGATGGGGATGGGATATCATATTTTTGTGCAGTTGTTGGAATATGACCTTGTACCCATACATTGGGGCTTTTCTTGGTTCCAGTACTTTGATGGATCTCAAGGATTGGTTTTGTTGTTGTGACTATACAAAGAGAACTGAGTGTGAATGATTAAATTTTTGCATGGCTATTTTTCCTTCTATGCCTTGTGGTTATTCCTGTTGATTTCCCAGTAGTGAAGAATTATTTTTAAATGTAATCGTTTCAATATGAAAATGATAATGGGTTCAATGGGAATTTTTTTACGGGAATGAGTTGCGATATGGTTGTGCTGCTTCTTAGAAATGAATAATAATGAGGGTGTTTTTGGTTGGGATGCTTTTGGAAACCCCTAGGTTGGAATGAGTGCTTGTTTACCTATATGTATAATTTAGTTCTTAGGTTTTATATTCACTCCACGCCCAAGTTGAGCACTTTGTGCCGAATACATCCATTTCATGGGGGAGGGTGTTTTTTCCAACACTCCTATGAGTGGATGGTTATTTGCTCCTTTTTTTCTTCCATTCCTGAGTAGCCCAAGACTCTTTCGGCTGACTATGATGGCCTGAGGTCTATTACAGCCCTAGATTCTTTGGTCAGGGTGTGTGGTGGTGGTTTGGCAAGGTGTGTGTGGGTAAGTGGTTTCCTATGTTCCTTAAGGATGAGCCCCAGGTGTCTTCGAGCATGGAAGTAGTTGTTCGGGCCTAGGTGTGTGCCGATATGGTTATGTTTTGTTGTTGGGGCCTAACGGGTGGGATGTGCGGTTGTGATATCCCTGGTGTGTATGGGCAGGGTGTGGAATTGTGACTGCAGTGAGAATGACGGGAGAGGTCCAATCCATAGGATATCTTCAATAACCTGTGGGAATGTGGCACGGGGTACCAAAATATTGATGTGCTAATACAATTACAATACTTGACTTACATTATTTGGGTAGTGTGACTTGGTGAGGATGGCGTGGATAGTTTCCATGCTTGGTGCTCAGGTTATCGCCTTTTATCACGGGCATTAGAATGTTTCCCCACTTGTGCACGAGGGCTATTGGTTTTCCCTACTAAGTATACTTGTATACCCACCCTATGTATATAAGACTATTTTCAGGTTTCTAGGAGGAATTTGGGGATCATGAAAGACCGTACTAGTTCGGACATTGAGACATTTTATGTTGTTGTTTTTCTTTGCAATGGTACTCTTCTAATGAGTTTTCTTTTACATTTGTAGCATTTACTTTTGGACATGCATATGGGAATGGTTTGTATTTTCTTTACCTCTACCTCTAGTTTTGGTGTTGTTGGGGATTTACTATCTTATCACCCAATCCTACTAAATAAAAATTGTAATTCCCTATATTTTGTGCGTGATTATATACCCTTCGTGCTTGTCACCCACTCCAGGACTTATTGAGGGCAGGTTTCAGGGGTCATTATCTCTCCTTCAAATTGTGGAAAGAATGGTATGGAAATCTGATGTCCCTTCCCTCATCATGGTGAAGGTGGGTCATGACAGAATGGTATTAGAGGTAGGTCGGGAGATAGAATAGAGTCTAGGTTTAGGCACAGAGAGGATATCATGGGTTGGTAGGGAAGTAGTGTTAGGAAATCTTGGTGTGTGAAATAGGTCAGGGAAGACCGGCTCAGACATAGGATTTTAGGGCCCACTGTGATCCGATGAAATGACTCAGGACCTATAGAACAACCAAGTGTGGCTATAGTGATTGCAGGGTAGAGACCCTAGGAAAGGTACATTCACCATAATGACTTGTGTTTTTTGTGTATTTTGAGTTTTTGGGGAATGTAAAATGAATAAGATGTCTTAGAAAATTTAAAAGCAGTGATCTACACTACTCGTGCATAGGAATTCCTTGTTTACCAAGTAGCTATGGCACCTGGACAATGACCACTAGTAGTGCGGGATATCGAGGCCCAGGAGGCTATTTTTTTTGACCAGCAGTGTGATGATCAAGAGGAGGAGGAAGACAAGTGGCAGTTGATGTTTCATGCCTTTCAGCTGTAGACCCTGGGGAAGTACGAGGGCAGCATCTCGAACATGGAGACAGAGAGCTGGATCAAGGAGCTGATGATATCTTTCAGCTTGATCTAGGCTCTGATGGAGTACTATGTTTAACGGGCTATAAGCCTGATGCGGGGAGCGCCATGTCAATGGTGGACACTATACCTTGGGGAGAAGAGGGTGGCTAAGGTTGCGTGGATTGACTTCAAGAAGAAGTTTTTTGGGGAATTCCTCTCTTCCACAATGGAGGCTGAGAAGAAGCATGATATGCTCTCCATCCAGCAATGGGAATGTCATTTAAGAAATTGGGGTTCACGTTCAAATATCACCTACGTTTTTCTCCGGACCTTTTTCCTGATGAGGAGTCCCAGGCAAGACGTTTAGAGGAGGCACTCCGACCTTTTCTTTAGTTTTCTTTTTCCCCCTTAACCCTACCGACGTACTTGGAGGTCCAAAAGAAGGATGAAGTGGGGGAGAGGTTTCATATGCTCAGAGGTATGCCACGAGAGGGAAGGTAGTTGGGATCGCCAATGGGGAAGTCACTTAGGAACAGGCCTCCAATGTCAGGGCCTTCTTGGTTTCGACCATTGGCGAGTAGGCCCCAACACTTCCAGTTTCGATCTCCTGTTCCTTGCCCTTTCCTTGAGGGCCCAAGACCGAGGTGCTTTACCTATGGCAGGTGTGGAAACCTTCATAATTAGTTTCCGGACATAGTGAAGTACATTGGGGTGGGTGGATTCAGCTCCCACCTTAGTAGAATAAGCTTCCAGCCAGGCCCCATCATCAGTAGCTGCAGCAGGGACGACGAGCTCCATCTCCTCCGAGAGAAGATATTACTGGAGCAGGCCGGCCTCGGGGAGCTCCTCAAGGACCTCGATTGGGGTGTGGTTGGGGAGGAATCTTACAGAAAAAAGGTATAGGATATGGGTGTGGGAAGTTACATTCCATATGGGCAGCAGTTTTAGTAGGGCTGGTAGTCGTTCGAGGAATGATCAGATTGTTTAGTACTCTTTCCTAAAACTTATTTATTACAAGAGCATCACACTACTTTGTTTCACCTACTATGGCTCATGATTTGGGTTTATATGATGAGAGAATTCAGTGCCCATGGTGTTGAGCATGCCAATCGGAGTTCAGAATGATATTTTTTATGTGTGCTGAGGGTGTAGACTGATTATAGTTCCACATTAGTTTGCATGGATCATATACTATTGCAGATACAACCATATGATGTCATCCTATTCATCAAGTGTCTGTTTTCTATAAATGCAGTTATCAACTGTTTTCGAAGAAGATTCATGTTCTCTGATGAGGATGTCCAACATGTGACTTTCGCCAGTGATTGGGGTTTCCAGGAAGACAACCGACAAGTGGAGCCCCTCTTTTCCTTGTTAGCTGAGTTGTCAGTTGAGTCGGCAGATACAGAGATGGGGGAAGTCCCAGGGATCATCAGTGAGTTTAGATATGT
This sequence comes from Viscum album, assembly GCA_963277665.1. Taxonomy (NCBI): domain Eukaryota; kingdom Viridiplantae; phylum Streptophyta; class Magnoliopsida; order Santalales; family Viscaceae; genus Viscum; species Viscum album. The sequence continues at coordinate 701,433,924 of OY728150.1, forward strand.
CTTCCCTGAAGAATTAGTAACTCTTCCCCCTCATCATTATGTTGAGTTCGAGATAGACTTGCAACCTAGTGCTCGTCCGATTTTGGTGGCTCCTTATCAGATGGAACATGCTGAGTTGTTTGAGTTGCAGATTCATATTGACTAATTCATGAAGAAGGGATTTGTCTGACCCAGCGTGTCACCCATGAGTGCTCCGGATTTGTTTGTGAAGAAAGAATATGGTGGTCTTAGGCTATGTAAAGACTACCGGAGATTGACTCATGTAACGGTCAAGAACCGTTACCCTCTCTTGAGGATAGATGATCTCATTGACCAGCTGAGGGGAGCAGGTTGGTTCTCTAAGATTGATCTGAAGTCTGAGTATCACTAGTTAAGGGTGAAGAACAGTGTTATTTTGAAGACTGTTTTTAGTTGCAGGTGTGGGAACTCTGTGTTCGTAGTCATGTCGTTTGATGTTACCAACCCACCTGTTGTATTCATGTGGCTCATGAACTCTATTTTCCATGGGTTTCTAGACCGTTTTATCATTTTGTTCATTGATTACATTTTGATCAACTCAGGATCAGAGTATGAGCATACTTATCACATTAGGATGGTCTTAGAAATCCTTCGACACCACCAACTCTATGGGATATTGTCTATTGTAAGTTCATGACATAAGAAGTTCATTTTCCTAGACATGTGGTGTCTCAGAAAGGGGTTTTGGTAGACCCGTAAAAGGTTGAAGTGGTTTTTTAATGGGAATCACCGAAGAATGTGATGGAGGATCGCAACTTTTTGGGTCTGGCTGGCTATTATCAGAGGTTTGTACCCGAATTATCTCAATTTGCATCTCCCTTGACAGCTTTGAACATAATGGGAAGGGGATTCATGTGGAGTGAGAATTGACAAGAAGCCTTCAGTTCTCTAAAGGGAAAGTTGGTTAGTGTCCTAGTACTGAGGCTACTAGAATAAGGGCTGTCATTTGAGGAATTTTGTGATTATTCTGGACTAGGCATGGGGTGTGTTCTGATGCAGCAGTGGGGAGTGGTATCTTATTAGTCTAGATAGTTACATCATCATGAGCGTAAATACACCACCCATGTCCTAGATCTTGTAGTGGTAGTGTTCGAATTGAAGTTGTGACGACATTAACTCATCGAGGAGCACTTTGTGGTATTCACGGATCACAATTGTTTGAAGCATTTCTTTCACCAGTGGGTCATGAACACACAACAACGAAGGAGGGTAGATTTTCACCAGGAATACAACTTTGTGATATCTTTCACTGAATGTAAGGGGAAAATTTTGGCTGATTCCTTGAGCAGGAAGTTGCAGAGGTAAGTTGTTCGACAATCTGTGGATGCTTGGAAGGAAATAGAAGAGTTGGCTGCCCTACATCTGGATGAATGGATGGATGGTGGTAGAGGTTACCTATTTTATATGACAGTCCAGTCCTCCCTATTGTGGCACGTGGAGGAGTCTCGGTGGGGATACATAGAGATTGAAGTGATGTGTGATCAAGTTAACCAGGGAAATACTCTGGAAGGGTGGTCGGAGGATGGTCAGATTCAGATGTTTTTCCTAGGGAAGTTATTTTTCCCTGAGGTAATGCGCGAGGGAGTTCGTTATGAGTTCCCTAACTCACTCATAGTGTTACATGATAGAGTTTCCAAGATTTAATGAGGCCTGATGGAACAGTTTTGGTGGGTTGGGGTGAAACATGGAGTTGCGGAGTTTGTGGAAAGGTGGCTGGTGTGTCAGCAGGTGAATGCTGAACATCACATCCCAAGAGGTTTATTATAGCCTTGAGATGTCCCCGAGTGAGTATTGGGATGAAATATCGATGGATTTGTTCATAAGACTACCCATAGTTCAATGGGGATGTGATGCTATCTGAGTAGTTATAGATAGAATGACGAAATTTTCTCACTTCCTGGAGAGCAAGGTGTTGATTGCAGTGGATGCCTTAGCTCAGAGATACATTGATGAGGTGGTGCGGTTTCATGGATTACTGAGATCCATAGTCTAGGATTGGGATGCATGGTTTAACTTACGAGATTGGTGGGGATTGTAGCATGCTTTTGCACCCAACAACGTCTTAGCATTGCATTCCTCCCCCAAAACAGATGGGAAAATAGAGCGAACCATATTTACAATGAAGGATAAGCTTCGGGCATGAGTTTTGGACTTAGGGGGATTATGTTAAAGGAATTTCCCCTTAGTATAGTTTTCCTAAATTAACATCTATCACTCTACTATTGGAATTGCATCATTTGAATCCTTGTACAGGAGATCGTTTTGTTCACCCGTGTGATTGACTGAGGTTGGAGAGGCAGGTTTTCTTGGCCCAGAGGTATTGTAGAGCACATCAGAGAAGGTTCATCTTGTGCATGAGAGGATGAAGGCAGCCCAGGACTGATAGAGGTTGTATGCCGATCATAGGAGGAGGCCCTTGGAGTTTGAGGTTGGGGACCATGTGTTCTTGAAGGATTCCTCGATAAGTGGGAAGAAAAGGTTCGAAAAGGGGAGAAAACTCTCTCCTAGGTTCATCAGGCTATTCGATGTGTTGGGGCGAGTCAGAGAGGTGGCATATCAGCTGGAATTTCCACCTCAGTTGGAAAAGATTCATGACGTTTTCCTTGCCTCACATCTTCGTCGATATCTACACGATGACTATCATGTCATTGACTGGGGAGTGTTTGATGTAGCGGATGATGCTACATTCGTGCAGTGACCAGTGAGGATCGAGGATCGAGTGGAGAAAGTGCTTCATGGAAGAACCATCCCTTTGGTTCATGTGTTGTGGAGGCATGGTGGCCTCGAAGAGAGTACCTAGGATAGAGAGGCACAAATGTGTGCCCAGTACAAGGAGCAGTTTATAGTTTTGTTCGATTTTGTTTTGTACATGATGGTGATGTAATTCTGACCTTATTTGTTTATGGTATGTTTTATTTATTTACCTGGTGAATGTTTATGAAAAGACTTGATATTTTCGGAAAGGAGGAAATTATCCCAAATCAAGACGTATTAAGGTGGATGTGATTAAACCCATGCGGGCGAGATAGTGCCCCCTAAATTGGATAGTATCATGACATGGATGAAAGAACTCCATGATATGTGTGTCAAGACAATGTGATCCTGGGGTTTGGTATGGCTATTTGGGGTAGTTTTCCCCCAATGGGTATCATTGGAGGTGGTTGTTCGGACCCCTCTCTTCTCTTCGGGTCTAGCTTTGATTCTCGAGGGTGAGAATAGTTCAAGAGTTATCTAATGTAATTCCCCAAACCCTACTAGTCCATCCCTATTCCATATTTCTGGTGTTTCTCACACCCAGGACCCATCAGGTTTGGATCCTAAGGGAAAAATCTCGGTGGTAGGATGTCATCGCGGTGTCAACCATCGGTGACACCGATCGATGTGACGCCGATCAGTGTGTCACCGATCAGTGTGTCTCAATCGGTCTGTCCCCGGTCAGGGTGTCCCCGATCGGTGTGTCCCGATCGGTGTGTCCCCAATCGGCATGTCCTCGATTGGTGTGTCACTGATCATTGTGTCACTGATCGGTGTGTCACAGATCGGTGCCACGGGTGATCTTGTCTGGTTTTTCTTCCCCAGTTTTGACGCTTTTACATTTTTTAAGAATTTCAAAGTCGTTTTAATGCCATAAGAAACATTTTAAATCCCATAGGAGTGTGGAGACCCTAAAAGGACCTGTTTTCATCCCTTTAAATGAAATCCTTTAATGTACAGCTATTATAGTCATCTCCCCAATGAAAAATTAAATAACAATTAATCCCATGTTGTGTAACCACCCAACAACATGGTGTAACCACGATCTTCCTTTAAAGCTATTCAAAATTCTTATCCCATAACTCATTGTTATCGCCTATTTATGTCGTATTGGAATTATTTTCTTATTCTTCTTGAATTGGTTCATTCTCCCCATTCGTGCATTTAGAGTCCCCTTCCTGAGGCAAGTGGTGCGCCTGTGTTGTAGCCTTTCCTAATAATTCGTGGAGTCCTTGGAGTTCCTCCTCGTCAATTTGCACATCTTGGTTCCTGGAATGGTGTGAGAAACTTTGATCGTTGATCATCCATGTAGAATTTTTCCTTTGTCTCTCTTTACTGTGCATCATATAGGTGGGTATGAAAATGTTTCTAACAGGGATGGATGAATCCAGACCATAATGAAGATATTAAGAAAAATTTTAAGGTATGAAGGGGTGTATTTGATGTTTCTAGTCTACTATTTTACCTCTCTTTATATGTTGTTGATTTTATGGGCTTCTGTCCACAGAAAATCGTGGTCGTTGGTGGTGCTTTACTTGCGCACTAAAGAACCTTTGTTTTCTGGTTAATTATTTGATTGAATGGATGTAACCTGGAAACTATTAAATCACATAAATTCGGTACATTAAATGGATTCCCAATGAAGAAGAATCATTGGGTGATCACCTAGGTTAACCCAACAGAAATACAGAACTAAATGAATTGTATATTCATATTTGAAAACTCTCTTGATCTATTGTGGTGATGCATACAGTTAAGTCTTGTGAAGTGAAGTGGATGGGGATGGGATACCCTATTGTGGTTCACATGTTGGCATATGACCATGTTCCCATATGTTGGGGATGGTTGGCTTCCATTACATTGAGGGATCTCAAGGATCCCTTTAGATGTTGTGACTTTAAAAGAGAACAGGGTGTGGATGCTTAAATTGTTGCTTGGCTGTTTTTCCTTCCTTGGATTGTGGCTATTCCTGTTAATTTCCCAGTAGTGAAGATTTATTTTTAAATATATTTACATGAATATAAAATTGAGAATGGGTTCAATGGGGAATTTTTTTCCTTGAATGAGTTGTGACATGGGTGTGCTTCTTCTTATGAATGAATAGTTACGATGGTGTTTGGGGTTGGGTAGGATTTGGAAACCCCTTGGTTGGGATGAGTGCTTGATTACATATATGTATAATATAATTCTTATTTTTTATATTCACAGCACTCCCAAGTTGATTACATCATTCCGAGCACCACCATTTCATGGGGGGTGATTTTTCCAACACTCCTATTAGTGGCTGGTTATTAGCTCCATTTCTCCTCCCTTTACCGAGTATCCCAAGACACTTCGGGTAGGTTGTGATAGCCTTAGGTCCATTACTGCCCAAGATTCTTTCGGAATGGTGCATGGTTGTGGTTGATCTAGGTATGTGCGGGCATGTGGTTTTCCAAGTGCCTTCGGGTTGTGGCCCATGTGTCTTCAGGTGTGGAAGTCATTGTTTGTGCCCAGGTGTGTGCGGGCGTGGTTACATATGGTTGTTTTGGACCAGGTGTTTGCAAGCGAGATGTGCTGTTGTGATAGCCTAGGTTTTTACGAGTGGGGTACAGCAGTGGTACTATAGTGAGAATGGCGGGATAGGATTGATGCATAGTATATCATCAATAACCATTGGGAAAGTGGCGCGGGGTACGCAAATATTTATGTGCTAATAATATTACATTACTTGGCTTGCATTATTTGGGGAGTGTGCTTGGTGAAGATGGGGTGGATAGTTTTCTTTTTAGGTTCTCTGGTTATCTCCTTTACTCACGTGCATAAGAATGTCTCCCCACTTGTGCATGAGGGATTTTGGTTTCCCCTAATGGGTATACCAGTATACTCACCCTATGTATATAAAACTTCTTTTAGGTTTCCTAAAGGACTCCAGTGATCATTCAGGACCATACTAGTTCGGACGTTGGAACAGTTGTTGTTGCTGTTTTTTTCTTTGGTACTTTCCTATAGAGTTTTCTTGTACTTTTGTATCATTTACTTTTGGAAATGCATATGGGAATTTTTTATTTTTCCATTACCTCTACCCCCCAATTTTTGTGTTTTTTGGTGTCTACTATATTATCTCCCGATCCTTCTAAATAAAAATGGTATTGCCTTAAATTTTGTGTGTGATTCTATACACTTGGTGCTAGTATCCACTCCGAGACCTATTAAAGGATGGTTTTGGAGGTCATTATCTCTCCCACAATTTGAGGAAGGAAGGGTCCGGCCATCCTGTATCCCATCCCTCACTATGGTGAAGGTGGGTCGTGACATAGTAGGTATAGAGAAAATGTTAGATTTTGGACATTGTTTAAAAGAATTATAAAATAGCATTGTTATTTTATTTATTTCTTTCTTTCTCTCCTACGGAAAAGCGACAACATGGGACCAATGACATGTCAAGCAATTAAATCTCTTGAGTATTCAAATCTAATGTAACAACATCATTAGAATTTAGGATGTTTCCTATTAAATGAACCCTCAAAAATTCTATAAGCATTTCTCACCCACTCCCTCTCCTATTTATATGGAGCTTGGGGAGAGGTAATGGAACAATTTCACCAAGCAAAGAAGTGTTGATAATGGGTCGTGATTCCATCCTTGGAGGATTGAGCCAGTTCCAGCAGGTGGTGACAGGTGACGTTGAATCAATAATTGAAGTACAATGCTTGAGTAGCAATAATGGAAGCTTTTTTTGGGGACAATGAACACTGATCCACTTCCTCAAACGAGGGCGCTCTATATTGTTCTTGAGGTAGGGATTTATCTTGTTTAAAATTCCATGAGTTTGTTGAATTCTATAACTCCCTCATGTTATGATGCTAACGCGGAGGGCGTGGGCCTTATGAAAAAGTCTCAAAAACTTATCCTTTTGTTGGAATTGATGTGTTCTTCATAGGTATGTTAATTATGGTTAGATGGAACCCAGAACGTCAGATGATGGAGGTGGTCCGCAACAGCCTTCCCGTGAGGAGATAACAGTATGATGTCATGCACCACCATTAGTAAAGACCGCGGCCGTAGCCACGACAGGTGACTATGGTGGTTGGCAACGACCATCCGCGTAGGATGAGGCGGTGTGCCGTCCTGCTCTGCCAGAGATAGAGGAGGCCTCATTGATGCTGCGGTGATCAGTGGCAGTCAGCACTGGGCGGCCGCAGAAGGAGGTGGAGTACCATGTCGTCGCACTCCGCTGGAGGAGGCCTCACCTCGATGCCACAACAATGAATGAACCAATGCCTCCCATGGGTTCTGAAGAAATCAGGCGGTACCCACATGACATTTTCACTTCCCAAGTCAAATTGCCTCTTGGCAGTTTGAGAAGACTTGGGGTTTCACCCCCCGTGCCAACTAGGGCGGACCCCACCGCGGGCCAGGTAGAGTGGGCCATGTACCCTAGCGGGCCGGGCCACACACACTTAGTGGGCCATTTCCCGACCATTGACCTGGCCACATGCTCCTAGCTAGCCAAACAACACTGTGGGTCATGACGACCTGCTGGGCCTCGACCTTGCGGGTCGAGCGGCGCCCTTTCGGGCCAGGTCGAACCCCATTGCAGGTCGAGCCTGCCACTACCCTGCCAATTCGTGTCGGACCCAGACTAGGTCTGGTGCTCAAAATGGGCTGGCGGCAGCCTGAACTGGGTCTGGTGGGCCCAGACCTAGTCGGTCCGACCGGGGCGGACCAGACCTGGACCCAACCTGTCCCTGATTCACTTAAAGGTCCATAACATGAAATATGGGATTCCATTTTATGAAACTCCTATGGCTATGGGACCCTTGGAGAATGAAAGTCATTTCAGTATAAAATTACATGGGTTTTAGTGAATGTTGGAGTACAACCGGGTCGGTTCGAATATGAATCCAACGGGGCCCCCAGATCAAAAATTCTTATAACTCACAGACCAAGAGTCTGATTGATGCACTGTCTATCACGTTGGAACCCTTGAGACATGTAGGTCCTCTGGGTTACTTATTTTTGGAGATTATTAGCAGTATAGGTATGACCAATATCTCGACAGATAGATTTTACGAAACCAGCGTGCACAGTGTGCGTGGAATCTAGTGCAGGCTGTAACATGAAGAAAGACTGTCGATCCATGTGGGTTAGCATATATCCATCTTATGTGGGTAAGCAATTATCAAATCTTGTGTGGATTAGGGATTAGTGATCATGTGTGGGTCAACTCACACCGAACCTACGTGTGTCAGATCCTGTGTGGGTCTACAAGGATTATTAACTATCAGTCATGTGGGGGTCAGAATTAGTGCATCATTTCAAAATAAGATGACTAGATTAGGACTAATCATTTGTACATAAGTACTTATGTTTCACCTAATTGTGAACCAAGTCTTTATCTTGGAGGTGTTATCTTCCTGGTGTTACCTAAGTTGTTCTTCTATCATCGTTGTGTTACATGTGTGGTACTTTTACCTTTGTGGTGTAGTCTTTGGGGTGTTACCTGTGTGGTACTTCTATCATTATGTTGTTGTCTTTGTGGTTTTACATGTGTTGTATTTCTATCTTCATTGTGTTAGCTATGTGGTACTTCTACATTTGTGGTGTTACAATTGTGGTATTATTCCCTCAAGTATGATATGAGTATATCTTCATAAATTAGGTATATTTATTGGTATATATCTAAGTAGAGATGATTTCAATCACTTAATACTTGAGATGGAGGTATTTCTTTGTGGGTTTACCTTTTGGGAACTCTGGGAGATCTACAGGGGTGTCAGGATCCCTACTGAGTATCATTATAATCACCCATGCATGGGCTATGCATGCACCTTGTTTTGTCAAGTGCAGATGATGGACAACAATGATCAAGGCTGAGGGAGCCAAGACTGGATGGTGCTCGAAGGAGGACCTTTTTTAATGGAGTGACACATGAACAACTAATCCTGAGTTGTACCTACCTTTCACGTAGGATCATCGGTAGATGATCCAGGGGATTTTTTCACTTTTCAATTGTAATAGCATTTTTTAGTTGTACTTGTACTTTTAATTTGGGCTTGTATTATAGACAATTTACAATCATATCACATTTACTACAGTGGTTTACATTGTGGTTGATTCATGTTGTGTTCAGGGACTCTGTGTCTATACATGTTAAAAAGGAAATAACATCTCGTTTTAGAGATTCTCATGTCTAGTGCGAGTCGCCAGCCCCTGGCCTATGGAAGGCGTGCATGGGGCAGTCACGGCACGAGCCCCGGGTAATGGGTCATGACAAAGTGGTTTCAAAGGGGTTGGTTCTACTGGAGAACTAGAAATATGATCTTTTCTATGTGGAAATATTGTTATTTGTAATGAATTTGGTACTCAGTTTGGGGAATCCAGTGTTGGTGTGGCGGCCAACGTATCAACACACTAAGACCCTGAATTCTGATTTCCGATACTATGCCCAGAAACACTGATTGCATGTGTCTTTGAAAAGTTTTTCTTGTTATCTCTTTGAGTCAGCTCACCAGGTATAACTGATTGACCATGGTTCAACTATATTCCTCTAGGATTATTCCAAGTGGACAGCTATCTAGGATTCCCGAGAGAGTACGTGATGATGGCCCACCAAGTGGTGAGGCCTTGGTGCAGGGCACTCTTACAGAATTAGAACCTACATGTGGTGTACCAGAAGCACCAAAACACATAGGGAAGCCATTGACATCATCGCCACCAATAGAGGATGCACGCCAAATGAGCGCATTGAAAGGGTTTCAGTCGTAGAGGCCTCTGAGGTTCCGAGGTGAGATGGACCTGCAAGAGGTTGAGGACCGGCTGGAGGCGGTAACCATTGTATTTTGCTTTGTTGGGATACCTTCTATTCTGTTGGAGATCCTAGCTTCCAGTATCTTCCAGGGAGTAGCTAGGAGATAGTGGAGTCTGACCGTCCAGATTCAAGATGAGGTGACCCTTCTCTAGGTGGTCTTTGAGTTCCATTTTAGGGAAGAGTTCATCCCAACGACTCTATGCTCAGTGTATATACAGGAGTTGTTGCACTTACATCATGGAAAAATCAATGTGGCCTAGAACTCATCGAGATTCATTATTCCCTCCCGCTATTCAACCAACATGGTAGGTGTACTTTTCATCAAGGCCTTAACCTTTGAGTAGAGTACTCTATGAGAGATTAGAGCATCGATGATATTTCTTAACATTCTGATGTAGTATAGGGTGCTAGAGAGAGAAATTTTGGTGGAGAGATTCCTTTATGAGTAGGCACCGACAGTGAGAGATGCCACTGGGAATTAGGTAGAAGATTCATCTGCAGTGGGTAGTAGATGGATGACCTAGGGGCCAAACATGCTAGAAATTCTAGTGGATGAACTCAGGATACATGGTCAGTTGTGCGGGGCTCACGGGACAGAGGAGGGAAGATTAAGAGCAGGTAGTTCTACTCATGCAGTAGGAAGGGTCAAGTGGAATGTGACTACCCGAACCACCATATGGACGACCAGCAGGCGGTCGAGGGACCTCCGAGGAATGGGAAGAGTTTTGATTAGGGGAGGTTCGTAGGTATCATGCAGACTTGAAAGTTGAGCTGGTTGTGCAATAGGTGGTGGGAATTGATTCAAGGTTCAACATCCACCACCTCCATGTGGTCCATCCCAAATCCATGGAGTAGTTGGAAATGGACGAGCTCATCTCTAGGAAGCTGAGGCCAAAAACCACGATGCTCCATAGATGATTAATGGTTCTATCTTTGTCAAATCCAACTTAGCTGCAGTACTTATAAGCACATGTTCTAGTCACTCTTTTATTTCCACTACCCTTGTTCGGAGCTCAGATATTCGGGTGGAGCCATTGGATTGATCCTTACGATTAGATACTCCTATGAGAGAATATTTGATTACTACACACTAGTGCAGGCAGTGTGAGCATACTATGGAGCTAAGATATTCAACTGGGATATTTTAGTTACGGCGTCGATGCCATACGACATCATCTTGGTTATATATTGGTCATCCACATTAGATGGTCATATTTTTTGTATTAGGTGCAATGTGTGGTGTGTCTGCATGGATGGGACCATGTTTTCATTCACCTATGGGAAGGGAACCTTTTCAATGCACGATAGACTTGCCCGAAAGAGGGTGCAACCGATCACACATCAATTGGCTAGCCTTACCCTCCGAGCAGTTGATGTTGAGAGTACAAGCTATCCTATAATGTGAACCAGTATGCCTATTTCATTCTAGATAATGTTCTAGGACTACCTCCATGCAGATGTGTAGACTTTTAAATTGACATATATTCCAAGACAGAACCAATATCGCACCATCATATTGGATGGCTCTTGAGGAGCTTCGTGAGTTACGGGTAAAGTTGGAGGAAAAGTATAGAAATGGGTCATAAGGCCTATTGTTTCTCCATGGAATGCCCTGATTTTGTCCTCCGAGAAGGAATATGGGAGTTTGTGCCTCTTTGTGGACTACCAGTGCATGAACTGGGAAACTGTGATGAATAATTATCCACATCTGAGGAATGATGATATTTTTGATCATCTGAAGGGAGTTTATTGGTTTTCAAAGAAAGACCATAGATCAGGCTATCATCAGATTCGGGTATGAGGTGGGGATATGCAGATCATGGCCTTCAGATATCGGTATGGACACTATGTGTTCTTGGTTATGGAATTTGGCATGACCGATGACCCAACAGTGTTCATGGGACTCATGAACAGAATATTTTGGCAATCCCTCGATCACTTTGAGGTGGTATTTATCAATGAAATATTGATATACTCAGAATTGGAAGAGGATAATTCCTATCATCTATAGATAGTTTTGGATACACTCTGAGAGTACCAGTTTTATGGTAAGCTCTCAATGTGCAAGTTTTGGATACAAGAGGTCCACTTTCTAGGACATGTTATCTTGGTGGCTAGAGTTATAGTGGATCCAGTGATGATAGAGGTTGTTCATGCTTGGGAGCCACCTAGGATTGTGACTAAGGTTTAGAGGATTATAGGTTTGGCTAGATATTACTGGAGATTCATGCATGCTTCTCCTGATTTTAGGCACCCTTGTCAGCATTAATGTTTAAAGGATTTCCCTTCGTGTGGATGGAGAGATGCTACCAGAGGTTTCATGAGTTGAGGTAGAGACTGATGAGTGCTCCCATCATGAGGCTACCAGAAGTGGGCATTGGGTATGTGTCCTAATTCGACGTATCAGGGAAAATACATGGATTTGTCATGATGTGGGAGTGAGAAGTGATTGCCTATGGTTCATGATAGATGAGATAACATGAGTTGAACTATGCTACCCATGAAATGGAGTTAGAAACAGTGGTATCCTCCTAGATGATGTGGCGACACTACCTGATAGGTGAACGATTTACAGTCAACTCTGATAACAGAAGTCTTAGGTATATCTTATCTCAGAATGACCTGAACCTGAGATAAAGGTGATGTATAGAGTCCTCCAGGACTTTGAATTTGAGAGATTCTATACTCCTGGTAAGGGAAATGTGGTAGCTGATGCACTCAGCTTAAGGTCTGGTCTAGAGTTATAGAGTGATGTGATAGAGAAGCTAGTCACGGTGTAGATATCTTTCATTGATTGAGATGGAGCAGCTTACCCCCTGTCTATGAAAATCACTACCCCACTTCATCAGTGATTTTAGTAGGCACACCTTGGGGACATTGACTGGGATTCTCCACATGCTCAGATATCCTCTAGACAAGAACCAGATGGATTTTTTGAAGGTGGGGAGAATGTCATCCTTTTCATAGGATGTACCATGGTGCTAGTGGTGCTATAGAGGAGGTTTTGAGGGAGTTCCATACCTCCCCTCTAGCTTTATATCAAGTTGTGGAGAAGATGTACAAGGACTACCAGTGTTAGCACTGGTGTCCAGGGATGAATAAAGCTGTGGTAGATTTTATTTCTCGTTTCCTCACTTGTTAGAAAATGATGGATTAGCATCAGGTTCCTATAAAAATTTCACAACTACTAGAGGTTTCAGAGTAGAATTGAGGTCGAATCTCCATAGACTTTGTGATAGGTCTTCCACATACATCAAGTGTACATTATTACATCTTGGTGATCTTTGACCAAATCAACAATTTGGCACAATTTCTACCTATCTGAGAATAGGGATTATTAGAGGGATTGGGATGCCTCTATGTTCCAGAGATTGTCCGACCTCATGGGGTGCCATCAACGATTATCTAGGACCATGAAGCATGTATTACATCCCAGTTTTGAAGGGCTTATAGGAGGCAATCAAGACTCAACTACATTAGAGAATCGCCTTTCATCCTCAGAAGGATGGTCAAACAAAGACCATATTGACAATTGAGGACATGTTACATGCTTGCATCCTAGACTTTTTCTGCGGTTGGGAGGGTATCTTTCCCTTTTTGGAGTTCACATACAACAGCAGGTATCACTCCACCATTGGTATGGAACCATTCAAGGCCTTATAAGGTCGACCTGGAAGATAACATATATGCTGGACATACCCATGGTAGTCCGCACTTATGGGTCCAATGTTATTACGTGGTACTATTGATAAGGTGTAGATCATCTAGGAGAGGATGAAGATTTTACAGAGCAGACCTAAGCCTTATGCTGATATTATATGGGGACCATTGATGTTCTAGGAGGAAGACCATGTCTTCCTATGAGTATCACCTCGATGATGCTTACAGATATTTGGAAGAGGTAGCAAGTTATCCATGAGTTTTATCAGACCATTTACAATACATCATTGGATTTGCGAGGTGGAATACTTCTTGGAACTACCACCACAGTTGGAGATGGAACACGATGTCTTCCATGTATCCCATCTGAGGAGATATGTGCATGACCAATATCATGTCATCGACCCTAGTGAGCTATACATTGATTTTGGGGTGATGTTTATAGACGATCCAGTAGAGATTGAGGATCAATAAGAGTGGTTTGTTTGTTGGAGATCGATACCTCTGGTGCACGTTCGCTAGTTGCACAGGAACCTCCAAAAGAGAAAATGGGAGTGGGAGGCACAAATTCGTGATTAGTACCCCAATTTTTTTCTTAGTCTATGTTGTGGATTTTAGAGATGAAAATCCCTAAGGTTGTGATAATGTTAAAACCCATATTTTCTGTGTAATTTTTTAAATAATATGGAATTATTACAAGTCTAAAAAAATTGATGGTGTGTGATTCTGAGACCTGGACTTCCCATAATAAATTTCTAAACATTTTATAAGGTACGTTCAGTAAACGTGTGAGCAAAATTTTCTATATTTTGAACTGGTTCTCAGATTAAATACATCGGGGCACCGTTGAATCTGAATCCCTAATATTTGATTAAGAGAGATCGGTGGCGAACCGTTGTGCACTGTCGGAGGAGGTCGTAACTCGATGATGTGGTGGTGGAGGAACCCGCTCCTCCTGCAGGTTCCGCAGCGACCGGGCGGTGACCACATGGTGATTCCACTTCACAAGACGAATGTCCTCTTGGCCATTTGGGAAGACCAGGGGTCTCAACCCTCATGCCAGTAATGGAGGACCCAAATGAGGGCAGCACCCCATAGTTGTCCAAGCCACACGCACCAAGTGGGTCATTACCCACTGTGAGTCGGGTTGCGCCGACATAGAGAGCCTTAACACCATGGGTTGGGCCACGCCCCATACAGTCCGAGCTGGACCACAGCCAAGAGAAGCCAAGCTTTCCACTCCCATGAATGACCCAACCCAGCCGGGTCAGACCCAGACTGGGTAGGACTGACCAGGTCGGACCGGACCTAGACCCAACCATATCCAGTTTCGTTTAAAGGGCCACAACATGAAATCCTAGAGTCAATTTGACAAACCATCTACGGTGCTGGGACCCTTGGAGAGAGACAATCCTTTGGGTATACACCAAATGACTTTAATGATAGTTGGAGCATAGCCTGGATGGATCGAACCTGAATCCATTTGGGCCCTCAGAACTGAATCACTTATAACTCACAGAACGGGCATCAGATTGATGCACCGTCTATCGCGTGTGAACTATTATGACATGTCGGTAATTTGGGTTACTACTTTGTGGAGCATAGTGGTGGTCACGGTATGACCGATATCTCGAGGGGATGATTTATAGAACTTGATCGCACCAGGTGCAATGAATATTGTGTTTAGTTGTAATGTGAAGAATGAATATCAATAATAAGTGGGTTAACATTTATCACTTCTCTGTGGGTCTGTATTTATCAGATACTGTGTAGGTCAATTCTTAGAGATCTTATGCTGGTCAGCGCACACTGATCTTGTGTTGGTTTATATCCTTTCTGGGTCAGTGGGGGTTATTACCAATTGACTCTATGTGGGTCAGATGAAGTGACTCTTAACTGAATAAGATGATATAGCTTATGAATAATCATTCGTACTTCTATAAAAAAGATATACATGATTGTGAGCTGAGTCTTTACCTTCATGTTGTTATATTTGGGGTGTTACCTATTTGGTACTTCTATCATCATGGTGATACCTGTTTTTTACTACTACCTTCGTGGTGTAGTTTTCACGGTGTTACATGTGTGGAACATCTACCTTCATGGTGTTGCCTTAGTTGTGTTACCTGTATGGTACTTTAATATTTTAGGTGTTACTTGTGTGGTACTTCTACTGTCATGGTGTTACAATTGTGGTTTTATTCCCTCATGTATGATATGTGTATATCTTGATAACATAGGTATATTAATTGGCAAATACTGATGTAGAGATGATGTCTATCACTACGTGCTTGAGATGGATATCTTTCATTGTGGTTTTTCCATTGTGGAACTCTGGTAGACATATGAGTGTCTCAGGGTCACTACTGAGTATCATTATACTCACCCCTACATGGGCTACTCCTGCACCATGTTGTGTCTTGTGCATAGGAATGGCAACATTGATTGAGGTTGAGCGAGCCAGGACTGAACGGTGCTCAGAGGTGGACCTTTGGGCGTGACGTGTCACAAGGAATACAGATCATGTATTGTACCTACCCATCAGGTGGGATCTTGAGTGGATGATCCAGGAGCTATTTTCACTTTTCAGTTGTATTTGTACTTTTCAGTTATACTTGTACATTTCATTTGGTCTTCTATTCCAGCCCCATTACTTTTAGCACAATTTTACTAAAGCAGTTTACTTTGTGGTTTTTTATTGTTTTGTTCCTGGACTATATGTCTGAATAGGTTAAAAAGGCAATGCCTTCCATTTTAGGGTTACGTCTTTCCTATGCTAGTCTCCAGCCCCTGGCAATAGGATGGTTGGCATGGGGTAGTCGCGGAACGGGCCCTGGGGGACGGGTTGTGACACTATGAATGGGAAATAAAATGAATATGTATATCCATATCTAGTTAATAAACAACTAACATTCTAATATACATATTGTAATTACATGAGATGTATTGATCAATTATAATAATGATTTTTATTGTGAATTGGGAATAAATATATGTTATTATATAATATTTAAATGATCTAAATCTGATGTTTATACTCCATTTATTCAGCATAAGGATTATATATTTATACATGGTGTAAGATATACATTGACATGAATCTTTAATATATATATATATAAATACATATATTATATTGAACCAACTAAATCATGTTATATCACTATAATAATAGATGGGTTGGATAATGATTCTATTTTCCTATAGTTATGTATATTTTTCATATTGAATATTAATAAACAAATTGGAATGGGTATTAGTAAAATGGTGATATAAATTAATTATTTTTAATTTAAAAATTGACTCAATAAAATTAAGATAGTTATATAATAGATTATTCCAATATCCATACGTAAAATATAAATGATTCTTGGGTATTCTTTCACATGTTTTCTACTATTTTGTGGCATAGGATGAAATGTGCATATGTTATATGAGGTTTAAATTCATGTGGAATTTTTAAAGACATTAATAATGATTAATGTTATATAAAATGTTATGATTTATATATATCAATATATGTTATATAGTGAATAGGATACAACATGTACAAAAAATAAGGGTTGATATATCAATATGGGGTAAATCTAAAAGAGTAATTGAGACACATCCATTAAATAAGTAAAACTGATACATTAAGATCATACACAAATATCCGTATTTTTCTACAAAAATTTATTATATATTTGATATAATGTCATTAGATGATTTTTATAGGGTTGATAATAATAAATTATTAATATTAAAAAATATATTTATGGGTTTATATTGAAAAACACAATGTAGAATATGATATTTTCAACATATGTAGAACATTATAAATTATTTTCATCATA
Source organism: Viscum album (assembly GCA_963277665.1). Lineage (NCBI taxonomy): Eukaryota > Viridiplantae > Streptophyta > Magnoliopsida > Santalales > Viscaceae > Viscum > Viscum album. Next base: position 701,450,985 of record OY728150.1, read on the forward strand.
AGGAATCATCAATAAAATCCTATTTAATTCTGGGTAATGTAGAAGTGAACATATTTTTTTGGGATACCTAAAGAAGAATCTCAAATTTTATCATTATTATTTTTTAGAAAGCCTATTAATGTCTAATGAGTGTGTGATAAAAATAGTATCAATATTACTAAATTATTTTCTCTTATATGGAATATATAATGATGTGAGAATACATTAGAAAATAATAAAGTATTTAAAACTGATTCAACTTTTAAAAATGTGAAAAAATGGTTATCATTCATTAATATATTTTTTTATTTCAATCCTTTTATATTATTTCAAATGGTAATATATTATATTTTTTTATATTACATTATATAGGTTATATGTGACATCTTTTGAAACAGTTATGAAATTTCATGGAACCTATTATATTATTGAGAATACGAATTTTGGAAGTTTCTATTTAAAATCATATTATGAAAATTGAAAATATTCAAAAAAAATAACTACGATATAGAATTTTCAATGTTTGTGAAAAATTATCTATTAAAATCATGTGATATTAAATTATGGAAGTATTTAATATAAATGAAAATCCAATAATTTTTTCATTTTTATAATTTTTATGTACCACCATTTGACTATTTCATATATATTTCTTTTTGGAAATTATGTGGCCTTTTGGTACAATGTAAACATATCTATAATTTTGAATGATTTAATAGGGTATAATAAAATATAAAAACATGAGTAATATGTTTTTGAGTATAATATTTTTTGAAATTGAATTTCATTTTCAAGATTAAATGGAACCAAATGTGTTTAAAACCACATAAAACTATTTTATCAAAATTTGAGCATATAATATTACTAATATATTTTATATAATGTAAAAATTATGAAGTAGATAGGTATATGGGTTATTAAACCTATCAAAACTAAAAATGGAGAGTTGATTGATACTAATATTTTGTTTTAAAATCATAATCCATTAAATATGGTTAAAATTTATATTTTAATAATCATAAAAATATTTTTATGGAGATAAAATCTATTTTTATTATGTATTTAATTTGGTCAAATTTATTTTATTAATCTGATAAATTAAATTTAAACAGTTAACTTTTGAATGAGTTTTATAATAAATCTATAAAATTATATTTATACAACTATCATGAAAAAATCAATTGAAAATTTTACAAAATATACATGTTTATCATTTGATGTTTCATTTGAATGGATTAATATAAAGTGTTATTTTTTATCACTTTATACTTTATAGTTTAATGAATTCAATTAATCGGATATCTCATTCTTTTAATGATTTTACGGACAATTATTATTAAATATGGTGCATTGTGATATTATTTATGGCATTAGTTTATATAGTATATTAATATTCAAAAATCATAAATAAATTGAATTTTATATTAATATTATATTTATTTAAAATATTAAAATGATCAGTGATAATTTATGTCAGTTTTGTGGAAATATTGGTAATTAGTTTCAAAAAGAAAACCCTTTGATAAGTTTTCAGAGTGATTGAATGAAAAAATTTGGTTATGTTGTAAAGAAAGTTTTATATTCCACCATTATTTTTATATAAATAATGGAATAATAATTCATTTTATTCATTTAAAATGGGACAAAAACACATCATGAAATCATGTAATAGATAATCGATTAAAATTGTGATGAAATAGGTACTTAATATTTAAATTTATATGATGATTGTTGTAATGAAAAAAATATTTAATTGATGAAAATATAGAATTAAGTTATTAATTTATTTACAACGTCGATGACATTGAATAATAATCCATTTCACTATTCATTAATATTTTATGTTTTAGACAAAATTAAAATAGTAGGGAATGTATTCTATTTATTAAATACAAAAAACAAAAAAAATATCAGAAATAATTGCTAGTTCTCTTGAAAAATGGAATAAACATAAATTTTGAAGATAAATACATGATATCATGATTAATATTTTGATATGTATTATCTTAAATGATAGTTTATATCAAATCAATTATTTTTAATACTTTTTATCTATTAATGAATTCAAGTTTCATTTTTCCAATCATATAAAATCCTTAATTACAACTATCTATTAAAATCAATATTATGGCCTTGTAGAATATCCCATATGGTTTTATCATATACTATAATGGAACATTGGAATTTAAGATTATATATGCATGCTCTCCTTAAATAAATCAATCAAAGAATTAACAAAAAAAATCAATATAACGTTCATTATTTCAGATAATATGAGGGATGATATTTGGTGTCCTAATGATTTAAGACTCCAGGTATAGTCTTCCAAAACAGATTATGATGTTTTTATAATAGAGTTTTTTTCTACACTAGGTGTTCCTTAGAATCATTAATAATAACATAACTATATCCCATTAAGATTATTTTACCCACTTATCTAGTTCCCAATTATTTAATTAAAATTAATTTAATCAAACATTATTAGTATTTTATCCATAGACTAACTATATACCTTCAGTGTCAAATTATTATTTTTTATTTACATTATTTCTTATTTTGAAATATTCTTTCTAAGAATCATTATTTATTTTCGAAAAAAAATTAGGGTCACCATCATATCTTTTTTACTATTGGATGAATCAAATTTCACTTCATGAGTACACTTTTCTAGATCATCGATCTTTGATTCTATTGCATGAATCTGATTATTCATTCACAGGAAATCCAATAATTATCTCCATGTTTCCTTGTTATATAATTTTTATTCTTAAACAATATATTATCATTAGTTTCAGTTCATAATTTTCAATCTTTATCATTGATTATTTTTTCAGGTTTATAGATTTAGATTATTGGCCAATATTTCATATCTACCAAGAACAAAAATATTTAAATTTTACAGATAAAATTATAATCAATTTTTCCCATAATGATAATTTTTTTAATAATGAATAATTAAATTTAATGGAAGATCTCCACAAAATTCAACATTACCTCTTCATTTCAAATACCCATCCATAAACCCTAATATTTTTTAAGTGTAGGATGAGAATAAAATTTCATTAAAGGATTTAAGAAGAATGGACAATATTATTGTAATAAAAAAAATAATGTGAAATGATATTTATAAATTTAAATCATATTTATTTGAGAGAATGAAATGAATCATTTTCCCAAGAAAATGCACTAATGATAATCCCAAATAAATCATTTAAAACCCATAAAAATAAATAAAAACCCATTATTGTTACTTGTAAAATCCTATTAGTAACACCCTTTTAAATACCTTTTAACAGGAACTAACATAAATCCATATTTAAATATAAACATTTCTCGATACATTGAAGATAAATAATGGGGTTAAACCTTTTCAAAGTTATATTGGTCTCACCCATTTCTCATGAGATATAGTTAGGCTTAACCCATCAAAAATGATATATCATGAATAAAATTTGGATATAATGGGGATCAAACCATCATATTATCAATATTAAGATCAAACATTTCATATAATTCACATGTAACCAATCATGAAAAAAATTCATCATAAAACCCGTCATAAAACATGTTTAAAACCATATGAATAAAATATTGAAAAAATTACAATTTTCTGTTAAAAAATAATTTTCAATATATAAATAAAAAAACTAATAATTAGACGTTTTCATTAATTTAAACATGAAAAAATAAAAAGGAATCCAAAAATCAAACATAGAAACTATGAAATTAAAGTTAGAGTGGATGTGTGTTATAATAAAAGATCATTCTTTTTTCATTTTTCAGAACATGCTATATAAAACACGTAAATGATTCCTTCTAAAAAACTAATGAATATAATGAAAAAATAAGAATAATTGTTACATTATTATTATATATATCAATATAAATTATTCATAAGTACATTTTAAAATATGGTACAAAGAGAAGAAATATTTGGAAGTAATGCATTCGAATAGAATATTTTTTATCTAAATCCACTCATCAATTTGAAAATATTTGATTCATTATTCCCATGATATAATAACACTGAATTAAAATAAATATCTTAAAAATTTTGATGTTTATGATATAACATGTAAAATTGGTTTTATGTACACTCATAAAAGAATTTATGTGTATAATATCAAAATTGTCCCCAATGAAATGAACTTGAGATCAATCTCTTACCTTGACACTCATTCCTCACATGAGTCATTATCTTCATGAATAATAATGTATAAAAAAGGATATACAATACATATAACCATTATAAATTTTATTAATATTTATATTTAAATTATTACAAAATTTTATACAATTACTTAATAAATTATGTTTATGTTTGGGGTTTTTACAGTATTTGGATTACGTGTCAAAATTGACTTTGGTAGGTTGAATAATGTAAAAATGGATATTTTTAAAACTAACCAAGATTAATAATAATTGGAAAATTATAATATTTATACTTTATAGTAATGATTCCAATTATGATTTATGGTTATTAATAATTAACTAACATTATGATAATCGAGATGGTAGGTCGTACATAAGCAGTAATATAGTTTCCATTTTTATTAACAATTATAGATTTGAGATAACTAAGATATTTTAATTATTGATAAATCAATATATCATTAATGCCTAAAAATTTAATTATATAAAAATATATATTTCATTTTTGTGATGTAGTGATGATATAAATAATCACATCTCTTTGACGATATGGTAGTCCACACATCCACAAATGACGATATCACTATTTAAATTAGTGAAGAGATTACTAAGAAAGAATAATATATTAAATAATAAATAATAAATATTTCATTAATATCCTATATATTTAATTTATTTCACATATATTTATCATCATCACTTTTATTTCCTTTTATTTTATGAATTGGTGGAATAAAGTCGCATCGCTTCATAAGGCGGTAGTCTGATGCACACCTGTGCCATAATATCGTATCCCCTTCACAAAGGAATTTTAATTGGATATATCTGATATAATTACCATAATGTATAATTATATTATAAATATCACATATATATGTTTTTTATTCATCATCATACTCGTCCAAGGGAGGTGGAAATGGAAGGAAGAACCACATCGACTTGCAAGGCAGTGTTTCTTCAAACACATAGATGATGAAATCCTGACATATTTCTAGAATGATAGAAATTATTTTGGTTATTATATTAAAATAATAACCAATTATTAAATGGATGATATTGGGAATTTTATATAACTATGTATTTATAATTAGATATGGTGGTTGGGAAAAAAAGATGATTGATGTATTTTACCACTTGTTAGAGTATCCTCATAATGTTTTCCCCAAAAGCCAACCTCGGATGAATTTTTGATAAAAATAAGTCAACTGGGATGAGTTTGTGGATGTTTTTAAGTTATTCGGGGTATTATTTGTGAGGGAAAACGGTTTTAGTTGTGTTTATAAGTGAATGGACTTTATTCCCTTTTATAATTAATGAGTAGTACAATTCTTGAAAATCACCAAAATTATTCCTTGTGAGGAGGATTCCCTTATCTAATTTCCATCAAAGAAATAATAATAATATAGGATATGTTTTATGAGGTTGTTAAACACCTCCATCAAATGAAAACCATACACATTTTTATTATGTAATTCCTTATTGTTTGTTTTTCTCAATTTTAACCTTTAGTTTTTACCATAGTAAATTCGATCAATTTATTAACCTAGGTAAATTTTGATTTTAGATTATATTTAAAATGATATTTATTATATAATTTAATCATAATATGATTAAATATTAAATCAAATTTATTATAATAAAATCCTATTGTAACACCCCAAGCTTCCACGGTACGTTTCCCTTTGAATAATGAAATTATTTGCATTATACGCAACTTCAAAATTCTAACACACCCATACCAATCAAACTAACTGTTATGAATAGTAATACCCACTTTTTGAAATTTTATAAATTTTATCTCTCAAAATATACTTCATTTTTGGATTTGGAATATCGAAATTAACATCGGGTAAAATTTTGGTATTTTTATGAAAACGTTCAATTGTTGATGAATAGTGAAAAACACTGAGTCAGAGTTTAAAACCAAAATTTTTTTTAAATAATTATTTATTTTATTTAAATTTATTTTAGGTCATAATATATATATAATACCTATATAAGTTCAATGTAATTAATTGCAGTCAGTTTATAATAATTTTAGATATATAGAAATTTTAATGAACTTTTCACAGTCTTTCACCCATCTCCTAGGAGAATTTGTAAATTTACATAAAACATAATTTTACCACTTCTATGAATGTAATTTAAAAAATACAATAGACCCAACTAATATCAAGAAGTAAAATTTTGTTTAATAAGATAAAAATAATTTTTTGTGAATAATAACTTTTTACTTTTATTTACCACGGTTAAAAGTAAATAGGTTAATAATGGGTAAAAATGATATTATTATTACCCAAACACATGTCCTAATTATATTGGCTAAGTATAATTCTACCAAAAACAACCTTAGGAGTAAAATATGAACCTCTTTGGTTAAATTGGATTAGATTAGGTCATTTAATATTATTTAATTCAAAGAAGATTTAAAAGAGTTAAAATCAAAGTTTAATAACTAAAACATTTTTAATATAGGTTTATAAATAATATTCATTATAAAGTTAAAATTATTTCCTACATAATGGTATTTTATTAATAATTTTTAGACATTAAATAATTTAATTTATTTATGACACAATGATGATGCAGTAATTACCTTATTAGTGAAATATTAAAATGATTGATATTATAAATACCCAAATAAATATAATTTGAGAGTTTTAGTGAATTAACCAAATTTTATAGGTTAATATGACATGTTAGGGTTGATGAAATTAATTAGGATCGAAGTAATAATGTTGTTATGGATTTAAGAAAAACAAAATCCCAAATAGTGTTAAAATTGACATAAAAGAGTTTTTAGAAAAAAATATTATATTAATAATTGATATTCAATTTATAAAAATATACGGTTTAGAAAAGATACTTATATAATTATAGGTGTTTCATTAATGAACCACTTGGGGTTCTCGTGGAAGTATATAGTATGTTTATTAACCATATAATATAAAAATCCATAGAGACATGGTAAATGTGAAACTAATTAACTAAGAGTTCAAACTAAAATATAAGGTTAATATAGTGCCCCATTCCTGTCTAAAACCAATTGGTTGGGTGGTTTTCGACCCATCCCCACCTTATACTCGAAATAAGTCACTTTGGGGCCATTTGAAACCGAATATGAATTTATTATAAAATAATATTTCTAGATTTTCCTAAGGTGCCCATCACCCCTTTTATAAAAGGGCACTCCCACTTATCTCGATTTCACACCTTCAAAGAATTTTGGCTCGACAAACCCCTACCCCAATATCCTCTCAACATCTCTCAATTCAACCTAGAGGCCTTAGTTTGATCAGAAATCCAATCTAAGGATCCCTTTTGATCAAATCAAAAGGAAGCACCTGAAGAAGAGGTAATGTTTTCACCACCCTCTTTCAAGTTTCTTTCTTCTTCAACATTATCATTATTTGTTATTTCCATTATAAAATAATAAATCCAGTATCTTATATATACTATGATGTTATTATAAATATGGTACAACCATATTCAGTATTCTATCCATCCTTTGGATGACATGTCACCATACGTGCGTACGTACGGCTTACCGTCTCCACATCGTGGTGTAATTGTTATTCAATACATTATTCTTTGGATGGGTATAATAATGAAGTGAAATTCATTTAAATAATAAATATATCATGATAATTATTCTGTATATATGATACACCATCCAGTTATATATTATTTTAATATCAAAAGAATGATATTGTCGTTCGTGCGTACGTACGGACTACCGTCTCCACGAACGTGATGAGATTCATTCCCCATCATCTCCATTCAAGACTAATTTTTATTTTATGATTAAAAATAATGTATAAGGACTTGATATCATTCTGGATATGAATAAAATACAACCTATGTATAACAATCAAAGATTATGTGACAAAACATATAAAATAAAACGAGTTAGTGAACACCCGAAACGACGATAATACTAAAATACTATTAACAAAGCAATATTAAAAGATCATATATGATATCATATTTATGTATATGATTCTTTTATAATTTAATAAAAATTATTTAACCATTAAGAATGAGGTTATTCTATCCTCGACCAAGGAAAAACTACAAAGTAAGGGGTTTCTTATCTCACTTTTAATTCTGTGAGATTTCCATTCTTCACCACTTATTTATTTCATGTGGTGTGTGTACTTCCCATTTTTGTATTCATTGTGTAATATACATTAATTTATTGATTTTTACATAATCATTATATGATCCTTCTTTCGTTGGTGTATGTTTCGTAAGTTACCAAATCGATAAGGTAATTTGAATTTTCAATTTCCACTCATTCGGCTTTACGCATACTTCATTGATTATTTTACTCCATGATTATGTGTGGAATCACTATTCAATTTCTTATGTCATAATTTCTACTCCCCTTTCTATGGATATAATTTTGATACACATAATCACTCCATTGATAAATTCTCAAGTCATCGATATGAACTTGATAAGAGTAATATTAACTCAATATTCATTTGTTGAGATAAATATAGAATTCATTGGTGTTGTTTTTACAAGAATATTGTGAATGTCCTATGATTGATTTACACCGAATATCCAATAATATTGAGTGTATTTATATTTTTCACACATAATTAAGTCATTTATTTATCCTTAACCTAAGGATACAATCTTTATAAGAGATTTCATCTCAATTTACCTTCCATTGAGACTCTTTTGTTGTTATACACCAAATCACTTTTCTATGGTGTATATAATGTACATTGACATCATATATCATGAATCCCTTTATTCTCGTGATATTAAGACGTTTTGATTACCTCAATTATTTGTATTCAAGTGTCTCTCTTTCGGTTTGGAACTCTAACTAAAATATCATTTTAAATGTTTTAAAGATTTATTATTCTAAATCTATCTCATTAATGTCCATGTTTTAAAAATTCTTTTAAGGATTTATTTATATGGACATTAATGTTTTAAAATTAAAATTCCTTTTAAATGCTTCAATGTTTAATGGGAAACACTGATTTAATAATCTATTTTTAAATTTCTTCTTGACAAATATTTTGACTTTTAAATGTTTTCAGGAAAAAGGGGATATTTCTCTCAAATAGTTTTGATGATTATTTTCATCTATGAAAAAATACATCATTATTCTCGATTGAGGTTAATCTGTTACAATATAATCTTCCATATTGTATTGAATGAGTTATGTTTGTCTGTGGATGTGTTATTTTTATACCATCTATGGTTTCTGGATAAAGTATTGACATTTCGTATGCTAGTTTCAATACGAATGTTTATTTTATGTTTCAAAATTTTCATATGAGGAATGAATTGGACTTAGTAAGTGAAGGGTGGATCCCACTATAGATCCTTCATGCATCAGTGGGTTTCATGAGACAAACTAGTGTCTTGGAACAAGGCCTTGACAAGATCTTATTTGTAGTCTTGGAACAAGACCTTGACTATGTGGTTATGATAGTCTGGCATTATTATTTCCATCATTATGAAAGTGGTTATTGATATTTCATGTGATTATTAGACTAGTAGAATATCCATTTGAATAAGTAAATGGAATTATTCCATTTTATTTCTTCCATATTATGCGGATGTTCATGTTTAAAAGGATTTTTTTAGTTATACATTGACCTAAATTTTTATGCTTATTTATGAAAGTTTCGGCTATATTATTATCCTTTCTAGGAATCTGATCTCACCTATTTCTATGTTTCATTTTTTGTAGGATGTGAAGAAGTATTTTATGAGTGACCTGCATGGATAGTATGAGGGGATATGAGTCTGGACTATGGAGACTAATTTGTTGTAGTTTTTCACTTTATGATGTAATGTAAGATTTATGAATGTATCTAGTGTTTCCAAGTCTACTAAACTAATTGGTCTTTCGGGACTTGATCTTTTGTGACCATGCCAATGTTATATAATAATACACCGACTCTAGGTAACTGGGATCGGGCGTTATAGTTGGTATCAGAGGAAGTTTTGTACAAACCTTGGAAACTATATTTAGATAAACTCTCATTAGAGCACATATCCCTAAGATAGACTTTGAGGATAAGTATAAAATAACATCCTAAAATTTTGGTATTGTAGTGATTTTGTGAGTTTTCCAAGAAATACATCCATGTTTGGATACGAGCTGGAATAGGTGCCTCTGGCCCAGATGTACGTAGGGGTAAAACACAAAAACACCACTTTGAGCTAGACTCAAATGGGAACTGGTGCATGAAAATGGGCCTTGCTACACTCTTGGTTACGACACTCCTGGGGGATATGATTAGTATAATTTACATTTTCTTTACAAACCAATTTGAAGTATTTTAATATTAGATGAGAATATATTACCTTGGTTAATCCTAAGGTGTTTCAAATTTATAATATGGTGTCATGATATTCTCTAAATGATTTTTTGACTATTGTTACTCACATAATGCTTTCTGGTTTTAGTCAATAGCTGGATTCCATGGAAATCATAGTAACTTTGAGAATGATGAACAATATGGTAATGATGGTGGAAATGAGAAATGAAATGGAATGTGGATAGTCATAAAAGATATTGTCTTCATGCCGAATCAGTTTTCCAAATATATGATCAACAACATATATATTAACCAACTCCCAGACTAAACAAAGAAGATAAAGACAGTGAATGATAAGATCTCCAGCTATGGAGACCATGGAGAAAAGAAAGCTCAATTTCTATTATGCCAGAAAGTGGAAGGAGGCACCCAGGAAAGTGTCTCAATGGAACAAAGAAATTCATTATGTGTAGGAAAGAAGGGAATAAAGTGAAGAATTGAGGAGTAAAAATGAAGAGTACTATGGAAGAAAATAAAAAAGATTCTAATATTCCAATTAGAGTCATTTTTCATAAATGTAAGGGACCATGGAATCACCCAAGTCAATGCCCTATTTTATAAGATAACCTGTTGGTCATGGAAGAACCTATGTGGAAATAAATGGATGGAAAAATGTGTAAAGTTATCAGTGCCCTTTGTTGTTGATATTACTTTGGGTGAATTTTCTCTTATATGTGTAACCCTACAATTTATCATGTGAAAATGATATTTGAGGAGAAATTATCTTTTCTGATGTTGATATAGTTATAAATAACCAATTGGTTTTATATGATACTTGAATTTGAGGCAGTTACAAGTTATTATATTTTGGGATAAAAATGCAAGGTATGAGATAACAGTTGTGGTTAAATTATGTTATATTTATTTTGAGGATTTTATCTCATTTTGGTAATGTTATAAAATATTTCTTTCGAAAAAGGACAACACGCAGACCGTGTGACAACCCATCATGTCAGACAGAGTTCTGGGAATCGAACCCACAACCAGAGTGCGATTGGGATTTACTGCCTACCACTAGACTACGTGAAGTCCCTGGTTAGTGTGACTAATTATTTTTAGTTAAATGATTTTATTGATCAATAATAAGTTGATTTGGGATCTTATGTCTTATAAAATGAATACCCTTAGTATAGAAAAATAATTTTTTGATTAAGTGATAAGTGTTATTTTGGAATATGTTCGCTCTCTTGGGAACACTATATGCCCCAAGAAAATAGAATAATATGGGATTCCATTTGAGGAGTAATGGTGGATTTTTATCTATGTTTTTATTGTGGGTTTATAGCGATTTGGGTTATTTATTGAAATGATTAACCTATAATAGAGAATATGTGATTAGGTTAATTACTTTTAAGTATGTGACTTTAAGAGTAGTTGATGTCATTTGGAGAAAAAATTTGACATTGATGACTACATAACCAAATTATTCTATGTTTTGGGTTTCAATATTAGTTTGGATTATATTGAATGATTTTAAGGACAATTATTTATTGAATAGTGTTTATTTAACTTTGGGGTATTTTTGGTTTAATTTTAGAAATTAAGATTAGTGTTTCTTTCTCTAAAGGAATATCCTTTTAGGGGATCATCAGATATTGTACTAACCGTTTTGGTTTTGATTAATCTATAAAGATAAGTTAAATATATAGTTTATCCTTTGTGGATCATGGGATTATCTAGAAGTTTATTCTAGCTCATCCTGTGTGACCAATCCTTCTTGAATACTGATCATTTAAAAAATGAGTTAGTTGTGGAAATTTATTAAAGAATGAAACTCTACATAAAAAGTAAGTATATTAATTTATGTTCTTAGTCAATCTCAGAAATTAATTTCTCATCTTTATGTAATGTAACTTAAAAAAATGTTGTCTGTTTGCTTTTCCTACTTGGAAACTAATGACTATTTGTCCCATCACAAGTTTTTGGATTTCTTGTTGCTAAATTTATCTGGATCATGTTTTTTATCCCTCTCCATCAGAACTTGACACTTATTTTATCATCCATATCAATGTTTTTCTACATGGAATCCTAGTATAGGTTATCTCGGGTGACCATTGTACTTCTCTTTCTTTCTTTTAAAGAGATAGTTTTAAAGACTCTTTTTCTGATGTGGGACATCCCATTATATTCTCAATCATAATTTTAAAAATCACGAGGATGCAATTTATTGAATGTGGAGAGAATATAACACCCTAAGCTTCCACAATACATTTCTCTTTGAATAATGCAATACCTTTCATTGTACGTAACTTTGAGATTCTAACACATTGTGACAGATCAAACTAGCCATTATGAATAGTAATACCCACTTTTTAAAATATTATAAATTTTATCTCTCTAAATGGACTTAATTTTTGGATTCGAAATATCAAAATTAGCCTAGTGTGAAATTTTGGTATTTTTCTGAAAACATTGAATTTATGATGAATAGTGAAAAACCATGAGTCATAGTTTAAAACCAAATTTTTATTATATATTTATTTATATTATTTAAATTTATTTTAGGTCATAACAGATTCATAATACCTATATAAGTTCAATTTAATTCATGTGAGTCAATTTATAATAATTTTAGATATACAAAAATTTTAATTAACTTTTCGCCCTCTTTTACCTATCTCCTAGGAGAATTTTCAAATTCACATAAAACATAATTTTACCGTATCTGTGAATGGAATTTAAAAAATCCAAGAGGCATGGTTATTATCAAGGAGTAAAATGTGGTTCAATAATATAAAAATATTTTTTGGTGAATAGTAATGTTTTAATTTTATTTACCACGGTTAAAAGTAAATAGGGTAATTAAGGGTATAAATGATATTATTATTACCCAAAAACATGTACTAATTCTATTGGATAAGTATAATTCGACCAAATACAAAGTTAGGAATAAAATAGGAACCTCTTTGTTCCACTTGGATTAGATTATGACATTTAATATTATTTAATTTAAAGAAGAGTTAAAAGAGTTAAAATCAAAGATTAATAACTAAAACATTTTTAATATAGGTTTATAAATAATATTCACTAGAAAGCTAAAAATATTTAATATATAATGATATTTTATTTATAATTTTTATACATTAAATAATTTAATTTATTTTTGACACAATGATGATGCAGTAATTACTTTATTAGTGAAATATTAAAATGATTGATATTATAAATACAGAAATAAATATAATTTAAGAATTTTAATGAATTACACGAATTTTATAGGTTAATATGACATGTTAGGGTTGAGTAGATGTATTAGGTTCGATGTAATAATGCTGTTATGAATTTAACAAAAAAAATACCAAATAGTGTTAAATTTGACATAAAATATTTTCTAAAACAAATATTATATTATTAATTGATATTCAATTCCTACGAATCTAAGGTTCAGACAAGATACTTATATAATGATAGGTGTATCATTAATGAACAACTTGGGGTTCCCTTGGAAGTATATAGTAAGTTTAAAAACCATATAATATAAAAATACAAAGAGACATGGTAAATGTGAAACTAATTAACTAAGAGTTAAAACTAAAAGATAAGGTTAATATCGTAACTCAAACCTGTATAAAACCTATTGGTTGGGTGGTTTTCGACCCATCCCCACCTTATACTTGAAATAATTCACTTTGGATCCATTAGAAACCGAATATGAATTTATTATAAAATAATATTTCAAACTTTTCCTAAGGTGCCCCTCAACCCTCTTATAAAAGGGAACTCCCCCTTCTCTTAATTTCACACATTCAATACCTTTTGGCTCGGCAAAACCCTTCTCAAAAATCTTATAAACATCCCTCACTTCAACCTAGAGGCCTTAGTTTGATCAAAAATCAAACCTAAGGAGCCCTTTTGATCAAATCAAAAGTAATAATCTAAAGAAGAGGTAATGTTTTCACCACCCTCTTTCATGTTCCTTTCTTCTTCCACTTATTCTTTATTTGTTATTTCAATTCTAAAATAATATCTCCATTATCTTCTATATAATGTTATTTTATTATAAATATGGTACAATGATATTCAGTATTCTATCCATCCCTTGGATGACATGTCACCATATATGCGTACGTATGGCTTACCGTCTCCACGTCGTGGTGTACTTGTTATTCAATACATTATTATTTGGATGGGTATAATAATGATGTGTAATTCATGTAAATAATAATTATATCCTGATAATTATTCTGTATATATGATACACCATCCAATTATATATTATTTTAATATCAAAAGGATGATATTGTCGCTCGCTCGTACGTACGGATTACCTTCTCCACGAACGCGATGAGATTCATTCCCCAATGAATCCATTCAAGACTAATTTTCATTTTATTATTAAAAATAATGTTTAAGCACTTGATATCATTCTGGATATGAATAATATAAAACCTATGGATAAAAAACATGTCTTATGTAACCAAATAGATAAAATAAAACGAGTAAGTGAACACCTGAAACGACAATAATACTAAAATATTATTAACAAAGAAATATTAAAAGATCTTATATGATATCATATTTATGTATATGATTCTTGTATAATTTAATAACAATTATTTAACCATTATACAGGTGGTTAACCTACCCTCGACGAAGGGAAAAGTACAAAGTAATGGGTTTCTTATCTCACTTTTAATTCTGTGGGATTTCCATTGTTTTTCACTTATTTATTATTAGTGGTGTGTGTACTGCCCATGATTGTATTCATTGGGTAATATAATTTAATATATGAATACTTACATAATCATTGTATGATCCTTCATTCATGGGTTTATGTTTCTTAAGTTACCAAATCGATAAGGGAATTTGAAATTCCAATTTCTAATCATTCTGCTTTATGCATACTTCATTGATTATTTTACTCCAAGATTATGTGTTGAATTACTATTCATTTTCTTATGTCATAATTGCCAGTCCCCTTTTTGTGGATATGCTTTTGATACACATAATCACTCCATTGATAATTTCTCAAGTCATTGATATGAACTTGATAAGAGTAGTTTTAACTCAATCTCTATTTGTTGAGTTAGATATCCAATTCATTAGTGTTGGTTTTACAAGAATATGTGTGAATGTCCTCTGATTGATTTACACTGAATATCCAATCATATTGAGTGTATTTATATATGTCACACAAAATTATGTCATTGATTTATCCTTAACATAAGGATACAGTTTTTATAAGAGATTTCATCTCAATTTACATTCCATTGAGAATCCTTTGTTGGTATACACCAAATTACTTTTATATGGTGTTTATAATGTACTTTCACATAGTATATCATGAATCCCTTTCTTCTCATGATATTAAAAAAATTTTATTACCTCAATTATTTGTATTCAAGTGTCTCTCTTTTGGTTAAGAACTCTAACTAAAATATCATTTTAAATGTTTTAAAGATTTGTTATTCTAAATCTATCTCATTAGTGTCCATGTTTTAAAAATGGGTCTAAGGATTTATTTATATGGACATTAAAGTTTTAAAATAAAAATTCATTCTAAAAGTTTCAAAGTGGTATGGGACACATTGATTCAAAAATCTTTTTTTAAATGGATTCTTGAAAAATACAGTGACTTCTAAACGTTTTCAAGAGTAAGGGGATATTTCTCTCAAATAGTTTTGATTATTATGTTCATCTATGTAAATATCCTTCATTGTTCTCGATTAAGGTTAATCGGTTACAATAAATTATTCCATATTGTATTGAATGAGTTATGTTTGACTATGGATGTGTTATTTCTATACCATTCATGGTTTGTGGATAAATTATTGAAATTTTGTTTGATAGCTTCAATTAGAATGTTTATGTTATGTTTCAAAATTTTCATAAGAGGAATGCATTGGACATAGTAAGTGATGGGTGGATCCCTCTATATCTTCTCGATGCATCGGTAGGTATCATGAAAAAAAACTATTGTCTTGGCATAAGGGCTTGAAAAAAAAAATCTTATTTGTAGTCTTGGCACAAAGCCTTGACTATGTGGTTATGATAGTCTGGAATTATGCATTCCAAAATTATGAAAGTGGTTATTGATATTTCATGTGATTATTCGACTAGTAGAATATCCATGTGAATAAGTAAATAGAATTATTCCATTTTATTTCTGCCATATTATGCATAATTCAAGTTTAAAAGGCTTTTGTTTTAGTTATACATCACCTTAAATGTTTATTATTATTTATGAAAGTTTCTGCTATATTGTTATCCTTACTGGGCATCTGGGATCACCCCTTTATATGTTTTATTTTTCCTAGGATGTGAAGAAGTATTTTATTAATGACCTGCAGGGATAGTATGAGGGGATATGAGTGTGGACTATGGAGACTATATTGTTGTAGTTTTTCACTTTATGATGTAATGTAATATTTATGAGTGTATCTAGCGTTTCCAAAGCTATTAAACCAATCGGTATTTCGGGACTTGATCTTTTGTGATCATGCCAATGTTATGTAATAATGCACTCACTCTAGGTAACTGAAGTCGGAGCGTTACAACTATGATTTTTTAATACTAATTTTAATGAAAACAAATGTTTTTTAAAAAGCCAAGGGTTAACACCAATATTGGTAATAATTTTTAAATATTTTCATTAATCATTTTTTTAAGATACTGATTTTAGAATATTATACAAAATAATGTTTCCTTATTCCAAATATGGGACCAATTTTCCAAAATTTATCTTAATCAAGTGGAATAATTAAATTTATAATTAATCTCATATATGTGTTGACAAAGAAGGTTTTTAAAGTGAAATAGATCAAATATTTACATTGTTTTTATATCAAAATTTAATATAAAAATTCTTCCAATGATGTAAATTGTGTTAATTAATAATTTATATAATTAATTTTTAATAAAAAATAATTCAATAAATAATTAAAAATTACAATTTTTTAAATCAAAATGAAATTTCCAATTATATTTCATCAGTATTAACTATTAATCAAAATGTGAATCTTTTGAAACAAAATCCCAATAATTCACTCTATGATAATTTTTTAATTCAAATTATAAAAATTAATTATATTTCATATTTTAAATTAACTAAATTTTGTAAAATATAATTTAATTTATCACCAAAAGTGCAATAAACTATATTTTAGAAAGAATACAATTCATATGAAAACCTTTATTTATTTCCTCTAAATTATTATTATATTATATAAAATCAATTCATAAACCAAATTTTACTAATATAGTCATTTATAAGAATGAACTATATTATAATGGCTTCATTTTAACATTAATATTAAATAACATGATTTCAAATATTTTTTTTCTATCTTGTATGCTGTTGAAAATCAAATTTTAGGGTTTTGTTTACCAAAATATTTTGAATTAAGTATATTTTGTCATAAATAATTATAAATTAATGTATTTGGGTGTTAAATAATTTTATATGATTTTTATTGTTTTTTATCATTCTATCAAACCTATTTTTCGTATTTTAAAATCCCTGGAAGTTATATCCTCCCCTTTTAATAAATTCCATCCTTTCAATTTGAACTATATCCTAGAAGTTAGGTGGTTGACATTTTGAAAATCCAAGTCATGACCCCATCCCTCCAATGATTCCCCTTATGTACTGGAAATGAAGGAAGAGAGATAATGACACACATGTCCCACCTCCAGGAGGCCCTGCTTTGGGGACCAATAGAAGGGGTATACAAATCTTGTAAATGGGAGGCATTTACATTTTTTAGTTTCCAAGATTGGGTAATATGATGCATCGACCATAAAAAACCCATGGAGTATATAAAATAATTCTAAAATCCATACGACATACTTGTTTTCAAAAATTCTACAAATAGAATGAACATCAAAGTTCCAAGATAACAAAGATAAGAGGCGACAAATGAACAATCCCTGCATCTGTGCAAGTAAATTCTTGCACAGTTTACGTAGTCCTACTACAAACCAAAAATTTGTTTTATATACAAAGAATTAATATAAAAGTATACTCAGTAGGGAAAAACAAAGTCTCTCATGCATAAGTAGAAGAATCATACTCATGACCATGTGCAAAAACAGAAAAAACTAACAGCACCTAATATGGAATACTAGCCTTTCCAGCCACACCATGGAACACACTCCCAATTATTAAAGTTAATTTATAGAATAAGAACATTGATGCTTTAGTACCCTGCACCACTTCTCACTATATAACTATGCATACCATAACAACATTCATCAGGGCACTTCCACAGTCTTCTACAAGCCCAATGTCACATCCACCCACAAAAAACTGGGCTTCATATAAAATCCCACAACTTGTACATATGAAGCTAACCACATACCACTTGTACACAATTGATCCACCACCATACCACATCCTGAATACAATTCTGAGGAACACAATATCTCACCATGTAAACACTTATTAATTCAAACCTCAACCATAGACAACTAATCCTCACAACCTTACAAGAACAAACCCAAAGAATATTAGGTTACCAATGCCTACAAGATGGGGTAGGGAAGAGACAATTACCAGTGATCCGTCCTCCAATAGGGATGATGGTAAAAGTCACAATGCTAGTGGAAATGGTGGTGTATGGATAATATTGATAACATAGTGTTGGGTTCATATTGAAAACACAAGGAAAATATAGGTATATATATTTTATATCAAACACTCAAACCCAACCTATAGGTTGTTCCCAAAAAAATCAAACTTCCCGAAAAACCACCATTACTTATACCTCTAAATGAATTTAAAAACACCAGAAGAATCCACTTCAAATATTTATAAATGAAATCCATTTTACAAAAAAATCACAACTAAAAATATTTATCCAACTAAATCATTTTACTAATTATCAATCTTTATTAAGAAAATTGTTATTTTAGTCCATCCAGACCTAATAAACTACTAATGAAACCCCTTAAAAATCCACTTTACATTAACCATGTAGAGGAAAAAGAACCATAGTAAGGAAACTCACTTCATATTTCCACTATACTCAACACCCATACCACTAACTTCCATAACAATTCTTCAAATTCATCCTTCCCAATTAAAACTCTCAACAATCAAACCCTAAACTAATAGTTAAACTCAGAAACTCATCTCTTCTCAACTAAACATGAAATACCCACTATGTAATAACACCATACCTATCATACCGAGACTCATATACATAGAACAACCCAAACCTGTAGCCCCACTACTCAAACACTTACCATCAATTCCATAATCAGTCAATATCTCAACCTCAGAATCCATTAAAACACACATACAACCCCACCACATAGCCATTCTCTCAACCCAACCACCACACAACCACACATGGGACAAGAAAAAAACAAAACCACACCAACACACTTCCACACCAACAAATTAACATCATATTCGGATTTTGATAAAACCAGTTATTTAATTCCACTTTGATAATTCAAATGTTATCACAAATCATGTTCGATCATGAGGAATCCATTTCTTTAACTGGGTATATATATATATATATATATTCAACACATGATCAATAAAATTCTATCACATGTCATACCTAGGGAATAAACAAAATTCCACCAGTTATCATGATTTTTAGTGGGAATATTTCCAAAATAGTTCATAGTAATTACAAATAATGAAACAGAATCATTTTTCACTTTTCCACAGCCAATATTTATTGGTTTAATGCTAATTAAATTATCTTAATTATAATTGGATTCATATTCCTTCACATGGGGATCATTCTTACATCCATCCCACTTGATACACAGACAAGAGGGACGAAGGGATACCTACCACAAGAAATAGTCGATCAACCCCTCATCTTTATGATAAAAAGGGCGGACACAAGCCCCTAGGGAAACAAAATATAAGTGTTCAGCATAGACAAATGAATACTCATGGAATAATGTTTATAGGTATGAGTGATAGAAAGATAAATGGGAAATGTACAAGGTGGAAATGGTCTTAGATTTAGAAGGGAAAGATACCATATCAATGAAAGAAATGATTCAAAATCTATTAAAGCTAAATCACGATCTAGACAACGTGTTTCACTCATTTTTAAGACTTGGGGTTTTAGAAACATAGGTCATGTTATTTAAGTCACTTAAAAGATAATAAAAATCATAATAATGGTTTTAAACACAATGTGGGAAAAATATACTATTAAAGGGATAAATTACAAAAACTGGAAAAAACTGGGATTTTGAAAAATTGTTGGGCATGATTCACAATTGGGTGAGTCCATGTCAAGAGTCACCAATGACTGAGGAACCACTGTGGGACTTTTAATTGGATGGGTCACTAGTGAGAGATACCAGTGATGAGCTACTGATGTTGAGTCGACATTTGGTGAGTCACAATTCGGTGACTCCCTATTCGGTGAGCTACCATTCAGCGAGTAACTATCGCAACTCACCATCGTGGACCACTGTCCACGAGTCACCATTATGAGTCACCGGTCCTACCTCCCCATTATTGACCTAAAATTCCAAAATCACCAGTTTTTTTTTCACCGCAGTGATTCACTATGGTGACACACTAGTCCTGACTCCCTGGTGCACGACTCATCATGAGGCGATAAACCATTGGAAAAATGGAAATTTTGGAAAACTCCTGAAATGAGTCATCGTTATCTCTAGAACAGATCAAACAATGAATGATGAAAAAATAAATGACCGGAGAGGTCCAAGCCATCACATTAGATTCCTCTCAAAAAATTCTATCCCTTGATAATTCAATACCAAACCCCAATGGAAAAGAGGGTTCTCAAAAACCACACTGTGAGATACATCCCTAGGATCTTACTATACACATAACACTAACACATACAACAATGTTCAATGATAAACCACCATGTGTTTTTCAAAGGAAATATTGAAACCCCAACATCTAAGAAGACCTCTAACAACTGTAATCCCAACCAACCAAAATACACACCACACCATAATAACAACCATACTATAGAAAACATATTATATTAGATAATTCCTTAATCTATTTCTAGATACTATCAACTCTAGGCGGCACTGACTCACTCTCAGGGGTTCAATCATATCTCTATAAATTTGTACCGATTAGGAATCAATTCCTCCATTTCCCACATATCAAGACATCATCACACATCATGGAACAGAGTTCGTTTCACTATGCCTCACCTTCCTGCAGGTGAAGGCAGAACATCAGGTACCAACAGGCTTGGTATAGCCCTTGGTGGTCCCAGAGTGGAAGTGGGACGGGATATCTATGGATTTCTTGACATGTCTTCCACGTACTTCCAGAGGACACGACTCCATTTGGGTGATTGTCGACTGACTCACCAAGTCGTCCCACTTCTTACCTATCAGAGAGAAGGACTCAGTAGAGAACTTTGGACGCCTCTACATTCAAGAGATCGTACAGCTTCATGGTGTTCCATCATCTATCGTCTTCGATCGAGATGCTCTCTTTACTTCTTGTCTTTGTAAGGGTTTGTAGGAGGCATTTGGGACGGAGCTACGCCTGAGCACCACCTTTCACCCTCAGACGAATGGCCAGACGGAGAGGACCATTCAGACTCTCGAGGACATGCTCTGTGCATGTGTCCTCAACTTTCGTCGCATCTGAGAGGATTATATACCCTTGGTGGAGTTTTCATACAACAATAGCTACCACTCCATCATCGGGATGACACCATATGATGAATTGTATGGCTGACCTTGCAGATCACCTATGTGTTGGAAAGACCCTAGGGAGTGAGAACTTGTAGGACCAGAGATGGTCTCAGCCATGACAGAGAAGCTACAGATCATCCAGTAGTGGATGAGGACTACTCAGAGCCAACATAAGTCATATGCTGATAGGAGGCGGAGACCACTAGAGATTGAGGATGGAAACCACGTTTTCTTACAGGTCTCACCTCGACGTGGATTACATAGATTTGGCCGGGGAGGAAAGTTATCTCCATGCTTCATCGGACCATTCCAGGTTCTTGGAAAGATAGGTGAGGAGGCTTATCACCTGGCTCTTCCATCCCAGTTGCATAGGGTGCACGATGTCTTCCACATATCTCAGCTGAGGAGATAAGTGCACGACCCAACACATATCATTGATCACAGGGAGCTATACATCGATGACGGGGCAACTTTTGTGTAGGTCCCGGTGGAGATCGAGGATCAACAGGAGTGGGTTATATGTGGATGGTCGATTCCTCTAGTGTGCATCAGGTGGAAGCACGGGAACCTCTAGGAGTGCACATGGGAGCAGGAGACTCAGATGTGTACTCATTACCCTCATTTGTTCCCCTAAATTGTGATATATCTTTACGAGGATGTAAATCCTTGAGGTGGGAGTAATGTAAAGACCATTAAATTTCAAGGAAATTTTTTCCCTTAAATTATTTTGGATTTTAGGAGTACGCAGTTTCTGACGGCACCTAATTCCGAGGCCCGGTGTGCCCAAAATCAATTTCCGAAGCTTATCTCGGGTACGTTCAGTGAACAAACGAGCTGGATTTTCTATCTTTTGAACCGGTGCTCGGAATCGAAATCCGAGGTTACTGATGAAATCGTAGCAGCGATAATTGCTTAAGAGGACCTTTCTCGAAGGTGCGTTTTCTCAGGAGGAGTTGTTAAAAATTGAGGATTAAATGTGAAGTAAATAAAATTGTGTACAATTTTATTTCTTTTTCTAAGTAGTTATATCCTAGGTGTGAGAGTTGGGGTGGGACCAAGTGGTTGAAAACTACCCATGAGAGAATAAAGTTGAGGTGGGGCCCACACAAGCCCTAACTCTTCTAACCCCCCTTTTTAAGTTGGTAACTCTTCATAACATGTTAAACCCCTCCTTTAAGTGGGTGACTCTTCCTCTCCCCACTCTCTCAAATTTTATGCTATCCAACTCACACATAATTAATAATTTGAATTATGTGTTTGTTTTTCAAAATTTTAAATGCTTGGCTTTAGTAAATAAAATAAATAATGGTTCTATTTTATTTTTTTTTTGGCATTTGTGGTGTTAAGAGAAAGGATAAGGAAGTTTCTTTATCGAAGAACACCAATCCTCCAATGAAGAACGACTAAGCGACCCCGACTTCTCCATCCCCTTCCTTCTCCGCGACAAGGGAGGAGACACTGATGTGGGAGTTCTCTAAGGACGCGCGATCATCTCCTTCTCTCCATGATAAATGAGAAGACGATTTTTCCTCGGGTGCACACCGTCGATGACGGAAACGACACCATATTTGGCAATTCTTGACAACCGTGAATTACTTTGCGAGGTATGGGTTATCTTCGTTCGTGTTTAATTTAATCTTCTTCATTGATTATTTTGGCTGAATGTTACCAAAGTAACGGGAGGAGATCGGACCGCCCAAACATGGCCAATTTCCCCTCCCCATTTCCTTGTTGATTTACATTGACAATCGAAGCGAAGGCGATGTGGTGTCATTGCACCGTGCGGGGATGAAGAGAATCGTGGCCGGAGTGGGCCGCGATGGTGGCGCGCAGCACCGTCGCGCTGCGCCGGTGATCCCGAAGGAACCGTGGATGGAGCGGGCCTCAGTGGTGGTGCGTGACGCCGTCGCGCCACGCCGGAGAACCCGAGGGAGGCCTCGGTCGGGGTAGAGGGGTGCGGCGTCATCGCGCTGCACTTGTTGGGGAAGATCCACGGCCTTAGGCCACGGCGGTTCAGCGGGGGGCGTCCATCCAAGCTGGTCACCGACGCTCTAAAAGGGGGGACCCCCGCGGGTCCCACGGCAGCACAAATCGGCCGCCCATTAAGGCCGGCCATTTCCAGAGAAACCGAGGGGTGTAACCCTCCCGCATAGCCTAGGGAAGACCCCACCAGGGGGGGCCTCCGTTTTCAAAAATAAAGCCCCCCCCCTCACACCCCGCGCCTAGATTTCGAGCCGCATGGGCTGGGCTGCCCACACCGGGCCAGACCGCCCGCACCGGCTGGGCCAGGCCGGGCCGCGCCAAATCGGGCTGGACCCGGACCTGGGTCGGGTCGACCCATGGGTTATTGGGCAGGGTCAGACTGGGCCCAAACCCCCTATTTTCAGATAGATTCGTTCAAATGCACATATCTTGGGTTACAGACCTCTGATCGACTCACCTCTAGTTGTGTTGGGATCCTTGGATAGAGACAGTTGTTTCATTTTATTACACTCAAGCTTTCAGTAATGTTTGTGTATGGCCAGGTTGGTTTGAACCCCAAACCAACCAGGCCCTCGGAGCGGAAACTGTTATAACATGAGTTCCGGACATCCGATTGACATACCATAGACTGTGTTGGTTTCTGCTTAGTGAGACAGTTTTTCTGGGTTACTCCACTCAAGGTTTGGACAGAGCTGGAGTACGGTCGGGTTGGTTTTAGCCTAAAAACCAATCGGGCCCCTGGAACAA
Source organism: Viscum album (assembly GCA_963277665.1). Classification (NCBI taxonomy): domain Eukaryota; kingdom Viridiplantae; phylum Streptophyta; class Magnoliopsida; order Santalales; family Viscaceae; genus Viscum; species Viscum album. The sequence continues at coordinate 701,475,812 of OY728150.1, forward strand.
AAAAGCCAATATCTCTCAGACTGGTCGTCCGATTGACGTGTCGTCTGTTGCGTTGAGTTCCTATTGACAAGACGGAAATTTTTGATACATCAACTCTGGACTTCGTGACAGTTGATGTATCGAACCCTTGGCTCGTGTAGTGGATCCTCCCGGAATCCAGCGTGCTGTATGCGGGAACCCTAGATCTGGCTGCGACTGCGACGACGATGACGACTGAACTTGGATCCTACGTGGGTTCGGCAGCGAGGACGACTGTACTTGGATTCTCCGTGGGTTCGGCAGTGATGAAGACTATACTTGGATCCTATGTGGGTTCGGTAGTGATGGTTACTGTACTTGGATCCTATGTGGGTTCGGTAGTGACGACTTCTGTACTTGGATCCTACATGGGTTCGGCAGAGGAGATGATTCAGAGGCTAAATCTAATCATCTCCACCCCTCTTCATGAGTAGTATACCTGTGTGAGATGATTATTAACTTACAATAATTGTCCTCAATATGATTGACATGCTTTCCTGTGTGGATTTGTTTGTGATTTCCTTTGTGGATTGGTTTGTACTTTCCTGTGTGGACTGGGATGAACTTATGCTCGGAAGTTGGAGTCGTACTGGAATTGATGACTTAGGTATATGTATGGGCATATACCTAAGTAGTGTTGGTTGATACTTTGTATATGTACCTTTCCTTTATGGTTTATCCTTTGTGGGTTCTGGGAGGCCTTCGGGGGTCTTGGGGTCCCTACTGAGTATCGTATACTCACCCATGCATGGGTTATTCCCGCACTACGTTGTGTTGGTTGCAGATGATGGACAGCGCTGATTGTGGTTGAGTACTGAGGAGCGGGATGGTATACAATGGTGGACTATCAGGTGGGACATACAAGGAGTGGAAAACTGGACTCGACGAGCCAACGATACCATATGTACTCACCCTTCAGGTGGGTGTTCTGGAGGAAGTCTTGGTGGTTGATGCTTTACTTTTTAGCTATTGTACTTTCTTTTCTCAGTTGTACTGTACTTTTAGTTGGGTTTGTATACTGACCCATTTACTTTCCAGCACTTACTTTTGTACTCAGTTTACTTAGTGTTTACTTCAGCTTCTATACTCTGTGGTGTTTTTTTCTTATATAAAGGCAATATCTACCCTTTTATTGGGATTTATGCCTTTGGTGCTAGTCGTCATCCCCTGGCCTATGAAAGGCGGGCTTGGGGTAGTCACGGAACGGGACCCAAGGATCGGTCGTGACACACAATTTCAAGGATCTCAGACCGTCGCAAAGCTCAATCCTTTTCAATTCTTAGGTCGTTTTGGAGCTCAATTCTTTGCAAAGCGACTTCCCTCGCGAAGCTCACTGAGCCAACACGGAGCACACGACATTCGCGGAGCTAGAATAGCCTCCGTGAAGCTCATCTTTCGCGAAGCACACTGCCTTTGCGAACCAAGAGATAATGATTTTCTATAAAAACTCTCTCTTCCTCTTTCAAGGGGGTCGGCCTCTATTTATAGGTGATTCCACTGACCCTGGAACCTTCTGAGCGAAGTCAGATCCACGTCATCACAAATCGCGAAGCTCCAAAGTTTCCGCTGGAATTCTGTCAAAATCGTGAAGCACCATGAAAATTTTCCAATCGCGGAGCTTGATGTAATCACAGAGCATCACCTTCAATCCCTTTATGCCTTCTCTATGAAGATCCCTCCCAAAGCCCTTCACCGCCGCGATGTGCTTTAACCTCTGTCGTTCGTTAAGCTTGACAAAATCGCGAAAACACCGTCAATAATCTTATAGTCTTCGCGAAATTCAATCCATGAAGCCTATATTTGCAAAAAAAATCCCTTTTCCATATTCTGATGATATATTCAAGGATATCCACTTTTCGTGATGGTCACCAACCTCCAAATTCTGGAAAATAGTGCCACCTTGTACTTCTCTTTTTGTACCACCTAAATATTGTCAGTTCATTTTTCATCGTTATTTGTCAACATGGATTGTCAAAAACATCTATAGAACTTGAAAAATATCCATGAAAACCTTCTTTTTCAACAAACACAGCCAACCTAATAATGTTGCAATGTTACCTTGAGGGATTTTTTCCCAACAATATCCCTCGTTGGGTTTGTTGACAACTCTTCTCAGAATGATTATTTTAACATTGATACCTCTCTGAATCTCCTTCCAGCTGCTACCACCATTCGCCTCTTGCGATTATGATAGCATTCAAGGAATCACATAACATGTACTCTAATCCCACATGAGAAATGCTCGGCATGAGAAACAAGAGTAGTTTTAAAAGTTCATCAATGAATCACTTCATGTCAGAAACCAATTGTCAATTCCAAACTGATACCACTTTCTAAATTGATACCAATTGTTGAACCACACTGATACCAATTGGTGATAGTTGGGAACCTTCTCACACATTTCCAGCATCACACTTTTGCTTTTATCACAATCCTTAGCTATCATGATATCTATTAAATGATCGATCACTTCTAGCATTGTCAGATTTAATAATCTCCCCCTATCTCGCTGCTCCACCTGTCAAATTCTCCCTGTGTCTTTTTCTAAGAAATTGTTTCCCTTCCTTAGCCACAGTTTCTTCCCCTTGAGGAGTCACTATTTCTCCCCCTTTTTCAACGAACCCAATGATCACTCCCTTATAGCTGTAACATTGGAAAGAACACCGATTAGCACATTAGAGAAAAACATGCACCATCTCAGGGAGAGGGGTGTTCCACATGCACACTATTTTAAGTGCGGGGAGTTGACTGAACTCCAAGAGACAGTCGATGCCTTTAAAATGCTTCCTTGGGTAAGGCCGTTGTCAGAATATCTGCAACCTGTAACTCTGTAGGAACATACTCCAACTTCTCAAGCCTGTGCTCCACCTTCTCCTTGATTAAATGATATTTGATCTCAATGTGCTTTTTACATGAATGATGGACATGATTTTGTCTAAGATTTGTAGCACTTGAGTTATCGCATTGGATTCTGATCAGAGACTTCACTTTAACTCCCATATCTGAAAGCTACTACTTCATCCATAATAATAGTCTGTAAGCTTCAGTGGCCGCAATATACTCAGCATCTACGGTGCTTAATGAAATTCCATCCTGCTTCTTTCTTAACCAAGAAATACATAGTCCACCAAGATAGAATGAACTTCCAGATGTTGATTTCGTGTCATCTGCTGAACAGGACCAATCGACATCAGCATATCCCAATAACTCTATCTGAGATTTGACATTATATGTCAAGATGAAGTCCACCATGCCCTTGATATACTGAATTATTCTTTTCACTGCAAGAATGTGGACTTAATTGGGATTACTTTGATATCTCGCTGCTTTCCATGTGACGAAAACAATTTCAGTCCTTATTGCGGTCAAGTACAACAAACTTTTAATAATTTGCCAGTATTCTGTGATATTAACTTCCTTGTCATCCTCATCTTTTGATAATTTCATCCGGGTAGCAACCAGAGTCTTCATCTCCTTAGAATTATCCATTCCAATCCTTCTTAGAATCTCATTGGCATATTTGGATTGAGAAATTAAAGTGCCATTAATTCCTTGTGTCACCTATAAACCAAGGAAAAACGTTAGCTCTCCAATCATTGACATTTCCAACTCTGTTTTCATGAAGTCGGAAAACTGTCTGCACTGAGCTTCATCTGTTCTGCCAAATATTATGTCATCGACATAAACCAACACCACCATCCATTGATTACTGTTATTGCTGAAAGAGATATTGTAATCAACTCCCCCACGCTAGAAACAAGGCTTCTTCATGTACGGATAAAGCCTTGAGTACCAAGCTCTTGGTGATTGTTTCATCCCATACAGCGGCTTCTTCATTCTGCAAACCTTTTTCTCATCCTCATGAATGAGAAAACCATATGGCTTCTTAATATAAACTTCCCCTTCCAGAACTCCATTCAAGAATGCAGATTTGACGTCCATCTGGAATACTTTGAGCTTCCATTTCACTACAATGGCTAGGAATAATCTGATTGTCTCCAGCCTTACAACCGGTGAAAATGTCTCACCAACACTTATTCCCTCTATATGGGAGTATCCATTGCATACTAGTCGTACTCTGTTTTGAACCACTGTTCCATATTCATTCATCTTGTTGAGAAATACCCATTTAGTCCTGATGACATTCTTATCCACTAGCCTTGAAACAATCTCCCACATCTGGTTCTTCTCAATCTGATCATGAACTTCATTCATAGCTAGGACCCATTTTACATCTTCATCTGCATCAGCAAATCATTTTGGCTCTACCTGAGCTAGGAATGATTTATGATGCAGTGACATCATTCTTATTGTTTGAACTGAAGCTGTATGATCACCAATGATATTCTTCCTATCAATTTCAGCTCGACTCTTTGGCTTCCTTGTAGACACAGACTTGACACTTTCTTGTTCATCGTCAGTGTCTTCTTCTGAGTCATCATCTTCCACTTCTGCTCTTCCTGTGTTACTTTCCTCTTCATCACATTCATCAAGAAACTGTTCATTATACTATTGAATATTCTCTTCATTTTCCACAATAGTGACATCATTTCTCTCAAAAAAATTTCCCATCCTTTTGTTAAAGCATCTTTATTCTTTGATTTTTCCTGAGTAGCCCAAAAATATTCCCTCATCTCCACGTGATTCAAACTTCCTATGATTTTCGTTGTTGAGAATGAAGCACTTACTCCAAAATATTTGAATGTATTATACTGTTGGCTTCTTTCCATGCCACATTTTATATGGAGTCTTTCCTTCCTTCAGACACAACAGAGACCTATTAGAAATGTAGACTGATGTCAATACTACTTCCTTCAAAAACTTCTCTGGCGGGACTTTTTCGATAACCATTGTTCTGGCCATGTTGTTGATGATCTGATTTCTCCTTTCAACCACTCCATTATGATGTGGATTTCTCATTGAGGAAACTTGATTCCTTATCTCGTGTTTCTTGAGATAGTCTTTCACCTGACTGCTTGTGAATTTCGTACCATTATCAGTACGAAATATCATTATTTTCTGCCCAAGCATCCTTTCGGATTCCGTCTGATTTTACATTATAAAATGGAACACATCTGACTTATCGGAAATGACAGATAACAAGGCCATTATTCTAAAATCATCAATGAAAATTACATAGTACCATTTCCCATTTATGGCTCGTGGTGAGATAGGTCCACATACATCAACATGTACCAATTCGAGCACTCTAGTTTATTTATATTCATTTGGATTGTATGTCTTTCTAATGATATTCCCTTGTTGGAAAGCATCGCATGCATGAGTATGATAACGTGAAAGTTTAATAAGGTCTCTAGAAGCATCACACTTTACCATATCTTCCATAGATGGTTGGCATATATGACCAAGTCACTTATGCCAAAGCTTGTTTTCTTCGTCTCTTGATAAAAGGCACGTATCTTCTTCCCCACTTACAAGGTAAACATTTCCCATTATCCTTTTCCCTGTAGAATAACTACTCCATCTTTTCCTTTCACAACACACATCTTCTTGGTAAATCGGATAGAGTGCCCAGACCGAGCACTTCCTCTTCATGTTCTTCAATACACTTGACATGATCTTTCACTTTTCTATTCAAGCCATCGACCTCCCTTTTTTGTTCTCCAGTCGTCAGTTTATACTCACTAATTGATTCTGAGTTTTCTGGTGTTGATAACTTCAATTTCTCAGTTTCATCCATCAACACAGACTTCTCTTCTTCCTTCTACTGCATATAGAGTTTGGCATCAAGAACAACTTTGTTAGCTTTCTTTTTTTTGGCTCTCCAAACATCTATCTCCTCAAGATCATCCTCTAACTCAACATTCATATATATTCTTCCTTCAAATTATTCTTCTTCATCATCACCTTCGGTTTCGTTCTTCTCCTGAGAACTACCGAAGACTACCACCATATAATTTTCTCCATTATCTTTTCAATTTTCAATCTCTTCAACCTCTTCAACCTCAGACTCATCTGAGCTGTCTATTTCTTGTGAAAGAAGTTTCCTCTTCTTGAAAAAATTTCTCTTGAACTGCTTCTTTCCTTTCACATAGGCTGAATATTTCTTCTTGGGAATTTCAGCATCATCTTCATCATTTTCTTCTTGAAACTTGTTGGGGAATCTTGCTGTGAGATGTCCAACCATTCCACATATAAAGCATTCTAGTGGAAGTTTCCCTTTAATCTTTTCTTTTCCTCTTTGAAGGTTTGAGGAAAGGAATGACATCAGTTCATCTGTCTCATCATTCTCATTAGATTTTTAAATAGTGATATTCTTCATGGCCTTAAATGGCACTTCCCTATATTTCCCATTTTCCATAGCACTATTGTCATCATTCCTCATTTCATATGCAACAGGGGTACTGTACAGATTGTCGAACGTCAGCTCTTTTGGGTCTTTATCTTCCAAGACTCAGTCTTTCGGATTAAATCGAGGTGGAAGCTTCCTCAAGATATTCTTCACAATCTTTATATCTTCAATGACTTCTCCAAGACCTCTCATGTATTCCACAAAAACATTTACCATGTCGAATAATGCATCAACAGACTCATTCGAGTTCATTCTTAGATCTTCATACTTGTTCCACAAAACTTACAGATTTTCCTCTTTAACCTTTGTATCCCCTTCATATATTTTCAATAACTCTTCCCCCATGGCATGTGACGGTTTGGAAGACATCACCTTTGTATATATAGGATTGGGTAGGGATACCCCTAAGGAATTTATTTCTTTGGCATCAGTATCCAACTATCTATGCTCAGCTTATGATAATGCATTAATATCAGCTGTTATTCCATGCATTGCTGCTATAAACACATCCATTCCCAATGATTTGAAGTAGTGTTGCATCCGGTTCTTCCATACCTAAAAATTGTTTCCGTTGAAGATTGGAATCCCATTATGATTAGTGCCCTCCATTAGAGAGATAATTAAAGATATAAATATTTCCCTTTGATACAAATTTATAGGTCCTCCAGGTTAGATACCCTGAGAGGGGAGGGATGAATCAGGGTATGACAGATTAAAACAACTCCCCCTATTGATCTAGTCTCGATGTTAAGAAAGACTCTCTTGTCTCTCTTTCCTGCAGAAAATTATAAATAAAAGCTAAATCATGCATGGGAGACTGTGATTTTTACTTCGTTCACCCTCACTGGGCTACGTCCAAGGAGCATACACCAGCAATGTGCCGATGTACCAAATCCACTAAAAACGCACTACTGTTTACAAGGTTCGGGATAGATCATTTCTCTTCCCAGTATCACTGCCTTTACAATGTTTATGGCCAGATCACTGATTTCCCAGGGGAAACTCCCTGTTTCTATTTCACGGGATCACTGCTAGTAGAAAGTATTACCTTCTTTTGATTCCTTTGCTCACTACAATTGGAAGGGATCCACTCACATTTTATAGACAGATAGGTCTCTTCATTTGAATGAATTCATGCATCCTCAACTGTTGATAGATGATATTTTAAAGTCCAACTTTCATCCATAGATGAATACCACTTTTCCTCTGAACACAAGTCAATTCCTTTGGAGAATCCTTCGCAAATCACCTTACTTCACAAGGCTCCCAATTTTGTGAAGCTTAAACAAGCCTTCGCGAAGCTCCTTTCTTTTCACGAAGCTCACAATTTCACAGAGGTCAGACCATCTCAAAGCTCAAGACTTCGCAATTCTTAGGTCGTCGCTGATCTCAAGTCTTTGGAAGTGACTTCCCTCATGAAGCTCACTGATCCAATGCGGAGCACATGAATTTCGCGGAACTAGAATAGCCCCTGCAAATCTCTTCTTTCACGAAGCACCTTGCCTTCGTGAACTACCTTTGCAAACTGAGAGCAAATTATTTTCTCTGAAAACTATCTCTTCTTCTCTCGAGGGGTTCGGCCTCTATTTATAGACAATTCTACCAACCATCTAACCTTCCGCGTGAATTCAACGCCACGTCATCACAAATCGCGAAGCTCTGAAGATTCCGCTGGAATTCTGTCAATATCGCGAAGCACCACGGCAATTTTCGGATCGCGGAACTTGACGTAATCACGGAACATCACCTTCAATCCCTTTTTTATTTATCCGTGAATCTCCCTCGCAAAGCGCTGCACCGCCACGATGCGCATTAACCTCTACCGATCACGAATATTGACATAATCGTGAAGAACACCGTCAACATTCTTCTTGACTTTGCAAAATTCAATCCATGAAGCCAATATTTACAAAACTCATGCCTTTTCCATATTTTGATGAGATATTAAAGGATATCTACTTTTTGAGATGCTCACAAACTTCCAAATTTTGGACACCATAAATTTGGAAAACACTGGAAAACAGCACCACCTTGTACTTCTCTTTTTGTACCGCCTCCAGATCATCCATTCCTTTGTCATTGTTCTTTGTCAACTTTTATTGTCAACAACTTCTATAGAAGTAGACAATTATCCATGAAAACCTTCTTTTTAAAAAAAACAACCGACCTAAAAATGGTGCAATGTTACCTTGAGGTATTTTTTCCCAACAACAAGTGAACTGACCAACATCCCATTACAGTTACTGAATGCTTTTAGACACATCACACTACACACAAAGGCATAGTTATTTATAGTCAAGCAATTCTACAGGGATAACACTAAAGATAAATCAAGTATTAACATCTTTTATTATCCTTCTAGACCAACAAAAATATTATCCTCCACCATGATCATGGGTTCTACCCCGGAATCATCTTCATCTATCATTGATGAGTAAACTTCCACACCCGGTTGTTATGAGACATGTCTAAGGAAGTGAACCTCTCCTGTCCAAACATACAGTTGGAAATTTTTTTGTAGAGTTGGTTGGGTCAATGAACCTATCGGATGGTCCTAAGATTCTCAACTTTATCCACCTTAGACCTCTAGTAGATCAGGATTTCATCAATGAATAAAATGATGAACCAGTCTAATAACTCATGAAAGAAACAGTTTGTAAGTCTCACGAACACGGTAGGTTCATTCATAACCCTGAATAACATGACCATGAACTCTAAGTTCCCATACGTTCACCTAAAAGAAGACTCCATGATATCACCCTATGTAACTCTCAACTGGTGATATCCTATCCGCAGGTCGAATTTAGAGAACCGAGGTTCCATTTTCACGTAGTCAAAAATATTATCTATTTCTAGAAGGGGGTAGTAGTTCTTGATCACACTAGACTCAACATCAAACAGACTATCCATGAAATCAAACCAATATCATCACTTTTCATAATAAATACATGAGCACACCATTATAACTAACTAGATTAGTTAAATCCCTTCTTTATCTTGTCATCACTCTGAATCCACAGCTTCCAAAACAAAGAAGGTTCCTTTAGGTAAGGATCCATCATGATCCAACTAGCACCGTGTTATAAGTCTGTCCAAAACACTACATCACGAACTAGTATATTTCAAGGATGATATCATACAGTTGCATCTATAGTATGAAGAGATCCCCACAGGACTGATGTAGCCCCAAAATTAGTGTACATCATTGGCACACATCTAACAAGATGGGGTGACATCAGAGTAGCATACTCAAAACAAGGGGTATGCGAAGTCTCTCTATACCTAGTCTCAGAACATGGGCTTGAAAATTCACCATAATTTAGAGCGATGCTACGGAATAAAATTAATAAATAACAAGAGTATTGAAAAAAAATGATGGTACATAGAACGACTCTACCCAAGATCGCACTACTACCTCTATGGCATGAAACTGACCACACCAAGACCCTATACCCCTTTAATGAATACTGTTTTCGGACCATACTTGGGTTGAGTTCTCTAAGGAACACCCTCAATTCGGACTCCACCAGGCCCATCACCCATCAGTGTTATAGGATCCATCTTTCCCTACTGCTAAAACGACCAAGAAAAAAACTTCTACTAAGGCAGGCACTAAACCTACCAAAATAAATTATATAGAGGTAAAAAAACAATCTATAAGTAAATATAAAGTTGGATAAAAGATCTAAAAGTCAAACACATATGTACCATATTTATTAGAAATGTATGATGACTAGAAGGCCGAATCGAGAAATGCTGATGATGACTCCCCCTGGCTGAAACAAGGAAGGCCCTTGCGCCTGAGACCTGCTATGGGTAGAGTAGCCCTTCAAAGAACCTTGAAGGATATGCTCTCCTGGTAGACCTCATCGCAAGTGAATCCACTCAACTACAGATTCTTTATACTGGACATCCCAGTATGTCAGCAAGGTAAAGGGAGTAACTGCGTACTGGAGAGAGGGATAAAGTGCCTCCTCTAGACATATTTCATGTGTCTCATCATCTGGAAAGTATAATGGAGAAAAACTATGGGGATCCTTAAACCTGATCTCAACCTCTTGTACCAAAATACTCTTCAATTATAAGGAGATTAACTCCTTCCTCTTCTCAGTCTTCATGGTGGATGTAATGAATTCCGCTCGAAACTCCTACTCATAAGAAACCCACAAAACCATATCCTCTTTCCTCTCTCCCAGGAATAGTGTCCACCACTAATGCACAACTCCTTGTATCTGGATCACCACTAGAGAATACCAGTAATCTATTAGATCCTGGATCAAACTAAAATTGGTCAAAAAGTCTTCACTATAGTTCTCCATCTCTATATCAAAAATTATATCACTATAAATTCAAAGTTCCTGCTGATGGAAAGAACGTAATGTCTTCTTCCACTAATCATCCTCCTCTTCTTAGTCTACCCTTTGTCAATTGACTCGATCATCTTGCTGAACCTCTACTGAATTCACTATAGACAGATGATGACTAGGATTCATCGCTGAAAAGGTGAACAAGGAATTCCAATGAAAAAGTAGTATTGAATTTTATTTAATATTCATTAAATTCATTTAATTTATTTCATTATCCTTTTAAAATTTACAAAAACTCCCAAATTTAAATAGGAAAACAAGTCGTTATGATGAATGTACCTTTCCTAGGGTCTCTACGTTACAAAATTTTATCCTCACTTGGTCATGTATTAGGCTTAGAGTCCTTTCATCGGATCACATGGTCCCTAAAATCCCATTTCATAGGCGGCCATCCCTGGACTATTTCATGTACCAAGGTCCCATAACACTATTTCCCTACCAACCCATGCAGTTATCACTATTCCAAACTCCAAAATTCATTTTTCCTCTCAATCATCGTCTCTAATGAAATATTATCATGACCCCTCACCCTAATGATACCTCTCCTGATTTGGAAATTAAGGACGAAATATGATGCCCACACCCCCGAGTCCCACCACTAGTAGGCCCTGGGCAAGAGACCAACACCAAGGGTACACAAGCCAAACACAATGGGAGGCATTACCCTTTTATAGTATCCTAGATTATGAGATTAGATCTTTCAACAACAAAAAAAGTCCAAGACATTAATAAAAGAATAAAAAAAATCCATCCAACATGATTTTTTTAAAAAATCTACAAATAAAATATATCCAATGTATGTACCAAAAGAACAAAAATAAGCATTGATACAGGAATTGTCCCCATGCCTAAGTTGGTAAAGTATTACATAGTCCATGTTGTTATCCTAGAAACCTGGAAGTATATTTATATATGAATGTTGATAATACAAGTATACTCAAAAGGTGTAAATGAATTTCTCTCGTTAAAATGTTGAAAAATTATACTCATTTTCCTTTTAGAAAACTATAGAATCCAAAAAACAGATAGTAAGTAATACTGGCCATCACAAAATCATCATGGAATGCTCACCAAATAACTCAAGTCATGTAATATAATAATCACATTGATGTTATATTACCCCACACCACTTCCTATTGGATATCAACACATACCCATATGGAAAATGACCTGGCGCTTCCACACTCATCCACATTCCCCATGTCATAACCTACCTATACACACCTAAGCCTTAGATCTACTCACACAACCTAGGAATATGAAGCTCACCACATACTTCACACACACACACCTAGGACACCACTATACCACATCTCGAATACACATGGTATTACCAATACATCTAATCCGGTAGACACCTTGTAAATCATACCTCACCCAAAGACCCATGGGCCTCACAACCGCACCACAACGTGGCTGAAGAATCATGTTCTACCATTACCTAGAAGAGGGAGATGGGAAGATAAAATGAAAATCCATCCATCCACCCACTTATATGTTCGAAAACTTCACCCTAACTCTTGATAATGTGGGTTCTCTATACATAGTCCTCGACTATGGTTGGGTGTGTATAGAAAAACAATAAAAAAATACGTGTATATATATTTTTTATAAAACACCCAATCCCAACATATGGGTTCTTCCCAATCAAAAATCTATCCCATAAAACCTCCATTATAGCAACCTCTAAAATTATTAATCAAAAACAACGACACTCACCTCAGATGTTGATAAATGAAAGACACTTCACAAAAAATCACAACTCAAAATATACACCTAGCCAACTCATTTAACAAATTATAATAATTAGTATAGAAAAATATTTCTCATGATATCCCTACATGGAAAACTATTGATCAAAACACACAAAAAGACACACAACATATACCTGACACAGGAAAAAGAACCACAGTAAGGAATCTCACATCATATTTCCACTCCATTTGATACCCCTTCCAACAAATACCATAATCATTACTCAATTACATTATGCCCAATTCATACAATCAACTAACAATCCATCAACACACAATCTTAATCTTCAACACATCTCATCACAACCAAACTGGAAACCCCCATGGTATAACAAATCCATGCCTATCACACCAACTAATATAAACATAGTACAATCCAAACCAGAATCTCTACTTCTCAAACAATTACCATCCATTCTATAATTATCCAATCTATCAACTAGAGATTCCATTACACCACCCATACCATCCCACCTTACAGGCGTTCTCTCATCCCCAAAACCGAATAACAACAGAAGGCACAATACATTAAAAAACCACCAACAACCAACAACCCCACGAAAAAATGAAGAGTTTATTCTGATTGAGCAAACACTCGTTATTTTATTCCACTCTGAAAAATCAAGGGTTATCACTGAGCATGATTAATCCTGAAGAATACATTTATTTAACTTGATATATATTGTTAATCAATTTCATACACACAAACACACACACACACACACACATATATATATATATATATATTCATACAACACATTATAAATAACAAGCCATCACATGTCATATTGAGTTTAGAAACAAAATACCATTAAAGAACATGATTTCATTTGGCATATATCCCATATAGATCTCAAAATTAATAAAAAATGAAACAGAAGAATATGTCACTTTTCCCCATCTCATATTTATAAGATTACAGATGATCCAATTATATTTATTAAATGTGGATTCAACTACCCCCACATGGGAATCATTTGTATACACACTCCCGATGACACTCAAAACAAAGATGATGGGATCCCTAAATCGATAAACAAAAAATAAATACACCATATTTTCACCAAATTGTGGGTGAAAAGAAGATCTAGGGAGACATAATATAATGGTCCCATGCAGACGCATGACTCCTCATTGAAGAATGGTTTTGGGGACTCTCAGTTTCTTCCATCAACACAGACTTCCCTTCTTCCTTCTACTGCAAATAGAGTTTGGCATCGCGAACAACTTTGTTCGCTTTCTTTGTTTTGGCTCTCCAAACATCTATCTCCTCAAGAGCAGCCTCTAACTCAACATTCATATATATTCTTCCATCAAATTATTCTTCTTCATCATCACATTCGGTTTCGTTCTTCTCCTGAGAACTACCGAAGACTGCCACCATAGAATTTTCTCCATGATCTTTGCAATTTTCAATCTCTTCATCCTCTTTAACCTCAGACTCATCTGAACTGTCTATTTCTTGTGAAAGAAAGTTCCTCTTCTTGAAAAAATTTCCCTTGAACTGCTTCTTTCCCTTCACATAGGCTGAATATTTCTTGTTGGGAATTTCAGCATCATCTTCATCATTTTCTTCTTGAAACATGTTGGGGAATCTTGCTGCGAGATGTCCAACCTTTACACATATAAAGCATGCTAGTGGAAGTTTCCCATTAAACTTTTCTTTTCCTCTTTGAAGGTTTGAGGAAAGGAATGACATCACTTCATCAGTCTCATCATTCTCATTAGATTCTTAAATATTGAGATTCTTCATGGCCTTAAATGCCACCTCCCTGTATTTCCCATTTTCCATAGCACTATTGTCATCATTCCTCATTTCATATGCAACAGGGGTACTGTACAGATTGTCCAACGTCATCTCTTTTGGGTCTTAATCTTCCAAGACTCAGACTTTCGGATTAAATCGAGCTAGAAGATTCCTCAAGATATTCTTCACAAACTTTATATCTTCAATGACTTCTCCAAGACCCCTCATGTATTCCAAAAAAACATTTACCATGTCAAATAATGCATCAATAGACTCATTCGGGTTCATTCTCAGAACATCATACTTGTTCCACAAAACATACAGATTTTCCTCTCTAACCATTGTATCCCTTTCATATATTTTCAATAACTCTTCCCACATGGCATGTGACGTTTTATAAGACATCACCTTTGTATATATAGGATTGGGTAGGGATACCCCTAAGGAATTGATTTCTTTGGCATCAGTATCCAACTATCTAAGCTCAGCTTATGATAATGCATTAATATCAGATGTTATTCCATGCATTGCTGCTATGAACACATCCATTCCGAATGATTCGAAGTAGTGTTGCATCCGGTTCTTCCATACCTAAAAATTGTTTCCGTTGAAGATCAGAATCCCATTATGATTAGTGCCCTCCATTTGAGAGATAATTAAAGATATAAATATTTCCCTCTGATACCAATTGTTAGGTCCACTAGGTTAGATACTCTGAGAGGGGAGGGATAAATCAGGGTATGATAGATTAAAACAACTCCCCCTATTGATCTAGTCTCGATGTTAAGAAAGACTCTCTTATCTCTCTTTCCTGTAGAAAATTATAAATAAAAGCTAAAGCATGCACGGGAGATGGTGATTTTTACTTGGTTCACCCTCACTGGGCTATGTCCAAGGAGCATACACCAGCAATGTGCTGATGTACCAAATCCACTAAAAACACACTGCTGTTTACAAGGTTCAGGATAGATCATTTCTCTTCCCAGTCTCACTGCCTTTACAATGTTTAGGGTCAGCTCACTGCTTTCCCAGGGGACACTCACTATTTTTATTTCACTGGATCACTGCTAGTAGAAAGTATTACCTTCTTACTCTTCCTTTTCTCACTGCACTTGGAAGGGATCCACTCACATTTTATAGACCTGTAGGTCTCTTCATTTGAATGAATTCATGCATCCTCAACCATTGATAGATGATATTTTAAAGTCCAACATTAATCCATAGATGAATACCACTTTTGCTCTGAAAAAAAGGAAATTCCTTTGGATAAACCTTCGCAAATCACCCTACTTCACAAGGCTCCCAAATTTGCGAAGCTTAAACAAGCCTTCGCGAAGATCATTTCTTTTCACGAAGCTCACAATTTTACAGATCTCAGACCATCTCAAAGCTCAAGACTTCGCAATTCTTAGGTCGTTGCTGATCTCAAGTCTTTGTAAAGTGACTTCCCTCACGAAGATCAATGATCCAATGTGGAGCACAGGACTTTCGCGGAACTAGAATAGCCCCTGTGAAGCTCTTCTTTCAAGAAGCACCAGGCCTTCGCGAACTACCTTTGCAAACTGAGAGCAAATTATTTTTTCTGAAAACTATCTCTACTTCTCTCGAGGGGTTCGGCCTATATTTATTGACGATTCTACCAACTATCAAACCTTCCGCTTGAATTCAACGCCACGTCATCACAAATCGCGAAGCTCCGAAGATTCCGCTGGAATTCTGTCAATATCGCGAAGCACCACAGCAATTTTCGGATCGCAGAACTTGACGTAATCACGGAACATCATCTTCAATCCCTTCATTATATATCCGCGAATCTCCCTCGCAAAGCGCTGCACCGCCACGATGCGCTTCAACCTCTACTGTTCATGAAGATTGACGTAATCGTGAAGAACACCGTCAAAATTCTTCTTGAATTCGCAAAATTCAATCCATGAATCCAATATTCACAAAACTCATGCCTTTTCCATATTTTGATGAGATATTCAAGGATATCTACTTTTTGAGATGCTCACAAACTTCCAAATTTTGGACCCCATAAATTTGGCAAACACTCGAAAACAGCGCCACCTTGTACTTCTCTTTTTGTACCGCCTCCAGATCATCCATTCCTTTGTCATTGTTCTTTGTCAACTTTTATTGTCAACAACTTCTATGGAAGTAGACAATTATCCATGGAAACCTACTTTTTCAACAAAAACAACCGACCTAAAAATGGTGCAATGTTACCTTGAGGTATTTTTTCCCAACAACAAGTGAACTGACCAACATCCCATTACAGTTACTGAATGCTTTCAGACACATCGCACTACACACAAAGGCCTAGTTATTTCTAGTCAAGGAATTCTACAGGGATAACACTAAATATAAATCAAGTATTAACATCTTTTATTATTCTTCTAGACCAACAAACCTATGATCCTCCACCATGATCATGGGTTCTACCCCGGAATCAACATCATCAATCATTGATGAGTAAACTTCCACACCTGGTTGTTATGAGACATGTCTAAGGAAGTGAACCTCTCCTGTCCAAACATACAGTTGGAAAATTTTTTGTAGAGTTGGATGTGTCAAAGAACCTATCGTATGGTCCTAAGATTCTCAACTTTATCCACCTTTGACCTCTAGTAGATCATGATTTCATCAATGAATAAAATTATGAACCAGTCTAAGAACTCATGAAAGAAACAGTTTGTAAGTATCACGAACAAGGTAGGTTCATTCATAACCCTGAATGACAAGACCATGAACTCTAATTTCCCATAGGTTCACCTGAAAGAAGACTCCAGGATATCACCCTCTGTCACTCTCAACTGGTGATATCCTATCCGCAGGTCAATTTTAGAGAACCGATGTTCCATTTTCACCCAGTCGAAAATATTATCTATTTCTAGAAGGGGGTAGCAGTTCTTGATCACACTAGACTCAACATCTAACAGACTATCCATGAAATCAAACCAATATCATCACTTTTCGTAATAAATACATGAGCACACCATTATGACTCACTAGATTAGTTAAATCCCTTCTTTATCTTGTCATCACTCTAAATCCATAGCTTCCAAAACAAAGAAGGTTCCTTTAGGTAAGGAGCCATCAAGATCCAACTAGCACCGTGTTATAAGTCTGTCCAAAACACTACATCACGAACTAGTATATTTCAAGGATGATATCATACAGTTGCATCTATAGTATGAAGAGATCCCCACAGGACTAATGTAGCCCCAAAATTAGTGTACATCATTGGCACACATCTAACAAGCTGGTGTGACCTCAGAGTAGTGTACTCAAAACAAGGGTTATGCGAAGTCTCTATATACCTTGTCTCAGAACATGGGCTTGAAAAGTCACCAAAATTTAGAGCGAAGCTCCGGAATAAAATAAATAAATAACAAGAGTATTGAAAAAAAATGATGGTACATAGAACGACTCTACCCCAGATTGCACTACTGCCTCTGTGGCATGAAACTGACCACACCAAGACCCTCTACCCCTTTAATGAATACTGTTTTCAGACCATACTTGGGTTGAGGTCTTTAAGGAACACCCTCAATTCGGCCTCCACCAGGCCCATCACCCATCAGTGTTATAGGATCTGTCTTTCCCTACTGCTAATACGACCTAGAAAAAAACTTCTACTAAGGAAGGCACTAAACCTACCAAAATAAATTATATAGAGGTAAAAAACAATCTATAAGTAAATATAAAGTTGGATAAAAGATCTAAAAGTCATACACATATGTTCCATATTTATTAGAAATGTATGATGACTGGAAGGCCGAATCGAGAAATGCTGAGGATGACTCCCCACTGGCTGAAACAAGGAAGGCCCTTGCGCCTGATACCTTCTATGGGTAGAGTAGCCCTTCGAAGAACCCTGAAGGATATGCTCTCCTAGTAGACCTCATCGCAAGTGAATCCACTCAACTACCGATTCTTTATGCTAGACATCCTAGTATGTCAGCAAGGTAAAGGGAGTAACTGCATACTGGAGAGAGGGATAAAGTGCCTCCTCTAGACATATTTCATGTGTCTCATCATCTGGAAAGTGTAATGGAGAAAAACTATGGGGATCCTTGAACCTGATCTCAACCTCTTGTACCAAAATACTCTTCAATTATAAGGAGATTAACTCCTTCCTATTTTCAGTATTCGTGGTGGATGTAATGAATTCCACTTGAAACTCTTACTCATAGGAAACCCACAAAACCATATCCTCTTTCATCTCACCTAGGAATAGTGTCCACAACTAATGCACAACTCCTCGTATCTGGATCACAATAGAGAATACCAGTAATATATTAGATACTGGATCAAACTAAAGTTGATCAAAAAGTCTTCACTATAGTTTTCCATCTCTATATCAAAAATTATATCACTATAACTTCAAAGTTCCTGCTGATGGAAAGAACGTAATGTCTTCTTCCACTAATCATCCTCCTCTTCTTAGTATACCCTTTGTCAATTGACCCGATCATCCTGCTGAACCTCCACTGAATTCACTACAGACAGATGATGACCAGGATCCATAGTTGAAAAGGTGAAAAAGGAATTCCAATGCCCAAGTAGTATTGAATTTTATTTAATATTCATTAAATTTATTAAATTTATTTCATTATCCTTTTAAAATTTACAAAAACTCCCAAATTTAAAGAGGAAAACAAGTCATTATGATGAATGTACCTTTCCTAGGGTCTCTACATTACAAACTTTTATCCTCACTTGGTCATGTATTAGGCTTAGAGTCCTTTCATCGGATCACATGGTCCCTAAAATCCCATTTCCTAGGCGGTCATCCCTGGACTATTTCATGTACCAAGGTCCCATAACACTATTTCCCTACCAACCCATGCAGTTATCACTATTCCAAACTCCAAAATCCATGTTTCCTCTCAATCATCATCTCTAATGAAATATTATCATGACCCCTCCCCCTAATGATACCTCTCCTGATTTAGAAATTAAGGACGAAATATGATGCCCACACCCCCCGAGTCCCACCTCTAGTAGGCCCTGGGCAAGAGACCAACACCATGGGTACACAAGCCAAACACAATGGGAGGCATTACCCTATTATAGTATCCTAGATTATGAGATTAGATCTTTCAACAACAAAAAAAATCCATGACATTAATAAAAGAATAAAAAAAATCCATCCAACATGATTTTTTTAAAAATCTACAAATAAAATATATCCAATGTATGTACCAAAAGAACAAAAATAAGAATTGATACATGAATTGTCCCCATGCCTGAGCTGGTAAAGTATTCCATAGTCCATGTTGTTATCCTAGAAACTTGGAAGTATTTTTATATATGAATGTTGAGAATACAAGTATACTCAAAAGGTGTAAATGAATGTCTCTCGTTAAAATGTTGAAAAATTATACTCATTTTCCTTTGAGAAAACTATAAAATCCAAAAAACAGATAGTAAGTAATACTGGCCATCACAAACTCATCATGGAATGGTCACCAAATAACTCAAGTCATGTAATATAATAAGAACATTGATGTTATAGTACCCCACACCACTTCCTATTGGATATCAACACATACCCATATAGAAAATGACCTGGCGCTTCCACACTCATCCACATTCTCCATGTCCTAACCTACCCATACACACCCAATCCTTAGATCTAGTCACACAACCTAGGAATATGAAGATCACCACATACTTTACACACACACACCTAGGACACCACTATACCACATCTCGAATACACATGGTATTACAAATACATCTCATCCCGTAGACACCTTGTAAATCATACCTCACCCAAAGACCCATGGGCCTAACAACCGCACCACAACCTGGCTGAAGAATCGTGTTCTACCTTTTCCTAGAAGGGGGAGATGGGAAGATAAAATGAAAAGCCATCCATCCTCCTACTTATATGTTCAAAAAATTCACCCTAACTCTTCATAATGTGGGTGACCTATACATAGTCCTCAACTATGGTTGGGTGTGTATAGAAAAACAATAAAAAAATACATGTATATATATTTTTTATCAAACACTCAATCCCAACATATGGGTTCTTCCCAATCAAAAAACTATCCCACAAATCCTCCATTACAGCAACCTCTAAAATTATTAATCAAAAACAACGACACTCACCTCAGATGTTGATAAATGAAAGACACTTCACAAATAATCACAACTCAAAATATACACCTTGCCAACTAATTTAACAAATTATAATAATTAGTATAGAAAAATATTTCTCATTATATCCCTACATGGAAAACTATTGATCAAAAAACACAAAAAGACACACAACATATACCTGACACTGGAAAAAGAACCACAGTAAGGAATCTCACATCATATTTCCACTCCATTTGATACCCCTACCAATAAATACCATAATCATTACTCAATTACATTATTCCCAATTCATACAATCAACTAAAAATACATCAACACACAATCTTAATCTTTAACACATCTCATCACAACCAAACTGGAAACCCCCACTGTATAACAACCCCATGCCTATCACACCAATTAATATAAACATAGTACAATCTGAACCTGTATCTCTACTTCTCAAACACTTCCCATCCATTCTATAATTATCCAATCTATCAAATAGATATTCCATTACACCACCCATACCATCCCACCTTACAGGCGTTCTCTCAACCCCAACACCGAATAACAACAGAAGGCACAATACATTACAAAACCACCAACAACACACAACCCCATGAAAAAATTAAGAGTTTATTCTGATTTAGAAAACACTCGTTATTTTATTCCACTCTGAAAAATCAAGGGATATCACTAAACATGATTAATCCTGAAGAATACATTTATTGAACTTGATATATATTGTTAATAAATTTCATACACACAAACACACACACATATATATATATAGTCATACAACACATTATCAATAACAAGCCATTAAATGTCATATTGAGTTTAGAAACAAAATACCATTAAAGAACATGATTTCATTTGGCATATATCCCATATAGATCCCAAAATTAATAAAAAATGAAACAGAATAATATGTCACTTTTCCCCATCTCATATTTATAAGATTACAGATGATCCAATTATATTTATTAAATTTGGATTCAACTACCCCCACATGGGAATCATTTGTATACACACTCCTGATGACACTCAAAACAAGGATGATGGGATCCCTAACTCGATAAACAAAAAATAAATACCCCATATTTTCACCAAATTGTGGGTGAAAAGAAGATCTAGGGAGACATAATATAATGGTCCCACACAGACGCAAGACTCCTTAGTGGAGAATTGTTTTGGGGACTCTGAGTAGGCACTGTAAAGGGAAACCTACAATGATGGATGGGTCATGAATTTAGATGGTCTAGATCTTATAACAATAGAAGATCTATTTAAAAAACCATCAAATCCTAATCAAAGTTAATACCACATGTTTCCTTCATTTAATGACTCGGTATTTTTGAAAAGTTAAGGTTATGATTTATCTGACTTGAAAAAACTTTAAAAAAATATAAATATGATTTTAATATTAAATTACATCAAATTAAACATTAATGGAAGAAACTATGAAAACATGAGAAAAATGGATTTATTTCAAAATATTGGGGATGAATAACCATTGGTTGATTGACCGTCATGAGTCATCGGTGGGTGAGGATCAATTGGGAGACTAATTTTTGGATGAGTCACTATTAAGAGCTACCGATGATGAGCTAATGATGGTCAGTTACTGTTATGTGAGACAACATTTGGTTATTCACCATTTTTTGAGCTACCATTTGGTGAGTCACCATTGAGTGAGTGACCATTACAACCCTTCATTTCGACCCACCTTAAGTGAGTCACCATTGAGAGTAACCAGTCCTAACTCACCATTAGCGACCTACTTTTCCTAACTCAATATTGTGAATCACCATTATGCATCACTGATGTGAGACACCATTGTGACTTATGATTCTTGACTCATAAATGGACAACCCACAATCAAACATGATACCATTGGAAGAACTAGAATTTTGGAAAACCCAAAAATGAGTCATTTTTATCTATCGAACACCTCAAAAATGAATTTTTAAAAATCAAATGACCAAAGAGGTCCCTAAAATTAAAGACAATTATTGGAAAACCCACATTATAAAAATATTTAATAAAACTTAGTCAAAAAATAGAATGGGTATTATATAGGTTATATGTAATGAAACATAATTATGTTAATCAACTAGATAATATATTTGGTAGGTAAAGATTTATATATGGATAATACAAATAATTATATATATAGTGTTACTTAGGATATTTATCAAAAGAAAATGAATAATTAATGGAATGTTAAGGTCCAAAATAACATAAATCTATGATGATAGAATAGACATTCAAATTCATAATATATAAATGAGATAGAATAACATTTTTATTTCATGATAAATTTCATAATGTTGATGAGTACTTTAACTATATCTAAATATGAGGAAATATAATTACATGATATGAATATATTACATATAATCAATTTCAACCATTTTTTATTATTTGAATAGTTTCCAATTCATCCCTTACTCTATGAATTGAATATCCAAAATATAAATTACATGTCACTAAATTTGTAAAATTATCTTTCAATAGATCATAAGATCCATAAAAGAGTGATAAGTCATTCATGATATCTCTAACAATTTTCTAAAACTAATATGGTTACAGAAATAAATCAAATATAAAAATATGAATCTATAAACATCAAAAGTAACCCCAATTGTTCATCATTAATATTTCTTTCGAAAATAGTTTATCTAAAATCATGTATAAATTATCCTTAAAGGATGCCAATTACATTAATAATTATCCAATAAAATATATAAGAATTTTTCCACAAATAAGAATTTCACAAAAAAATATACTTATGATATCTATAAAATCTCAACAATAGTCTCCCAAAGTATTTATTTTATTTAATAAAGGAATAGATGGGTGCCTAATGCATTTCACTAATGATAAAAATTCTAAAACTATTGAGCTACCTAGAGCTATCCCCACATCCCCAAATTGATAAATATTATCTATAGAAGAATAAAATGATATACCCACACCTTCATTCTTTTAGTAATGATGGTATCCACCTTGAAAAATTATGTTTAGAAATAAGTTTTCCAAGTTTCTCATATCATTTTAGAAAAAACTCCTTATTATTTATTTTCTATTCCTTAACTTATTTTTTTATTATTCATGGAAATTTTATTTTAAGTCTTGACTAAACATACCACAATGGTAAAAAATTTCAAATCCTATTATACATTCCATGAAATATATTTTACCTCACATGAAAAAAAATTAAGATTACCTCAATAATTCAAAGTTATTTCTTCCACATAGACCATTTATTAATAATATCTTCTTATGGTATGTAAGTATAAAAAATAAATTTGAATTTTTCTCAGTATAGCTTAAAAAATTCTTATAAATTTTAATTTCTTGTTTACAAAAACCTAATATCAATCATTTTTTAATCCAAGGTAAAATCAGTTAATTTTATTATCAATGTCCCAAATGAAGTCTTGTATGTACATTGACAAACTGGTATAATTTTATTCATATTCTGACATTTATTATTCATCCTTTTGAATCAATTTTATGAGTTTTTTCCAAACAATGAAAATAAACCATAGGGTACTTTTTTTTGAATATAATAGTCTTAAATGTTTCTCATTCCATATAATCATGAACATTTTTCATAATTTTATTCTAAACTGAGGACTACCATCTATCAAGTTCACCTTCCAATTAATAAATGGTAATAATTTCTTTTTATGGTAAGGAACATAAAATAACATTAAATATATGACCCATCCTTGGGAAACCATTAAGTTATAAGGTCCATTTAATTATTGGGGTTGATTCATCATATAATTCTCAAATATATATATTCCTTCATGGTAGAGTAGGTTCCTCTCTATCATGGATAACACCATCATTTATGACATGTTTGAACTGATTAATATCCTTGAAAAATGTTCTATTCTAAGAACAGCCATATCGGGTAGAGGATTTGGAAATATATGTACCCCTAAGTGCCTCTCAATATCAGCATTCTAATTTTCATTGTAGAAACCCACTCTTAATGGACATGTTATAAATGAATAATCCTTGGAATCTTAATATGATATATCATATATACATATAAATAATGTGAAATATTAAAATGGAATGACATTGTCTCTATAACAACCATTATTTGTGTATAATACATCCTTTGATAAAAACTAAAATGGATATTCTTTAATCATTATATGATCCTGATTTTTATTCATCAAATTATTTTAATTCACATTGAGTATGTCTGTAGTTCTAGAGAATTTTGAAATAATTCATACATAATACACATCATAAATTAATAGATTAAATATTAAAATTAATATCCATTAATTCCATAATACAAAACATTAGAAATAAATCATGATTTATTTTCTTGGAATATCCCATGACTTTTTGGATGACTTCATACATTCCATTACACATCCATAAAACCCATGAAAACATTTAAAAACAAGCGATGTGACCAAAATATAGGTAAATATATAAAATTCAAGGATAATTTCATTTCTTAAAAAATAAAAAACAATGAAATATTTACTATTACATAAATTTCCATTGGGAAAAATAAATAAATAATTTTTTATGGGACAAACACACATGTATTTCTCAATGAGATTCTTTAAAACTGGTAATAAGTAGTTGAAACCAATTTTAGAAACATCGATAATTATATTAATTCATCTAATTTAAGAAAACTTAATTGGATGAAACATACATCTGAGTTCATATATAATCATTAACCATTTCATTAGAGAGTTATAACAGGTCACAATATTCCTATAATATATATTGGGCTCACTAGTATCTCGTGAAATGTAATAGGGCTCAAAACATATTATAAGATATATTGAGCTCACAAATGAGTACTAAAGTGGCTCAACCCATCATATATGTTGTATTTGGAACAACCATTTACGATAACAACAATGGTCCATTTCATAAAAAAAATCATCATAAAACGTTTTGAAAAACTCATTTAGACCCGTAAAAATTATTTTTTGGATAAAAATATCTTTTCTTTTAAAACTCTATTTTAGGTAATGAAAAACCCATAAAAGAGTATTATATTTTTTCAACAAAGAAAATATGAAATAATTTCATGGAAGACAAATTTAAAATAATTTCCATGGTTTTCTATAAATCATATTCATTGTGTAGATTAAGAATATATAATTATTTTTTTTGTTTTTCAAAACAATATTTATTAAATGTGTTAGAAGATATATTTTGAAAACATTTTAAAATAGACAATAAACTTAAAAAATGTACAATATTAATAATTTTTTGTCCATATATAAATTTTTATAATGTATTTTTAAAAATATGGTCCTGGAAAAGGTTTAAAAATGAAGACATTAAATGATATTTCTATTAAATAAAACACCCTGATATCTTTTGAAATATTCGAATCCTATACCCCTTGAAAAAACAACATTAATTTTTTTAAAAATAATTATTGAAGATAAATTAATAAATTAACATGTAAAATGGTTTTTATATATCCCATGTAATATATTATAAGTTTATAATATCAAAATATTAAACAATGAAAGGAATGTAAGATAATGACCCTATCCTTGAGACTGGTTCATCAGGTGTGTATTTATTATGCTGAATAATAAAACAATGTGATTTATTTATTTTATTTAGGTACTTTACAATTTTGATTATTAATATTATTGCCCATATTTTAAATCTTTATGAAATTATGTATTAAATTATGTTAACATGAGATGGTTTTACAATATTCATCTTATATGTCAAAATTGACATTAGTTGGTTAACTATGGTCAAAGAGGTCATTATATTAAAATATTCATAATAGTAATAATGAAATAATTATTCTATTTATACATATATTATAGTTTTAATAGAAATCATGAAGTATGATGATTCTAAATGAACTCGAGCTATGATCAAGGAGATAGTAGGCCATACGTAAGTATGAGTAACGTTTCCTTTTTTAATGATAATTATACAAAGAATAAAGGTATTATTTTTTTATAAAGTTATAATTATACCATATATAAAAAAATAATATTATTATATAAAATTATATATATCATTCTTGTGATGTGGTTATAAGGAATATCAACGCTTAGAAGAGAGAGTTTTCCACACATCTATATATGATGTTGTACCATTTTAATTGAATGAATAGGTAAGAATGAAAATTATATTTTATAGTTGATAAATATTAATATGTATTGAACACCATAAATATGTGTTTTATATCACATATATCAATAATATTTTCTTTTATTAACTTCCATGTAACGTGTTAGTGAGAAACGAACCACATCACTTCGTGAGGAAGTAGTTCGCCGTATACAAAAGTTACATAATCACATTTCTTATAGAATAGTATTTTTAATTAATATATATGATATAATGACTCGTGTTTTATAATAATTTTATATATATCATATACATACTTTATATACATTATTATACCAAACATTGGTAGGTGGTAGTATAGAAACTGTATGACCTATATTTACGAGGTAGTGGTCCACTGTACACATGAAGGATTATTTCATTACATATTTAATGGAAGAAGGAATTTATTTATGTTAACAAATTTTCATAATAAAATATAATTTTATATAAAATATTGTTTTTATCTTCTCATCGTGTTTTAATAATAATTTATTTGGTTTGATTTATAAATTAAACAAAACGTCTCTTTGATGAATGTTACTTCTTATTTGGGAATCCTTAATTGATTCGAACGCAAATACAACACAGGATTTCCTTCTAAAAAAATAAGTTTTATAGGATTATTGGACGGATTTTGGGAATTTAATTATGATGGGATTGGATGATCCATGTGGATTTAGTAATGTGAAGAAGTGAGTAGAATGGAATAGATTTTATAACAGATGAGGAGTAGCATTATGGAAAATACCCAAATATAATCACCATTGGGAGGTCTAACTGAACATATTTTCCTAGATAATTATTAATGATTTAGTGAGGGTTTTTAGTTCCTAGAAACACCTACACATTATAAAAAATTATCATTTTATTCTATAGAAATTAATTTTAATAAATTTTAAAATTTTATTATTAACCTTGGGAACATGTATATTATTATTTATATAGCTAATTTGTTATTTAAGAATATAATTAAAATTATAATAATTATAATAATTATAAAAATATTTATTTAATATTAAATAAAATTTATTATATAAAAATATTTTGTGTTTTTAAAAATTAATTATAATACAGATGCATGTAACATATAAAATTCTATTTTACCCAAAACTAAGGTATCTAATTTAGTCTATTTTAAAATTTAGTTATATTAAATAATAAATTTTATCTTATTATATAATATAAATTATTTACAATGAATTTTTGTATTTCTAATTTTCCAAATTCATCATAAGTATGTGGATCAAATCAAACAGAAAATATTCTCACAGATGAGATGAGAAAGAGGGTTTTAATGTGAATGTTTTCAATTGATAATATTATTTTCAATTCAAAATTCTATAATAAAATGAATCCAATAAAATAAATCAGATTAATAGATATAAAAATGAGATATTTTTTATTTAAAAAAATTCAATATAAAAATTAACATTATGAATCATTCAATTGAAAAGGTTTTTTTCAAATAAATATCATAATTTTCCTCTCTTCCCAAAAATATAAAACATTTCATAAATATCACGAATATCATATCTAAATACATTATTGTATTATAATTAAATAATGGTTTTTTATTTTTTAATGTAGATTTTGTAACAATTTCAAAAATTAATTAAAATTATTTGTGAAAATTGATAATAAAGTACATTTTAGTAAAATACATTTTTTTAAAAAGTTATTGTTCTTTTTAATGGACATTATTTAAATTAAAATAAACAGGTAACATCCCTAAAACTAATTCTACCAAACTGATTCCCTAATATCGGTTTCCCCTTGCCCTGAATTGCATATCCCCACATGGGAGAGGATGTTAGCTCGTAGTGATGGTTTAATGGAACATGTGGTAGGACTATACCTTCCATAAAAGAGTAATATAGAATAAATGACATATGTAATAAATAAAATATTAAAAAAACTATAATCATGCATTACTATCCATTTCCCAAATAGGTTACAATCCACAACCAAACTATAAATATTCCCTATCATACTACATTTTTAAAAGTGAATGAATGAAAAGGTAAAGGCAATATTATAATTATCAAAATAGGTCTTGAATCTGTGTATAGATCCTCATATGTGCTCATTCCAGGTCCACTCAACGCTCTAGCATAGAGAATTTTCCGATTTCCTCACTTTAAATAATGAAATATGTTCGGGTTCCCAATGGAGCTCTATATAGGATGTCAGTACAACTATGTAGTCCAACACCAATAGTTTCTAAAACATATATTGTCTAAATAGGTAGTTTATTCTTGTACTAAACAATGAAAAGATAAAGAATACAACTCAGGCGATATTAATAAACCATATTTATGTAAACAGTTTTCATCATTTGATCCATATTCATAGATTAATTTATTCTCATCACATAATCTATATCAATCAAATATGTCATTTCCATTAATTATTTAATCATGGTAGGCATTTAAATTATTTTCAATAAGGGATCAACAAGTCAATTACTAAAATTATGTGAATAAGTCAAGGTCTCTGTCATATTATGGATAAATATTTCATAAAAAATACATCTAACATTCCTTTGATCCTGATACTATGTACTCTCATCGAATGAAACTGTTAGGGGTATAGATCCTCCATCCCCTTCTGTAACTGATGTATTATTTGGGTGGAGTTTAGAACCTTAGTCTAAACTGGCATGTGTGGTAGATACTAAATTCCTTTACCCACAACTACAAATCCATGTGAACATGCTTATTTATACATTTTCAACATATACCATATCATAGAGCATTCAAATCAATAAAAATTAATGTTAAGAATCCAAATTTCATTAAACTTTTCAATCATCATTATGAATTAACCCCTCAACACATATTCCATCTACTAATCATTTCTCATTTAACTAATTATCCTTTCAATACCTTAACCAATTTAATAGAATTAGAAATTCTCATAAAATATCAAATTTATCATATTCATCAATTTCAAATAAGTAAACCTTTGTAATCATTCAACAATTTATATGAGTTAATCCATTTACGAGTCCCCATTACTATTTCATATGATGTTCCAACCACTCAGATTAATTAATATAATATTATTTCATCGCTTTCCAAACAATTCCTTATTCTATTTTGATGCACTAGGCCTAAATAACATTTTTGACTCTTTATAATTATAACTAACATGTAAACACATTTATCATCATCACTTTTTTAACACAAGTGGCAATAAGGCTTCACATTACAATATTCCATGTTTAGTAATCTTGGCGCCCCACATGGGTGGTCGTAAACTAGTCTAATCAATCTCCATGAATCTCATAGGGGATTTGAGAGGTCTAAATCCCCATTTAGCCAACCATTTTACAAAATATTATTCACTGAATGAAAATCACATAACGATGGAATGAATATCACAACCACATATAAAAAAATTAATAAGAATATTATGAGATATAATATGTAGACCACCTACATTGATTCTAATGAGTGACACACACGTATCCTCGACCATAAATTGGGATCCAATAAATCCCTAATACGAAACCAAGATTCGTCTAGAAAAAAGGATTATATAAAATTTGTAAGAATATGAATGGAACCACAAGACCTAAACAAGAAAATAGAATAAAGTTAAGATTTGGACTCATCAAGAGCATTGATAATCACAAAATATAAAAGAATTAAAACAATGTATATAAATCCTCAAGAGGTATTGCTTTAGATGGTTCATAAATAATGTATTTTCTTAGAAATGGGGGACGAAATCAATTGACAACCTTAAAATCTTGATGGGGGTGTAGAGTTAGGTCGTATGGTTTTAAAAACAAGGAACCAACCATGTTCCAACCACTTTCTAAGAGGGTCCATGTTTCATACATTCATGGAGAGACATCACTTTCTAAGAAACCTTATGCCAACCATGTTGAATTACTCTATAACATGCTACATGGTTTGACCTACCACTTCGCATGGTTAAATCTAACCTTGGTCCCACTATGAAAAATGCATAGGATGGAAATATTTTCACATATATTGTGTCCAAAACCCCCTAAAAACCCTGATAATACCTCATATTCCCGATCAACATTTAATTATCAATCATTATTAAATTCAATGAAAATTTTAAATAAGAATATATCTCTAAAAATTTTAATATATTAGATCCACTCCACATTATAACTAATTTTCCTCAGGCCACACTTCTAGGAATCATTGAGCCTCTAATGTAAAAATACTGGTCCAATGATCCTATATATCTGACACTGCCCCTCACATGTTTCTTCATGAACATACACATGATGCCAAAAAACACAAACCAAGGGTAGAGTCTTGCCGCAAAAATACTTACTCAATATGATACACAATATGAACATGATTATAATCAATGGAAAAAATGCGCGTCAAACTAAACATTGTCCAAAATAAATTCTTAAGGAAGCCAAGTCATGCATCCTAAATCACGATAGAATGAGGAATCAAACATATCATCACATCAATTAGTATGATCCAATCAAATCTCTATAATACATAAAATTTCTTCAAGTCAATAAATAATTCACTAGGCTCAATATTACTCTCCTCAATGTTCCAACATGAGCTATGAATGGCCTTACCAAAGCAATATATTAATTTCCAACCACATTTCTGACCTATGTCAGTCTAAAAATTGAGGTGTTATAGCCTCACTACATATTAAAATATTAGAATAAGAATAGAAACATAACAATCTCCTTAAATGTAATCATCTGTTCAAAACATGAGCCAATTCGTGTCACTAATCATGAGACACCAATATTGATCTTAGACGAGTCCATTCACCCCAACCATGAATTACATTATAAAACATCCATTTTCCCTCTATAGTTCTCCCCATCATATTATTTATCTTACCAAAAAAATATTTTGATTTTTGGAACCTCCAATATAGAAAATGACCACAGGACCTCATCCCAAATTTCACACAAACTCAATGTCTTTCCAAACACACCATTCCCTAATATCCTCAAGAACACCATCCTATATGTTCATCCATCTGTGTCGTTGAAACCACCCATGTTCCACAACAATCAAAAACCTATTTTCAAAATTTGTACAATTTTACCTCCTTTATTTTATCCTTCATATTGGAAAGGTAATAGCCACAATGAATATAAAACTAGAGGTGGGTCCAAACTTAACACTTTGGTTCCTTTTACCATATAGTATCAGTCCACCCATGAATAGCTTGTCCCAAAGCACCCATCTTCCACTATTGACATGAGACCCCTTCATCTTCTCATGGTTCCTTCCCTCTTATGGACTATTACTATAATTGAATGCACCTATCATGTCTATTGACAAAAATACGATAACACTCCACCATCAAGGAATCCCCTACTCTCCAAACCAAAATGTTCTCCACCGAACCCATTTAAATTCCTAACACAAGAAATTCCACCATCCAAACATTGAATATGAATTAGTAGGTTCTTAGTCAAAAGTTTTCTCTAATAATTGATCTTACTTATCACTCCAAAAACCGTCACCAAATGTGTATTTCAACCACCCCATTTGTATGTTGTTGTATCCAAGTCAAGCTATCCTCCAACTTTCTCATCCTTGAAAGCCTCAACTCCACTAGAGGAATACCACTACCTTCTGTGATCCAGATTCTCTCACACCTATGGAAACTCCGTGGTCACCCATTCTCACATACCATAGTCCATGTCAAACATCTAATCATATTCTAGAAACCATCCTCCATTTCCATGAACAATTTTTTTCATACCACACCATTTAATGACTTTAGCATGGGCATATAGAATTCCATTTGGAACCACTCTATTTACAACCCAACGCTTTGTTCATTCAACCTCCAAACCCATGGCCCACCTAAAACTTTATAAGGAACACAACATGCATCTCACTTGATTACAACTCCATACTGATATCACCACAATATGTCTACACTATGGTATACACACCAAGGATAAACATATCATTCCCCACTATAGGAGTTTCATTACCAATTAATCCCACAAAAAATTCCAACCAACAAGTCTCATGATTCCATCATAATAAATCCCCCAAATAATGAACATAGAAATCATTATATTCCTCAAAACAACATCTCCTGATACATATTCATGACTACCGAGGCTAGAACACATAGGTTTTTTTGATACCTGATTCATCCTGATGACCTCACCCATAAATGTTCAATGGTGTAAATCCCACCCTATTTCTCTACATACACATCTCCATGGATGTGAAATCAAAGGGGTACCACCGATAAAAAACACATTTATGTCACCAAGCATAAAGATAGATATTTCTTAGAGTACAAGGTACAATGTCAAAATGTTGGCCATTATTGTCCCTAGATATAAGTACG
Organism: Viscum album; assembly: GCA_963277665.1. NCBI lineage: Eukaryota > Viridiplantae > Streptophyta > Magnoliopsida > Santalales > Viscaceae > Viscum > Viscum album. The sequence goes on from OY728150.1 coordinate 701,508,593, forward strand.
CTGAGAATACATATAATAAAACCATCACTAATTATTTATCATCAATGTAATATCCCAGTATGGGGACACCATGACCTATAAATTGTTTTTCTATTACCCTCATGTAACATCTCATCACACCTAGCAACCACAACTAATGTGGAGTTACCAACCAAACTCACCACCACTCACTACTCTCTTCAAATCATTAAAGAATCATCATTTACATTGGAAATACCACTTAAACACCATTTTGATTCCTGTAGAGAGAATCTAGGGATCCGAAATGGAAACACAAAGCACAATCCCACCATTCTATAAGCAAACGTTCACTCACATAACTAAATATTTTGGTGGGATTCACGAAAAACAATATAAACATACTTCCAAGACACATCTGTATATATCTGAAATGAAATAATTACATAAAAGAACATATCCACAATAAGGCCTTATCAGAACCATCGAGGTCCCACAACTTATGACACTCAAAATCTGGATTCAGATAACATGATCTAAACCTCACCAGAGATTGAAAAGATGCCCAATTACTCTCCTAAGCATGTATCCTAATTTGATTGCTACATCAGCATCAAGAAATACTCAACATCAAAACCAAAAACTAGCCTATTATTACAACTAAGAACCAAAATGTGACAACCCTCACTATGGGTGTCACCTTAATAAAAGAAGAAACTTTACACACCGCATTCTCCCTTTTCTTAGTTTCCTAAAATCAACATCATGGGCTCCATAAATCATCATCAAAAAATATTGGTCAGACACCCAAATGATCTATCCTTTTGAAACAACCCTAACATCCTATACCAGAACTTGTGTACCTCATTGAGAATGAAACCAAGGAACAAGGATGATATTTTACCAAAATCTCATTGGAAATCATTGTTCTTCAATTCCAGATGTCAATCAACAAATTTTTACTCACATCTTATTTTATAATAAAAAATAATCCAAACTCCCATGATTATATCCTCAATTTCCCCAGATAGTCAAATCATAACCACTACTCGAGTATCATTACCAAAACTGTCAACCATAAAAATTATCCCTCAAGGCCTAACCCACTTGATGAAACACTTTATATGTTTCACTTCCAATGTCCAAAAAATCTATATGTATGATAAATACCCAATATAACTAGAAACCTCATCTGACTTCTCTCATATGTCACCTTGACGGTCAGACGATACTAACACCCAAATCATGAGTCATATAAAGTAAAATCCATTGGACCTCTTCCTAATAATTACACATCAATCAAAAAAATTACATATTATAAGTGTAACACCCTGAGATTTTATGAGAAAAAATTATTATTATTTAATTTCTTTGATGTATTCTGTTGTACTCTACACCAAATTTAGCTTCTTCTATAAGCAACACTGTACTAGCTTGCAGTATACGAAACACTATTCTTGGCTCGTGTTACACACACTTTCATGTTTGATTTGTAGAAATTATTCTACGCAACATTATGTATAGATTTTATTTAATGTATAAATGATATAAGTTTTGATTATGTTATACGCAACAACAATGGGATCTTGGAATACACTCAACCTTGACTTGGCATGTGTTACACGCAATCGCGACCTTCCTCGATAACGTGTGTAGTACTCAATACCGGGTTTCACTAAATAAAAATATATTGTTATAATATTATTATGGACAAGAAATTATGAATAGTATTAACTAAATTTTGAATTTTATAACATTATTATTCATCTCATACATTTTCTAGAACATGGTATGAGAACAAAATAAATTTTTCGGGTAAAATAAGTATTTTTTTTAAAAATGTAGTTTTGCCACCTTTTGATGGCGCACCCATTTTATATCTATTTTTTGACATGTTTATATGTTAAATTTGACAAAGTAAAATTCTTATTTGGAATGAGGATATAAAAATTTAATTTGGATAAAATATTCATATTATTATGATAACTTTCATATTTTAATGAATAGTAAAAACATGTTATATTTTAATTAAAAACAAATTTTTCACCACAATAATTTATATGGTTAGATTATCTTTTTAATTGGTTTTAATGTGTAATTAGAATCTATTTTTACCATTTAATCTAATTTTGATCATTGGAATTAATTTCACATTGAAATTGGACATAATCAAGTGTCGATCTTTTGATAGTTATTGTCTCTTAAAAACACGCTATTTGTTTTGATAACGGGAATTACTTTTAAAATTAATTAATACCACTTATATGTTTTGAATTTTTAAAAATAGATATCATTTTTTAATTCATAATATCAATTATAGCTTAGGATGAATTTTTGGTAATTTTATGAAAAACTTCAATTTTTGATGAATAGTGAAACCACTTAGTGGTAGTTAAAAAAACCGACTCTTTCATTTAAATGAAATTTTACCACTTTTGAGTATTTAATATCAAAAATCTGACATAAATGGTTGTTATAAAGAAGTAAAATATAGTTCAATATGATGACAATAATTTTTGGTGACTAGTAACTTTTAACTTTTATTTACTATGGTTAAAGGTAAATAGGGTAATTCAAGGTTAGAAGAATATTATAATAATTAAAAATTACCTTAACAATTGTCCTAAACATATTTTATGAGTAGTGTCCGACCATGGGCATACTTGGGTCTATTTTGGGACCCCGTTGATCCACTTGGTAGTGATAATGAGAATTTGGATTAATTAATTTCATGTAAAGACAAAATTAACATTAACTAAAATCTTTTAGTAATTAATTTTTATAAGGGGTTATATAAATTATCATTTAGACTATAAATATTAATTTTAAATATATATTAATTTTCTACATGATGGTATTTGTTTTATAATTTCTAGACATCAAATAAATTAAATTATTTATGGCACAATAATGATGTAGTATTTACCTCATTAACAAATGATTTAAATAAATAAGATTATAATGATTAAAATATTATCCAAAACATGTACAATTCTGATTTGATGATTTTATTTCCACCGTGAGTCATCGTATCATAATATTTAATTATTTTTGGACCTTTTTAAATCGAAGATAAGTTTATAATAAAATAATATTTTAACACTTTCCAAAAGATCCCCTCCTCCCCCTTATAAAAGGAGACCATTTCTATCCAATTCCTCACACCTCTCAAGCCATTTTGCTCGTCCAAACGCTACCCAATTAATCTCCCTACATCCCTATCCTACCCTTAAGAAGACTTACCTTAGGAATAAGGCACTCCAAGAAGTCTTTTTGGTTCAAACCAATGGAAGTTACCCAAATTAAAGGTAATGGTTTCTCTTAAATTGCTTTCTTTTATTCTACTTCTCCAACCCACAACTCTTTTTTATACTTTATTTTGTAACAAAAATAGTATCCTCAATATACTAGTATGTATTTATGAGAAGGATTCTAACTACACTTACACACACCTCCATCTAATGGATGAAGAACATAATGTTTCTATGGATGGAAAACTAACGCCTCACGAAACGATGATTGTTCGATTTACTCTTACCGCCTCTCATGGTGGCTGTTATGATGGCACTGTATTTATATATAATATATATTATGATTATTATTTCCTTATTCTTCTTTATTTCCCAATTATATCAAGCCTTTATGGCTTCCATAGTGGGTAAATACGATGATCTCATTTGAGGAAGTGCGGACGACCGCCCCCTTAAAGTGATGTGACTCATTAATGCCTTATGTGGGATGTATAAACGATAGAGTTAATGATATTATATATGATATTATACTGTAATTATAATATACCTATGTATCATTATGTTTTATTTCCATTAAAATAATTAATTGAAATGAAAGTAGTGTTCAAGCGTACGTACGGCTTACCATCTCCTTGAATGGTGCATTTCATTTCTTACCTCCAAATGTTATGTACTATTATAAACACATGTATATTATGGATATATATTATATATATGATATCTAAATAATTAATATCATTCTGGATATATTTTACTATTGACCACATGAACAAAATGTAATAATAAGAAGTCCATTTTTGACTCAAGTACCAAATATCGACAAAACGAACGTTATTAACAAAAATGATTACATAATGTTTATAACATTTTGATAAGTGATATAAGAGGAATAATGAACTTTAAATAGGTTATTAAGAAATTATAAATTAACTTTAGTTTAATATTTAGTAGATTAATGAATGATCGAGCCAAGTCGGACACGAGGTAAGGGATAATTTTTCCAATCTCATTTTTATCCGAGATTGCTTGTACGTCAGTATTTACTAGGGTTATATTTTTCTTCCATGTCCATAACAATGTTTTTAATAAAGTGTTTAATATTATTCCATGTATGTTTAAAGTAATTTTTACCCCTATTTGACTATTACTTTGTGTTATGGAAGGAATCATTTTTTTGTTTACCAAATGTGGTACTTTTTGACTTTTCTGACAAAAGTACAAGAAGAATTTTTTTTTAAACTTATACAGCATGAACAGATTTTCATGATTTCATAAAACATTATTTTAAAGAACCTTACTATACAAGATTTCATGACTATTTTCAACAAAATCATTTTCTATTAAAATTTCATGTCATTTTGTGAAAATAAAATGATTTTGAAGAAGAAAGGATATTTTCCTCAAGAATTAATTTCAAGTGTTTTATCAAAACCATTTTCCATCTAAAATGATATTATTAATATGTGTATGTTTCAAGTATAATATCTCTATGATTTCCATGGTTTCCCGTTTCTTATGATTAAATGATATCCATTTGATTTATATGAATTATGTTTTGATGGGTTGATGTTTATGAAACCCATTTTTATTGTTTGGGTTATGATGAATGATTTATGTTTATGTTGTGGAAAAAGTAAAATTATTTAATTATGAGATGGGTTAGACCTATATCTCCCTCAAATTCATTTGGTAAATATTTATATCTCATGATATAGACATGGCTGTAACGACAAGTAAATCGGGTTCAGTAATACATGGCTGGAACGGCAAGTAAACCCGGTTCAAAAAGGGACTTTGTCCACTAAGATTGTCATGGCAGTAATGCCTTGGAAACTATGGAAATCATATCATGTTCTTAATGGTTTGACAGGATTACATGATTTATTCCCATGCTATTTTATGATGATTGATGTTCCATTATGATATATGCCTTACGTACATCCAAGATTTATGTCTTTGCTCAAGGTTTTGATGTTTAGATTTTATGTTCATGTTTTTGCATTCAAATGTTTAAGGATTGTCTTATGTTATCTATGTTTACCCTTACTGAGCATTTGAGCTCACCCTTTATATGTTTTCTTTTCCCCTGGATTTAAAGAAAGGTTTTATGTAAGAAAACAAAAGGGGAATATCTTTATGGGAGATGTTGAAGATCTTTTAGCATGATTAGAAGATTATGTTCTGAGTTTTCAAATACACTAAACTATTACGGTCCTTGGGTGTTTGTTATTGTTATGTATTATATTTTCTGCAAATGTAATGTAAATTCCATGTACGCCAAGCTTTGGGTCTCTATAGTTGGTATCGGAGCAAAGGTTTAGTCAACCTTTGGAAACTTGGATGCGAAAACTTTATCGATATCCCAAGAGATATTTCTAAGGTATGTCTAGGGATGTCCCTAAGGTTATGTAAAAGTATAATTTATAGTTCTTGAATTACTGTAACGATCATCGAATTAAACATTAGATGTTATAGATTGAATGTACTCCGCTTGATTATGTTTTTTTTTTTCATCTCATACTATTCTTTTTGGGTTTTTAGTAATGGCAAGAAACAGGATGATTCATGTTAATAGAGAATATGATGGACAATGGAATGATATTATTCATTAGAGACCAAATGAAACAGGATTTGGAAGACCAAACATTGTTATTTTTCCAAATCAGCAATATCATAATATGATCAATAATCTCAACTTTGGTAAGTTTCTTAACTCAGCTAATAAGATAAATATGAAGTTTCATGATGATCATAGAGGAAAGAACATTAAATTTCCCTCATGTAAATCATGTGGGAAGAGGCATCAGGGAGAATGTTTCAAAGGAACTAGAAGATTCTTTGGGTGTGTAAAAGAAGGACACAAAGCCAGTAATTGTATAGGAAAAGGTTCAGTTAAAACCATGGACAAGGATAATGGTATTTCTAATACATCAACAATGGTTAAATGTTTTAAATGTGGAATGTACGGGCATTATGAAAACAAATTCCCTAAGGGAAAGTCTCGTGAAGAGAATTAGCATGGTCGTATTGGTAGTATTTATGTTGATGGTGATGAAGAGACTACCAATGATATGTGAGATGAAAGAATTGTTGAAGCTTGGTCAATTTTTTAAGGAAGTAGTGGAATGATTTTATGTTTATCAAGAGTAATGTTGTATAGGTAATTTAATGGTATTATGGAATAAAGAGATATCTAAGGATTGTTACACTATTGTTTTTCCTTGATTATTTGAATGTATATGATGAATGGTACCAGTAACCATGAAAGGTTATTGAAATATTTTTGGAAGGAAGATGATATGCGCATAATGAATGGATAAAGAGAAAAATGAAATGAGCTCATGACTAATATATGGACAAAGTGATATCATGGTTTGAGTATAAATAATTTTTGGGATTTTGTTATGTGGAAAAAGATAACTTTTTACAGCATTCATGTTTTTACAAAGGTTCTATGGTAATTCATGTTGAATGAAAATACATGATTAAGGAATTCACATGTTTAGAATGTGATCAAAAAAATATATCTTGTGATATATAGGGGATAAATGATGGTATTCACATGCTTGGTAGATGAAATTTCTAGTAATTGTTTTCATTATTCTATGATCCTGGACATAAGTATTTTGGATAAGCCTAAATATTTGAATGAATTAAGTTATAAATAATGTAGTATTGTTTAATGCTAGAACTTTTTTCGATATTATTGATGAGATGTTATAATAATGTAGTTTTAGAAAAAGGACAACATGTAGGACGGGCGACAACCCGTCGCGTCAGACAAGGTTGTGGGAATCGAACCCACAACCGAAGTGTGATAGGCCTTTATCGCCTACCACAGGCCTACAGGAATTCCCTGGTTAGTAAAAACTAGTTTTATTTTATTAAGAGGTATGATAGATGAAGCATAAGTCCGTTTTTGGAATCATATACGATTAATCTCAGCATAGATGGACTTATGTATATTTAATAAATGGTGCTAAACTTTTTGCGATAGAAATAGATGGAATGACCTATAATTCTATCGTATGATCTGCTAACACTTCATGAATGACAAATTCAACTTCATTTCTTTAATTGATTAAGTGGAAATTGTTCATGGAATGAACAACGGTGAGATTGTACCAAAATAAAGTAATCATTAAACAATTTTTCAACATTAGGGAAATGATCTTGAGAACTAAAATCATTGTTCTAGTGTCCTTATATCCGATGAATCAGATGATACCTTAAATCATCACAAATTTATGGCTTTTTGATTGTTGGCTTTTTTATAGCCATGTCCTCTACCACTCTCCATCAGAACATGATTGTTAGATTTTTCTTCCATATCTATATTTCCACTTATGTTCTCCTATGTGGAAACCCAGTGATGAGTTTCTTTGGGTATTCGTTTTTTTTCTAACGTTCCTTTTTAAAATTATGTTTTAGTATTCCTATTTACGATGTGGGTTTCTATGAGAGAAACTCTCAAGTAGTAAACCATTTATAACCTTGATGAATTTCGAGGGCGAAATTCATTTTAAGGGGGGTAGAATGTAACACCCTGAGATTTTATGAGAATTTTTTTTAATTTATTTAATGTCTTGTGGTGTACGCTACAACAAATTTAGTTTGAGTTATACGCAACACCTTATTTGCTTGCAGTATACGCAACACTATTCATGGCTCGTGTTACACACAATTTCAAGTTCGTTTTGTAGAAATTATTCTACGCAACATTAAGAATAGATTTTGTTTAATGTATAAATGAAATAAGTTTTGATTATGTTATAGGCAACAACAAAGGGATCTTGGACTACACGCAACCTTGACTTGGCGTGTGTTACACGCAATCACGACCTTCCTCGATAACGTGTGTAGTAAGCAATATCGGGTTTCACTAAACAACGATATATTATTATAATATTATTATGGACTATCCGTTATTAATAGTATTAAATACATTTTGAATTTTATAAAATTATTATTCATCTCAGACATTTGGTAGAACATGTTATGAGAACAAAATAAATTTTTCGGGTAAAAAAAGTATTTTTAAAAAAATGCAGTTTTGCCGCCTTTTGAAGGCGCACCTATTTTAAATATAGTTTTTAACATGATTATAAGTTCAATTTGAAAAAATTAAATTCTTCTTTGGAATCAAGATTTAAAAATTTAATTTGGATAAAATTTTCATATTATTCTGATAACATTCATATTTTAATGAATAGTAAAAACATGCTATATTTTAATTAAAAAATTCATTTTTCATCACAATAATTTATGTGGTTATATTATCTTTTTAATTGGTTTTAAAGTGTAATTAGAATATATTTTTTCCATTTAATCCAATGTTGGTCATTGGAATTAATTTCACATTGAAATTGGACATAAACAAGTCTTGATAGTTATTGTTTCTTAAAAACACGCTATTTATTTTGATAACGGAAATTACTTTTAAAATTAATTAATGACACTTCTATGTTATGAATTTGGTAAAATATAAATCATTTTAGAATTAGGAATATCAAATATCTCTTAGGATAAATTTTTGGTGTTTTGCTGAAAAACATCAATTTTTGATGAATAGTGAAACCACATAGTGGTAGTTAAAAAAACTGACTCATTCATTTAAATGAAATTTTACCACTTATGTGAATTGAATTTCAAAAATATGACATACATGGTTTTTATCAAAAGTAAAATGTGGTTCAATAAGATGAAAATAATTTTTGGTGAATAGTAACTTTTGACTTTTATTTACTGTGGTTAAAGTTAAATAGGGTAAATCAAGGTTAAAAGAATATTATAATAATTAAAAATTACCTTAAAACTTCTTATAACATTATTTGATGATTATTGGACGAACATGGGCATCCTTGGGTCGATTTTGGGACCCCATTGAGCCACTTGGTAGTGATAATGACAATTTGGATTAATTAATTTAATGTAAAGACAAAATTGACATTAACAAAAATCTTTTAGTAATTAACTTTTATAAGGGGTTATATAAATTAATTTTTTGACTATAAATATTCATTGTAAATATGTTGGTATTTTTATTATAATTTTTATACATCAAATAAATTAAATTATTTATGACACAATAATGATGCTGTATTTACCTCATTAATAAATGGTTTAAATAAATAAGATTAAAATGATTAAAATATTATCCAAAACATGTCCAATTCTGATTGGATGATTTTATATAGACCATGAGTCATATTATCTTAATCCTTAATTATTTTTTGACCTTTTAAAACCGAATATAAGTTTATAATAAAATAATATTTTCACACTTTTTAAAAGAGCCCATCCTCCCCCTTATAAAAGGAGACCATTTCTATCCAATTCCTCACACCTCTCAATCCATTCTTCTCACCCAAACTCTGCCCAATTAATCTTCGTACATCCCTATCCTCCCCCAAGAATACTTACCTTAGGCATAAGGCACTCCAAGAAGTCATTTTGTTTCAAACCAAAGGAAGTTACCCAAATTAAAGGTAACAGTTTCTCTTAAATTCGTTTCTTTTATTCTACTTCTCCAACCCCTAAAATCTTTTTAATCCTTTCTTTTGTAACAAAACCAGTATCTGAAATATACTAGTATGTAGTTATGAGAATTATTCTAACTACACTTACACACACCTTCATCTAATGGATGAAGAGCATAATGTTTCTGTGGATGACAAACTAACGCCTCACGAAACGATGATTGTTCGATTTATTCCTACCGCCTCTCATGGTGTCCATTATGATGGAACTGTATTTATATATGATATATATTATTTATATTATTTCCTTATGCTTCTTTACTTCCCAATTATATCAAGCCTTTATGTTTTCTATAGTGGGTAAATACGATGATCTCATTTGAGGAAGTGCGGACGACCGCCCCCTTAAAGTGATGTGACTCATTAATGACTTATGTGGGATGTATAAATGATAGATTTAATGATATTATATATGATATTATACTGTAATTATAATATACCTATGTATATTTATGTTTTATTTCCATTAAAATAATAAATATAAATGAAAGTAGCGTTCTTGTGTACGTACGGCTTACCGTCTACATGAACGGTGCATTTCATTTTGTACCTCCAAATGTTATGTACTATTATAAATACATGTATATTATGGATATATATAATATATATGATATCTAAATCATGAATATCCTTCTGGATATAATGGACTATTGACCGCATGAACAACATGTAATTATAAGAAGTCCATTTTTGACTCAAGTACCAGATATCGATAAAACAAACGATATTAACATAAATTATTACATAATGTTTATAACAAGGTGATAAGTGATATAAAAGGAAGAATAAACTTTAAAAAGGTGCTTAATAAAGTATAAATAATCTTTAGTTTATTATTTAGGCGATTAATGAACGATCGATCCAAGTCGGACACGAGGTAAGGGATAATTTTTCAAATCTCATTTTTATCTGAGATTTCTTGTACGTAAGTATTTACTGGGGTTATATTTTTCATCCATGTCCATAAAAATGTTTTTAATAAAGTGTTTAATATTATTCCATTTATGTTTAAAGTCATTTTTACCCCTATTTGACTATTACTTTGTGTTATGGAAGGAAAATTTTTTTGGTTTACCAAATGTGGTACTTTTTGACTTTTCCGGTAAAAGTAAGAGAAGAATGTTTTTTTAAAATAATACGGCATGAACGGATTTTTATGGTTTTATAATGCCATATTTTAAAGAATATTACTCTATAATATTTCTTGAATATTTTCAAAAAAATCCTTTTCTTTTAAAATTTCATGGAATTTTTTGAAAAGAAAATGATTTTGAAGAAGAAAGGATATTTTCCTCAAGAATTCATTTCAAGTGTTTTATCAAAACCATTTTCCATCTAATATGATATTATTTCATATGTGTATGTTTCAAGTATAATATCTCTATGATTTACATGGTTTCATTTTTATTATGATGAAATGATATCCATTTGTTTTATATGAATTCTGTTAAGATGGGATGATGTTTATGAAACCCAATTTTTTTCTTTAGGTTATGATGAATGATTTGTGTTTATGTTGTAGCACAAGTAAAATGATTTCATTATGAGATGGTTGAGACCTATATCACCCTCAAATTCATTGGGTAAAGATTTATATCTCATGATATAGACATGGCTGGAAGGACAAGTAAATCCGGTTCAGTAATACAGGGCTGGAACAGCAAGTAAACCTGGTTCAGTAAGGGACTTTGTCCACTAAGATGGTCATGGAAGCAATACCATGGCTACTATGAAAATCATATCATGTTCTTAATTTTTTGAAAAAATTACATGATATATTCCCATTATATTTTATGATGATTTATGTTCCATTATGATATATGCCTTACGTACTTCCAAGATTTATGTCTTTGCTCAAAATTTTGATGTTTAGATTTTATGTTCATGTTTTTGCATTCAAATGTTTTCGGATTGTATTATGTTATCTATGTTTAACCTTACTTAGAATTTGAGCTCACCCTTTATATTTTTTATTTTCCCCACGATTTAAAGAAAGTTTTTAGGTATTAAAACAAAAGTGGAATATCTTTATGGGAGATGTTGAAGATCTTTTAGCATGATTAACAGATTATGTGCCAAGTTTCCAAAGACACTAAACTATTATGGTCCTTGAGTGTTGGTTTTTGTTATGTATTATATTTTCCGAAACTTTAATGTAAAGTCCATGTACGCCAAGCTTTGGGTATCTATAGTTGGTATCAGAGAAAAGTTTTAGTCAACCTTTGGAAACTAGGATGCAAAAACTTTAGAGAGATCCCAAGAGATATTTATAAGGTATGTCTAGGGATGTGCCTAAGGTTATGTAAAATTATATGTTATAGTCCTAGAATTATGGTAACGATCATTGAATTAAACCTAAGATGTTAGATGTTGAAATTAATCCCGTTGAATATGTTTTTTCATCTCATACTATTCTTTCTGGGTTTTTTGAAATGGCAGGAAATATGAGGATTCATGTTAATGGAAAATACGATGGACAATGGAATGATATTCTTCATGAGAAACCAAATGTAATGGGATTTTGAAGTCCAAACATCGTTATTATGCCTAATCACCAATCTCATAATATGATCAATAATCTCATCTTTGTTAAGTTTCCTAACTTAGATAATAAGAGAAAGATGGAGTTCCATGATGATCATAGAGGAAATAAAGTTCAATTACCCTCATGTAAATCATGTGGGAAGAGGCATCAGGGAGAATGTTTTGAAGGAACTGGAAGATGCTTTGGGTGTGGAAAAGAAGGACACAAATCCAGTAATTTTATGGGAAAAGGTTCAGTTAACACCATGGACAAGGATAATGTTATTGATAAGACATCAACAATGGTTAAATGTTAAAAATGTGGAATGTACGGGCATTATTCCAACCAATAGCCAAAGGGAAAGTCTCATGAAGAGAATCAGCATGGTCGTATGGCTATTATTTATGTTGATGATGATGAAAAGACTACACATGATATGTTAGATGAAAGAATTGTTGAAGCTCGGTCAATGGTTTAAGAAGGTAGTGGAATGATTTTATGTTTATCAAGAGTAATGTTGTATTGGTAATTTAATGGTACTATGAAATAAAGAGACATCTAAGGATTGTTACACTATTGCTTTTACTTGAGTATTTGAAAGTATATATTGAATGGTATTGGTAACCATAAAAGGTTATTGAAATATTTTTGGAAAGAAGATGATATTCTCATAATGAATGGATAAAAAATGAAATGAGCTCATGACTGATATATGGACAAAGTGATATCATGGTTTGAGTATAAAGAATTTTTGGGATTTTGGTATGTGGAAAGAGATAACGTTTGACAGCATTCATGTTTTCACTAATGTTCTATAGGAATTCATGTTGTAAGAAAATACAATATTAAGGAATTCACATGTTTGGAATGCGATCAAAAATATATATCTTGTGATATATGGGGGATAAATGATGGTATTCAGATGCTTGGTAGATAACATTTCCAGTAATTTTTTTCATTATTCTATGAGCCTATAAAGAAGTATTTTGGATAAGCCTAAATATTGGAATGAATTAAGTTAGAAATAAGATAGTATTGTTTAATGCTAGAAATTTCTTCGATATTATTGATGGGATGTTTTAATACTGTTGTTTTAGAAAAAGGACAACCTGCAGGATGGGGGACAACCCATTGCGTCGGATAAGGCTGTGAAAATGGAACCCAAAACCAAAGTGTGACATGCCTTTATCACCTACAACATGACTACAGGAAGTCCCTGGTTAGTAGAAACTAGTTTAATTTTATTAATAGGTATGATAGATGAATCATAAGTCCATTTTTTTAATCATATATGATTTATCTCACCATAGATGGACTTATGTATATTTAATAATTGGTGCTAAACTTTTTGCGATAGAAACAGATGGAATGACCTATCATTTCTATCGCATGATCTGCTTACACTTCACAAGTGACAGATTCAATTTCATTTCTTTAAGAGATGAATTGGAAATTGTTCATGGCATGGACAACGGTGAGATTGTACCAAAATCAAGTAAGTATTAAACAATATTTCAACATTAGGGAAATGATCTTGAGAACTAAAATTGTTGTACTAGTGTCCTTATAACTTCTGAATTAGATGATACCTTAAATTATCTCAAATTTATGGCTTTGTGATTGTTGGCTTTTTTATAGCCATGTCCTCTACCACTCTCCATCAGAACTTGATGGTTAGATTTTTCTTCCGTATCCATATTTCCACCTATGTTCTCCTATGTGGAAACCCAGTGATGAGTTACTTTGGATATCTATTTTTTTTCTAACGTTCCTTTTTAAAATTATGTTTTTGTATTCCTTTTTACAATGTGGGTTTCTATGAAAGAAACACTCAAGTAGTGAACCATTTATAACCCTGAAGAATTTCGAGGGAGAAATTCATTTTAAGGGGGGTAGAATGTAACACCCTGAGATTTTAAGAGATTTTTTTTTAATTTCTTTGATGTCATGTGTTGTACGCTACACCAAATTTATCTTGTGCTATACACAACACCATATTTTCTTACAGTATACGCAACACTATTCTTGGCTCGTGTTACACACAATTTCAAGTTTGTTTTGTAGAAATTATTATACGCAACATTAAGTATAGATTTTGTTTAATGTATAAATGAAATAAGTTTTAATTACGTTATATGAAACAAAAAAGGGATCTTGGACTACACGCAACCTTGACTTGGCGTGAGTTACACGCAATCACGACCTTCCTCGATAGCGTGTGTAGTACGCAATATCGGGTTTAACTAAACAACGATATATTATTATAATATTATTATGGACTAGCCGTTATGAATAGTATTAACTACATTTTTAATTTTATAAATTTATTATTCATCTTAAACATTTTCTAGAACATGGTTTGAGAACAAAATAAATTTTTCGGGTAAAATAAGTATTTTTAAAAAAATGCAGTTTTGTCGCCTTTTGATGGAACGCCCATTTTAAATCTAGTTTTTGACATGCTTATAAGTTCAATTTGACAAAATAAAATTCTTCTGTTGAATCGGGACATAAAAATTTAATTTGGATAAATTTTTCATATTATTCTGATAACTTTCATATTTTAATGAATAGTAAAAACACACTATATTTTAATTAAAAACAACTTCTTTCATCACAATAATTTATATGGTCAGATTATCTTTTTTATTGATTTTAAAGTTGAATTAGAATATATTTTTACCATTTAATCCAATGTTGGTCATTGGAATTAATTTCACATTGAAATTGGATATAAACAAATGTCGATCTATTGATAGTTATTGTTACTTAAAAACACGCTATTTGTTTTGATAATAGAA
The DNA here is from genome assembly GCA_963277665.1 of Viscum album. Lineage (NCBI taxonomy): Eukaryota > Viridiplantae > Streptophyta > Magnoliopsida > Santalales > Viscaceae > Viscum > Viscum album. Next base: position 701,523,666 of record OY728150.1, read on the forward strand.
ATTACTTTTAAAATTAATTAATTCCACTTATATGTTTTAAATATGGAAAACTATACATCATTTTTGAATTCGGAATATCAAATATAGCTTAGGATGAATTTTTTGTATTTTTCTGAAAAACATCAATTTTTGATGAATAGTGAAACCACTTAGTGGTAGTTAAAAAAACCGACACTTTCATTTAAATGAAATTTTACCATTTCTGTGAATTGAATTTTAAAAATACGACATACATGGTTTTTATCAAGAAGTAAAATGTGGTTTAATAATATGAAAATAATTTTTGGTGAATAGTAACTTTTGACTTTTATTTACTTCGGTTAAAGATAAATAGGGTAATTCATGGTTAAAAGAATATTATAATAATTCAAAATTACCTTAACACTTGTCCTAACCATATTGGATGAGTAGTGTCTGACCATGTGCATCCTTGGGTCTATTTTGGGACCCCATTGAGCCACTTGATAGTGATAATGACAATTTGGATTAATTAATTTAATGTAAATACAAAATTGACATTAACAAAAATCTTTTAATAATTAATTTTTATAAGTGGTTATATAAATTATCTTTTCGACTATAAATATTCATTGGAAATATAAAAATATTTCCTACATGATGTTATTTTTTTTATAATTTTTAGATATCAAATAAATTAAATTATTTATGACACAATAATGATGTAGTATTTACCTCATTAATAAATGATTTAAATAAATAAGATTATAATGATTAAAATATTATCCAAAACATGTCCAATTCTGATTGGATGGTTTTATTTCTACCATGAGTCATATTATCTTAATCTTTAATGATTTTTGGACCTTTTGAAACCGAAGATAAGTTTATAATAAAATAATATTTTCACGCTTTCAGCGAGTCGCCATTTAGAGTAACCAGTCCTAACTCACCATTAGTGACCTACTGTTCCTAACTCAATATTCTGAATCACCATTATGCATCACTGATGTGAGTCACCATTGTGACTTATGAGTCTTGACTCATAAATGGACAACCCACAATCAAACCTGATACCATTGGAAGAACTAGAATTTTGGAAAACCCAAAAATGAGTCATTTTTATCTATCGAACACCTCAAAAATGAATTTATAAAAATTAAATGACTAAAGAGGTCCCGAAAATTAAAAACCATTTTTGGAAAATCCACAATATATAAATATTTAATAAAACTTAGTCAAAAAATTGAATGGGTATTATATAGGTTATATGTAATGAAACATAATTATGTTAATCAACTGGATAATATATTTGGTAAGAAATGATTTAGATATGGATAATACAAATAATTATATATATAATGTGACTTACGATATTGATCAAAAGAAATTGAATAATTAATGGAATGTTAAGGTCCAAAATAACATAAATCTATGATGATATAATAGACATTCAAATTCATAATATCTAAAAGAGATAGAATTACATTTCTATTTCATAATACATTTTATAATGTTGATGACTACTTTAACTATATCTGAATATGAGGAAATATAATTACATGATATGTATATATTACATATAAACAATTTCAACCATTTTTTCTTATTTGAATAGTTTCCAATTCATCCCTTACTCTGTGAGTTGAGTATCCAAAAAATGAATTACATGTCACTAAATTTGTAAAATTCTCTTTCAATGGATCATAAGATCCATAAAAGAGTGATAAGTCATTCAGGATATCTCTAAAAATTTTCCAAAACTAATATGGTTACATAAATAAATCCAATATAAAAATATCAATCTATAAACATCAAAAGTAACCCCAATTAATCATTATTAATATTTATTTCGAAAATAGTTTATCTAAAATCATGTATAAATTATCCTTAACGGATACCAATTCCTTTAATCATTATCCAATAAAATATATAAGAATTTTTCCTCAAATAAGAATTTCACAAAAACATATACTTATGATATCTATAAAATCTCAACAATAGTCTCCCAAGGTATTTATTTTATTTAATAAATGAATAGATGGGTTCAAAATGAATTTATCTAACGATAAAAATTCTAAAACTATCATGTTATCTAGAGTTATCCCCACATCCCCAAATAGATCAATATTATCTATAGAAGAATAAAATTATATACCCACACCTTCATTGTTTTAATAATGATGGTATCCACCTTGAAAAAATATGTTTAGAAATAAGTTTTCCTAGTTTCTAAAATCATTTTAGAAAAAAACTCATTATTTATTTTCTAATCATTATCTAATTTTTTGATTATTCATGGAAATTTTATTTTAAATCTTCCGAAAAAACATACCACGATGGTAAAACTTTTCAAATCCTAATATACATTCCACAAAATATATTTTACCTCACATGAAAAACATTTTAGAATTACCTTAATAATTCAAAGTTATTTCTTCCACATAGACCCTTTATTAATAATATCTTCTTATGGAATGTAACTGTAAAAAAATAAATTTGAATTTTTCTCAATATAACATAAAACATTCTTATAAAATTTAATTTATTGTGTTGAAAAATCTAATCTCAGTCATTTTTTAATCCAAGGTAAAATCAGTTAATTTTATTATCAATGTCCCAAATTAAGTCTTGTATATACCATGAAAAACTGGTATAATTTAATTCATATTCTGACATTTAATATTTATCCTTTTGAATCAATTCTATGATTTTTTTCCAAACTCTGAAAATAAACCTTAGGGTAATTTTTTTGAATATAATAGTCTTAAATGTGTCTTATTCCATATAATCATGAACATTTTTCAAACTTTTATTCTAAACTGAGGACTACCATCTATCAAGTTCACCTTCCAATTAATAAAAGGTAATAATTTCTTTTTAATGAGTGGAAGATACAATGAAATTTAATATATTGCCCATCCATTGGAATCCATTAAGTTATAATATCCATTTAATTATAGGGGTTGATTCGTCATATAATTCTTAAATATATATATTCTTTCATGGTAGACCAGGTTCCTCTCTATCATGGATAACACTATATTTTAAGACATGTTTGAACTGATTAATATCCTTAAAAAATGTTCTATTCTAAGAACAGACATATCGGGTTGAGGATTTGGAATTATAAGTTCCCCTAAGTGCCTCTCAATATCAGCATTCTAATTTTCATTGTAGAAACCCACTCTTAATGGACATATTCTAAATGAAAAATCCTTTAAATCTTAAAATGATATATCATATATACATATAAATAACATGAAATATTAAAATTGAATGACATTGTCTCTATAACAACCATTATTGGTGTATAATAAATCCTTTGATAAAAACTAAAAGGGGTATTCTTTAATCATTATATGATCTTGAGTTTTATTCATGAAATTATTTTAATTCACATTTAGTATGTTTATAGTTCTAGAGAATTTGTAAATAATTCATACATTATAGACATCATAAATTAAAAGGTTAACAATTAAAATTAATATCCATTAATTACATAATACAAAACATTAGAAATAAATCATGATTTATTTTCATGGAATATCCCATGAATTTTGGGATGACTTCATACTTTCCCTTACACATCCATAATCCTCGTGAAAACATTTAAAAACAAGTGATATGACCAAAATATAGGTAAATATATAAAATTCAAGGATAATTTCATTTCGTAAAAAATAAAAAACAATGAAATATTTACTATTACATAAATTTCCATTAGGAAAAATAAATAAATATTTTTTTCTGGGATAAACACACATGTCTTTCTCAATGAGATTCTTTAAAACTGGTAGTAAGTAGTTGAATAACATTTTAGAAAAATAGATAATTATATTAATTCATCTACTTTAAGAAACATTAATTGGAAGAAAAATACATATGGGTTCATATATAATAATTAACCATTTCATTAGAGATTTATAACAGGTCACAATATTCCTATAATATATATTGGGCTCACTTGTATCTCGTGAAATGTAATAGGGCTCAAAACATATTATAAGTTATATTGGGCTCACAAATGAGTGGTAAAGTGGCTCAACCCATCATATATGTTGTATTTCTAACAACCATTTACGATAACAACAACAGCCCATTTCAGGAAAAAAATCATCATTAAACATTTTTAAAAACTCATTTAGACCTGTAAAAAATATTTTCTGGATAAAAAAATCTTCTCTTTTAAAACTCCATTTTAGGTAATGAAATACCCATAAAAGAGTATGATATTTTTCAACAATAAAAATATGAAATATTTTTGTCATGACCCGTCCTCGGGGCCCGTGCCGTGACTACCCCAAGCCCGCCTTCCATAGGCCAGGGGCTCGCGACTAGCACCAAGGCGTAAATCCCAGTAAAAACGGAAGGCATTGCCTTTGAAAAGTAAAAAAGCACCACAGAGTAAGCAAGAGGAAATGTAAACACTAAGTAAAAATTGTAACAAGCTGTGCTGAAAGAAAAAGGGGCCGGAAATAGAAGCCCAACTGTAAAGTAAAACTGAAAGGGAAAAACAACAACTGAAAAGAAAAGCCACAGCGTCGAGCCGTCCTCTGAAGGTCCCACCTGAAGGGTGGGTATAGATATCCTCCACAGCTCCTCAGTCCAGCTGTCCGCTCCAAGTACGTCCCGCCCAGTGGTCCACCTCCAGGTACCGACCTGCTCCACACGCCTCCACCACGATCAGCGATGTCTGTCGTCTCCAACCAACACAACGAAGTGCAGGCATAGCCCGTGTAGGGGTGAGTATAAGCTACTCAGTTGGGACCCCAAGACCCCTGAAGGTCTCCCAGAATCCAAAAAGGATAATCCAAAAAGGAAAGATACAGTCACGAAGTAACATCTGACATGGCTTAGGTATATTCCCATAAATATACCTAAGTCATCGATTCCCGTTCAGTTCCAACGTCTGAGCCCAAGCACAACCCAGTCCGCACAGGAAAGCAAACGTATACCCACACAGTATAGCACAACACAATCCACAAAGGAGAGTAAACAGTAAATCCACACAGGATAGATCAACACAATCCACAAAGGAAAGTAAACAGTAAATCCACACAGGATAGCTCAACACAATCCACAAAGGAGAGTAAACAGTAAATCCACACAAGATAGCTCAACACAATCCACAACGGAGAGTAAACAGTAAATCCAAACAGGATAGCTCAACACAATACACAAAGGAGAGTAAACAGTAAATCCACATAGGATAACTCAACACAATCCACAAAGGAGAGTAAACAGTAAATCCACACAGGATAGCTCAACACAATCCACAAAGGAGAGTAACACATGATTCAGCTCACACAGGTATACTTCGTCAAAAGGTGAAAGGGATGATCAGATATAGATACTGAATCATCTAATATGGGACCCACATAGGATACAAGACCAGTCGTCTTCATTGTTTCATTTAAGCTAGGACCCACATGAGATACAAGACCAGCACAGCTAGGACCCACATAGGATACAAGACCAGCTGTCTTCATTGATTCATCTATACTGGGACCCACATAGGATACAAGACCATTATTGAATCATCTAAGCTGGGACCCACATCGGATACAAGACCAGCACAGCTAGGACCCACATAGGATACAAGACCAGCTATCTTCATCGATTCATCTATACTGGGACCCACATAGGATACAAGACCAGTATTGAATCATCTAAGTTGGGACCCACATAGGATACAAGACCATCACAGCTAGGATCCACATAGGATACAAGACTAGCTATCTTCATCGATTCATCTATACTGGGACCCACATAGGATACAAGACCAGTATTGAATCATCTAAGCTGGGACCCACATAGGATACAAGACCAGAACAGCTAGGACCCACATAGGATACAAGACCAGCTGTCTTCATCGTCGTAGTCCACTGAGGATATCTGCACAATCGTCGTCGTCGAAGTCGCAGTAGCAGTCGCAGCCAGCTCTTGGGTTCCCGCACACAGCAAGCTCGTTCGGGAGGGTCCGCTCCACGAGCCGAGAGGCTGATACATCAACTGACACAAAGTCCGAGTTTGATGTATCCAAAAGTTCCGTATCGTCAACAGGAACTCAACGTCGCAGACGGCCCGTCAATCAGACGCCCGGTCTGAGAGTTATTGGTGTTTTTCGTCCCAGGGGCCCAATTGGTTTTTAAGGCGAAACCAACCTGACCGTACTCCACCTGCATCCAAACCTCGGGCGGAGTGAGCCAAAAGATCCATCTAACATAGAGGAATTCAACAAATCTAACATCACGTCAATCGGACGTCCGTAGATCAAGATATGAGAGTTTCCACTCTGAAGGCCCGGTTGGTTTCGTGTACGAACCAACCCGGCCGAACTCAAAGTATTCTGAGACCTTGAGCGAGAAATACCGAAGCGATCGTCTCGATCCAGGGATCGCGTTTCCGCTGACGGCGAGTCGTTTAGAGGCTCGTAGCTCAAGTTACGGGCATTTGACCGAAAATGGTCCGAAGACGGGGTCCGGGCCCGGGCCGGCCCGGCCCACCCCCCCTGGGTCGGCCGCACTGGGTCCACCCGAACCGGGTCGACCCAACCCGGTCCGGCCAGGGCGCGGCCCGGCCGGTCGGACTGGCCTGGCACGGTTCGGCCGAGCGGCCGAACGGCCGTGCGCCGCGGGGCGCTGCCCCCGTCGTCTGGAGATGCAGCGGCCCCGCATTGAGGCCGCGCTGGAGCAACGGACGAGGCTCCAGCCGCGTCCCGTGTGGGCGATCTGGACCCGCGCGGCCGCAGGTCTGTTGGCCACCGCCACCGCGGATTCAGCCGCGACGGTCTCGTCCGGCGGCGCGCCGGGGCGCCGCCGCCTGCGCCGCCGGAATCTTCCGCGGGCCACCGGAGTTGCTCCGATGGTCCGTTTTCCTTCCTGTCTGCGTTGGTGTTCCTCTCGGGTTCCGTTCTTCACTGCAGGATCAAAAAAATGCCCTTGCGTCACGTTTCTTCATCACCCGCCAAAATCCGCCCAACCACGAAGAACGGCGGAGGGTTGTCGGGTAGTGTTCGTTTGGCCCGCACCCTCCGCGTTAGATAACAACAACGGGAGAAAATAATTCAACACATGAAACAACAATTTTAATAAATTAAAATTGTTCATTTGAAACTAGTACTTTAATTTTAATGAAACGTTCACGGGAATAAGGGAATTTCCAAAACAAATCCCTACTTCGTCAAGTCGTCGTCCGCGGGTTCTTCGCAGAAATTGATTGACGCGGAAGGAGGTGATCGTCGTGTCGCGGAAGGCGTCGCGTCATTGCGGAAGGGCGTCGCGTCGTCGCGGAGTCCGGCATTTTGTCGACGAACTCAACAGACCAAGAAACAACAGATTTAATTATAAATAATTAAATCCGTGTTTTGTTAAAAACCACAGAGGAGATTAAAAAGAAACCTGAAATCTATTACCTCAAGCAGTTGGTGATCGGAGATCGGGGCGGGGAAGAACGTCTCGGATGAAGCGTCGTCAAACTCCGAGGGTGACGGTGTTCTTCGCGTTCTTCGCGTTCTTCGCGTTCTTCGTGAAGGAGGATGAAGGCTCAAGAATTCTATCAAAGCCTCTCAACGTGCCATCATCCAAATGTTGTGTTGGTCTTATTTTATTATTACGCCAACAAATGAAAAAGAGGTAAGTAACGACCCATTAATTCGTAGAATTAATTCAACGAAAGAAACTGCACATTTAATTCCGGAAAAAAACCACCCAATTAAATGGTCTGTTAAGAATTTAAGAAAACGCGTCAGTTGACTTTCTTAATGACGGGTTTTCGCGGGTGCATTACTTAGCGGAAAAGAAACGGTGGGGCTCGTGCGGGCCCCACCTCACAAATATCCTACCAAGAGGGTAGGATATTTTTGGATAGTACCCTATCCGTTTCAACTCAGTTTACGTGGCTTTCAAGTGGCTTAAGTGAAATAAAATAATGTTTGTCTTACAATTATTTTATTTCTTAACATTAAGCCCGAAAATTAAAAACCACACCCGAGCAAACTCAACTCCAGAAGAGGCGTTTCTAAGCAAATACCGGCGCTGTGATTTCATCGGTGCCCTCAGAATTCGATTCCGGGCACCATTTCAAAAGTTAGAAAAACCCGCTCATCCGTTCCCTGAACGTACCCGAGCCAACTTCGAAAAATGATTCCGGGCACACCGGGCCTCGGAATCAGGTGTCGTTAGAAACTACGTTCTTGTAAAATTCCAAAGAAAATAAAGAAAAAAAGTTCCTTGAAATTTACGGATCTTTACATTACTCCCACCTTAGGGATTTACGTCCCCGTAAAGATACATCATAAACTAGGGAAACAAATGTGGGTACTGAGCACGCATCTGAGCCTCCCGCTCCCATGTGCTCTCCTAGAGGTTCCTGTGCTGCCATCTGATGCGCACAAGAGGAATCGATCATCCACATAGGACCCGCTCATGTCGATCCTCTATCTCCACTGGGACCTCCGTAAAAGTCGCCCCATCATCCACGTCTAGCTCCCCATATTTAAATATGTGAGTCGGGTCGTGCACGTATCTCCTCAGCTGAGATACATGGAAGACGTCGTTCACCCGGTGCAACTGAGGTGGTAGAGCCAGGCGATAAGCCACCTTGTCCATCCTTCTGAGGACCTGGAAAGGTCCGATGAAGCATGGAGACAACTTGCCGCCTTGACCAAATCTCTGTAATCCATGTCGAGGTGAGACCCTCAAGAAGACATGGTCGCCATCCTCGAACTCTAGTGGCCTCCTCCTCCTGTCAGCGTATGACTTTTGTTGGCTCTGAGGTGTATTCATCCGCTCCTAGATGACCTGGACCTTCTCTATCGTGGCCTGAACCACCTATGGTCCCACAAGAGCTGCTATGATTTTTTCTTTGCCGATAAGAGAAATCTGGTCTCATCCTTTGGATGAACCATGTTCTTTGCCTAATACAGTCAATCCGACATGGATGATACTAATCCATACCATGTATGACGTCGTAAGGCCTCGACACTACTACCAAGAGATCCAACTGTTACTCTCGCCTCCAAGGGTTGAGTCACACTGTCGGCATCAGTGTGTGGTAACTGGGTCTCCTCCAGTAGATGTCTCGCAAGTGAGGGTTAAGTCAATAGTCAAAACTGGAACCTCTTAGTAACAACACAAAAGAGGACAGGAATGGAAACATCACAAATGTATGCATCTTTTATTATTGCATCTCATAATACAAAGATGCTACACAATAGCAACAAGGAACTAGAAGTACAAAAGACGTATCCACTAGTTCTGCTCCTGTCCATTTTCTCCCAGAGCTCCATGATCGAAGGCCTCGGCTGCCTGAAGCTGAGCTCCCGCATGTCCACCCACTCCCTGTGGTCGATGTGGACCTCCTGGTGGTGGTGGTGGCAACACCTCGAAGTGTCTCCCACCATGTGTTATTCGGCCAGCTCCTCTGCCTCGTCCGCCTGCACCCTACGGACCACCGTGGCCGAACCTCTGTCTGAGAGGTCCCTCTACCACCTGCTGCTCATCTGTAAGACGAGTCGGGCAGTCTCGAGCCATGTGACCTCGCCCACTGCATGCGTAGCAATGCTTGCCCCTCGTGTATCTGTCTCTCCTTCGGGTGCCCCGCACAACCGAATCTTCATCCTGAGACTGCCCATCTGATGGTCTGGCCCATTTGAACCTCTGCGTCACCTATCTACTGCCAGATGTAGAAGACCCTGCTATGGGCCGTCCTGCGGGGGGCCCTGTCACTGGAGCCTGATCGGCGAGAAAACTCTCTACTAGAAGGGCTCTCTCCAACACCTCTGCATGAGTGGTCCCTCCACCGTCTGCTGCTCCTCGGTACGGCGGGTCGGGCAGTCACGAACCATGTGGCCCTGCCCGCCGCAGGCGTAGCACTGTCTGCCTCTCAGAAGACTGGCTCCGTGTTGTGTGCCCCGCACTACTGAGCCAGTGTCTCGAGGTCATCTTCCAGAAGGTCTGGTCTACCTGGAACCCTGAGTCATCCATCGGCTACCTGCTGCCGAAGACTCCGCTACCTGCCGCCCTGCGGTAGGTCTCGCTGTGGACTCTTCCAGAAATCTCTCGATCAGAAGGGCTCGCTCTAGCACCCCTTCCTGGGTCGGGATGCTGAGGGAGATCAGCGATGCCCTGATCTCGTGCCTCAAACCCTGCTCAAAGGTCCGGGCCCGGAAGAAGGGGTCTCGTACCATGTCTGTCGAGTAGCGAGAAAGGTCGGTAAACCTCCCCACGTACTGGGCGACCGTCAAGCTGCCATGCCGCAGCTGAAGAAGCTCATGAATGCGCACCGCACGGAGGGTGGCCGGGACGAACTCTGAGCGGAAGAGGCTCTCGAAGTCCGTCCAGATGAGAGAGGCCTCATCGTGCACCTGGAGCATCAAGCTCCACCATCGTCCCGCTGCTGCGTGCAGTAGGCTCGCCGCGAGGATCACCATGAGGTCTGCTGGTGTCCTCACTAGACTGAAAACTCGTACGACCACCTCCATCCAGTCCTCGGCTGCCTGGGGGTCTGTCTCTCCACGAAACCTGGGTGGTCGCTGGCGCTGGATATCGTGAAGAGCGCCGAGGCGACGTGCATCGTCAGCGGTTGGTGCTGGTAGCATCGGGGGCTCGGTGGGTAAAGGTACCGTCGGTGCCTCTGCTGACAAGGAGCCCTGCACCGAGGCCTCATCTCTTGGTGGGTTGTCATTACGCTCCACTCTCAGAACCCTAGTGGGCTGCCAGCGTGGGGCCATCCTGAAAAGAAGCAGCTGCACCACGGACAGAACTGTATACCTGGTGAGATGACACAAGTAATCACAAAGAAAACTTGAAACACACATGCAATCAATGTTTTCGTGCATTAAGTCCGAAATCAGAAGTCAGGGTCCTGGTGTATGGATACGTTGGCCGCCGCACCAACACTGGACTCCCTGGACTGATAACCACACCCAATACGCTAAACACTATTGCTTCACATAGAAGAAAGATCAGAGTTTGTGGTAGAACCGACCACCTATGATACCAATTTGTCACGACCTATCCTCGGGGCTCGTGCCGTGACTACCCCAAGCCCACCTTCCATAGGCCAGGGGATGGCGACTAGCACCATGGCGTAAATCCAAGTAAAAAGTGAAGGCATTGCCTTTGAAAAGTAAACAAGCACCATAGAGTAAGGAAGTGGAGAAGTAAACACTAAGTAAAAACTGTAACAAGCTGTGCTGAAAGAAAAAGGGGCCGGAAATACAAGCCCAAAAGTAAAGTACAACTGAAAGGGAAAAACAACAACTAAAAAGAAAATCCACAGCGTCGAGCCGTCCTCTGAAGGTCCCACCTGAAGGGTGGGTACAGAGAGCCTCCACAGCTCCTCGGTCCAGCCGTCCGCTCCGAGTACGTCATGCCCAGTGGTCTACCTCCAGGTACCGACCTGCTCCGCACGCCTCCACCACGATCAGCGCTATCCGTCGTCTGCAACCAACACAACGAAGTGCGGGCATAGCCCGTGAAGGGGTGAGTATAAGCTACTCAGTAGGGACCCCGAGACCCCCGAAGGTCTCCCAAAATCCACAAAGGATAATCCACAAAAGAAAGATACAATCACGAAGTAACATCCGACACGGCTTAGGTATATGCCCATACATATACCTAAGTCATCGATTCCCGTTCGGTTCCAACGTCCGAGCCCAAGCACAACCCAGTCCACACAGGAAAGCAAAGGTATACCCACACATGATAGCACAACACAATCCACAAAGGAGAGTAAACAATAAATCCACACTGGATAGCTCAACACAATCCACAAATGAGAGTAAATAGTAAATCCACACAGGATAGCTCAACACAATCCACAAAGAAGGGTAAACAGTAAATCCACACAGGATAGCTCAACACAATCCACAAAGGAGGGTAAACAGTAAATCCACACAGTATAGCTCAACACAATCCACAAAGGAGAGTAAACAGTAAATCCACACAGGATAGCTCAACACAATCAACAAAGGAGAGTAGACAGTAAATCCACACAAGATAGCTCAACACAATCCACAAAGAAGTGTAACACAAGATTCAGCTCACACAGGTATACTTCTTCAAAAGGTGAAAGGGATTATTAGATATAGATACTGAATCATCTAATCTGGGACCCACATAGGATACAAGATCAGTCATCTTCATTGTTTCATTTAAGCTGGGACCCACATAGGATACAAGACCAGCACAGCTAGGACCCATATAGGATACAAGACCAGTTGTCTTCATTGATTCATCTATACTCGGACCCACATAGGACACAAGACCAGTTTTGAATCATCTATGCTGGGACCCACATAGGATACAAGACCAGTATTGAATCATTTAAGCTGGGACCCACATAGGATACAAGACCAGCACAACAAGGACCCACATAGGATACAAGACCAGCTGTTTTCATCGATTCATCTATACTGGGACCCACAGAGGATACAAGACCAGTATTGAATCATCTAAGCTGGGACCCACATAGGATACAAGACCAGCACAGCTAGGACCCACATAGGATACAATACAAGCTGTCTTCATCGTCGTAGTCCACTTAGGATCTCTGCACAATCGTCGTCGTCGAAGTCGCAGTAGCAGTCGCAGCCCGCTCTAGGGTTCCCGCACACAGCAACCTCGTTCGGGAGGGTCTGCTCCACGAGCCGAGAGGCTCATACATCAACTGACACAAAGTCTGAGGTTGATGTATTCAAAAGTTCCGTATCGTCAACAAGAACTCAACTTCGCAGACAGCGCGTCAATCGGACGCCCGGTCTGAGAGTTATTGGCTTTTTTCGTCCTAGGGGCCCGGTAGTTTTTTAAGGCAAAACCAACCCGACCGTACTCCACCTGCATCCAAACATCGGGTGGAGTGAGCCAAAAGATCCGTCTCACATAGAGGAATTCAAAAAAACTGACGGCACGTCAATCGGACGTCTGTAGCTCCAGATATGAGCGTTTCCACTCCGAAGGCCCGGTTGGTTTCGTGTACGAACCATCCCAGCCGAACTCAAAGTATTCTGAGACCTTGAGTGCGATATACCGAAACGACCGTCTCGATCCAAGGATCGTTTTTTCGCTGACGGCGAGTCGTTTGGAGGACGGTAGCTCATGGTACATGCATTTGACCGAAAATGGTCCGCAGAAGGGGGGTCCGGGCCCGGCCCGACCCCCCCCGGGTCGGTCGAACCGGGTCGTCACGAACCGGGTCGACCCGACCCGGTCAGACCGGCCAGATGAGAGAGGCCTCATCGTGCACCTGGAGCATCAAGCTCCACCATCGTCCCGCTGCTGCGTGCAGTAGGCTCGCCGCGAGGATCACCATGAGGTCTGCTGGTGTCCTCACTAGACTGAAAACTCGTACGACCGCCTCCATCCAGTCCTCGGCTGCCTGGGGGTCTGTCTCTCCACGAAACCTGGGTGGTCGCTGGCGCTGGATATCGTGAAGAGCTCCGAGGCGACGTGCATCGTCAGCGGTTGGTGCTGGTAGCATCGGGGGCTCGGTGGGTAAAGGTACCGCCGGTGCCTCTGCTGACAAGGAGCCCTGCACCGAGGCCTCATCTCTTGGTGGGTTGTCATTACGCTCCACTCTCAGAACCCTAGCGGGCTGCCAGCGTGGGGCCATCCTGAAAAGAAGCAGCTGTGCCACGGACAGAACTGTATACCTGGTGAGATGACACAAGTAATCACAAAGAAAACTTGAAACACACATGCAATCAATGTTTTCGTGCATTAAGTCCGAAATCAGAAGTCAGGGTCCTGGTGTACGGATACGTTGGCCATCGCACCAACACTGGACTCCCTGGACTGATAACCACACCCAATACGCTAAACACTATTGCTTCACATAGAAGAAAGATCAGAGTCTGTGGTAGAACCGACCACCTATGATACCAATTTGTCACGACCTATCCTCGGGGCTCGTGCCGTGACTACCCCAAGCCCACCTTCCATAGGCCAGGGGATGGCGACTAGCACCAAGGCGTAAATCCCAGTAAAAAGTGAAGGCATTGCCTTTGAAAAGTAAACAAGCACCATAGAGTAAGGAAGTGGAGAAGTAAACACTAAGTAAAAACTGTAACAAGCTGTGCTGAAAGAAAAAGGGGCCGGAAAAAGAAGCCCAAAAGTAAAGTACAACTGAAAGGGAAAAACAACAACTAAAAAGAAAATCCACAGCGTCGAGCCGTCCTCTGAAGGTCCCACCTGAAGGGTGGGTACAGAGAGCCTCCACAGCTCCTCGGTCCAGCCGTCCGCTCCGAGTACGTCATACCCAGTGGTCTACCTCCAGGTACCGACCTGCTCCGCACGCCTCCACCACGATCAGCGCTATCCGTCGTCTGCAACCAACACAACGAAGTGCGGGCATAGCCCGTGAAGGGGTGAGTATAAGCTACTCAGTAGGGACCCCGAGACCCTCGAAGGTCTCCCAGAATCCACAAAGGATAATCCACAAAGGAAAGATACAATCACGAAGTAACATCCGACACGGCTTAGGTATATGCCCATACATATACCTAAGTCATCGATTCCCGTTTGGTTCCAACGTCCGAGCCCAAGCACAACCCAGTCCACACAGGAAAGCAAAGGTATACCCACACAAGATAGCACAACACAATCCACAAAGGAGAGTAAACAATAAATCCACACAGGATAGCTCAACACAATCCACAAATGAGAGTAAATAGTAAATCCACACAGGATAGCTCAACACAATCCACAAAGAAGGGTAAACAGTAAATCCACACAGGATAGCTCAACACAATCCACAAAGGAGGGTAAACAGTAAATCCACACAGTATAGCTCAACACAATCCACAAAGGAGAGTAAACAGTAAATCCACACAGGATAGCTCAACACAATCAACAAAGGAGAGTAAACAGTAAATCCACACAAGATAGCTCAACACAATCCACAAAGAAGTGTAACACAAGATTCAGCTCACACAGGTATACTTCTTCAAAAGGTGAAAGGGATTATCAGATATAGATACTGAATCATCTAATCTGGGACCCACATAGGATACAAGATCAGTCATCTTCATTGTTTCATTTAAGCTGGGACCCACATAGGATACAAGACCAGCACAGCTAGGACCCATATAGGATACAAGACCAGTTGTCTTCATTGATTCATCTATACTGGGACCCACATAGGACACAAGACCAGTTTTGAATCATCAATGCTGGGACCCACATAGGATACAAGACCAGTATTGAATCATTTAAGCTGGGACCCACATAGGATACAAGACCAGCACAACAAGGACCCACATAGGATACAAGACCAGCTGTTTTCATCGATTCATCTATACTGGGACCCACAGAGGATACAAGACCAGTATTGAATCATCTAAGCTGGGACCCACAGAGGATACAAGACCAGCACAGCTAGGACCCACATAGGATACAAGACCAGCTGTCTTCATCGTCGTAGTCCACTTAGGATCTCTGCACAATCGTCGTCGTTGAAGTCGCAGTAGCAGTCGCATCCCGCTTTAGGGTTCCCGGACACAGCAAACTCGTTCGGGAGGGTCTGCTCCACGAGCCGAGAGGCTCATACATCAACTGACACAAAGTCTGAGGTTGATGTATTCAAAAGTTCCGTATCGTCAACAAGAACTCAACTTCGCAGACAGCGCGTCAATCGGACGCCCGGTCTGAGAGTTATTGGCTTTTTTCGTCCTAGGGGCCCGGTAGGTTTTTAAGGCAAAACCAACCCGACCGTACTCCACATGCGTCCAAACATCGGGCGGAGTGAGCCAAAAGATCCGTCTCACATAGAGGAATTCAACAAAACTGACGGCACGTCAATCGGATGTCTGTAGCTCAAGATATGAGCGTTTCCACTCCGAAGGCCCGGTTGGTTTCGTGTACGAACCATCCCAGCCGAACTCAAAGTATTCTGAGACCTTGAGTGCGATATACTGAAACGACCGTCTCGATCCAAGGATCGTTTTTTCGCTGACGGCGAGTCGTTTGGAGGACGGTAGCTCATGGTACAGGCATTTGACCGAAAATGGTCCGCAGAAGGGGGGTCCGGGCCCGGCCCGACCCCCCCCCCCCCCCGGGTCGGCCGAACCGGGTCGTCACGAACCGGGTCGACCCGACCCGGTCAGACCGGCCAGGGCGCGGCCCGGCCGGTTGGACCGGCCTGGCTCTGTTCGACCGAGCGGCCGAACGGCCGTGCGCCGCGGGGCACTGCCCCCGTGATCTGGAGATGTCGCGGCCCCGCGTTGGGGCCGCGCTCGAGCAACGGATGCGGCTTCAGCTGCATCCCGTGCAAGAGAGCTGGACCCGCGTGGCCACAGGTCCGTTGGCCACCGCCGCCGCGGCTTCATCCACGGCAGTCTCGTCTGGCGGCGCGCCGGAATCTTCCGCAGGCCACCGGAGTTGCTCCGGTGGTCCGTTTTCCTTCCCGTCTGCGCCGGTGTTCCTCACGGGTTACGTTCTTCACTGCGGGATCAACAAATTTCCCTTGCATCACGTTTTGTCGTCCCCCGCCAAATCCGCACAACCACGAAGAACGGCGGAGGGTTGTCGGGCTGTGTTCGTTTGGACCGCACCCTCCGCATTAGATAACAACAACGGGAGAAAATAATTCAACACATGAAACAACAATTTTAATAAATTAAAATTGTACATTTGAAACCGGTTCATTAATTTTAAATAAAAATTTACGGGAATAAGTGAATTTCCAAAACAAATCCCTACCTCATCAAGTCGTCGTCCGCGGGTTCTTCGCGGAAATTTATCGCCGCGGAAGGAGGCGATCGTCGTGTCGCGGAAGGCGTCGCGTCGTCGCGGAAGGGCGTCGCGTCGTCGTGGAGTCCGGCGTTGTGTCGATGAACTCAACGGACCAAGAAACAACAGATTTAATTATAAATAATTAAATCCTTGTTTTGTTAAAAACCACAGAGGAGATTAAAAAGAAACCCGAGATCTCTTACCTCAAGCAGTTGGTGATCGGAGATCGGGGCTGGGAAGAACGTCTCGGATGAAGCGTCGTCAAACTCCGAGGGTGACGACGTTCTTCACGTTCTTCACATTCTTTGCGTTCTTCGCGTTCTTCGCGAAGGAGGATGAAGGCTTAAGAATTCTGTCAAAGCTTCTCAACGTGTAATCCTCCAAATGTTGTGTTGTTCGTATTTTATTATTATGCCAACAAACGAAAAAGTGGTAAGTAACGACCCATTAATTCGTAAAATTAATTCAATGAAAGAAACTGCCCATTTAATTCACGAATAAAACCACCCAATTAAATGGTCTGTTAAGAATTTAAGAAAACGCGTCAGTTGACTTTCGTAATGACGGGTTTTCACGGGTGCGTTACTTAGCTGAAAAGAAACGGTGGGGCTCATGCGGGCACCACGTCACAAATATCCTACCAAAAGGGTAGGATATTTTTGGATAGTACCCTATCCGTTTCAACTCAGTTTAAGTGGAATTCAAGTGGCTTAAGTGAAATAAAATAAAGTTTGTCGTACAATTATTTTATTTCTTTACTTTAAGCCCGAAAATTAAAAATCACACCCGAGAAAACGCAACTCTGGAAGAGGTGTTTCTAAGCAAATACCGGCGATGCGATTTCATCGGTGCCCTCAGAATTCGATTCCGAGCACCGGTTCAAAAGTTAGAAAAACCCGCTCGTCCGTTCACTGAACGTACCCGAGCCAAACTTCGAAAAATGATTCCGGGCACACCGGGCCTCGGAATCAGGTGCCGTCAGAAACTACGTTCTTGTAAAATTCCAAAGAAAATTAAGAAAAATATTTTCTTGAAATTTACGGTTCTTTACAATTTTCATGGAAGACAAATTTAAAATAATTTCCATGGTTTTCTATGAATCATTTCCATTGTGTAGATTAAGAATATTCAATTATTTGTTTTGTTTTTCAAAACATTCTTTTTAAAATGTGTCAAAATATATATTTTAAAAAAATTTAAAAAAGACCACAAACCGAAAAAATGTACAATATTAATAATTTTTTGTCCATATATTAATTTTTATAATGTATTTTTAAAAATATAGTCCTGGAAAAGGTTTTGAATGGAAGACATTAAATGATATTTGTATTAAATAAAACACCCTGATCTCTTTTGGAATATTCGAATCCTATTCCCCTTGAAATAACAAAATTAACTTTTTTAAAATTAATTATTGAAGATAAATTAATAGATTAACATGTAAAAGAGTTCGTATATATCCCTTGTAAAATATTATAACTTTATAATTTCAAAATATTAAACAATGAAAGGAATGTAGGACAATGACCCGAACCTTGAGCCTAGTTCATCATGTGTTTATTTATTACACTGAATAATAAAAAAATGTTATTTATTTACATTGTTTATGTACTTTATAATTTTGATTATTATATTTCCCATATTTTAATTCTTTATGAAATTATGTATTAAATTATGTTAACATGATATGGTTTTACCATATTCATCTTATATGTCAAAATTGACATTTGTTGGTTAACTATGGTAAAATAGGTCATTATATTAAAATCATAATAATAATAATAATGAAATAATTATTCTATTTATACATATATTATATTTTTAATAGAAATCATGAAGTATGATAATGCTAAATGAAATCGGGCTATGATAAAAAAGATAGTAGTCCATGCGTAAGTATGAGTAACGTTTCCCTTTTTTAATGATAATTACACAAAGAATAAAGGAACTATTTTTTTATAAAGTTATAATTATACCATATATAAAAAATAATATTATTATATAAAATTATATATATCATTCTTGTGATGTGGTTATGAAAAAACGAATATCAATGCTTAGAAGAGATAGTTTTCCACACATCCATATACGATGTTGTATCATTTTAATTGAATGAAAAGGTAAGAATAAAAATTATATATTATAGTTGATAAATATTAATATGTATTGAACACCATAAATATGTGTTTTATATCACATATATCAATAATATTTTCTTTTATTAACTTTCATGTATCGTGTTAGTGAGAAACGAATCATATCACTTCGTGAGGAAGTAGTTCGCCCTATACAAAAGTTACATAATCATATTTCCTATAGAATAGTATTTTTAATTACTATATATGATATAATGACTCAAGTTTTATAATAATGTTATATATATCATACACATACTTTATATAAATTATTATACCAAACATTGGTAGGTGGTAGTACAAAAAATGTATGACCTATATTTACGAGGTAGTGGTCTGCTGCACACATGAAGAATTATTTCATTACATATTTAATGGAAGAAGGAATTGATTTATGTTAACAAATTTTCATAATAAAACATAATTTTATATAAAATATTGTTTTTATCTTCTCATCAGGTTTTAATAATAATTTATTTGGTTTGATTTTGAAATAAAACAAAACATCTCTTTGATGAATGTTACTTCTTATTTGGGAATCCTCAATTGATTCGAACAGAAATACATCATTGGATGTCCTTCTAAAAAAATTAGTTTTATAGGATTATTGGATGGATTTTGGGAAGTTAATTATGATGGGATTGGATGATCCATGTGGATTTAGTAATGTGAAGAAGTGAGTGGAATGGAATAGATTTTATAACAGATGAGGAGTAGCATTATGGAAAATACCCAAATATAATCACCATAGGAAGGTCTACCTGAAAGTATTTTTCTAGATAATTTTGTAATGATTTAGGGAGGGTTTTTAGTTCGTAGAAACACTAAACTGTATAAAAAATTATCATTTTATTCTATAAGAATTAATTTTAATCAATTTTAAAATTTTAGTATTAACCCTGGGAATATGTATATTATTATTTATATAGGTAATTGGTTTTTTAAGAATATAATTAAAAATAGAATAATTATAATAATTATACAAATATTTATTTAATATTAAATAAAATTTATTATATAAAAATATTTTGTGTTTTTAAAATTAATTTTAATACAGATGCATGTAACACATAAAACTCTAGTTTATCCAAAACGAAGGTATCTAGTTTAGCCAATTTTCAAATGTAATTATATTAAATCATTAATTTTATATTATTATATAATATAAATTATTTAGAATGATTTTTTGTATTTCTAATTTTCCAAATTCATCATAAGTATGTGGATCAAATCAAACAGAAAATAATCTCACGGATGAGATAAGAAAGAGGGTTTTAATGTGAATGTTTTCAATTAATAATACTATTTTCAATTAAAAAATATATAATAAAAACAATCCAATAAACTAAATCATATTAATAGATATAAAACTGAGGTAATTTTTATTTAAAACAAATTGAATATAAAAATTAACATTTTGAATTATTCAATTGAAAATGTTTTTTTCAAATTAATATCATAATTTTTCTCTCTTCCCCAAAATATAAAACATTTCATAAATATCACAAATATCATATATAAATACATTATTGTATTATAATTAAATAATGGTTTTTTATTTTATAATTTAAATTTTTTAACAGTTTTAAAAATTAATTAAAAATATTTTTGAAAACTTATAATAAATTACATTTTAGTAAAATACATTCTTAAAAAAAAGTTATTATTCTTTTTAATAGTTATTATTTAATTTAAAATACATAGGTAATATCCCTAAAACTAATTCTACTTAACTGGTGCCCTAATATCAGTTTCCCCATTCCCTGAATAGCATATCCCCACATAAGAGAGGATGTAAGCTCGTAGTGATGGTTTAATGGAACATGTGGTGAGACATTACCTTCCATAAAAGAGTAATCTAGAACAGATGACATATTTAATAAATAAAAATTTTAAAAAAACTATAAGCATGCATTACTATCCATTTCCCAAATAGGTTACAATCCACAACCAAACTATAGATATTCCCTATCATACTATATTTTTTTAAAGTGAATGAATGAAAAGGTAAAGGCAATAGAATAATTATCAAAATAGGTCTTCAATTTATGTATGAATCTCATATATGCACATCCTAAGTCCACTCAATTCCCTAGCATAGAAAATTTTCCCATTTCCTCACATTAAATAATGAAATATGTTTGGGTTCCCAATGGAGCCCTAGATAGGATGTCAGTACAACTATGTAGGCCAACACCAATTGTTTCTAAAACATATATTGTCTAAATAGGTAGTTAATTCTTGTTCTAAACAATTAAAAAATAAAAATACAACTATGGGCTATTAATAAACCAAATTCATGTAAACAGTTTCCATCATTTGATCCATATTCATAAATTAATTTATTCTCATCACTTAATCCATATCAATCACATATGCCATTTCCATTAATTATTTAATCATGGTAGGCATTTAAATTATTTTCACAAAGGGATCTACAAGTCAACTACTAAAATTATGGTAATAAGTCAAGGTCTATGTCATATTATGGATAAACATTTCATAAAAAAAATACATCTAACATACCTTGAATCCTGAGCCTATGTACTCTCATCGAATTAAACTGTTAGGGGTATGGATCCTCCATCCCCTTATATAACCGATGTATTATTAGGGTGGAGTTTATAAACTTAGTCTAAACTGACCTGTGGGGGTAGATACTAAATTCCTTTACCCATAACTACAAATCAATGTGAACATGTTTATTTATAAATTTTCAACATATACAATATCATAGAGCATTCAAATCCATAAAAATTAATGTTAAGAATTCACATTTCATTAAACTTGTCAATCATTATCATGAATTAACCCCTTAACACATATTCTGTTTACTAATCATATCCCATTAAACTCATTATCCATTCAGTACCTTAACCAGTTTAATAGAATTAGAAATTCTCATAAAATATCAAATTTATCATATTCATCCATTTCAAATAAGTAAAGCATTATAATCATTCACCAATTTATATGAGTTAATCCATTTATGATTCCCCATTACTATTTCATATGATGTTCCAACCACTTAGATTAATTAATTTAATATTATGTCATATGTTTCCAAACAATTCCTTCTTCTATTTTGATGCACTAGGCCTAAATAACATTTGTGACTCTTTATAATTATAACTAACATGTAAACACATTTATCATCATCACCTATTTAACACAAGTGGCCTTAAGGGTTCACATTACAATTTTCCATGTTTAGGAATCTTGGCACCCCACAAGGATGGTTGTAAACTAGTCTAATCAATCTCTATGAATCCCATATGGGATTTGAGAGGTCTAAATCCTCATATATCCAATCATTTTACAAAATATTATTCACTGAATGAAAATCACAGAATGATGGAATGAATATCACTACCACATATAAAAAAATTAATAAGAATATTATGAGATATAATATGTAGACCACCTACATTGATTCTAATGAGTGACACACACGTATACTTGGCCATAAATTGGGATCCAATAAATCCCTAAGTCCAGACCAAAATTCCTCTAGAAAAAGGATTATATAATATTTTTAAGAATATGAATGGAACCACAAGACCTAATCAAGAAAATAGCATAAAGTGAAGAGTTGGACTCATCAAGAGCATTGATTGTCACAAAATATAAAAGAATGGTAAAAAACTATGTATAATAATACTCAAGAGGTATTGGTTGAGACGGTTCATAAATAATTCATTTTCGTAGAAATGGGGGATGAAATCAATTGACAACCTTAAAATCATGATGGGGGTGTAGAGTTAGGTCGTTTGGTTTTAAAAAACAAGGAACCAACCGTGTTCCAACCACTTTCTAAGAGGGGTCCATGTTTCATACATTCATGGAGAGACCGCATTGGTTGAGAAACCATAATCCAATCATGTGGAATTACTCTATAACATGCTACATGGTTTGACCTACCACTTCGCATGGTTAAATCTAACCATTGTCCCACTATGAAAAATGCATTGTATGGCCATAGTTTTACATATATTGTGTCCAAAACCCCCTAAAAACCCTGATAATTCCTCATATTCCCGATAAACATTTAATTATATATTATTATTGGATTTAATAGAAATTTTAAATAATAATATATCTCCAAAAAGTTTAATATATCAGATCCTCTCCACATTATAACTAATTTTCCTCAGGCCACACTTCCAGGAATCATTGAGCCTCTAATGTAAAGAGACTGGGCCAATGAGCCTATATATATGACTTTTCACCTCACATGTTTCTTCATGAACATCCACATGATTCCAAAAAACAAAAACCAAGTGTAGAGTCTTGCCACAAAAATACTTACTCATTATGATACAAAATATGAACATGATTATAATCAATGGAAAAAATGCACCTCAAACTAAAAATGGTCCAAAATAACTTCATAGGGAATCCTAGTCACGCATCCTAAATCACGATAGAATGAGGAATCAAACATATCATCACATCAATTAGTATGATCAAATAATATCTCTATAATACTGAAAATCTCTTCAACTAAATAATGAATTCACTAGGCTCAATATTACTCTCTTCAATGTTCCAACACGACCTATGAATGGCCTTACCAAAGAAATATACTAATTTCCAACCACATTTCTGACCTATGCCAGTCTAAAAATTGAGGTCTTATAGCCTCACTACATATTCAAATATTGGAATCAGAATAGAAACATAAAAATCACCCAAAATATAATCATCTATTCAAAACATGAGCCAATTCATGTCACTAATCATGAGACACCAATATTGATCTTAGCCGAGTCCACCCACCCCGACCATGGATCACATTATAAAACATCCATTTTCCCTCTATAGTTATCTCAATCATATTATTTATCTTACAAAAAAAGTATTTTGATTTTTGGAACCTCCAATATAGAAAATGACCACCAGAACCTCATCCCAAATTTCACACAAACTCAATGTGTTTCCAAACTCACCATTCGCTAATATCCTGAAGAACACCATCCTATATGTGCATCCATCTATGTCATTGAAACCACCCATGTTGCACAACAATCAAAAACCTATTTTCAAAATTTGTACAATTTTACCTCCTTCATGTTCTCCTTCATATTGTAAATGTAATAGCCACTAAGAACATAAAACTAGAGGTGGGTCCAAACTTAACACTACTATTCCTTTTACAGTATAGTATCGGTCCACCCATGAATACCTTGTCCCAAAACACCCATCTTCCACTATTGACATGCGACCCCTTCATCTTCTCATGGTGCCCTCCCTATTATGGCATATTTCTATAATTTAACGCACCTATCATGTACATTGCCAAAAATATGGTAACACTCCACCATCGAGGCATCCCCTACTCTCCAAACCAACATGTGCTCCACCAAACCCATTTAAATTACTAACACAAGAAATTCCACCATCGAAACATTGAATATATATTAGTAGGTTCTTAATCATAATTTTTCTCTAATAATTGATCTTACTTATCACACCAAAAACATTCACCAAATTTGTATTTCAAACACCCCATTTGTCTGTTATTGTAGCCAAGTCAAGCTATCCCCCAACTTTCTCATCCTCGAAAACCTCAACTTCACTAGAGGGATACCACTACCTTATGTGATCCAGATTCTATCACACCTATGGAAACTCCATGGTCACCCATTCTCACATACCATAGTCCATGTCAGACATCTAATGATATTCAAGCAACCATCCTCCATTTTTATGAACCAATTTTATTTCATACAACACCATTTAATAACTTTAGCATGGGCATATCTAATTCCATTTGGAACCACCCTATTTACAACCCAACTCTTTGTTCATTCATCCTCCAAACCCATGGCCCACCTAGAACTTTATAAGGAAAACAACATGCAGCTCACTTGTTTATAACTCCATACTAATATCACCATAATATGTCTACACTATGGTATACACATCAAGGATAGACTTATCAGTCCCTACTATAAGTGTGTCATTACCAATCAATTCCACAAAAAATTCCCACCAACAAGTATCATGCTTCCATTACAATAATTCCCCCAAATAATGAACATAGAAATCATTATATTCCTCAAAATAAAAAAAACAACATCTCCTGATACATATTCTTGACTACCGAGGCTAGAACACATAGGTTTTTTCGATACCCGATTCATCCTGATGACCTCACCCGTAAATGTTCAATGGTGTAAATCCCACCCTATTTCTCTTCATAAACCACTCCATGGATGTGAAATCAAAGGGGTACCATCGATAAAAAACACATTTATGTCACCAAGATTAAATATAGATATTTCTTAGAGTACCAGGTACAATGTCAAAATGTTGGGAATGATTGTCCCTAGCTATAAGTACGCTAAGAATTTATTGATTAACACCATAACTAATTATCTATCATCTATGTAATATCCCATTATGGGGACACCATGACCTATAAATTGTTTTTCTATTCCGCACTTGTAACTTCTCATCACACCTAGCAACCACAACTCATGTGGAGTTACAAACCAAACTCACCACCACTCAATACTCTCTTCAAATCATTCTAGAATCATCATTTACATTGGAAATACCACTGAAACAACATTTTGATTCTTGTATAGAGAATCTAGGGATCCGAAATAGAAACAAGAAGGACAATCCCACCATTCTATAAGCAAAGGTTCACTCACATAACTATCAATTTTGGTGGGATTCAGGAAAAACAATATACACATACTTCCAAGACACATCTGTACGTATCCGAAATGAAATCATTACTTAAAAGAACATATCCAAAATAAGGCTTTATCTGAACCCTCAAGGTCCCACAACTTCCTATGATGACACTCAAAATCTGGCTTCAGATAACACGAGCTAAACCTCACTAGAGATTTAAAAGATTACCAATTACTCTCTTAAGTGTGTCTCTTAATTTGTTTGCTACATCAACATCAAGAAATACTCAACATCTCAACCAAAAACTATCCTATTATTACAACCAAGAACCAAAATGTGACCAACATCACCATGGGTGTCACCTTAATAAAAGAAGAAACTTTACACAGCGTATTCCCCCTTTTCTTAGTTGCCTAAAATCAACATCATGGGCTCCATAAATCATCATCAAAACATATTGGTCAGACACCCAAATGATCCATCCTTTTGAAACTACCCTAACATACTATACCAGAACTTGTGTACCTCATTGAGAATGAAACAAAGGAACAAGGATGATATTTTACCAAAAGCTCATTGGAAATAATTGTTCTTCAATTCATGATGTGAAGCAACAAACTGTGACTCACATCTTATTTCATATTAAAAACTAATCCAAACTCCCTTGACGATATCCTCAATTTCCCCAGATAGTCAAATCATAACAACTACTCGAGTATCATTACCAAAACTGTCAACCATAAAAATTATCCATCTAGGCCTAACCCGCTTGATGAAACACTTTATATGTTTCACTTTTAATGTCCAAAAAAATCTACATGTATAATAAATCCCCAATATAAATAGAAATCTCATCCGACTTCTCTCATATGTCAATTTTATGGTCAAACGATAATAACTCCCAAATCCTGAGTCATGTAAAGTAAAATCAACTGGACCTCTTCCTAATAAATACACATCAATCCAAAAATTTACAGATTATAAGTGTTACACCCTGAGATTTTATGAGAAAATTCATTATTTTTTAATTTCTTTGATGTCTTGTGTTGTACTCTACACCAAATTTAGCTTTTTCTATACGCAACACCGTATTATCTTGCAGTATACGCAACACTATTCTCGGCTCGTGTTGCACACACTTTCATGTTCATTTTGTAGAAATTATTCTATGCAACATTAAGTATATATTTTGTTTAATGTATAAATGAAATAAGTTTTGATTATTTTATACGCAATAAAAACGGGAGCTTGGACTACACGCAACCTTGACTTGGCGTGTGTTACACGCAATCGTGACCTTCCTCGATAGTGTGTGTAGTACGCAATACCAGGTTTCACTAAACAACGATATATTGTTATAATATTATTATGGACTAGCTGTTATGAATAGTATTAACTAAAATTTGAATTTTATAAAATTATTATTAATCTCACATATTTTCTAGAACATGGTATGAGAACAAAATAAATTTTTCTAGTAAAATAAGAATTTATAAAAAAATACAGTTTTCCCCCTTTTGATGGCGCACCCATTTTAAATATAGTTTTTGACATGTTTATAAGTTAAATTTGACAAAATAAAATTCTTCTTTGGAATCAGGATTTAAAATTTTAATTTGGATAAATTTTTCATATTATTCTGATAACTTTCATATTTTAATGAATAGTAAAAACACGCAATATTTTAATTAAAAACAACTTTTTTCATCACAATAATTTCTATGGTTATACTATCATTTTAATTGTTTTTAAAGTGTAATTAGAATATATTTTAACCGTTTAATCCAATATTGTTCATTGGAATTAATTCCACTTTGAAATTGGACAAAAACAAGTGTCGATCTTTTGATAGTTATTGTTTCTTAAAAACACGATATTTGTTTTCATAACAGGAATTTCTTTTAAAATTAATTAATGCCACTTCTATGTTTTGAATTTTAAAAAATATAAATCATTTTTGAATTTGGAATATCAAATATATCTTAGGATTAATTTTTGATATTTTTCTAAAAAACTTCAATTTTTGATGAATAGTGAAACCACTTAGTGGTAGTTTAAAAAACTGACTCTTTCATTTAAATGAAATTTTACCACTTCTATGAATTGAATATCAAAAATCCGACATACATGGTTGTTATCAAGAAGTAAAATTTTGTTCAATAAGATGAAACTAATTTTTGGTGAATTGTATCTTTTGACTTTTATTTACTGTGGTTAAAGGTAAATAAGGTAATTCAAGGTTAAAAGAATTTTATAATAATTCAAAATTACCTTAAAACATGTCCTAACCTTATTGGATGGGTATTGGCCGACCATGGGTATTATTGGGTCGATTTTGGGACCACATTGAGCCACTTGGTAGTGATAATTATAATTTGGAATAACTAATTTTATGTAAAGACAAAATTGACAATAACAACAATCTTTTAGTAATTAATTTTTATAAGGAGTTATATAAATTATATTTTAGACTATAACTATTAATTGGAAAGGTAATAAGATTTAATACATGATGGTAATTTGTTTATAATTTTTATACATCAAATAAATTAAATTATTAATGACAAAAAATGATTCGGTATTTACCTCATTAATAAATGATTTAAATAAATAAGATTACAATGAGTAAAATATTATCTAAAAAAGGTCCAATTCTGATTGGATGATTTTATTTCTACCATGAGTCATCTTATCTTAATCTTTAATTATTTTTGGGCCTTTTTAAACCGAAGATAAGTTTATAATAAAATAATATTTTCACACTTTCTAAAAGAGCCCCTCCTCCCCCTTATAAAAGGAGACCATTTCTATCCAATTCTGCAGACCTCTCAAGCCATTTTTTTCGTCCAAAATCTACCCAATTAAGCTCCCTACATCCCTATACTCTCCCTAGAAGACTTAACTTAGGCATAAGGCACTCCAATAAGTCTTTTTGGTTCAATCCAAAGAACGTTACCCATATTAAAGGTAAAGGTTTCTCTTAAATTTCATTCTTTTATTCTACTTCTCCAACCCCTAAAATCTTTTTAATCCGTTATTTTGTAAGAAAACCAGTATCAGAAATATACAAGGATATTTTTATGAGAAGTTTTATAACTACCTTTACACACACCTTCATCTAATGGATGAAGAACATAATGTTTTTTTGGATGGAAAACTAACGCTTCACGAAACGATGATTGTTCGATTTACTCCTACATCCTCTCATGGTGGACATTATGATGGCGCTGTATTTATATATGATATATATTATGTTTATTATTTCATTATGATTATTTAAATCCCAATTATATCAACCCTTTTTGGTTTCTATATTGGTTAAATATGATGATCTCATTTGAGGAAGTGCGGATGACTGCCCCCTTAAAGTGATGTGACTTGTTAATTCCTTATGTGGGATGTATAAAAGATAGATTTAATGATATTATATATGATATTATACAGGAATTATAATATACCTATGCATCATTATGTTTTATTTCCATTAAAACAAGAAATAGAAATGAAAGTAGCGTTCATGCGTACGTACGACTTACTGTCTCCATGAACGGTGCATTTCATTTCTTACCTCCAAATGTTGTGTACTATTATAAGTACATGTATATTCTGGATATATATTATATATATGATATATAAATCATGAATATCATTCTGGATATAATGGAATATTGAGCGCATGAACAACATGTAATTATAAGAAGTCCATTTTTGACTCAGGTACCAAATATCGATAAAACAAACGTTATTAACATAAATGATTACATGATGTTTATAACATGGGGTTAAGTGATATAAAAGGAATAATAAACTTGAAAAAGTTTCTTAATAATGTATAAATTATATTTAGTATATTATTTAGGAGATTAAAGAATGGTCTATCCAAGTCGGACACGAGGTAAGGGATAATTTTGCAAATCTCATTTTTATCCGAGATTGCTTGTACGTAAGTATTTACTAGAGTTATATTTTTCACCCATGTCTATAAAAATGTTTTCCATAAAGTGTTTAATATTATTCCAAGTATGTTTAAAGTCATGTTTACCCCTATTTTACTATTTCTTTATGTTATGGAAGGAATCTTTTTTTTGTTTACCAAATGTGGTACTTTTTGACTTTTTCGGAAAAAGTACGAGAAGAATGTTTTTTTAAAATTATACAACATGAATGGTTTTTTACGGTTTCATAACGCCTTATTTTAAAGATGCATACTCTACAAGATTTCGTGAAAATTTTCAACAAAATCCTTTTCTTTTAAATTTTCATGGCATTTTGTGAAAAGAAAATGATTTTGAAGAAGAAAGGATATTTTCCTCAAGAATTCATTTCAAGTGTTTTATCAAAACAATTTTCCATCTATGATGATATTATTTCATATGTGTATGTTTCAAGTATAATATCTCTATGAATTACATGGTTTCACTTTTCTTATGATGAAATAATATCCATTTGTTTTATTTGAATTATGTTATGATGGGATGATGTTTATGAAACCCATTTTTATTATTGGGGTTATGATGAATGATTTATGTTTATGTTGTGTCACAAGTAAAATTATTTCATTATGAGATGGATGGAACATATATCTACTTCCAATTCATTGGGTAAAGATTGATATCTCATGATATAGACATGGCTGGAATGAAAAGTAAATCACGTTCAGTAATACAGGGCTGGAACAGCAAGTACACCCAGTTCAGTAAGGGACTTTGTCCACTAAGATGGTCTTGGTAGTAATGCCTTGGCTACTATGGAAATCATATCATGTTCTTAATGGTTTGACACAATTACATGATTTATTCCCATGCTATTTTCTGATGATTGATGTTCCATTATGATATATGCCTTTTATACTTCCAAGATTTATGTCTTTTCTGAAGATTTTGATGTTTATATTTTATGTTCATGTTTTTGTATTCAAATGTTTACGGATTGTCTTATGTTATCTATGTTTACCCTTACTGAGCATTTGAGATCACCCTTTATATGTTTTCTTTTCCCCAGGATTTAAAGAAAGGTTTTTGGTAAGAAAACAAAAGGTTAAGATCTTTATGGGAGATGTTGAAGATCTTTCACCACAATTAGCAGATTATGTTCCGTGTTTCCAAAGACACTAAAATATTATGGTCCGTGAGTGTTGGTTTTTGTTATGTATTAGATTTTCTGCAAAAGTAATGTAAAGTCCATCTACTCCAAGCTTTGGGTCTCTACAATAAGTGGCACTCTTTCTCTTTCCATGATACAAACAACACCCAATGCACCAAGAGACCATTTACTCTAGGTTTCATAAGGAAGATACTCATACACATACATCAAAACTATGATCGAAGAAACTTATTTGAGGTCTTAAAAAACCCCAAAAGGTCCCAAACCACAATGGTCACCAAAGTCCCTACTATCATCCTTAATGTTCAAAATACATATTTTACGAACATGTTTCAAAAGGGCTTCCACACTCACATTACCAGAAAAATCCTGAACATCATGAAAAGAGTAATGCCTTCTTGCAGTTCACAAATCCTGAATATCTTCCTTCCATCCCATGGATTCAGCTCTCCCCGAAAGTCCATGACCTATTTCAGGGAGCGCCTCAACTCCTGCTCTCTCCGGAAGAGTTAAATGGTGCCAGAGGTCTATCCAATCTCACGTTGGGGGATCGATTTCGATTTCAGCATCCTTCAGTTGACGAGTTTGGTCGATTTGTTTTCAATTCGTGGGATTATAAAGAGCGCATGGTATTCAAATTAATTGATATAAGGAATTTGATGATTCAGTTTGAGACGGATGAGGATCTGATTATTTCTTGGACCAGTGCCCCTCAAAGATGTAATGGCGGCTCTTTTTTTCTATTCCGATGGAGTTTCGACTTCCACATGTGGCAGGATCACCCGACGATGGCGACATGGGTGAGTCTCCTTGGTCTTCCACTCTCCTTCCAGAATCCCTCTATTTTATGTGCCATTGAAAACATGATTGGCCGGTATTTGTGCTCAGATCATCAAACGAAGGCTGTATTTCATCCAATCTATCCACGTATTTGTGTGGCGATTGATGTGGGGAGGCCGCCAATAAAATGGGTTTGGATCATGGATGGGAAGGAGTTTCGGTTGAAGCAGGAGGTAAGTTTCGAAGTCTGGATGCCATTTTGTATCGATTGCAGCTGATATGGACATGTGGAAGCGGCTTGTCGCAACAACGGATGGGATGGGTTTTCCACGGGGGTGAGAAGAATAGGAAAGGGTGGTTGGGAAATTTCTGTGCTGGATTTTCCATTGAGGGATCCACCAAGGAGTACGCTGCCAAGAAATAATCCTGCTGATGGTCTGCAAGCAAAAGAGTATGTGTGAATGTGAACTCCACTAGTGAGGTAGTGGATGAGGAAGTTTTTCAGGAAGTAGTGGTGTCTTATATAAAGAAGAATGGTCTCGAGTTCAAAGTTCACAATAATCCTCAGAATGAAGTGCAATGGAGGTCAATGAACCCGATGGTGAAGCAGGTTTTTGAACTCATAAATTGTGAACTTGGTATTGAGAAGGACATTGAACTGAAGAATTGTGGTATTGAGAGGAACATTACAGTGGAGTATTCTTGTTCCTTGCGGCTGGACTCTATGACTAAGAAGATTTTGGACACAGTTTTGTCTGAGGATGGTGTCTTGGGGGCGGGAGATGCTGATGCTGAAGGTGGTGCTGGAGGTGTGTTAATCATGATCCCCACTGGTAATAGATTTCAAGGGCCGGTGCCTGAGAGGGGCTCTTATACAGAGGATGGGTATCCAATGAAGGAAGGTGACAGTTTGTAGCATGTTACTCAGAATTTTTCAAATGAAGAAGTTTTTTTGAAGGGTCTTGTGGAACAGCCACTTTGCCTTGCCATGATTGACTCAAATATTTCATTTCAGAAGGAAAGGGGAGTGAACGAGGGTTACCAAGAGGTGAAAATTTCTGGAAAATGGGGAAACTTATCTGATAGTGATAAAGAAAATGATGGATGCATCCAGGCTTCCTACAGTGATGTTGTCCAGGGTGGGAGGAAGGTGTATGATAATGAACAGTCTGGCCCAACACAAAGAAGTTCGAGGAAAGACTATTCTTCTCTGCCAAATCCAATTCCTACAAGGTCTTCTGTTAGGATAGTGGGATGGGATATACAGTCCTCTAAGGAGTTTCTGTCTTTGGGAAAATTGAATCTTCAAAGGAAGTATGCCAATATTTTGAAGCACTATGAAAGCTCGGAGTGGGAATATACCATTGCAGAAGAAGTTATATCTCATGGATACTGTGATGGACATGATTTTTATGATCTATTGTTGTCCATTCATTTTTTTATATACATTCATTGTGTTTTTCTTTTATTTTAATAAATGGTCAGAGGACTTTCCTCTGAATAAGCTTTTTGGGTATGTTTACAACTAGTAAATCACATTAATCATAGGCAAAGACACATTATGGCCTCCAGAACCAAATTCATGGTCTCAAACTAGGGAACTCCAATAGGGCAAAACACCCATACAAAGGGATAGATGGAAAACATGAGAAAATATCACTACTAAGGTCCAAAAAAAATTATCTCATTACACATAATTCTTTAATTAACATAACCATTTATAAACTCATACATTATAATTTTAAACATTTCATTTACCTGATGATTCCAAGGTCCCTACCATCTTTAAATCCATATTTCAAAACATTTTTCTCAACATGCAATTCAAGGGAAGGTCGATAATAGTAAACAAGATATGAAAAAAATTTACACCATCATCCTTAAATAACACACTCCACAAACACTATCCCAAAAAATATAATCAGACCTCTAACACTAATCTAAACCATCCATTCCTTGGGTCATGGTCATCATGGGTAAACAGATTATCATAATCAAAATGTTAATCATTATCTTTTAGGAACCTTTTTGTCTTTAAAAATAAAAAAACCCAATGTTTTAACTCATTATTTAATTTTCATTTATCAAAATTATTTAACCATTCATTAAAATTATTTCCATTTACCCATTTTCTCATCTTATTAGAAATTAAATTCTATATATTTTTATGTAATATGTTATACATTAAACCCTACATGTCCCAATCACCCTTCTCTTGTGGGCCTACAATAATGCAGCCACATATACCCTTATGCGTATATAATGATGCCTAAATTCACAACCTTATTCCATTATGTACATAAGAAAAAACTCATAAATATTCACATATCAAAAAGTGTCACCCAATGGTAAAATATCATTCATTTATAGCAATGAAGATCAAGAAAAAATAATTCCCACCTTATGTACATGGTTTTTTTGTCATACATGGTAATGTTAATCCTAAGTGTATGCTCATTTAAAAGGCCCAAAACATAATAATATTTCATATAACATTACAAAATAATATGGAAATATAAAATACCACACTTATAACACATTGTATCATCCCCGACCTGAAATCCACTAAACTGGTACCCTGAGTTGGGTCACTAGATGACCCCATGTACGGCTCCTCGTATACTAGATCTTCCAAACAAGTAGCAAGTGTATACTGGATAATGTTGGGGAGAATATACTCTCCTTACCAAAGTAATTGACATCAGATTAAATTTGAAAAAAGAAATATTAATCAATAACCTAGAACCATGAATTTTTAACCATTTACTAAACATGGTACAAATGAAAACCAAACAATTAATATGTAATATCATGATACTATTACAAAAGTGATGGAAAACCAAAATATAGACAACATGAGAAATCAGAAAACCGGTCATGACACCATGTTTGGATCCTCATCCATGATCATCATGTGCCCAAATCAACACCCTAGTATAGGAAATTTACCCTTATCCTTACCTAAAACCATGAAATTATCATGGGTACCCAATGGAGTCTTGAGTAGGGTGTTAGTTCACTAAGAAGGCCACCAACAATGATTCCTACAAAATATACAATCTCAAAAGAATGCTCAAGAACGTGATATAAAATTAAACGATCAACAAAGAAAACTATGGTTCTATTAAAAAACAAACCATTTTAACCATTTTCAACATTTTTACAATGTCATGTCTTAATTAATTATCATCACATAATCCATTTCTATTCATTATCCTTTTACATTACACAACCCATTTCTATTATGTAACCCTATGTGTTAGGCATTTACCTCATTTTCAAAACCTCATAATATAGTCAATTACAATGCGGATGAGAATAATTCAGGTTCTATATTCACATGGGATTGATATTTCATAAACAATAGACCACCAATACCTTGGATCAACTATCCATGAAGAATCATAAAATGATACCATTATGGGTATAGATCCTTGTTCCCCTCACTTAACCCATGTACTATAGGGGTGGGGTTTAGATCCCAGGCCTAACCCATCCTATGGTGGTATAACCTCATGTCTAACATACCACAACTACCAAGCCATGTAAATATGTTTTTACCAATTTACAACATATACCATATCCAAAACCATTCAAAAACAGAAAAAAAAATTACAATTCACATTTCATTTAACATATCATTTATCATCATGACCAAACCCACTATCTAATTCTCCATTTAATTTGCCTATCCCATTTAACCAATTTCACTTTTTATTCCTAAACTCATTCAATTTAATAAAAAAATATTATATACTATCTGATTTGAAATATTAATCAATTCACACGAATTTACCCATTTTACACATTCATTAATTCATATTCCTTAATCTATTAATGCATCCCCATTATAATTTCATAAGCCATATAACCCATTCAAATTAATCCATTTTACCCATTTTCACATTGTTGAAAAAATTCACTCAAACCATTTCCAGTAACAAGAAAAAACTCTCAATTTGACTTCATTATAATTATAACTATCATGTGAACACATTTATCATTGTAAATATTAATCATAAGTGAACTTTTGGATTCAAATTATAATTTTCCATGTTTGGGAATAATGAAACTCACCATGGGAGGCCCTAAACTGGAAAAAATAAATCTAAATGAATACCAAGAGAATCATGAGGGGTTTAAAGTATCTTTTAGATAACCATTTAACAATATATTTATAGATACATAAAAAATCATGAGTTAAGTAATATCTTATCCTCACATGCACAAATTGATAATAAGACCAGGGAATATAACTTATAGAACACCTATAGTGATTCTAATGATAAATACATACATACCTGAACCTTAGATCTAAACCAAACCACACCTCAAATCCCCCTTATATGTTTTACTATAAAAATATAGTATTAGGGGTTTAGAAGAAGTCAAATAGAATCAAAATATCTAAAACCAAAAAGAGAATCCAGAGAATCACTAGAATAACCCAGATCTTTGATATGTTCCCAAAAGAACTTTAAAGGCTATACACAAAGGAGAACTATCCTTGGGAGGTATTGATAAACATGTTTCATCATTAGGGGTTTTGAATCAGAAATGGGGGATGAAATTGTTTGATAACATTGAAATCCCAAGGGGTAAAAAAAAAGTAAAAATCCACTTTTAATGTGCTACTTGGTTTGTCCACCCAGTTTGAAAAACCATGGGACAACCATATATCAGCCTCTATCCCAGAGGGGTACAAGTCAAATGCTTACCTAGGAATACCTCACTATTTGAAAAGATATTCTTCCATATTACTAAATACGTCTATCACAAGCTACAAAGTTTGGTGTCCTCCTTCACATTGTTTCCTATAATTGTTTGCAAAATAATCAACATGTAGAGGGTTACTAAATTTCCCCTTATTTTGTGTCCCAAACTCTATAACACCCCTGAACTTTCTCACATGACTGATAAACATTTAATTATCCATATATAAAATATTTAGACCTAACTATAAATAATAAAATACCTCCACGTTATCTAATATCATAAACTATATATAACTATATCTTTCATCGTTTAGTTATTATTATCCACACCCTTGATTGAAACTTATAGGTGATAATTATTATATTTAATAAAAATATATTAGGAAGATTTATCATTTGGATTAAACACAATGTTTAGTGTCTTGTATGAAACTATAAATCAAAATCTCAAGATTATGTGCACCAAAATATAATGAAGAGATTAAATAAGTTCACGACTAAATATATCATAATATTTTAAGGTGTTACCTTATATCTTAAGCTCTTTATTTTTTTGTAACTTATTCTATTGTATATAATTTTCATTTATTAATATCATGGGGTTTTCCACATTATCATGTAAAATGAATGATATTGTAATAGGATGTGATGATTTGTTTATTTGATTGATTTACAGCCATTTGACCATTTTTATTACAATAATTTAAAAAAATGTGTTCAAAAGAAATATTCCAAATGTATTTGATGTTAATTTAAAATAGTAATATGAATGGAATATTTGTTATATATTTAACAATATAAAATATTTATAATTTATATATAAGTTTAAATTATTAATAACATGATGGGGCCTTCATATATTGTATATCTAATATTGTATATTATTTTTTTATGATAGTAATTGCTTTGGAAACATTGATGTTCAAGGAGTTCATTGTTGGAATTAAATCAAAAATTTGATTCAGATATAATAAAAATAATAGTGATTTTTATATATTCAAAGGATAATATTTTTAATTTATTTATAATATCTACTCTAATAAATACCCATTAGAAATACTTAAATTTATAGAGATAAAAT
Source organism: Viscum album (assembly GCA_963277665.1). Lineage (NCBI taxonomy): Eukaryota > Viridiplantae > Streptophyta > Magnoliopsida > Santalales > Viscaceae > Viscum > Viscum album. Next base: position 701,560,822 of record OY728150.1, read on the forward strand.
ATTTATTTGATTATATAATTTTTCCATAAAAATGATAATATTTTGATAAAATTGACTCATTGTATTTATTTCGTAATAATTCATGGAATGGTAGATTGAAAAGAAAATTTGAAACTTCTAGAGATGAATCATTCATGAAAAATATTTATAAAAAAAAAATAAATTTATCAAAAACCCAAATTGATCTGGGTTATATACTATATGAGAGATGCAATTATTATATTTTGAAAATGATTTACCTACTATCGTATGAATACTACTCAACATCGATAATTATCGAAAACTCTTCATGACACAAACATATATTGGATGTTTTCAAAAATAAACCAACAAACTGTGTGATAATATCCCATAGATATGCATATATCAATATATAATATTCCCTTTATAATTATATAATGAAATATAAATAAATAAGTAGAACCACATCATAATATAGTAAAAATATAAATAAAATGGTTTTGAAAAATAAAAATCTTTAAATATAAACACAAATACTCTTAGTCTAGAAAAACAACTGAAATGCGACAGGATTACTATCCAAATATAGAAAGAGTACTGACCGACTAATAAATATCCCCTTAAGTCATTAATAAATGTCCCTATTTTTCAAATATATAATTTTACAAAAATATCCATTTGAAATAATGTTATATACCCTCTGATTCAAATGAAAAGTGAGAATACATAACTTTTTAGGAAAGGAAATATAGTTTCCCTATATTAATTTTTTTATATAAATGTTAATACATGATAATAAATGATTTATAATAAAAAAATAACAGAGTTAGACAATCAATCCATCTAATAAATATATAAATGTAGTAATATATTCGAGAAAAAAGTAATAATATATTTACCATTTATAAGAATCAATGATCATACAATCACTTTGAAAAAATATGTACTATAGGTATTGATAAATATATATATTAAAATTAATCCTTTATATTACTAGAATGCATCCCAACCCTAGAAACATATTGGGCCATGGTTACATGAAAATTATTGGATACCTTTAGAAAACAAAATAATTTTGAAGGTTATATCCATATAGAATATAGGAAATCAAATTTTTTTACAAAAATTGTAGAACCACAATACCCATCCCAATATATCCCATTTCATATTACCTAGGACTCTACTAAAATAAATTTAATGTTACAGTCCCTGGTACATATCCCAAATAAAAACAGGTTAGGGTACTAAGTACCATTCACATTATCTCATATATCTATAGAAATATATATATATATATATATATATAATGTGTATGTTTAATGGTAATTGGTTCACACATTCCCACAGATAACACTTACCTCAATAAAATATCATTTTCCCACCCTCATGTACAATTCTTAATGATAATTTATAATATTAAACATAACATCCATAACACATATATAACATTGAGGTTAACATATTGGATCATGACATATTGAATTTTTGGGTACCTTTGGGACAAATTCCATATTATATAAACATATATATAATGTGTACTTAGTGTAAAAAGGAAAAAAATGATATCATCACCACCAAATAAAAAATTTATAGGAACCTACAAAAAAAATATTTAGCCCATTTTAATGATAGATATCATAATAACTAAATTTTATATCCGTATAATATCATTGGAAAATTTATGATTCATTAATAATAAAATTTTCTGAAAACACAATGATTTGAAATTTTATATTATAACATTGAGAAAACCCAGTTATTTGATAGAAAATATATGGAACCCATAAAATGATAACATTTTTAAAACTGATATTCGATATCACTAAAATAAATGAATCATTCAATTTAAAAAAGAAGCATTAATTAATATAAACAACTAAAATAATCGTTATCAAATGTTTTTTACATATAAATTCTTTTCCCAATTCCTCCATCACACAATTTTATAACACAATTTATGTGGTGTATATATCCATTGATATATTTTAGAGGATAATCATGGATCTATTATTTATATTCATGTTATTAATTATGATTTTTATCAATTATATGTAGTGGGATTAATATTTGATCAACAATTTCTTGCGTCACTAAGAATTTCATGATTATATACTGTGTAAAAGTATTCATACATTTAGAGTTGAAATGTACAATCTCAATGTGAGACTAATCCATTCTACAATAATTTTAAAACCTTGGATACAAATTCATCAAACATGAATATAAAAAGTTATAATATAATAATATCACACCATGATTTTACAACATCACAACATAGGTTCTGGGATCCCATTGGTGGGTTTTTATAATGTATCTAAATTTTAACAACCTCCGACTAGTATTTCCCTAACACATATCATCCCTCAGGGTATGATTGATGATTATATCACTTAGTCCTTGAAATAGTGTCGAACATTGAATATCTTTCAAACCACTATGAAACATCATAGCACTCAGGGTGTAGTGGTTTGGTGGCCATATTATTTTCTTACCCTCATGTCATGGCTAATTTATATTACCTATATCACTTTCCCTTGTACACAATAACACAACACCTATATTATTGGTCATATAATCACTATTTTATGATTCATTGGAACATCCTAATATAATATACCTTCAATATTTTGTATTTAATATATTTTTTATAATTCTCTTCGAGAAACAAATTATATGTTTTATAATATGTACTCATATATCAATATTTTTTAATCTCTTTTGGATATTTTTTTACATTATAGAATAAATATTTTTAACAACACAATCATGAAAACCATTTTATCACATGATTATCTACATTAATATTAATGAAAAAATACTGATGTTCTTATAGCATGATGAATATTTAATACTATGTTCATATTAAATATAAATAAATATAAAATAAAACATATTTGGTTTAGTCTATATAATGAGAATCAATATCCGTTTTATATTCTAAATATAATCAATGTAATATGGTAAATGGACAATTTTATGGGGTTATTTTTAAAACCTAGTAATTGAATACTCAATATAATAGTCCATAACTTAATATAAAATGGGAAAAATAAGAAATAATAATATTTAAGGTTCAAGAATAATCATATGTATTAAAAACTAAAATTGATTCTTATGCTCATGGAATCTTTTGGATATGGTAGTAACATAAAACATGGAATAATATTTTATTACTATAATCCTCCAAAACAAAATATCATAGTTCCCTATGTCACATATTTGATTCCGATCAAACCAAAATCACTTAATTATTGTTTCATGGGATAAATTAATTTTACACTCCATCATATTGCTAACTTTTTGAAACAACTATAACAACTGCATGTCTATATGTGACACATAAGGGATCAAAATAAAACAATAAGAATAATGCATACCCATTGAGTGTATGGGCTTTCATAATATTATATAAATTTATATAATAATAATATATGTTAATGTTCCAAAAGAGAGAATGAAATTTAAATTTCAAACATTCATATTTTAATAAATAATAATATTTCTAAAATTTGGAGTTCAATTAAAGGAACATTTGTTAGATAAGGTTTTTGATTTGGAATTAAAATGAAACATTCCAATTTGTTTTTAAAGTAATCCGTAGAATTCATTTAAAGAATGAATGAATATATAATTGTAACTAAAACTCAAGATAATTAAATTTTTATCCATAAAATTCTGTTTTTATGAAATCATTAATGGTTTAAATACATTAAGAGGTAGTTTCATGACTTGATTAAGTGATGTAAAATTTACGCACAATGTGGAATGTTTTTAAAGAGGGAATGAATAAATGAATTAAAGTTATGTATCAAAAAAATATAAAGGAATAAAAAGACGGGTATAGATGTTAAAGATATATATTCCTAATTTATAATCATTATATTCCATTTAGATTAATGAAAATCTTTGTTAGAGAGAAAAATTCATATCATGGTGAAATAACTATGGTTTATTGAGTTTCCCATGCCCTGGGTACTCATCTTTCTCAATATGTCTACATACAATTTGTAAATATAATATTATTTTTATTAAAATATTGATTAATAATTTTATTTCAAATATAATTTATATATTAAAATAATTATATTCAATTAAAATCATTTTCAAAATTTCGTAATTTTTTTCCATGTATTTTTATTCATGATTCCATATTGGATTTAGTTTGCACAGAATTATTGATATTCATTGAAAATGGATATGAAACTAATAATTTGAAATTAAAAAATATCCGTGTACTTATTGAAGTTCAAAATGATTTAAATATTGATATGAGTTCTAACAATCATATAAATCATTTAGTATAATTACTTTTATTATACAATTAGTTCAGTTGAATTTGATTATCACAATAACATGAACATGATTTATTCATTAATCTCAAGGAAAAAAAACTCATTAATCTGTATGGGATAAGATATGGAATATGTATTATAATAATATTTAAGAATATAATTAATTTTATTGTAATCTATGAATGCATTAAAAAATAATTTATTATATTATTCATTGAGAGGTGGTGGGAAACATAATATAAGAAACAATAGTCATTCTAGAATAAAAAAACGTGGTTTAACAATTGATATTATGTTAAAAAAATAATATTCTTGTAATTTTATTATAAAATAAAAAATTTATTGTGATGAGTTGAATATGTGAGGAGGGGATAGAAGGTGAGAAGAAAAATGTATATTTCGGTTAATCTTATCACCCATTTGGATGATCCATCATGGACGAAACCTTATGATAACCTTGGATGGTGACTTTCTAAGAAAATAATTCATCGGATGTGGGATGAATTTTGTGGTGAGATTTGGAATGAATATTTGAAAGAATAGATGAAATGTATGTGTGAATAGAATAGGGGGAGAGGGGTTTTCATTATAATTAGAGGGGATTAGTTTTTTTAAGTATAATAATTATTAGTTTATTAATTTATCTCAAGTCTATAAAATATTGTTGATGCATGTTACTATAAATTGTCAATTTTTACAAGATTAAAATATATTTTTTATAACATCATCCATGAGAAACTAATTTATGTATTTAACATAAAATGTAAAATATTGTGTTTTATAGTATTTATATAATAACAAAATATATAAAATTATAAAACATTGGAAATTTACAATAACCATTTCTCAAATTGTATATTCAAAAATTCAAATACATTTTTTGAATATGTCATTAAAAATTATTGTATAAATCATTTAAAACCCATTATTGTTTTGAAAAAACACACAATTTTCACATTATAAACTATTTTCTTACATTTTAAAAAATTACTGACAATCTCATTACATTATATTATGATTATAATGAAGAATTTTTTTCTATAAAAAATTATTTTTAAAATAAAAAATTATTCTAAATTATTATATATAAAAATTGTTTTATAAGATATAGAAGTTTGGAAAAAAATCCAAAAACACATTTTACCATTTTTTTAAAAATTATTTTTTTTATAATGAAATAAATTATTTTATATTTATATTTTATAAGGAAAAAATAAATTATTTCATAATTACATAGTCGATGTTACTTTTTTAATGATTATTTTATTATTGATAATGCTTATAATATTATTCCATACCTAAAATGATGATATTTTATGTTCTATTTTGATATAAATTTTTTTGATATATTTGACAACTTTTGTTTCACACAACTGAATGTTTAATATGCCATAATAGAAATATAATTATGTTAACACTGTATTTAGTTTTTGAAACTGGTTGTGTGAATATGAATTAAAAAATTATTAAAATAATTCATAATGTTTTCATTAATGTTATTTCCTTAATAAACATGTTTTTATCTTCCAGTAAAATATTTTTTAAATTTGTCATAATTTTATTGAATTGATTGACTGGAAAAATATTAATATTTACATCTAGAAAATTTTGAAATTTTATTTTATAAAAATTCCCTTTTAATAAATACTCATATCAAATTTATCTTTGTGAGATATTTTATTTATTTAAACATATCAAGTTTACATTAAAAGTGAAAATGATTGATTTTTATTGAAAACGGTACTATTGTTCAAGGAATTTTCAATGATCCACATTGTTTTAATATGTTTTGAAGTTAAAATTAGTTCATTCATATAACGAATAATTCAGCTAATTCCATTTGAATAAATTCATATTCTTGAATTATTGTAAAAACATTTTATATATTAGAAGACATTTTATTTATAGATAAAATTATTCATCAATTTTATTGGATTATTTTTATATTAAACTGTAAAATGAAAAAAAAAATTATAGAATAGATTCTATATCATTATTTTGAATAATTAATATAATGGAATTTGTTTCATTTTTTAATAATTATAATTATTAAATATAATTAAAATTTCTGACCACTTTATAATAATTAAATTTAGGTTAAAACCAAGTGGTAAATATAATAATCCATCCAATAATTTTCAATATCTAAATAAATGTTATGTTTTTTATTAATGATCTAATTATTGATTTACATAAATAATTTTATAACATTATTTTAATTTTGGAACCCTATCATGACATTTTTCTATGAAAAGTCATATTTTACTCATATTAAAATTAATTTTTTTATCATTATATTTAATGGAACTATTGGAATATGAAATTAGGTTTTCTATATTTAACAAATTTTAGTTAAACTTCATTATATAAATATTTAGGAAATAATATAAATAAAACCCTTTTCTAATACTTTATTTATACGTAAAATATTTTCTACTCTTAAATAATTCATTATCCTAAAATTTTTATTTCATTTACATTATGGTCTAACATAAAAATTAATATATACTATTAATAGAAATAATATAACAAAATAAGGATTAAAAACTTGGAATAACCATTTAAAAAAATTGATGTCCCATTTTATTTGGTGTCATATAGTTATTTTTTCATGTAAAAAAGACGAGTTATCACATATAAGAATAAACTCAGTTTCTTGTAATTACATAGGAGATAGGATAAAAAATGACAATAAAACACATCCAAAAGTGATTTTATGTTTTTATTTCAGAATTATAAAATCTAATGTTAAAATAATGGGTCATTTTATTCCACAAGACATTAATATGAATTATATATATATATATATTTGTGTGTGTGTGTGTGTATTATTTAATATTTTTTAAATATTCCAAGTGTTTCATTCCCTTCAATTATTAAAGGAAACCATTCCTTTCCCTTCATTACAATACAATAGTAAATCCACATCATTCAAACCCAATGTAATTATCATATAAATGTCTCAATAAATTAGGTGGAGGTTATGGTCTCTGTTAAAGGAAATTTCATATCCTAATCATGGCATAAAATGGAGGCCTACTGGATATTGGTAATCATCCTAACTAATATATTTAAATTTAAATATCTTCAACAGTAAAAAATATTGTATTCATCATAAAATAATAATAATTATTATAATCAATATATTTAAATGTTATTATGATTACAAAACTACTATAAATGACCATATTTTCAATCAAATGGGATGTGAAAGTACCACTCATGTGAATGTGTGGACTACTATTTTCACGTAACAATATGATACATTTTCTATTACCATCATTACTTGATTTCAATTTTTATGGGGTTAATGTTAATATATGTTATTAATGACATAATAATATATCTATAATTATAATATAATATATATATATATATATTATTACATTGGATTTTATCATAACATGATAATGTCGCTTGTACGTACATGTGGACTACCACATCCATGAAGGGGTGTGATTTTTTTATCTATACTGTACAGGGATGGTAAAAAAGTAAATATTTAATGTATATATATATTTTATTTAACATATTATTATAATAATTGAATGATAAAATAATTTTAATCTTTATTTCCATATTTTCATTATAAAATGAAAAAACATTCAGGCGTAAGTATGGTCCACCATCTCAATGAACGATATAAATCATTACTCTCATTATACCCTTTATTGATTAATAATAATTTGTATATAACCTATATAAATGATATTTATATCTGTTTCAGCCTGAAGTGCATCATGATCCTTTTTTGTGGTCTATATTATATGGTCTCACTTTTACATTGAATTATATAATTTTATTTATTGAGAAAGAGGATTCACAATTTAATGGGCTTGGAAAAAGATTACAGGGGGATTATATGTTATTGCAATCGGCTTACATCATGTATTATGTCCTCGGATGGTTTCAAAGTGGTTTATTCATGGAACTAGAACACCATATGGTTTTCTTATGCATGATTCGTGGACCTACTTTCCAAATTCATACACTCATTGAATTATTTGTCCAACGATACATAAAGACTCCATTGGTTGATAGGATTGGAAATCAGGCTCATTAAACCCTTTTTGGGGGAATTATTTCTTACTCCATGACTCTATAATAGATTTAAGCAATTCTCATATGTTCTACAATCCTTGTTTATTTTCCATGAATGTTTATATGGATTACTCTTATGCAATATGATCAATCATAAATACTTGAGGGTATAGAGTCATATGTAAGTATTTGAGGTTCTTCATCAATGTAAATATCACTTTTTGGATAGGTTATGAATTCCTTTATAGTTTATTGAGAAAATGTGAGTTTAAATCATAGGATGATGCATAATAGATTTATCATTATCTATGGGAGACATGAATTATTCCAATGTTGGGGTCGAACCCATACGATGGGATTCTTACGTATCCTCATCTGAGGAATTAGAGCCTACATAGTTCGACGAAACATACTAGGAAACATCCACATTAAAGGTCGTGTTATGAGTACCCATCAATGTAGTTTTTCATCATGCATTAAGGACGTATGGTTGGAAGGTTCCTCGTCAATATTTAATGTGAGACCTATGCTGAGCTGGACCGGGGTAAACATAAGCATAGTAGTATCCAATGTAATGAATTACCCAATGAAGTATATAGTCTCAAAAAAAAAATTGGTCGGTTTCAATTACATGTTTGGACCTCTATGAAGATTCTTGTGTGCCCCAGTTGGAATGTAATCAAATCTATTGTAGTTTGGTATGATGGGTATAACGTATAAAAGAAACCCATAAATAAGACATTATGTAAAAAGTACATTGGTGGAGAAGGTCCTTTTTGAGCTATATTTAGGAATTTGTAAGGGAGTCCATGATTAATTGGGTGGGTCATGATCATGATTAACCCTGGAGTATGATCCCCTTTGAGCATGGTCCATAGACAAGCATCCTACGAATCATGATTTCGATAGAATTCATATTTCATGTAGTTAAATTCATTTTGGAATTAGACATGGGAGGAATCCCATTGATTTGGGATTATGAATATTTCATGTTCACCACAAACCTCCTAGACCACTTGATACTTTCTTGGTTTGAGCAATAAGAGTAGGTGGTGTATCTGAAAATTTCCCATCACACATCATATGCTGATAGATGGTACTGGATCCCAAAGGGAGGTAGAGAGAGGGAGGTATTTGAGTGTATCTATCTTCTCTTTTCTTTCATACCATAGATAATCTAAATATCTTATAAAGTTACTCCCAAGGTGGTGGTAGAGTGGAGCACTAAAGAAACCTCCTATAAAAATTTCTATGGGCTTACCTCTGTGGGAGTGCCCTGAAACATCTTTCGGTAAGGAGAAAAAGTAATGCTTGTCATCAAAATGGAAAGAAATAATTATTTCCCTTTGTTATCACTAAACCGTATCAATGGGAATAAAATTTGATTACCCATGATCCCTAGAATAGGTATTTTCACATTAGTATCCCATGGTTGGACCCTAGGTTACCATGGGATTTAAACGTATAGATATTTTGGGGGTCTTCACCATTTAAGGTATTACTCAGGTGACTCAACATACTATGGGTATATAAACTCAAAAGTGGGTGTTAATGACCAAATTGTAATATCATAAAGGTCTGGAGTCTTTGTAAGGGGATTTGGCCTAATTCCATTGGATTGGTTCATGGAGGGAATCATGATGAGGTGAAGGAAACGAAAGGAAATGATCACATATGGATTGTGGAAAGCAAGAAGGAACCCCATTCCATGTATGATTTATTCATCTCATATGGGATATCCCTATCGTAGAATGTATCTATGAATTTTGAGAGGCTATCTTCGTAAAAAATTGTTACATGGAACTTGATGTGGTCAACATATTGTGGTTCTACACATCCAGATGTTATATATGCATAGTGCGGTGCTCTGCAGTATTGGATTCCATCCGCGAAGTGGGATGCTACATGGGGTAGGGTTTTGTCTGCATAGAAAGGTGTTGTGGGGGATGCTCGATTGAAGAAGAGACTGTAACAGCCCAAGATTTTATAAAGAAATATTCTTTTTAATTTTATTAATGTCTTGTGTTGTACGCTACACCAAAAGGAGCTTGCACAACACGCATCCTTGTCTTGCCTTGCATTACACGCAATCGCGACCTTCCTTGATAGCGTGTGTAATACGCAATACCGAGTTTCACTAAACAACGATGTGCTATTAAAATATTATTAAAACTAGCCGTTATGAATAGTAATAACCACTTTTTAAAATTCTGTAAATCTTATTTTTCAAAATGAACTTCATTCTTGGATTCGGAGTATCGAATTTAGCCTAAGGTGAAATTTTGGTACTTTTCGGATAACTTTAATATTTTGATGAATAGTGAAAATTACTAAATTTTAATTAAAAACAACTTTTTTAATCAAAACATTTAATAGTGATAAATTATGAATTTGAGTGGTTTTAAAGTATATTTAGAATATATTTTTACCACTTAATATAATTTTGGTCATTGGACACAATGTTACAATTAAACCGAACATAAACAAGTGTCAATCTTTTGATAGTTATTATCTCTTAAAAACATGCTTTTTGTTTTGACAGCGGAAATTAATTTTAAATTAATTTCTGCCACTTATGTGTTTTGAATTTAGAAAAATGGATTCCATATTTGGAATCAGGATGTTCAAATTGTGCAAATAGGTAACTTTTATTTTTAGACATTTTGAATAATTACTGCGGTAAATATTTTATTTACCATGGTTAAGGGTAAATCCGGTAAATAAGGGTTAAAAAAATAATATTATAATAATATTAAATTACCCTAAAACGTGTCATAAACCTATTGGTTGATACATGGTCGACCATGGGAATCTTTGGGTCGATTTTGGGACCCCATTGATCCACTTGTAAGTGATAATGACACTTTATTTTAATTAAGTTAAAATGAATACAAAAATGACACAAGCATATATCTTTTAGAAAAACAATTGTTAAATAGGGTTATATATGTTGGATTTTAGATTATAAATATTCATTAGAAAGATAAAAATATTTCCTACATGATGGTATTTTATTTGTAATTTTTAGACATAAAATAATTTAATTTATTTATGACACAACGATGATGCAGTAATTATCTTATTACTGAAATATTGACATAATTGATGTTATAAACACAAAAATAAATGTAATTTGAGATTTTTTATGAATTAAAATAATTTTATAGGTTACTATGATATATTAATGTTGAGTTAATCAACTTGGTTCGAACATTTAATTCTTTTAGGACTTTCACAAAAATCATATATCAAATAGTGTCAAAATTGACACAAAATAGTTTTTAAATCAAATATTATATTATTAATTGTTATTGTATTCCTAAAAATCTAAGGTTCGGCCAAATGACTTATATAAGGATATATATATTAATAATAAACAATTTGGGGTTCGTTTGGCATGTTATAGTAAGTTTATTAACCATATAGTGAAAGAAAACAAAAAGACATGGTAAAAGTTAAATTATTTAACTTAGAGTTAAATTTAATTGATAAGGTTAAAATAATATCCTAAACTTGTCTAAATTCTATTGGTTGATAGTATTTCGACCCCTCCCCACCTTATCTTCGAAATAAGACCCTTTTTAACCATTATAAACCGATTTTGACTTTAATATAAAATAATATTTTGAGATATTCCTAAGGTGCCCCTCTCCTCCCTTATAAAAGGACACCTCCTCCCCCTCCTCCTCACACCAATTTGAGCACTCAATCTCGGCCAACCCCTGAAAAAATCCCTTCTCCACTTCCCTAGCAACATTCTAGAGGTTCTGGGCTTCCTCAAAGACCAATTCTAGTGCCCTAAGAGGAGGTCTCAAAGAGGCACTTCAAAGAAGAGGTAATTACCGTTACCAATTCTTTCATCTTTATTTCTTCTTCCACTTCTTCTTCTTAGGTTGTTTCATTATGAAGTAATAACATCAGTATCACTCATATAATGATATGTTATTATAAGTATGAAACAACCCTATTTGACCATCTATCCATCCTACGGAAAAAGAAATCACCACGCGTGCGTACGTACGAAATACCGTCTCCACGCCGTGGTGTAATCTATTTTCCACCACCACCTTACATGGATGGGTATAATGGTGTAAAGAATAACTATACATAGTTATTACAACATCATATTGATTCTGATATATTGTATAATCCACTCCAATTCAATTCAATATTTATAGAAATGATATCATCGCTCGTGTGTACGTACGGACTACCGTCTCCACGACGCGATGAGATTCATTCTCCATGTTAACCATTTAAAAATGATTATAATGTATATATAAGAAATAATAATGAAATATATGACATTATAAAGCTACTGGATTTATGTATATATATACATATGTATGTCATCTACTTACTTCCATTTCAAGACAATAAGGAAAGAAAAACAGCATTCATGCGTACGTACGGACTACCGTCTCCATGAACGGTGTTTTTCATTTTATTTATCTATCTATTATATATATATATACTGAATATATATGATATATAAATCATATTTTATATTCTGGAAGTAATTAAATCATGATATAAGTAATAATGATGTCAAGAACAACAAGTCAAAACACGTACGATAAATGAAACGATTTTACCCAAAACACTTCTTTAACATGGAATTTACAAAAGAACGGGTAATATAATGTCATAAGTGAACCATATATGATATCATAACAATGAATATGATTCTGTAATATGTAAATGACATTATTTAAATCATTATATAGGAGGTTCGGACACATACGAAGCAAATTGGACCTAAGGTAAGGGAAATATCACAATCTCATTTTTATCCGAGATTGTTTATTCGTAAGTATTTACTGGGGTGTATTTTATCATCCACATCCATGTTCCCTCTATATGTAATATTGTTTCCATCCACTTACAATAGTTTAAATCCAATTTTACCCTTCGGTGAGTTTTTAGTAAAGAATATGAAAGGAATCTTTTGTCGCTTTTTCATACGAGGTACATTCTGACTTTTCCGACAAAAGTACGAAGAATGTTTTTTTAACTTAAACGGCATGAACGGATTTTTACGGTTTTATAAAACCTTATTTTCATGAAGCTTCCTCCAAAAGATTTCATGACTATTTTTAATAAAATCTCTTTCTTTTAAAATTGCATGATGTTTTCTGAAAAGAAATTGATTTTGAAGAAGAAAGGATATTTTCCTCAAGAATTCATTTCAAGTGTTTTATCAAAATTATTTTCCATCTAAGATAATAAAGGGTTCTGTTTCTATCCATATTTTTACATTGATTTGACTATGTTGTGATGGAATTATGTTTATGAATTCCTTTATCTTATATGAATGGTTTTATGATGTCATGTTGTTTTAAGAATCCCATTTTTATTACATGGGTTATGAAATGATGTATGATTTATGATTTTGTGGAACACATAAGAATGGTATCATTATGAGATGGGTGGGACCTATATCTCCCTCCAATGCATTGGGTAAAGATTTTATATCTCATGAGATAGACATGGCTGAAATGGTAGGTTATACCGGTTCAGTGAAACAGGACTGAAAAGAGGGTTACTCGATTCAGAAAGGGACTTTGTCCACTAAGATAGTCTTGGCAATGAGTCTTGACTAACAAGAAATGATTTTCTATGATTATGTGTGTATGCCACAAAGTTTCATGTTTTAAGTTAGGATTATTGGGATTACATTTCACTTCTATGATATATCCCATGTTATGATATTATGAGCTCTTTTGCAGGTTAAGATTTCCAAAAGCTATGTATATGATGTGATTGATTTTTCTTTTGTTTACCCTTACTGAGCATTTGAGCTCACCCTTTTATGTTTTCTTTTCCCCAGGATATAAAGACAGGTTTTAGGTAAAAAAAAGGGAAGATCTTTATGGGAGATATTGAAGATCTTTCACCACGATTAGAAGATTGCGTTCCGAGTTTCCAAAGACACTAAACTATTACGATCCTTGTGTGTGTGTTTTTGTTATGTACTAAGTATTCCGCAAAAGTAATGTAATTTCAATGTACGTCAAGGCTTCGGGTCACTACAGTTGGTATCAGAGGAAATGTTTAGTCAACCTTTGGAAACTAGGATGCGAAAACGTTAGTGAGATCCCTAGAGATATTTCTAAGGTATGTCTAGGGATGCCCCTAAGGATAAGTGTACGTATAGGATATGGTCCTAGAACTATGGTAACGATATTAGATTAAACCAAAGATGATAGATATTTATGTTACTCCTCCTTTATTATGATTTTTGCATCTAACACTATTCTGTTTGGGATTTAGAAAATGGCTGGAAACAAGATGATTCACAATAATGGAGGATATGATGGACAATGGAATGATATTCCTCATGAACAGCCAAATGAAATGGGATTTGGATGTCCAAACATCATTATTATGCCAAATCAGCAATCTCACAACATGATCAATAATGTAAAATTTGGTAAGTTTCCTGACTCGACTAATAAGAGAAAGATGGAGTTCTATGATGATCATAGAGGAAAGAAAGTTCAATTTCCCCTATGTAAATCATGTGGGAAGAGGCATCAAGGAGAATGTTTCCAGGGAACTGGAAGATGCTTTGGGTGTGGAAAAGAAGGACACAAAGCAAGTAAGTGCAAAGGAAAAGGGTCGGTTAACACCATGGATGAGGATAATGGTATTGCTACGACATCGAAAATGGTTAAGTGTTTTAAATGTAGAATGTATGGGCATTATGCAAACAAATGCCCTAAGGGAAAGACTCATGAAGAGAATTAGTATGGTCATATGGGTAGTATTTATGTGGATGATGATGAAGAGACTACAAATGATATGTGAGATGAAAGAATTTTTGAAGCTCGGTCAATGGTTTGAAAATGTAGTGGAATGATTACATGTTTATCATGTGTAATTTTGGAATAAAGAGACATCTATGGATTGTTACACTGTTGTCTTTCCTTGTGTTTTGAAAGTGTATGATTAATGTTACCAGTATCCATGAAAGGTTATTCAGATATTTTTGAAATGTAGATGATATGTGTATAATGAAGGGATAAGGAGAAAATTAAATGTTTGATAGTATTCATGAGCTCATGATTGATATAAGGACTAAGTGATATCATGGTTTGAGTATAAATAATTTTGAGGATTTTGGTATGTGTAAAGTGTTAACTTTTAACTGCATTCAAGTTTTCACTAAGGTTCAATGGGTATTCAAGAGTATACATGATTAAGGACTTTGAATGTTTGGAATGTGACCAACAAAACATATCTTATGATATATGGGGATCGATGATGGTGTTAAATCTCTGGTAATCATTTTCACTATATTATGAGAGTCGACTGCAGTATTATGGATAAGCCTAAAAGATTGGAATGGATTATGTTGGACATAAGTTAGTATTGTTTGTTTTTTTGATATTATTGATGGGATGTTATATAGTTTTGGAAAAAGGACAACCTATAGGACGGGCGACAGCCCATCGCTTCGGACAAGGCTGTGGGAATCGAACCCACAACCGAAGTGCGACTGGCCTTTATCGCCTACCACTGACCTACAGGAAGTCCCTGTTTAGTAGAAACTAGTTTTATTATATTAAGCAGTATGATATATGAAGTATAAGTCCATTTTAGGAACTATATATGATTAATCTCACTATAGATCGAC
Organism: Viscum album; assembly: GCA_963277665.1. NCBI lineage: Eukaryota > Viridiplantae > Streptophyta > Magnoliopsida > Santalales > Viscaceae > Viscum > Viscum album. The sequence goes on from OY728150.1 coordinate 701,576,755, forward strand.
TTATGTATATAATTTTTACTAACCTTTTGTTTGAGACAGATGGAATGACCCGTCATTCTATCACATGATCTACTAACACTTCACGAATAACAAGTTCAACTTCATTTATTTAAGAGATAAAGTGGAAATTGTTCTGGGCACGAACAATAGTGAGATTGTACCAAAATAAAGAAAGTATTTATTCCAATTCAAATTTTCAACTTTAGGGAAATGATCTTGAAAACCAAAAATGTTGTCCTAGTGATCTTATACCTGATGAATCGGATGGTACCTTAGATCGTCACAAATTTATGGATTTGTGATTACTGGCTTTTCCATAGCCATGTTCTCTACCACTCTCCATCAGAACATGATGGTTAGATTTCTCTTCCATATCCATATTTTCACCTATGTGGAATCCCAATGATTAGTTTATTTGGGTAACCGTTACGTTTCATACTTTTGTTTTTAAAGATTGGTTTTGATATTCCTTTTTACGATGTGGGTTTCTATTAAAGAAACTTTCGAATAGTAAACCATTTATAACCCCGACGAATTTCGAGGGCGAAATTCATTTTAAGGGGGGTAGAATGTAACAGCCCAAGATTTTATAAAGAAATATTCTTTCTAATTTTATTAATGTCTTGTGTTGTACGCTACACCAAAAGGAGCTTGCACAACACTCATCCTTGTCTTGCCTTGCATTACACGCAATCGCGACCTTCCTCGATAGCGTGTGTAATACGCAATACTGAGTTTCACTAAACAACGATGTGCTATTAAAATATTATTAAAACTAGCCGTTATGAATAGTAATAACCAATTTTTAAAATTCTGTAAATCTTATTTTTCAAAATGAACTTCATTCTTGGATTCGGAGTATCGAATTTAGCCTAAGGTGAAATTTTGGTACTTTTCGGATAACTTTAATATTTTGATGAATAGTGAAAATTACTAAATTTTAATTAAAAACAACTTTTTTAATCAAAACATTTAATAGTGATAAATTATGAATTTGAATGGTTTTAAAGTATATTTAGAATATATTTTAACCACTTAATATAATGTTGGTCATTAGACACAATGTTACAATTAAACCGAACATAAACAAGTGTCAATCTTTTGATAGTTATTATCTCTTAGAAACACGCTTTTTGTTTTGACAGCGGCAATTAATTTTAAATTAATTTCTGCCACTTATGTGTTTTGAATTTAGAAAAATGGATTCCATATTTGGAATCAGGATGTTCAAATTGTGTAAATAGGTAACTTTTATTTTTAGACATTTTGAATAATTACTGCGGTAAATATTTTATTTACCATGGTTAAGGGTAAATCCGGTAAATAAGGGTTAAAAAAATAATATTATAATAATATTAAATTACCCTAAAACGTGTCTTAAACCTATTGGTTGATACATGTTCGACCATGGGCATCTTTGGGTCGATTTTGGGACCCCATTGATCCACTTGTAAGTGATAATGACACTTTATTTTAATTAAGTTAAAATGAATACAAAAATGACACAAGCATATATCTTTTAGCAAAAAAAAATTTAAATAGGGTTATATATGTTGGATTTTAGATTATAAATATTCATTAGAAATATAAAAATATTTCCTACATGATGGTATTTTATTTGTAATTTTTAGACATAAAATAATTTAATTTATTTATGACACAACGATGATGGAGTAATTATCTTATTAATGAAATATTGACATAATTGATGTTATAAACACCAAAATAAATGTAATTTGTGATTTTTTATGAATTACACTAATTTTATAGGTTACTATGATATATTAATGTTGATTTAATAAACTTGGTTCGAACATTTAATTATGTTATGACTTTCACAAAAATCATATATCAAATAGTGTCAAAATTGACACAAAATAGTTTTTAAATGAAATATTATATTATTAATTGTTATTGTATTCCTAAAAATCTAAGGTTCGGCCAAATGACTTATATAAGGATATATATATTAATAATAAACAATTTGGGGTTCGTTTGGCATGTTATAGTAAGTTTATTAACCATATAGTGAAAGAAAACAAAAAGACATGGTAAAAGTTAAATTATTTAACTTAGAGTTAAATTTAATTGATAAGGTTAAAATAATATCCTAAACTTGTCTAAATTCTATTTTTTGATAGGATTTCGACCCCTCCCCACCTTATCTTCGAAATAAGACCCTTTGGAACCATTATAAACCGATTTTGACTTTAATATAAAATAATATTTTGAGATATTCCTAAGGTGCCCCTCTCCTCCCTTATAAAAGGACACCTCCTCCCCCTCCTCCTCACACCAATTTGAGAACTCAAGCTCGGCCAACCCCTGCAAAAATCCCTTCTCCACTTCCCTAGAAACATCCTAGAGGTTCTGTTCTTCCTCAAAGACCAATTCTAGTGCCCTAAGAGGAGGTCTCAAAGAGGCACTTCAAAGAAGAGGTAATTACCGTTACCAATTCTTTCATCATTATTTCTGCTTCCACTTCTTCTTCTTAGGTTGTTTCATTATGAAGTAATAACATCAGTATCAATCATATACTGATATGTTATTATAAGTATGAAACAACCCTATTTCACCATCTATCCATCCTACGGAAAAAGAAATCACCGCGCGTGCGTACGTACGGAATACCGTCTCCACGCCGTGGTGTAATCTATTTTCCACCACCACCTTACATGGATGGGTATAATGGTGTAAAGAATAACTATACATAGTTATTGCAACATAATATTGATTCTGATATATTTTACAATCCACTCCAATTCAATTCAATATTTATAGAAATGATATCATCGCTCGTGCGTACGTACGGACTACCGTCTCCACGACGCGATGAGATTCATTCTCCATGTTAACCATTTAAGAATGATTATAATGTATATATAAGAAATAATAATGAAATATATGACATTATAAAGATACTGGATTTATGTATATATATACATATGTATGTCATCTAATTACTTCCATTTCAAGACAATAAGGAAAGAAAAACAGCGTTCATGCGTACGTACGGACTACCGTCTCCATGAACGGTGTTTTTCATTTTATTTATCAATATTATATATATATATATATATACTGAATATATATGAAATATAAATCATATTTTATATTCTGGAAGTAATTAAATCATGATATAAGTAATAATGATGTCAAGAACAACAAGTCAAAACACCTACGATAAATGAAACGATTTTACCCAAAACGCTTCTTTAACATGGAATTTACAAAAGAACGGGTAATATAATGTCATAAGTGAACCATATATGATATCATAACAATGAATATGATTCTTTAATAAGTAAATGACATTATTTAAATCATTATACAGGAGGTTCGGACACATACGAAGCAAATTGGACCTAAGGTAAGGGAAATATCACAATCTCATTTTTATCCGAGATTGTTTATTTGTAAGTATTTACTGGGGTGTATTTTATCATCCACATCCATGTTCCCTCAATATGTAATATTGTTTCCATCCAGTTACAATAGTTTAAATCCAATTTTACCCTTCGGTGAGTTTTTAGTAAAGAATATGAAAGGAATCTTTTGTCGCTTTTTCATACGAGGTACTTTTTGACTTTTCCGACAAAAGTACGAAGAATGTTTTTTTAACTTAAACGGAATGAACGGATTTTTACGGTTTTATAAAACCTTATTTTCATGAAGCTTCCTCCAAAATATTTCATGACTATTTTTAATAAAATCTCTTTCTTTTAAAATTGCATGATGTTTTGTGAAAAGAAATTGATTTTGAAGAAGAAAGGATATTTTCCTCAAGAATTCATTTCAAGTGTTTATCAAAATTATTTTCCATCTAAGATAATAAAGGTTTCTGTTTCTATCCATATTTTTACATTGATTTGACTATGTTGTGATGGAATTATGTTTATTAATTCCTTTATCTTATATGAATGGTTTTATGATGTCATGTTGTTTTAAGAATCCCATTTTTATTACATGGGTTATGAAATGATGTATGATTTATGATTTTGTGGCACACATAAGAATGGTATCATTATGAGATGGGTGGGACCTATATCTCCCTCCAATGCATTGGGTAAAGATTTTATATCTCATGAGATAGACATGGCTGAAATGGTAGGTTATACCGGTTCAGTGAAACAGGACTGAAAAGAGGGTTACTCGATTCAGAAAGGGACTTTGTCCACTAAGATAGTTTTGGCAATGTGTCTTGACTAACAAGAAATGATTTTCTATGATTATTTGTGTATTCCACAATGTTTCATGTTTTAAGTTATGATTATTGGGATTACATTTCACTTCTATGATATATCCCATGTTATGATATTATGAGCTCTTTTGCAGGTTAAGATTTCCAAAAGCTATGTATATGATGTGATTGATTTTTCTTTTGTTTACCCTTACTGAGCATTTGAGCTCACCCTTTTATGTTTTCTTTTCCCCAGGATATAAAGACAGGTTTTAGGTAAAAAAAAAGGGAAGATCTTTATGGGAGATATTGAAGATCTTTCACCACGATTAGAAGATTGCGTTCCGAGTTTCCAAAGACACTAAACTATTACGATCCTTGTGTGTGTGTTTTTGTTATGTACTAAGTATTCCGCAAAAGTAATGTAATGTCAATGTACGTCAAGGCTTCGAGTCTCTACAGAGACATTGATCATGTGGTTTTGGGGAGTTCATCTCACATGGGATATAATTTGTGGTTCAACAATTAAGTTAATGATCGACCAATTAACATTATATTCCTTATTTTAATGATATACAGTGAGTAATACCTAGAAGTAATTATCAAGGAAGTATTTATTTCCTTTTCAATTCATTTTAAACTTGGAAATCCATTCTTTTCTAGTCCCTCCATTTTTCCTTCCTCATCTCCCTCCATGTACCCCCTTCTTTTTATTCTCACTATGCTTCTATAGAGCATAGGGGAAGCTCAGTGTATTAATCGCACACCACCATTTCCAGAATCCCTTAGTTAAGTCATCGGTATATGGAAGACTCGTTCAATAGTTTCCTATGGGGTTGTGGTTCACAATGGTTGAAATCCACCTGTAAATTCCAAAAACCACTTTTTCTCATTCATAATAAATTTTTGGCATCCTGTCAGCCACAAACCATTTAGTTTACGGAGATGGAATGTGTGTATGAATAATAGAATTGTTTTCCTCTATTTAACTAATGATATGGTTCATGGGGTAGGGGTTGTATGTGGAGTGTATTTTTACACCTTCATTTCTCCAATGACATAGTTCACCAGAACTATCCCTAGTGTCTCTGCTCTACGAACTAATTGGTTCATGGTGACTCTGTGAGGTCAGGGATCACCATAAAGATCAACTAATCATGATGGAATTTCATTTCATAAGACCTCCCTTTAACTTTTCTGAAAATTGATTATTCGATAATATTATTAAAACATTCAGTTGAACATATATATATTTTTCCATTTATCTAATTTCACAAAGTATTTTTTTCACATTCCCATGTTTTCAGGACCCATGAAATTCACCCCATTTGAATGGGTTCTAATTGTGATAAAGAGGAGTCTATTCTGATGTACAATTTGGTCCTTACTTGAACTATTTTTTGGTGTAAATATTGTCCCATAAGGGGACCACACCTATATATAGGGGTCTGGGTCATTTTTATTTCACAACTTTTATCAGTGAAATAAGCATTATCGATTTTATCTTACCCACCTACTTTAGAAAAAAATTGTCCATTGCGGCTACCATCATGTATTAAAAAAATACCTACATCGAACGATCTATGAATGCTTAACATTCACATTCATTCAGAAGAAAAATTTTAATTCTACAACCGGTCCTTTGAATCACTGAATGATGAGTTTGGTATTCCGCATAGCACAAGTTAATGCATTGTTTGCGTGTTCCGTGAAATGCTCAGTTTGATGGCCAAATACCCACAAGATAGTGACTCCCTGGTTTCTATGAACAATCAGTTTTCAGTGTGTTCCTTTACCATAACATTAGCTGAATTCAGTACACATTCAACCTTGGATCCATTTCCAATGTTTTTAGACATACTGTTTTTTATGTTCTTTTGAGGCAAGTAAAATAATTGACCTTTCACTTATCTCAATGGTGGATTCAAAAAAAAAGGCGATTATGGGCAAGAATATTGAGGTGAACATCAATTCATACATTCCTCATCATGATAGTTTTCTCATAGATCTATATTTTCTATAATTTTTCCCTATCCTATATCAATAATCTTTCTTCATTATTTCTTTGGTCTCTACGACAATGATTCTTTTAAATCAATTGAGGAATCTATGTGGCAATATCAGGTGACTATCTCTATCATGGGGGAGATCACATCTCATTCATTCCTATAAGACATGATTTCTAAAAATGGATCTGTGTGGATGAATAGAAATGGTCTATATGGTTCTTCTCCGATGAATGGGCTTAGGCCTTATGGGTTCACCACAACTTTCTATAGATCCCCACTCAACTGGAATCTATCGGTCTATATCTAGTTTAATGGGTCTTTCAGTTTTCCACCTATTCACAAGGTGAAATGAAAACTGGACTATTGAGTTAATGGTGTTTGAGCACCAATACCTTCCACTTATCACATGGTGAAGTTGGAATATGTTTTTGGGATATTCAACAGGTTGGGGGACTTTCCATTCTTGGTGACGTGTAGTATGAATTCTTACACGCATCCAATACTTTAAATAATACCAAATAGGTATCTCTTATAGTGAGGAATTTATTTGTTATGGTAGAGGGATTAAATTTTTGGGCTCTCCATGTATACTCTCTTATTTCAATCTTGGTCTGGACATGATTGTTCATGAAAATTAAAGGACTGAAACAAAGAGTAATTAGCAGTTGAACACATCCTACCTAAATGTTATAGAATGTTCTTGGCTCATATTTATCTACCCTAATGGTGGCATGATACACCACCTTGGGGTATGATATTTGTTCAGACATATTATATGAACTCATATTTGTTATTTTATTGTCCATGTTCTTGAATGGATGTATTTTTTCCTCCCATAAATGTATACACCAATGTAAAAGCATTCACATTAATAATGGAATCTAAATTTATGGAGGGAATACCCACCAACAGGGATATCAATACCCTTACCAAAATTAAAAAACTGATGTGGAAGATGTAGGAGATAAATCATCCACATCGCCTTAGTGGGACTCTTCAATTCATATTTGGATAGATAGTGGAGCACTTCATTATTTATGAGTATCACCATACTGAAATGGTTTCTTGTTTCCATTTTTATCCAGCTCTTCTCAACATCACCACAATTCATCATCATACTATTAATGGTGTAGTCAAACTACTGAGTGATTTCTCTCAGATCTCCTAGGCACCCTATATGGCGCCCCAAGGAACAGTAATAGAAAATGGGAGCGGATTCATAGAAGAACACTCTTAAAAAATTTCACTTTAGGATATATTTTGTACTTATTTCATAGACATAGTGGCTATTTGTAATCCCTGCATCCTTTATAGGTTCTCTTAATAATTTGGGAGTCTTCAATAGATCACATCTATCCCTATAACCCTAGTTAAGATATAATATCAAACTGTTATCCTTTTCCAACTATTTTTGATAATGATGCTGGATGATGCTAATGTGGAAATATGTATTCATACCATAGTGGATTAAACATACCTATAACAAGAAAGTGCTCAAATATATTTGTCTGGTTACCCTGATAAGGTTCTAGTAAGGCTAGTTCCATAATATAAAAATTTATTGATGTTGAGTCAATAAGGTTTCCTTATAAATTTTACATTCCATTATGTTTTTTAAATCACAAACAATCTATCTTAAAGAAAATTATATTTTCCCTAATAATTATCTAAATAAGGAAAATGTTCCTTCACCACTAAAATTTTATCCTTACCAATGTTTTCATTGATCATATTATAGTTTCTCTAAATCTATCTCTGTTTATTATTATGTGTAAATTTCGGTTTCCCATCTAAAACCTAGGAATTCTATAAATCCATGGTTATATAGTATTATGTTTTCAGACTCCGAATTCTCTAAAAATCAAAATCAGAATTATCTTAAATTAAGACTTTGAAATCTATTAAATTATGACTCTGAATTCTATGAAATTCAGACCCCAAATTATATTAAATTCAGACTCTATATACTTAGAATTCCGAATCCAAATTCCTCATAATTTGGAACATAAATTTCTCATAATTTGAACTCTAAATTCCTCATAATTCAGACTCCGAATTCATTGGAGTTAAGACTCCGAATTCACTAGAATTCAGACTCCGAAATCTATAGAATTTAGGTTCTGAGTTATTTATAAAACATAAAATTAATATCTATGATTTATAGTCTCTAAATGGTTATATGGTTAGACTCAAATCATAATTTTTCCTTAGACTCTGAAAAATATATTTGGATAAGAAACTTTATTTTTCTTACACTTGTTGTAGTTACAAAATGATGTCCAACGATTTGTTTCTAACTAACCATTGTTTTTGTGACATGTGTACATGTCCCTTCGAAATTCATGGAAAAATATGACCATTGTAGGATGGTGCCAACCATTGGAGAAGTTCCTATAAATTGGACTTGATTTTAATGAGATCAAAAACATGTTGATCAATCTAGAGATTTCATGCAGTTGAAGTGATTTCATGTGAGAGAGTCTTTCATGACTTGTATATACTGAACATCTTGTTCATCTTGCATCGAACGACTCCGATTGTAGTTGTGGACAATCGAAGACTTCTGGGGATAGTAAGAAATAGGTTCCCACTACCTTAATGTTTGAGGATATCAGCGGATATGAATAAAGAGGTTTCAATAACCTTAATGTTTGAAGGCTAGCAGGCATAAAAAGATAGATACCGATATTTTTATCGAGAGCTTATCCTGGTGTGGGTGAGACAGAAATTCATGAAAGTATAAATGATGGGATCTTTATCAAGGTTGATTGATACCCTACTCTTTGAGTTAAAATATTTCATACATGTTACTTGTTTTATTTCATGTTTTATTCCTATGTGTTTTGATAAAGGAAGAAGGTATATCCTTTATATACTTTCTTGTAAATTTATATACTCTGATAAGACAGATTATATAATCATTAAGGTAAAATATTTACCTTCAAACATTCCTTGTGATTCATTTCCAGAATCACATTTTTGGAACCCAGCATGTTTGTAGAACTAAAAGTGCTCTTATGAATTTACCTTGTTTAACCTTGTAAAACATAGTTTTCCATATGATTAAAAACGAATGTTTTTAAACTTATTATTCACCCCCATATTTGAATTGAGCATATACATTCATATTATGATACAACAATTGGTATCTGAGGAGGTTGTCTGAAATAATTATATTCACATATAAGTTTAATTTCATGATTTTTCATTATTTTAAATTTTTCCTTGCTTGTTATTTTTCCAATGTTTAAAACTTTTAATATTAACACGTTTATGTGGAATGATATTTTCTTTTATATGGATGGAATGAATGTCTGTTTGATTGGAAATATAAAGCCTACTATACCGCAAATATTTGATGGGAAGGATTATGAATATTAGAGAGATCGTATGAAGACTTGTATTTAATACTTGAGTTGAAAACTTCATTATGGTTATATGAGATTACCAGATTCCTGATAAAGAAGCCGTAATTTATATTAATCAAGAAAAGTCAGAATATCAACTAAACTAAAAGGTACGCAATACATGGTTATGTTCTGTCCATGTATATATATTTTCAAATTTTTTATTATGAAGCTACTAACTATATCAAGATGAAATTGGTGGTTACGCATTTTGGTACATCAAATGTTATAGAAACTAGAAGAGATATGATAAGAACAGAATATCATGATTTTGTATTTTCTTATAGGGAACAAGTGTGAAAGGTGCAACAAAGGATGATGACTATTGATAACATTTTATAATCTATGGGTGAGAAAGGCATTAATGATGAAGCTCTTGTGGACATGATTATTGATATCATGCCTAATGAGTGGGAATCTAAGAGAAAATAATTGATGAGAATAAGAAAGTATCACAAATTACTATTGATGAGATTTTTTGATCTCTTCTTCAACATGAGACAAGCATGAAAAGAGATGTTGATATTATTAAGAAGAATAATGGAAAGGGAAGTGTGTCCTTTACAAATACTAAAGCCAACACTCCTGAAAGTGTTACCAGATCCAAGTCTATGAAAGTAACTTTTTTATCATAATCTTGTGAATATGAAAATTCTGAGAATGAGATAGCTAATCATGCTCAAAGTTTGAAAAAGACAGTTAGTAAGAAATAATTTCAATATATATTTAAGAAGAAATAAAGAAAATACATGAAATAATTGGCAGTCACTTTTTATGAAAGGAAATGAGCAGGTCATATAAGGCCAAATAGACCTATGCTTATGAAAATGTATAAAAAGGAAAATAATTCTCCGAGGAATAGGAATAATTATTACAAGGATAAAGCTAAAAATTTAATGAAATCCTGTAACACCCCAAGCTTCCACGGTAAAATTCCCGTTGAATATTGAAATAGGTTGTATTGTACGCAACATCGAAATTCAAACACACCGCGACCTATCAAACAAGATGTTATAAATAGTAATACCCACTTTTTGAAATTTTATAAATTTTATTTTACAAAAAAGACATTATTTTTGAATTCTGAATATCGAAATTAGCTTATGGTTAATTTTTTGTGTTTTTCTGAAATCATTAATTTTTTTGATGAATTGTGAAAAACACTACATTATTGTTAAAAACCGAACTTTTATATATACAATTATATATTCTATTTAAATTTTTTAGGTAAAATATATACATAATACCTATAATAGTTCAATTTAATTCATTGGAGTCATTTTATAGTAAGTTTAGATATATAATATTTTATTGATCTTTTTACCGAGTTTTACCCACCTATTAGGAGCATTTGAAAATTTTGCATAAAACATAATTTTACCACTTCTGTGAGTTGAATTTCAAAAATTATAGAGACATAGTTAATATCAGTATCTAAATTTTTTTTCAATATGACAAAAATATTTTTTGTTAAATAGTAACTTTTGACTTTTATTTACTGCGGTTAAAGTTAAATAATGTAATTGAAGGTAATAATAATATTATAATATTTAATTTAACACTTTCCCTAACCTTATTGGATGAGTCATGGTCGACCATGGGCATCCTTGGGTCAATTTTGGGACCCCATGGAGCCACTTGAGACTGATAATGGAGGTTTATATTAATTAATTTAATGTAAAGACAAAAATGACATAAACACATATCTTTTAGTAAAACATATTTTACATGGGGTTATATAAGCTATCTTTTCAACAAATAATATTCATTAGAAAGATAAGAATATTTCCTACATAATGGTATTTTATTTATAATTTTTAGACAATAAATAATAATATTTATTTATGACATAAAGATGATGAAGTAATTACCATGTTAAAAAATTAAAATAATTGATATTACAAATATCCAAATAAATATATTTTGAGATTTTTGATGAATTCTACTATTTTTTCAAGTTAATATGACATGTTAGGGTTGATTGAATTAATTTTCTTTGATGTAATAATGTTGTTATGAATTTAAAAAAACAAAATACCAAATAGTGTCAAAATTGACATAAAAGAGTATTTAAAACAAATATTATATTAATATACTATTCCTAAAAATATATGGTTTGGCCAAATGACTTATATAAGCTTAAATATATTAATAATGAACCACATGGGGTTCTCTTGGATTATAATAGTAATTTTATTAACTATATAATATAAAAATTTAAAGAGGCATGGTAAATTCAAAGAGTCATGGTAAATGTAAAACTATTAATAACAATTATTTCACCATTATTCAGAATGATACTAATAAAATATCATTAAAAAATAAATATTGGAAGTTCATATATGATATCATATTAATGTATATGGTTTTTTAATAATTTAATAATAATTATTTCACCATTATACAGGATGTTAACCAACCCTGGACCAAGGAAAAGTACAATGTAAGGTTTAATTTCACAATCTATTTATTATCCGAGGTTGTTTTTAAGTAAGTATCTACTGGGACTTCATTATTACAAACATCATGTTTCTTAAAAATGTATTCCAAATAATTATTAATATTTACTAGACTATGTTTTAAAGTCATTTTTACCATTGATTTACTTTTTATAAAATGGGATGAAAGGATTTTTGAAATAAGGTACCTTATAAACTTATCGACAAAATTAATATAAGAATGTTTTTTAACTTATACTGCAGGTGCGTCTATTTTCTACCATTATAACATCGTCGAAGTTTCCCTTTAAATATTATAAGAAAATTTTCAAAATAAATGTTTTCTTTTATAATTATATGACATTTAAATGATTTCAAAATTGAAAGTGATATTTCACAAAATAATGTTTGGATTTCATCTATGTCAACATATTTTGATGGATTGTGAGTTTATTTGAAGTTGATTTATTATGATACAAAACTTCCATATTGAATTTATGGTTTTGTGATATGTTTAAAGGTGGATGTTTTATTTTTATACCATTCATGGTTTAAGGATAACATATTGACATTTCGTATGCAAGTTTTAATACAAATGTTTAGGTTACTTTTAAACCTTTTCATATAATGAATTCATTGGACATATTAAGTAACTGGTGGAGCCCACTATAGCTCCTCGATGCATCGGTAGGTCTAATGAGACAATATTTTGTCTTGGCACAAGGCCTTGACAAAATCTTATTTGATGACTTGGCAGAAGGCCTTGACTATGTGGTTATGATGTTTGGCATTATGCGTTCCATCATTATGATATTGGCTATTGATATTGAATCTGATTGTTCGACTAGTATAATATCTATGTGAGTATGTAAATGAAATTATTTTGATTTATATTTTCTATATTATGATGAATTTTATGCTTAAAAGGCTTTTGTTTTAGTCTTATATATTACCATAAATGTTTATGCTTATTTGTGAAAGTTTTTGCTATATTGTTATCCTTATTGACCATCTGAGCTCACATCTTTCTATGTTTTATTTTTACTAGGATGTGAAGAAGAATATTATGACTAACCTACAAGTATTTTATAAGGGATCTGACTGTGTTCTATAGAGACATTGTTGTTGTAGTTTTTCTTTTTTATTATGTAATGTAAAAATTATGAATGTATCTAGTACTTCCAAGGCTACTAAACTAATAGGTCATTCAAGACATGATATTTTGTGATTATGACAATGTTATGAAATAACACACCAACTCTGGGTAACTAGGGTCAGGGCATTATAGTTGGTATCAGAGGAAGTTTAGTACTAACTGGAAACTAGATTTAGAAAAACTCTTATTGGAATACATTACCCTAAGATATACTTTGAGGATTAGTATAGATAAACATTCTAAAATTATGGTAATGTAGATATTTTATGTATTTTTCGAGAAATACATCCCTATTTGGATTAAAGCAGGTAGAGGTGGCTCTGGCACAAATGTACCTAGGAGTGAAAACCCAGACAAGATGTTTCAGGCTTGAATGAGGGTATACTAGTACACAACAATGGCCCTTGCTGCACTTTTGATTACGTCACTACTTGGGGATATGCTTATGATAATCCTCATTTTCATTAAAAACCATTATGAAGGATTTATGACTATATTCAACCACAAAGAAAACATTTTTTACGATTATGGATTATATCCATAAACTGTTCTATTTATGTTAAGTATGATATAATTTTGTAATTATGTATAGTGATTCATAAAGTAATCTAGTTTATGCAATTGTTTACAAATGGAGCCTAGTGGATGGAATGGAAACCATGTCAATGCACGTAATCCATGTATGTATTTCTCTCCTAATCAAGATAATTATAGTGGAGCTGGTGATACAACTGGTGCTGATCAGCTTATCACCATACTGGGACATCTCACTCAGGTTACAAATAATACCCTTACCCATATGGAGCACCCCGATCCACAACATGGAGGATCAATGTTCTCCCACTTCATGAGGCAAAAAACACAAAAATTCAATAAGAGTACAAATCCATTAGTATCTAAGAAATGGATGAATACCTTAGAGAAAATATTTCATGATTTTTGGAGTAGCCAATGGGAAAAAGTTGTCATGGAAGTTTGTTACCTCATGAGAGATGCAAACCAATGGTGCTCATTGATTAAAAACACAAAGGATGATAATGATGAATCAAATATAGACTAGAGGGAGTTTAAAAATCTTTTCTTAGAAAAATACTTTCCTCGTGACCATCGAGCAGATATGGAAAGGCAATTTTTGAGTTTGAGGGAAAAAGAGGATGAAAATGTCCAAAAATACGAGGCTTACTTTACATGGATAGCAAGGCATGCAGCAGATTATTTATGTAACCCAAGTAGTATGATTGATCAATTTATTGAGGGGTTAAGATCATTTCATCGTCGAGCATTAGTCTCACAATCCTTCTCATCATATGAATATATTGACTCATGTGCTATCAAGATTAAAAAATAGTTCTCTAAGTATTATTGACATAAAATCAAAGTTGGAGGAAAAGAGATCTACTGAACATTATTGATATGGAAATAAGGTGAAGAAGGGAAAAGTTGAATATCCATCCTATAGTAAATGTGGGAAGAAACACCTCGGTACTTGCCTGAAGGGAATGACAATCTGTTACAAGTGTGGTGAAAACGGCCACCAAACTCGTGATTGTAAGGGGAAGAAAAAGGTAATTGAATTTCGAATGCTACAATTGTAGATAAAAGGGAAATTATGCGAATTAATTTCCAATGAGCCATGGGAACTTATCTCAAAAAATTCCAAGGGATCAAGGCCAAGCTTATGCTATCACTACTGTTGAGATTGAAGCTCCGAAAGATGTGGCGGCAGGTAATTTAATGGATTACTCTAGTTTAGAAAATGCATTATATGAATTTGGATATTCACATTGTTTCATATCTTCCCAGTTTCCTATGAAAATTATATATTTTCAATTTGACATAACAAGGGAGTAGTCAGTCAAAACTCCTAAGGTATGTATCATCGCAACAATGTTTTGTGAATCAGTACCCATTAGAGCATTTAAATGTTCATTATATGAGGATATAATCATCATACCCATGATTTAATTTAATATAATCCGCAGAATGGATTGGATTTCAGACCATGATGTGAAAATTTATTGTAGGAAAAAAGAGGTTAAAATTTTCAATGATGATAAAGAGTACCTTATCTTTAGAGTAGAAACATCACCAACTAATTATTACCTAGATCCCCCCGGTAGCACTACTATGTTCAATTATTAGTGAAGAAGAGAATGAAATAACATTGGGTGAGGAAAATAATGATCGAATATGGGATGTACCTATTGTGTAAGAATGTGTTTATTTGTTTCCATAGGATTTACCTGGACATCCTTCAGAATGAGAAATTGAGTTTTCCATTGATTTAATTCCTTTTTCAAGGCCCATATCAAAGATCCCTTATAGAATGGGCACTGTGGAATTAGTGTAATTAAAGAAACAACTAGAGGAATTGAGTAAAAATAGATTTATTCACACTAGTATTTCTCCATGTGGATCCCCTGTACTTTTTGTTATGAAGAAAGAAAGATAAGAGGTTGTGCATTGACTACAGGGAGATCAATAATATAACAATAAAGAACATGTATCCCCTACCTCGCATTGATGATTTATTCGACCAACTTCATGGAGCTCAACATTTATCAAATATATTCGTTCGACCTGGATATCATCTATTATGTGTCAAAAAGGAATACATTCCGAAAACAACATTTTAAAACCAGGCACGGGCATTATGAGTTTATAATAATACCTTTTGGGATGACTATTTCACCTTCCATTTACATGGATCTAATAAATATAGTTTTCAAGGAATACTTTATAAATTTTTAGTAGTATTTATTGATTATATCCTGGTATACTCCAAAAGAAATGATGATCATGAAAATAACTTGCGCAACCTTCTAAAAACCATCAGAAGAAGTGAATTATATGGGAATTTTAGAAAGATTGAATTCTGGCTTCAAGATATTTCTTTTCATAGACATTTTTCTCTAAGGATGGAATATCTGTTGATCCTTCAAAGAACAAGGAAATCCAGGAATGGACAACACCAATGACTATAATTGGGGTATGCAATTTTATTGGTTTATCAGGTTATTATCGGTGTTTTGTCCAGAATTTTGCCCGATTGCTTAACCCATTAACCAAGCTCACACATAATGAGGTTAAATTTTGTTGGACAAAAGTGTGTGATGAATGTTTTGAAGAACTGAGGAGAATATTAGTCAATTCCCCTTTCATGACTCTACCATACGGGAATGATGGGTTTTTTATTTATATTGATGCTTCAATGAAAGGACTTGGTCGAGTCGTTATGAAGAATGATAAAGTTATTACATATGCATCACAACAGTTAAAAGGTCATGAGAAAAACTATCCTACTCATGATCATGAGTTAGCAGTTATAATAATTGAACTAAAAATATGAAGACACTATATCCATGTTGAAAATGTGTGATTTATACTGATTACAAGAGTTTGAATTATATTTTCTCACAAAAATAACACATCATGAGGAAAAGGCGATGGCTGGAACAACTCAAGGATTATGATTGAACAATACACTACCACTTGTGGAAAGAAAATATGGTAGTAGATGCTTTGAGAAGAAAGGATCGTGGAATTTTTAACATGTTGAGATTTGAAGAAGATCATATTTTCATGAATCTAGTGAAAATGGATATGGTAATAATCATGGAAGCTGAAACATCAATACTTTTTCAAATGGTTCCCAAACCATCTTTACAATAAAGGATAAAAAGTTCTCAGGCTGAAGATGAGGAGATTCAAAAGATTAATAATGTTGTGAATGATGGTAGATTGAGTGAATTCATATATGAAGATGAGATTTTGAAATTTTGGAAGAGACAATATGTTTTCGATATACAGGATCTAAAAAGGGAATTGTTAGATGTTGCTCATAGCTCCACTTTCTCTATACACCCTGGTAGCACCAAGATGTTTAGAGATTTGAATGAACATTTTTGGTGGGACAACATGAAGAGGGAGATTGTAGATTTTGTGTGTAGATGTATCGTTTGTCAACAAGTGAAATCTAGAAGGAAACAACATGGATGAGTCATGAAACTTCATACCATACCTGAGTGGAAATGGGATAATATTATGATGGAATTTGTCATGGGGCTTCCAAAAAATCCTAGAAGGATTGATGCAATATGTCTCATTGTTGATCATCTTACCAAGTCAGCACATTTTCGTTCTATAAAAGAATATTTACCACTTAAACGTCTAGTAATAATACATATTAACGAAGATCTAAGAATTAATGTAGTACCCTTATCGATTGTTTTTATTCGTGATAACCATTTTACATCAATATTATGGAAAAGTCTTCTGAAATCCCTGGATACTGAACTTCATTTGAGCACTGCCAACCACCCTCCAACTGATGGACAATCAGAATGGACTATTCCAACCTTAGAAGACATGTTGAGATCTTTATCAAATTACTATCAAGGTATGCATGATCAATATTTACATATGGTATAATTTTTCTATAACAATATCTTCCATTCATGTATTTATATGGAACCATATGAAGTGTTATATTCAAAGAGATGTCACACACCAGCTTTTTGGGATGATATTGGTGACAGAAAACTCGTAGGCCTAGAACATGTTGAGGAAACAATAGAAAAGGTGAAGGTTATCCAAACCCACATCAAAGAAGCCCTAAGTAGGAAAAAGAGATATACTAATAAAAGAAGGATGGATTTGGAATTTCAGGTAGGAGATCATGTTTTCCTGATGTTATCTCAATGAAAGGGTGTTATACGTTTCGTTAAGAAGGGTAAATTGTGTCACAGGTACATCAGACCATTCAAAATTCTAGAACCAATTGGAGTTGTAGCTTATCGTTTGGAAATGCCTCCAAGTCTCTCCAAAGTTCATGATGTGTTCCATGTATCACTTTTGAGAAAATACATGCCTGACCCAACTCATGAACTCACCTATGAGGAAATTGATCTGGAACCTGATCTATCTTATTGTAGAGATCCTATCAAAATTCTTGATACAATAGAACAACTGCTGAGAAAATAGACAACTCGTCCAGTAAATGTTCTATGGAGATACCATAAGTTGGAAGAGGCAATGTGGAAACTAGAGGAAAATATGATGAAGAACCTCCTAAATTGTTTTGTGTGGTAGTATTTTAGAAATTTATTGGGTGAAATTATTTTAAGGAGGGAAGAATGTGACACGCCATGCTTCCACGGTACATTTCTTTTTGAATAAAGCAATATCTTTTATTGTACAACACTTCGAGATTCAAACACACCGCGACCAGTGAAACTATTTGTTATGAATAGAAATACCCACTTTTTGAAATTTTATAAATTTTATATTTTCAAAATGGAATTCATTTTTAAATTCGGAATATCGAAATTATCTTAGGGTGAATTTTTGGTATTTTTCTGAAAACTTTAAATTTTGGATGAATAGTGATTAACACAGCATTATTGTTAAAAAATGACTTTTTATTTAAATAATTATTTATTTTATTTAAAATTATTTTAGGTAAAAAATAGATACATAATTCCTATATAAGTTCAATGTAATTATGTGAAGTCATTTTATAATAATTTCAGATATATATTATTTTTTTAAACTTTTTACCGGCTTTTATCTACCTCTTAGGAGCATTTCCAAATTTGAATAAAACATAATTTTACCAGTACTGTGAGTTGAATTTCAAAAATACAAGAGACCCAGATAATATCAGTAATTAAAATTTGGTTCAATAAGATGAATATTATTTTTCGTGAGTAGTAACTTTGGACTTTTATTTACCGCGGTTAAAGGTAAATAGGGTAATTCAAGGTAATATTAATATTATAATAATTACCTTAACACTTTGCCTAACCTTATTGGATGAGTCATCGCCGACCATTGGATTCCGTGGGTTGATTTTGGGAGCACATGTATCCACTTGAGAGTTGTAATGACACTTTATATTAATTAATTTAAAGTAAAGACAAATTTGACATAAACACATATTTTTTAGTAAAACAATTTTTATATGGGGTTATATAAGTTATATATTCGACTATAAATATTTATTAGAAATATTAAATTATTTCTTACATAATTTTATTTTATTTATCATTTTTATACAATAAATAATATAATTTATTTATGACACAATGTTGATGTAGTAATTACCATATTAATAGAAAATTAAAATAATTGTTAATATAAATATACCAATAAATGTATATTGAGAGTTTTGATGAATTCCACTAAATTTAAAAGTTTATATTACATGTTAGGGTTTATTAAATTAATTGTTTTCTAATTAATAATGGTGTTGTGAATTTATAAAAAACAAAATACCAAAGAGTGTCAAAATTGACATAAAAGAGTTTTTAAAACAAATATTATATTGATATAGTATTACTAAAAATATATGGTTCAGCCAAATGAATTAGATAAGTATATATATATTAATAATGAAGAACTGGGGGTTCTTTTGGATTGTTATATTATGTGTATTAACCATATAATATAAAAATACAGAGAGGAATGGTAAATGTCATACTATTTAAATAAGAGTTAAATCTAAAATATAATGTTAAAATGGTAACCCAAAACTTGTATAAAACCTATTGGTTGAAATTATTTAGACCCCTCCCCATATTATATTTGATATCAATAAACTTGGATCCATTATATATCGAAAATTATTTTATTATAAAATAATATTTCAATCTTTCCCTAAGGTACCCCTCACGTCTCTTATAAAAGGGAACTTCCCCTTCTCTCAAATTCACACATCCAAATCCATTTGGCTCGGCCTAACCCTGCCCAAATACCACCCCAACTATCCTCCATTCATCATGGAGGCCTTTTTTTGATCATAAAGACAACCAATGTATCCCTTTGGATCAAATCAAAAGGAAGAACCCAAAGAAAAGGTAAATTTCTCCCCACCTCATTCAAGTTATTTTCTTCTTCCACATACACTTCCTCTTTCATTATTGTTTCCATTATAAATTAGTAACTAAAATATCTTCTAAATATTGTGATGATATTATAAAACTTTTATAACCATATTCATTATGTTATCCATCATATGAATAACATGTCACCATACGTGCGTACGTACGGTTTACCATCTCCTCGTCGTGGTATAGTTGTTATTCAAAACATTATTATTTTGATGGTTATAATAATAATGTATAATTGACGTAAATAATAGATATGACATGTTAATTTTTCTTTATATATTATATACCATCCTTTTTCTTATGATATTAATTACAAAAGAATGATATTGTCACTCGTGCGTACGTACAGATTAGCATCTCCATGAACGCGATGATATTCATTCCCCATCATAATCATTCTAGAATAATCTCCATTTGATGATAAAAAATAATATTTAATGAACATTATATCATTATCCATATGAATCAAATATATTCTATCTATAAAAATCATGGCTTATGTAACTATGCATATAAAGTAAAACGAATTGGTTAACACATGAAACAATGATAATACTAAAATATCATTAGCAAATCCATATTGGATGACCATATATGATATTATATCAATGTATATGGTACATTCATAATTTAAAAACAATTATTTATCCATTATACAGGAGGTCAACCTACCCGCGACCAAGGAAAAGTACAAGGTAAGAGTTAATTTCACAATCTCTTTATTATTCGAGGTTGTTTTTAAGTATTAATCTTCTAGGACTTCTTTAACATCCAAATACATGTTTCATAAAAATGTATTCAAATTTTTTTTTACTATTTTACTATACTACGGGTTTAAGTCATTTATACGGTTGTTTTACTTTTAATAAAATATGTTGAAAGGAATCTTTCAGTTGTTTTCCAAACAAGGTACATTATTACCTTTTTGACATAATTAAGTTAAGAATGATTTTTTATCTTATACAGCGGGTGAAGCTATTTTCCACCTTTATAACATCGTCGAAGCTTCCCTTACAAGATTATAATAATATTATAAAAATAAATATTCTCTTTTGTAATTATATGACTTTTCAATGATTTCAAAATAAAAAGATATATTTCTCAAAAAAAAATTGATTTCATCAATGTCAACATCCTATGATGGATTGTGAGTTTTTTTGAAGTTCATTTATTAGGACACAAAACATCGATATCGTATTGAAGGTTTTGTTATATGTTTGACTATGGATGTGTTATTTTTATACCATTCATGGTTTATATATAAAGTATTGACATTTCATTCGCTAGTTTTAATACGAATGTTTAGGTTATATTTAAACCTTTTCTCATGAGGATTGCATTGTTCTTAGTATGGGACGGGTGGTGCCTGCTAAAGCACCATGATGAATCTATAGGTCTCATGAGACAAACTAGTTTCTTGGCACAAGGCCTTGACAAAAATATTATTTTTAGTCTTTGCATAAGGCCTTGAGTATGTGGTTTTTAAGTCTGGCATTATGCATTCCATCATTATGAAATTGGAAATTGATATTTCATGTAATTATTTGACTAGTATAATACCCATGTGAGTAAGTAAATGGAATTATTTTGATTTATATTTTCTATATTATGATGAATTTTTTGTTTAAAGGGATTTTGTTATAGGCTTATACATTGCCTTAATTGTTTATTCTTATTTGTGAATGTTTCCATTATATTTTATCCTTACTGAGAATCTGAACTCACCCCATTCGAGGATTTATTTTTACCAGGATATGATGAAGTATATATTGACTGACCAGCAGGGATAGTCTAAGGGATCTGAGTGTGTCCTAGGGATACAATGTTGTTGTAGTTTTCCATTTTATTTTTTAATGTAAAACTTATAAATTTATCTATTACTTAAAAGGCTACTAAATTAATCGGTCATTCGAGACTTGATCTTGTGTAATCCTGTAAATGTTATGTAATAATGCACCATCTCTAGGTAACTAGGGTCTGGGCGTTAGAAAGCCAATGTCACCTGAAGTGCCAATGGTGGAGACTCTTCTGATGAGTTCTCCAAGAATGAGTCTTCTGGTCATAAGAATCTTGGTCTAATATCCAAATAACTCATTGAAAATCATGGTCTAATGGATAAGGTACAAAATACTTAATCTATCAAAGATGTATCTTTGAATGAAAATTATACTGATGATAAATAATATAAGTCTTCATGTGAATAATCTTCATTTTATGAAGATAATATATTACCTACTTATGAAGAAGTATCTAGGTTTTCTAAACTACTTGAAAATGAAAATTCTAAACTCAAGAAAAACCTTGATAAGGAAAATTGTTGAATTTATATTTTACTAAAGAAGTATCATATCTTTCTAAAGATCATGATAAAAAAACTTCTGATTTAAATGTATTTATAAAATTAATGAGAAATTTAATTCTGGGAAGGATAATCATTCTTATGATCTTGAAAATCTAACTTCAATGAAATTTTTTTAGAGACTAACTCTAGTTCTAAAACTATTGTTTTTTAGGATAATAAAAAGGTTATTAAAAAAAGTCAAAAAATTTTCCTTGAGGATGTTTTGGTCAATATTTACCTCTGCTAAAGAAATATTTGACAAGATGTATTCACAAATTTGCTCTCTAAGGAATAGTTATACATTTGGTTATAATCATTCAAAACCAATTTTCAGTAATAAATATTTTGATCTTCAAAGTGATCGATTATGAAATAAATGTCAGTGTGTTGGACATTGGGGAACAAATTATTTAAATAAAACCCACTCTTTAGGGTTTCATAAATATTATTTTTTTTATGAAAATATAGATTCCTAAAATCTTATTTTCTGAAATTTTTGGATCCAAGAAAATTTTTATAGTGAAAGTATAACCGAATTATTTCCATGAAAATAAAGGTAGTACCAATAGAAATACATGGTACATGGATAGTGTATTTTCCCTGAAAACGACTGGTAAAAAAACATATTTGAAAAGATTATAAATACGAAAGGAGGAAAATTAAATTTATGAGATAATGCTAAGGAATAAATTATTGGTCTAGGTAACATTGATATTATTGAAAAAACAATAATTTCCAATGTTTTACTTGTTAAGGTTCTTAAGAAAAACCCCATTAGAATATGTCAATTATGTGATGAAGGAAACCTTGTGGATTTTAGGAATGATAAGTTCTTAGTACATAATTTCAATGAAGAGTTTATTCTTTCTGCCCAAAGGAAATAGAATGTATACACACTAAACATAGAATACCCGAGGATCCATGTGTTACCTTGACTTAGTGAAATGGAAGATCAATCGTGGTTATGGAATAGAAGGCTTTGACACCGCAACCCTAGAAACTAATGTAAACTCTCAAAGAAAAGACTTGTTAAGGATCTGCCAAAGCATAAATTTGATTTTCAAAAGTTTTGGATCCTTGTCAATATGAAAAGAATCATAAATAATTCTTTAAATCAATTGGTTAAGTCTCAAAAAAATAAATCAATCATAAACCCCAATTAATCAGGTTTGTATGCTAGATGAGAGAGGAAATGATTATATTTTGAAAATGATTTACCTACTATCATATGAATACTATTCAATATCGATAATTAGCACAAAAAATCATGAAACAAACATATATTTGAGGTTTTCTAAAATAAACCAACAACCTGTATAATAGGATCGCATAGTTATACATATATCAATATATAATATTCCTTTTATAATGATCTAATGAAATATAAACAAATTAGTAGAACCACATCATAATATAGTAAAAATATAAATAAAATGGGATTGAAAAATCAAAAGCTTTAAATATAAACACACATAGTGTTAATATAGAAAAACAACCAAAATTCTATAAGATTACTATCCAGATATAGAAAGAGTACTAACCGACTAACAAATATACCCATAATTCATTAATAAATGTCACTATTTTTCAAATATATAATTTTACCAAAATATCCATTTAAAATAATGTTATCTAAAATCTGATTCAAATGAAATGTGAGAATAAATAACTTTGAAGGAAAGCAACTATAGTTTCCCAATATTAATTTTTTTATATAAATGTTCATACATGATAATAAATGATTTATAATATAAAAATAACGTAGTTAGACAATTAATCTATCTAATATATTTATAAATGATATAATATATTCGAGAAAAAAGTAATAATATATTTACCATTTTTAAGAATCAATGATCAGACAATCACTATGAAAAAAAATATTTACTATAGGTAATGAAAAATATTTATATATATTGAAATTAATCCTTTATATTACTAAAAACCATCCCAACCCAAGAAAAATATTGTTCCATGGTTACTTGAAAATTATTAGATACCATTAGAAAACAAAACTATTTTAAAGGTTATTTCTATATATAATATATGAAATCATATTTGATTATAAAAATTGTAACACCTCAATACCCATCCCAATATATAACATTTTAGTTTACGTAGGACCCTACTAAAATAAATTCAATGTTACAGTCCCTGGTACGTATCCCAAATAAAAACAGGTTAGGGTACCAAGTACCATTCACATTATCTCATATATATATTGAAATATATATATATATATGTGTGTGTGTTTAATGGTAATTGGTGGACACATTCCAATAGATAACACTTTCCTTAATGAAATATCATTTTCCCACCCTCAAGTCCAATTCTTAATGATGATTTATAACATTAAACATAATATCCATAACACATATATAACATGGATTTTAACATATTGGATCATGAAATATTGAATATTTTGGTAACATTGGGTCCCATTCCATATTATATAAACATATATATAATGTGTACATAGTGTACACAAGAAAAAATGATATCATCATTACCAAATAAAAAATTTCTAGGAACCTACATAAAATATTTAGAGCATATTAATGATGGATATTATAATAACTAAAAGTTATATCTGTATAATATCATTAGAACAACTATGATTGTTTAATTAAAATATTTTATGAAAACACAATGATTTAAAATTTTATTTTTTAACAATGAGAAAACCCTGTTATTTGATAGAAAATATATGGAACCCATAAAATGATAATTTTTTTAAATCTGATATTCGATATAATTAAAATATATGAATCATTCAATTAAAAAAAGATGCATTAATGAATATAAACAACTAAAATAATCATTATCAAATGTTTTTAACATATAAATTCTTTTCCCATTTCCTTCCTCACACAATTTCATTACAATATTTATGTGGTGCATAGATAAATTGATATATTTTGGAAGATAATCATGGATGGGTCACTTATATTCTTGTTATTAATTTCAATTTCTATGAATTATATGTTGTTGAATGAGGATTTGATCAATAATTTGTTGCATCACTAAGAATCTCATGAATATATTCTATGTAAAAGTAATCAAACTTTTGGACTTTCAATGTACAATCTCAATGTGATACTAATCAATTCTACAATAATTTAAGAACCTTGGATACAAATTCATCAAACATGAATATAAAAAGTTATAATATAATAATATCACATCATGATTTTACAAAATCACACCACAGGATCTGGGATCCCATTGATGGGGTTTTATAATGTATCTAATTGTTAATAACCTCCCATTAGTATTTCCCTAACACATCTCATCCCTCATGGTGTGATTGATGATTATATCACTTAGTCTTTGAAATAGTGTCGAACATTGAATATCTTTCAAACCACTATGAAACATCATATCACTCAGGGTGTAGGGGTTTGGTGGCCTTATTATTTTCCTGCCCTCATGTCATGGCTAATTTATATTACCTATATCTCCTTCCCATGTACACAACTACACAACACCAGTAGTATTGGTCATATTTTCACTATTCTATGATTCCTTGGAACATCTTAATATAATATACCTTCAATATTTTTTATTTAATATATTTTTTATAATTCCCTTTGAGAAAAAAATTATATGTTTTATATTATGTATTCATATATCAATATTTTTCAATATCCTTTGGATATTTTTTTATCTTATAGAATGAATATTTTTAACAACACAATCATGAAAAACATTTTATCACATGATTATCTACATTAATAGGAATGAAACACAACTGAATTTTCTTATAGCCTGTTGAATATTGAACACTATGTGCATATTACATCTAAATAAATCTAAAATAAAACATCTTTTTTTAGTCTCTATAATGAGAATCTAGATCCATTTTATCTTCTAAAAGTAATCAATGTAATATGGTAAATAGACAATTTTATGGGGTTATTTTGAAAACTCAGTAATTGAATACTCAATATAATAGTCCATAATGAAATATAAAATGGGAAAAATAAGAAATAATAATATTTAAGGTTTAAGAATAATCATATGTATTAAAAAATTAAAATTGATTCTTATGCTCATGGAATCTTTTGGATATGGTAGTAACATAAATCATTGTATAATAATATATTACAATAATCCTCCAAAACAACATTAAATAGTTGGCTATGTCACATATTGGATTGGGATCACACCAAAATCACATACATATTGTTTCATGAGAAAAAATAATTTTCCAATTCAATATATTGCTAAATGTTTTAAAAAACAATAACAACTGCATGTATATATGTGACCCATAAGGGATGAAACTTAGAGAATAAGAATAATACATATCCATTGAATGTAAGGGCTTTCATAATATTTTATAAATTAATATAATATAAATAAATGTTAATGTTCCAATAGAGGGGGAAAAATTTAAATCTTAGACATTAATATTTTAATAAATAATAATATGTCTAAAATTTGAAGTTCAATTGAAGAAACATTTGTTAGATTAGGTTATTGACATATAATTAAAATGAAAATTTTTATTTAGTTATTAAAGGAATTAGTAGAATTCCATTAAATAATTAACGAATATATAATAGTAACTAAAACTCAAGATAATTAAATGGTTATCCATACAATTGTGTTTTTATGAAATCATGAATTTTTTAAATACTTTAATAAGTAGTTTCATTACTTGACTAAGTGATGAAAAAATTACGCACAATGGTGAATGTTTTTAAAGAGGGAATTAATTAATGAATTTAAGGGGTGTTTGAAAAAACTATAATGGTGGAAAAGGATGGGTATTGATGTTGGAGATATATATTCCTAATTTATAATCAATATATTCCATTTAGAATAATTAATATTCTTGTTAGAGAGAAAAAATCATATCCTGGTAAAATAACTATGTTTTATTGAGTTTCCCTTTCCTTGGGTACTCATCTTTCTCAACATGACCACTTAAAATTTGTAAATATAATATTAATTTTATAAAATGATTTATTAATAATTTTATTTCAAATATAATTTATATATTAAAATAATTTTCTTCATATAAAATAATTTTCAAAACATCATAATTTTTTTCCTAGTATCATGATGTATTTTTATTCGTGATTCCATAGTGGATTTAGTTTGCACAGAATTATTGATATTCATTGAAAATGGATAAGAAACTAACAATTTGAAATGAAACAATATCTATGTACTTATTGAAGTTCAAAAGGATTTAAATATCGATATTATTTCTGACAATCAGATAAATCATTTAGTATAAATTATATTGTTATACAATTAGTTCAGTTGAAGTGATTATCAAAACAACATAAACATGATTTATTCATTAAACTCAAGGAATAAAAAATTATTAATTTGTATGGAATAAGATATGAAATATGAATTATAATAATATTTAAGAATACATATAATTTTATTGTAATTAATGAACGCATTGAAAAATAATTTATTATATTATTCTTTGAGAAGGGGTGGGAAACATAATATAAGAAACAATAGTCATTTTAGAATGAAAAAAATCTAGTTTGACAATTGATATTATGTTAACAAATAATATTCCTATAAATTTATTATAAAATAAAAATTTTATTGTGATGAGTGGAATATGTGAGGAAGGGGTAGAAGGTGAAAAGCCAAATGATTATTTCGGTTAATCATATCACCCATTTGGATGACCCATCAAGTACGAATCCTTATGACTACCTTGAATAGTGTCTTTTTAATAAAACAATTCATCAGAAGTGTGTAGAATTTAGGGGTGTGATTTGGAATGAATATTTGGTAGTATTGATGCAATTTATGCGTGAATAGAATAGGGGGAGAGCAGTTTTAATTATAATTTGAGGAGATTGATGTTTCTAAATATAATAATTTTTAGTTTATTAATTTCTCTCAAGTCTATAAAATAGTGTTGATTATTTTTAGTATAAATTGTTGATTTTTACAAGATTTAAATATATTTCTTATAACATCATCCATGACAATCTAATTTATGTATTTAACATAAAATGTAAAATATTGTATTTTATTGTATTTTAATAATAAAAAAATATATAAAATTATAAAATATGTGAAATTGAAAACAACCATTTATCAAAATTTAGATTCAAAAAATAAAATACATTTTTTGAATATGTATTTCAAATTATTGTAAAAATAATTAAAAACCCGTATTTGTATGAAAAAACACACAATTTTTACATTATAAATTATTTTCTCACATTTTTGAAAAATTACTGACAATCTCATAACATTATATTATGAATATAATGAATAATTGTTTTCTTATAAACCATTTTTTTAAATAATAAATTATTCTAAATTTTTATGTATAAAAATTGTTTAATAAGATATAACGGTTTGGAAAAAATCAAAAAACACATTTTACCATTTTTAAAAATATTATTTATTTTTATAATGAAATAAATTCATTTATATTTATATTTTATAAAGAATAAATGTATTATTTCACAATTACATTGTTTATGTTGCTATTTTAATGTAGATTTTATTATTGATAATTCTTTTAATACTATTCCATACCTAAAACCACGATATTTTATGTTATATTTTGATATAAATTATTTTGATATATTTGTTATATTTTTTTCACACAACTGAATTTTTAATATGCCATAATACAAATACGATTACGTTAACATCGTTTTTAATTTTCAAAACTGGTTGTATGAATATGACAAAAATAATAATAATAATTCATAATGTTTTTATTAATGTTATTTCCTTAATAAACATGTTTTTAACTTCCAGTAATATATTTTTCAAATTTTTCATAATTTTTTTTTGAATTCATTGACTAAAAAAATATTATGATTTACATAAATAATATTTTGAAATTTTATTTTCTAAAAAATTCCTTTTTTGAAATACTCCTATCAAATTTATCTTTGTGATTTTTTTATTTATTTAAACATATCAAGTTTACATTAAATAGTGAATATGATTGATTTTTATTGAAAACGGCACCATTGTTCATGGAATTTTCAATGATCCAAATTGTTTTAATATGTTTTCATGTTAAAAATAAATCATTTATATTGTGAATAATTTAGTTAATTCCATTTGAATAATTTCATATTCTTGAATTAGTGTAAAAAAAATTTATATGTTAGATGACATTTTATTTATACATAAAATTTTTCATCAATTTTAGAGGATTAATTTTAAATTAAACTATAAAATGAAAAAAGATTTTATTTTTCACAGAATTTCTTCTATATCATTATTTTGAATAATTATTATAATAGAATGTGTTTGAATTTTTAATAATTATGATTATTAACTATAATTAAAAATTCGGACCACTTTATAATAGTTAAATTTAGGTTAAAACGAAGAGGTAAACATAAAAATTCAACCAATAATTTTTATTATCTAAACAAATAGTTTGTGATCTATTAATGATCTAATTATTGATTTACATGAAGAATTTAATAAAATTATTTTTAAATTTGGAACACTATCGTGACTTTTTTCTAAGAAAAGTGATATTTTACTCATGTTAAAATTAATTTGTTTATCATTATATTTAATGGCACTGTTGGAAGATGAAATTAAGTTTTCTATTTCAATAAAATATTAATTAAACATCATTATATTAATATTTATGAAATAAAATAAATAAAAACTCTTCTAATACTTTATTTATAGGTAAAATATTTTCTTCTCTTAAATAATGCATTCTCCTAATATTTTCATTTCATTTCCATAATGGTCTAATATAAAAATTAATATACCCTATTAATAGAAAAAATATAACAAAAAAGGATTAAAAATTTGGAATCACCATTTAAAAACATTGAGGTACCATTTTATTTGGTGTCATGTAGTTATTATTTCATGTAAAAAAAAGAGAATTATCACAGAGAAGAATAAACTGAGTTGCTTGTGATTGCCTATGAGAGAAGATAAAAAATGACAATAAAACGCTTCCAAAAGTGATTTTATTTGTTTATTTCATACTTATAACATCTAATGTTAAAATAATAGGTTATTTGGTTCCATATAACATTACTATGTAATATATATATATATATATATATATCTGTGTGTGTGTGTGTGTGTATTAATTATTTAATATTTTTATATATTTCATGGGTGTCATTCCCCACAATTATTAAAGGAAACCATTCCTTTCCCTTCATTATAATACATTAGGGAATCCACATCATTCAAACCCTATATAATTATCTTTTAAATATCTCAATCAATTAGGTGGAGGTTATGGTCTCCGTTAAAGGCAATTTCATGTTCTAAACAAGGGATATAATGGAGGGCCACTAGAAATTGGTAGTCATCCAAACTAATATATTTAAATTTAAATATATTAAACATAAAAAAATATTGTATTCATCATAAAAAATATATTTATAATCAATATATTGAAATGTTATTATGATTACAAAACTGCAATAAATGGCCATATTTTCAATCAAATGGGATGTGAAAGTACCACTCATGTGAATGTGTGGACTACTATATTCACGTAGAAATATGATACATTTTCCATTACCATCATTACTTTACTTCATTTTTAATTGTGTTAAAGTTAATATATGTTATTAATGACATAATAATATTTCTATAATTATAATATAATATATATATTATTTCATTGTGTTTTATCATAAAATGATAATGTCGCTGGTACGTACATGTGGACTACCACTTCCATGAAGGGATGTGATTTTTTTTAACTACAATGTACAAGGATGGTAAAAAGGTAAATATTTAATGTATATATATGATTTGTTTATCATATTATTATAATAATTAATTGATAAATTAATATTAATCTTTATTTCAATATTTTAATTATAAAATGAAAAAACATGCAGGCGTAAGTATGATCCACTATCTCAATGAACGATATAAATCATTACTCTCATTATACACTTTATTGATTAATCAAAATTTGTATATAACCTATATAAATGATATTTATATCAGTTTCAGCCTGAAGTGCATCATGACCATTTTTCATGGGCTATATTATATTGTCTCACTAGTACTTTGAATTATATCATATTATTGTATTGTGAAAGAGGATTCGAAATTGAATGGGCTTTGAAAAAGATGGCAAGGGGTTATGTGTTATTGAAATCATCTTACGTCAGATACTATATCCTCGGATGGTTTTAAAGTGGTTTATTCACAGATATAGAAACACCATATGGTCTTCTTATGCACAATTCATGGACCTACATTACAAATTCATACACTCATTTAATTATTTTTCCAACGATACCTATGGACTCCATTGGTTGAGAGGATTGGAAATCGTTCTCATGAAACCCTTTATGTAGAATTTTTTCTTACTCTAAGCCTCTGTAATAGATATAAGTAATTTTCATATGTTCTGTAATCCTTGGTTCTTTCCCATGAATTTGTATGTGTATTACTCTTATGTAATAAGATCTATCATAAATACTTGAGGTTCTAGAGTCATATATAATTATCTTAGGTTCCCCATCAATGTAAATATCCTTTTTGGATAGGTTATGAATTCCTTTACAGTTTATCGAGACAATGTGAGTTTAAATCATATGATGAGGCACAATAGATTTATCATTATCTAGGGGAAACATGAATGATTCCAATGTTGTGGTCGAACCCATAATATTTTCTTGCTACGTATCCTCATGTGAGGAATCATAGACCTCATAGTTCGATGACAGATACTAAGAAACATCCACATTAAAGTTCGGGTGATGAGTACCCATCCATGTAGTTTTTCATCATACAGTAAGGATGTATGGTTGGAAGTTTCCTAGTCAATATTTGATGTGGGACCAATGTTGAGGTGGACCATGGTAGAAAAAGAAAAGTAGTATCCATGGTAATGAATGACCCAACATAGAATATACTCTCCAAAAAATTATGGGGGTTTCAATTCGGTGTTTGGACCTCTGTGAAGATTCTTGTGTATCCCAGTTGGTAGGTAATCAAATCTGTCATAGTTTGGTATGATGTGGATAATGTTTAAAAGACACCCATAAATGAGACAGTATATAAAGATTACATTGGTGAAGAAGTACCTTTTAGAGCTATATTTGGGACGTTGTAATGGAGGCGATGATGAATTGGGTGGGTCATGATCATGATTAACTCGAGAGAATGATCCCCTTGGACCTTGGTAAATAGACAAGAATTAT
This sequence comes from Viscum album, assembly GCA_963277665.1. Classification (NCBI taxonomy): domain Eukaryota; kingdom Viridiplantae; phylum Streptophyta; class Magnoliopsida; order Santalales; family Viscaceae; genus Viscum; species Viscum album. The sequence continues at coordinate 701,609,339 of OY728150.1, forward strand.
ACGAATCATGATTTTGATAGAAGTCATATTTCATGTAGTTCAATTCATTTTGGAATTAGAAATGGGAGGAATCCCATGATTTGGGATTATGAAGATGTCATTTTCACCAACAACCTCCGACACCACTTGAGACTTTCTTGGTTTGAGCAACAAGAGGAGGTAGTGTATCTAAATATTTCCCATCCCACGTCATATGCTGATAGATGGTACTGGATCCCAAAGGGAGATAGGAAAATAGAGGTATTTGAGTTTACATGTCTCCTCTTTTCATTTATACCCTAAATAATCTAAATATCTTACAAAGGTACTCTCTATGTGGTGGTATATTAGATCACTGAAGAAACCTCCTATAAAACTTTATATGGGCATACCTCTGTGGGAGTGTCGTAAAACTTGTTTATGGAAGGAGAAAAGGAGATTCTTGTCATCAAAAGGGAAAGAAAGAGTTATTTCCCTCTGATATCACTAAACCATATCGAAGGGAATAAAATGTGATTACCCTTGATCCCTATAAGAGGTATTTTCACATTATTATCCCATGATTGGACCCTAGGATACCATGGGATGTAAACGTATGGATATTCTGGGGGTCTTCACCATTGATGGTATTACTCATGTGACTCCTCATACCACGGGTATATAAACTCAAAAGTGTATGTTGATGACCCAATTATTATATCATATAGATTCATTGGCATTTAATGGGGATTTGGAATAATTCCATTGGACTGGTTCATGGAGGGAATCCAGATTTTGTGAAGGAAATTAAAGTAAATGATCAAATATGGATGGTGGAATGCCCGAAGGAACCCCATTCCATGTACCATTTATTCATCTAAGATGGGGTATCCCTATCGTAGCATGTCTCTATTAATTTGGAGAGGCTATCTTCATACCAAAGTGTTACATGGAACTTGATGTGTTCCACATATTGTGGTGGTACACATCCAGAGGTTATATCTGAATAGTGCGGTGCAATGCGGCATTGGATTCCATCCGCGAAGCAGGATGCTACATGGTGTAGGGTTTTGTCTGCATAGAAACGTGTTGTGGGGGATGCTCGAATGAATAAGGGACATTTATCTTGTGTTTTTTTGGGGTTCATCCCCCATGGGATATAATTTGTGGTTCACAAATTAGTTTAAGATCTACCAATTAACATTTTTTTCCTTCTTTTAATGGTATACAGTGATTAATACCTAGAAGAATTTATCAAGGAAGTATATATTTGTTTTTCAATTCTTTTTAACCGTTGAAATCAATTCTCTTCTATTCCCTCCATTTTCCTACCTCCTTTCTCTACTTGTACCATGTTCTTTTTCTTCTCATTATTATTTTATAGAGCATAGGGGAAGCTCACTGTATTAATTGTACTCCACCATTTGAAGAAGCCCATGGGAAAGTCATTGGCCGATGGAAGACTCATTAAATAGTTTCCTGTAGGGTTTTGGTTCATAGTGGTGGAAATCCACCTCTAAATTCCATAAACCACTTTTCACATTCATAGGACATTTTCAGCATCACGTCGACCACAAAACATTTAGTTTGCAGTGATGGTATGTGTGTATGAAGATAATAATTTTATACCTCTATCTTACTAATGAGACGGTTCTTGGGGGGAGGAGTTTTATGTCGACTGTATTTTTAAACCTCCATTTCTCCAATGACATTGTTCACCAGAGCTATCACTAGTGTCTCTACTCTGTAAACTAATTGGTTCAGGGAGACTGTGCAAGGTCGGGGAACACCATAAGGATCAACTGCTCATGATGTAATTTCACGTCATAAGACATTCCTTTACCTTTTCTGATCATGGATTATTTGATAATATTATTCAAACATTCATTCAAACATATATATATATATTTCTATTTATATAATTTCACAATGTATTTTCTTTCACTTTCCCATGTTTTCAGGACCCATGAAATTATCCCCATTTGGATGGGTTCTGATCATGATAAAGAGGATGCTATTCTGATTTACAATTTTTTCCTTACTTGAACTATTTTTTTCTATAATGATCGACCCATAAGGGGACCAAACCTATATCTAGGGGTCTGGGTCATTTGTATTTGAAAACTTTTATTAGCGAAATATGCAGTATCGATTTTATCTCGCTTTCCTTCTATAGAAAAAAAAATTGTCCATTGAGGCTGCCTTCAACTATTAAAAAAATACTTACATCCCAAGATCTATGAATTCATAACATTCTCCTTCATTCAGAAACAAAATTTTAAATCTGTAACTATGCCTTTGAATCGCCGAACGATGACTTTGGTTTTCCACATAGAAAAAGTCAATGCATTGTTGTCCTGTTCCGTGAACTGCTCAGTTTGATGGCCAAAGACCGACAAGATGGTGACTCCCTAGTTTTTGCAAACAATCGGTTTTCGGTATGTTCCATTACCATAAAATTAACTGAATTATTTACACATTCCACCTTGGATCCATTTCCAATTTTTTTAGACATACATTTTTTATGTTCTTTTGATGTAGGTACAATAATAGAACTTTCACTCATCTCAATGGTAGTGACCAGGAAAAAGCCAATTATGGTCGAGAATATTTAGGTGAACCTCTATTCATAAATTCCTCCTCATGATATTTTTCTCATAGATCTACTTTTTCTAGAATTGTTTCCCTATCCTATATCAATAATAGTTCTTCTTTATTTCTTTGGTCTCTAAGACAACGCTCATTTTAAATCAATTGGAGAATCCTTACCATTCACCTTGAGGAATCTCTATTGAAAGATCAGGTGAATACCTCTATCATTGGGGAGATGAAATCTCATTCATGCCTAGAATACATCTTTTTTTAAAATGGTCTATGTGGATGAATAGAAATGATCTTGAGGGTGCTTCTCTGATGAATAGTCTTAGGCCTTCTAGGTGCACCACAACTTCCTAGAGATCCCCAATTAACTAGAATATATCGGTCTATATCAAGTTGTATGGGTCTCCCAATTTTCATCATATTTACAAGGTGAAATGCGACATAAACTACTAATTCACTAGTGTTTGAGTACCAATACCTTCCTTTTATCACATGGTGAAGTTGGAATATGTTTTTGGGATATTCACCATGTCGGGGGACTTTCCATTATTGGAGACATGTAGGATGAATTCTGACATGCATCCCATACTTTAGAGAATACCAAATAGGTATCTCTTATAGAGAGGAATTTATTTGTTATGGTAGAGGGATTACATATTTGGCCTCTCCATGTTCACTCACTTATTTAAATATAGGTCTTGACACGATTGTCCATGAAAATGAATGGACTAAAACAAAGAGTAATTAGCAGTTGAACACATCCTACCCAAATGTCACAGAACATTCGTAGCTCATATTTATCTACCCTAAAAATTGCATGATACACCACCTTGAGTTATGATATTTGTTCAGACAAATCATATGAGCTCATATTTGTTATTTTATTGTCCTTGTTCTAGAATGGATGTATTTTTTCCTCCCAGAAATGTATACACCAATGTCAAATCATTCACTTTAATAATGGAATCGACATTTATGGAGGGACTACCCACCAATAGGGCTACCAATAGCATTTCCAAAATTAAAAAACTCTTGGGGAATATATAGGAGACAAATCATCCACATAACCTTAGTGGGACACTTCAATTCATATTTGGATGGAGAGTGGAGAAATTCATTAGTTATGAGTATCACCGTACTGAAATGGTTTCTTATTTCAATTTTCATCCAGCTCTCATCAACATTACCACAATTGATCATCGTACTATTTATGGTGCAATCATACTACTGAGTGATTTCTATGAGTTCTCCAATGAACCATATGTGGCACCCCAAGGAACAGTAATAGACAATGGGAGGGGCTTCATAGAAGAACAATCTTAAATAATTTCACATCGGGGTAGATTTTTGACTTCTTTCATAGACGTTGTGGCTATTTGTAATCCCTGCATCCTTTATAGGTTCTCTTGAAAATTTTGGTGTCTTCAATAGATCACATATATCCCTATAACCCTAGTTATGATGGAATATCATCTCGTGATCCTTTCCAACTATTTTTGATGATGATGTTGGATGTTTCTATTGGGAATTATTTATTCCTCTCATAGTGGATTCAACTTACCTATAACTATAAAATGATTAGATATGTATGTCTGGTTACCCTAATAAGGTACTAGTAAGTCTAGTTCAGTAAGATCAAAATTTATTGATGTTGAGTCAATAAGGTTTCCTTATAAATTTTACATTACACTATGTATTGAAAATCACAAAAAAATATCTTAAGGAAATTTATATTTTCCATAATAATTATCTAAATAAAAAAAAACATTCCTTCACCAAAGAAATTTTATCCTTACCTATTTGTTCATTGTTCGTATTATAGTTTCTCTAAATCTATCTCTTTTTATACCTATGCGTAAATTTTGGTTCCCCATCTAAAACCTAGGAATCCTATAAATCCTTGGTGATATAGTATTATGTTTTCAGACTCCAAATTCTCTGAAAATCAAAATCTAAATTATCTAAAATTCATACTTTGAAATTTCTTAAATTCAGACTTTTAATTATCTGAAATTTAGACCCCAAATTATCTGAAATTTAGACTCTGAATTCTTATAATTCTGACTGCAAAATTTTCAGAATTCAGAACATAAATTCCTTATAATTCGAACTCTGAATCCCTCGTAATTCAGAATCTGAATTTATTGGAATTCAGACTCCGATATCTATTGAATTTAGGTTCTGAATTATTTGTAAAATAGAATATTAATATCCATGGTTTATACTCTACAAATGAATATATGGTTAGACTCTAATCATTATTTTTCCTTAGACTCTGGAAAATATATTTGGATAAGAAACCTTATTTTGATTACACCTGTTATAGTTATGAGATGATGTCCAACAATATTTTTCTAACTAACCATTGTTTGAGTGACACCTGTACATGTCCTCTGAAATTCAAGGAAAAATATGACGATTGTAGGATGGAGATAACCATTGGATAAGTGCCTATAAATAAGACGTGATTTGAATGAGATCAAAAACATGTTGATCAATCTAGAGATTTCATGCGGTTGAAGTGATTTCTTGAGAGAGAGATTTTTATGCCCTGTATATATTGAACATCTTGTTCAGCTTGCTTCGTGTGACTTTAATTGTTGCTGTGGACAATCGAGGACTTATGGGGATAAGAAGAACGATTTTCCAAATACCTTAAAGTTTTAGGAATTCCGTGGATATGAAGACAGAGGTTCCAACAAACTTAATTTCTGAGGGCTATCAGGGATTGCAAGATAGATTCCGATATTTTTATCGATGTCTTATCCTAGTGTGGGTAAGACAGACATTCATGAAAGTATAAATGACGGTACCTTTATCAAGGTTTATGGATACCCTACACTTTGAGTTAAAATATTTCATTCATGTTACTTATTTTGTTTCAACTTCTATTCCTCTGTGTTTTCATATAGGAAGAAGGTATATCGCTTATATACTTCCTTGTTATTTTGTATACTCTGATAAGATAGATTCTATATTAATTATCATAAAATATTTCCCTTATAATATTTCCTTATGATTTATTACCAGAATATCATTTTTGGAACCCAACATATTTGCAGAACTAAAAGATATCTTGTGAATTTACCTTGTTCAGCCTTGTTATACATAGTTTTCCTTGTGATTAAAAACGAATGATTTTAAACTTCAAATTCACCCACATCTTATAATTGAGCATATACATTCATATTTTGATACAATAATTGGTATCAGATGAGGTTTCTGAAATAATTATATTCATATATATGTTTTATTGATCGAGTTTTCATTGTTTTAAATATTTCCTTGCTTGGGAATGTTTCCCTTGTTTAAAACTTATACTATTAACAAATTTTTTTGGAATGATATTTCCTTTTTCATGGAAGGAATGAATGTTGGTTTGATATAAAATATAAATCCTACTATTCCACAAATATTTGATAGGAATGATTATGAATATTACAGATATAGAGACCCGAATCTTGACGTACATAGACATTACATTACTTTTGCGGAATACTTAATACATAAAAAAACAGACACACAAGGACAGTAATAGTTTAGTGTCGTTAGAAACTTGGAACGTAGTCTTCTAATCTTGGTGAAAGATCTTCAACATCTCCCATAAAGATATTCCCTTTTTTTCTTACCTAGAACCTTTTTATATATCCTTAGGTCTGATATGCTTCGTACGTATCCGAACCTCCTCTTCTTTGAAGCACCTCTTCTTAACCTCCACTTAGGGCACTAAAGACGGTCTTTTAAGAAGACCAAGACCTCTAGGATGTTTCTAGGGAAGTGGAGAAGAGAAATTGGCAGGTTTTGGCCGAGCATGAAGGCTCAATGAAAGAGCGTTGTCGCACGCGCTCTCAAAAGAACTTCAAAAGTGAGTTACGTTGGATAAAACTCCAAGCACAACACTCTATGAAGCTAATGTTTAGTTTACTTGGTGTAGCATAGGGGGCTAACCAAGGTCGTCTCTCAAAGGAGGAAGTGAATTAATACATCTTATTAGAGGTATTCTAAAAATAAAATAAAAGAGAATAAAAACACTACTAGAAAAGGATGGGGGTTGTTTATAGTTTATGAATCTAGAAGAAGTTTTCTGGAAGAAGATTGTATTTTTTTTGTTTTTAGTTTTGAAATGAATTCCGATTAAAATAACACAACAAGAAGATGTTTTTTTTAGAAAATATTTTAAAAGGCGTAATCGATCTAACTCTGCCTCTTCATTTACATATTAATCATTATCATTTAGATGAATATCCACTTAATTATGATCCTCTAATTTGTTAACCCTCGAACCCTACAAGAGTTAACTTAACCACAAAGATGGAATTACTTAAACCCTAGGCTAGCTTCGGAACATGCAATCGCAGAACCCTGCTTTGATTGTTGTTCTATGGTTAGCTTATGGTCAGTGAATAATTAGAGCACAAATCCATTCTGGAAATGAGGATGAGTTGTGTTTAGGGATTATATTTGAACTCTACAAATTTATCCCAAGTGGTCTTGTATTACCGATTAAGCTCGCACTCTCACAATTTACACAAAATCTCGACCTCGCGTGTTTTTGTATTAATTGTTCAATTGCTTGATTAGTTTCTTAAAATTTAAAAACATAATTCATGGATCATATTAAGTGAATTACAGTAGGCTCAATGATTCAAAATAATTAAATGAAGAGGGTAGAAGATAGATCGATCACTAAAAATTACTCTTCCATGGGTGGCGTAATCATCGTAGAAGCGTTTTGCATGTGCAAAGGTTTAAAATGGGTATAACCCAATAACGCTTCTACTCAAGAATTCCAGCCCAATTAGGAAGATTAAGAGAAGAAGAAATTTAAACAAAACAGAAGAAAAGAGAAGAAATATATGAAGAGCAATGAAGTTTATTACACAAATGAAAACATTACAAAATGAAGAAGAGAAGGAGGCTTCGATGAGGGGATCCTTGCTTCAAGAGCTACCCCTCTTATAATGGTTGGAGAATTTGGGTGAAACAAATTCTCCACTGCCTCCAATCTCCCAATTCACGTCCCAACCCCTCCAAATGAGAAAAACTCCAATTTATAGAGGGGAGGGGAGGAGAGGTTACAAGTGGTTTCAAGTGTGAATGTGGAAATTCGGCCAAATATTTTATTCCAAATTTCACCGCCCATTTGACCACCAAAACGCGTGAATTGTCCGGCCTTCCAGAAGGATGATTTGTGCCACATCATGTCCCCGAGCTTTCATAAAACTTTGGGCTCAATCCAAGCCCGTATCTAGAATATATGGCCCAAATACAGAACCTTCTCTATTCTGGCGAGCCCAGCCCAACTTTGACTTCATGGCCTAATTTCGACAAACAAATGAACTCTTTATCTTTAGTGTCCTGAATAAAAGTTGTAGATAATTAAGTTAGGAACACTTTTACAAAATTTCAAATTCAAATAATAAATATAAAAATATTTATCTTCGAAATACTACAGTGCACTATTAAGTGTAAAAATGGAATTTTCACCAAATTTTCAAATGAATGATCAAATCCCAAATATTTTATAAATAAACATGTTTAACACAATGTGAGGAAATTATATCATTTATTATCAATAAAATATTCAATAAAATAGTGTTTTATCAACTCCCCCACACTTACCCTTTTGCACACCTGGGCAAAACCTCATATCAAGTAAACATTAATATCAAATCAAAACCAATTTTAAAACACATATCCTTAAGATCAATCAATTCCACACCAAGAATAAAAAAGATATCATGCCTCATAAAAAACCATATTTCAAGTTCTCCATTTATATCATTCAATATATTTCCACTTCATTTATCCACCCATGCACAAAACACTTACCTTGCTTGAATTTTCTCTCATCACTCAAATATCAATTTTTTTTTGCAATGTCTTTCTCATCTAAACTCATACAAGGGTCACCATAGGCTTGATAGATTCCTACATCGCTACCCGATGTGAGTCAAGGACATATGTTTATCATGAGGACTTTTCAGGGTTGTTCTGTGGCTTTCGGTTGGTAGGATTAAGATGTGAAAAACTCTGAGGCTGAATGAGGAGGGCTTGACTCTTTTGAAGCAAAATTGCATTAATCTAATTTTCAGTTAAATATGGTCTTCTCTTCAATCCCCATAGTATCAATTCAGCTCCATCATCATGAAAAGTCATGAAAGGTTTACACCATTCATCATTTCAGCATAAAAAATGTCAATCTTCTCAAACATGATTTTCTTGAAAGCTCCAGATGGGCACAGCTTTCCACCTCAATTAGAAGCTCCAGAAAAGGCACAACTTCACTTGTCATGAAAGCTCCAGAAAAGGCACAGCTTTCAATATAATGACTTTATTTAGCAGCAAACACATCTATTCAGAATTTAATTTTCCACCCAAAGTATCACAGAATGTGGTGGAAAAATCCAAGACAACTTCCCCCACACTTAAGCTCAACTAGATTATGCAAGTTCACTTCAAGAGTTGGTTGGATAGGGAAAATTGGCTTGTAATGTGGCATAACCTAACAGGTTGTGCATGGCTTCTAAGGGCTACAATGATTAAATATTCAAGGTAGGCCATTATAAAAATGGATTCTTTGAAATAGGGGCTTTAATACCAAACAAATGCCTCAATCATTTAAACATATGTACCTCAAACCCTCAAGTTTTGACAGGAATAGATCAAATTCTGGTTAAATCAAGTATGGTTTGGTTCTCTCAAGAAATGAGGTGAATGTAAAGAATATGAAAATAATGGTTCAGAAGCCTCACAGGAAAGTGATTTCAAATTTAAAGACAGTGAGATGTGGCATGGGATTCAAAATTCGGTGTACTTTCCATGAAATTACTAAATATTTGAACTTGAAACAAAGTCATTTCAGCATTCATTTAAGCTTAGTTTCAAGGGGTAAATTGTTTCACTTATTGATATGGATTTAAAAATGGTGATGAGAATCATTTCAGCTCAAAAGTTTCAAAAACACATAGAAAATTGTAAAATAAACACACAAATTTTGAAAAACACGCAATTTTTTTTTGGTTTTTTTTTAACAGGAAAACAATTGAAATTACTAAACTAAAAGGTTTCCTCCCCCACACTTAAAATATTGCATTGTCCTCAATGTGAACCCATGAGATGATATATTCACATGAAATGCAGAATTTTTAAATAGGACAAATAATATAAAAGTGAAAGGGTTAGGAACAGCCTGATGTGATCAAGTGATGATGGGGTCATGCAGTGTGATAAAATCCACTGCATCAGTAGGATGTCCCTCAATGTATCTCTTCAAACGTTGCCCATTGACTGTAAAGCTCCTTCCAGTTTCCTCTTGTGTGATCTCCACTGCACCATAAGGAAAAACATTAGACATAATATAAGGACCTAACCATCTGGAACGCAACTTACCAGACATCCACTTCAGTCGTGAACTATAGAGAAGGACTTTCTCTCCAACATGAAACTCCCTTTTTTGGATCATTTTGTCATGAGCTGCTTTTGATCTTTCCTTGTAGAGCCTTGAGTTCTCATATGATGACAGGCGAATCTCCTCAAGCTCTTGAATTTGCAACTTCCTTTGAATTCCAGCTTGGGCCAAATCCATGTTGCATTTCTTTATAGCCCAATATGCCCGATGCTCTACTTCCACGGGGAGATGACACGCTTTCCCAAAAACAATACGAAATGGGGACATACCAATGGGGGTCTTGTATGCTGTCCTATAAGCCCACAATGCATCATCCAAGCGCTTGCTCCAATCCTTCTTATTTGGCTGCACAGTTTTCTCCAAGATTTGTTTCAACTCACGATTTGAAACCTCAGCCTGGCCATTTGTTTGGGGGTGGTATGGTGTTGATGTTTTGTGTGTCACCCCATACTTTCGAAGGAGGGAAGCAAAATTCCTATTGCAAAAGTGTGTCCCTTGGTCACTGATGATGGCCTTTGGTACTCCAAACCTGCAAAAAATCTGTGCTTTGACAAAGTCCACAACAACATGAGAATCGTCAGTCCTGGTGGCCTTGGCCTCCACCCATTTTCTCACATAATCAACAGCAACCAAAATATACAAAAATCCAAATGAACTAGGAAAAGGACCCATAAAGTCGATGCCCCATACATCAAAAATCTCACAAAATAGTATGGGTTGTTGGGGCATCTCATGTCTCCTAGAAATGTTCCCAGTGTGTTGGCAACGAGAGCATGACTTACAAAACAAATGGGCATCATGGAACAAGCTAGGCCAATATAATCCAGAGTCTAAAACCTTCCTAGCTGTCCGTTGGGGTCCAAAGTGTCCACCACAAGCAAGTGTATGACAGAAATGCAAAACAGACTCAAACTCATGATCGGGAACACACCTCCTAATGACTTGGTCACTACACATGCGCCAGAGGTATGGATCATCCCACATATAATACCTAGACTCACTTTTTAATTTTTGGACTTGATGCTTCTTCAAATTTACTGGGATTTCAGAGCCAACAATGTAATTAACTAAATCAGCATACCAAGGATGCTTACCTGAGATGGTATAGAGATGCTCATCGGGGAAAGTTTCCCGAAGTGGTACCTGGTCCAATGTGTCACCCTCTAGTGTGTGAGTAAGCCTACTCATGTGGTCCGCCACCAAATTCTCTGATCCCTTCTTGTCCTTTATCTCAATATCAAATTCTTGAAGAAGGAGCATCCAACGGATAAGTCGTGGCTTTGCATCTGGCTTCTTTAGGAGGTACCTCAAAGCTGCATGGTCAGAAAAAAAAACTACTTTAGAGCCCAATAAATATGAACGGAATTTATCTAAGGAAAATATGACAGCAAGAAACTCCTTTTCTGTGGTAGTGTAGTTTGATTGGGCTTAATCTAGTGTCCTCGATGCATAGGCGATCACATGTGAACGTCCTTCCACCCTCTGAGATAAGACAGCTCCAACCGCGAAGTTGGAGGCGTCACACATAAGCTCAAATGGAAGGTCCCACCGTGGGGGCTGTATGATTGGTGGAGTGGTCAGACACTTCTTCATCTCATCAAATGATACCCTGCATGAATCATCAAAATTGAAGTCAATATCTTTTTGAAGCAATCGAGATAAGGGTAGAGCGATCTTACTAAAATCTTTGATGAAGCGTCGATAAAATCCAGCATGCCCAAGGAATGATCGAACATCACGCACACATGTAGGATATGGGAGGGATGAAATAATGTCTACCTTAGATTTATCAACTTCAATTCCATGTTGTGAGACTATATGACCTAAGACAATTCCCTTTTCGACCATGAAATGACATTTTTCAAAATTTAAGACCAGATTCTTCTCAATACAACGATGCAACACATCACCCAAACTAGAGAGACATTCATCAAATGAGGACCCATAAACTGTAAAATCATCCATAAATACCTCCATGTAGGTCTCAATGAAATCTGAGAAAATACTCACCATGCATCTCTGGAAGGTACCTGGGGCATTGCAAAGTCCAAATGGCATCCTTCAGTAGGCAAAGGTACCGAATGGGCAGGTGAATGTTGTCTTCTCCTGGTCCTCTGCTGCAATGGGAACCTGAAAATAGCCAGAAAATCCATCCAAGAAACAATAGTGTGTCTTCCCAGCTAGTCTCTCAAGCATCTGGTCAATGAATGGAAGTGGGAAATGGTCCTTACGAGTGGATTGATTTAGTTTCCTATAATCGATACACACTCGCCAACTGTTTTTTACTCTCACAGGAACTAACTCATCATTTTCATTTTTTATAACAGTGAAACCAGTTTTCTTTGGTACAACCTGAACAGGGCTAACCCATTGTGAGTCAGAAATAGGGTAAATGATACCCGCCTCAAGTAATTTTTCAACTTCTTTCTTAACAACTTCTAGGAGGGTGGGATTATGTCTCCTTTGTGGCTGTCTCACCGGTTTAGCCCCATCCTCCAAGAGAATCCTATGCATGCAAATGGAGGGGCTAATACCTGATATGTCTGCCAATGTCCAACCAATTGCCCTAATGTTATCTCTCAAAAGATTCAAAAGTTTTTCTTCATGTTCAAAAGAGAGATTGTTAGCAATTATGACAGGTAATCTATCACCACTGAGCAAGTATGCATATTTGAGATTTGGGGGCAACGGCTTGAGTTCCAATGTAGGTGGGTGATGTATGGATGGAGAAATTGATGCAACAGACATATCTGCACAATGAACATCAGTATAAAAATCATCACAATCAGAGAATAAAGCACCAAATCCATCAGCATACTCAATAGCCATGTCATAATCAGAGTTCACATGATCAAAATCAGAATATGATTCCATTTCAAAATCAAATCTTAGAGAGTCTTGTTCCTTAAAAATGGGTGTAGAAGTATTCTTAGACATCAAACTAGAACCAATACTCATAATCTCCCTAAGCATAGGACAATCAAATTCTATGGAGTTTTTATTTGGTGGTTCAAAATGGGAGATAACAAAAGCAGAATGGTCCTCTGAGGGGTACTTCATGGAATCCATAACATTAAATATCACAACTTCATCCCCAAATTCCATGGAAAGTGTACCCTCATTGACATTTATGATAGTTTTTACAGTTTTGAGGACGGGTCTACCTAAGATAATGGGGGCATGAGAACTTACCTGATCATCCTCCATGTTAAGAACATAGAAATCCGCTGGAAAGATCATGTCTCTTACCCGGACAAGTACATCCTCAAGGACTCCCGCTAGATATTCCGTAGCTCTATTCGCCAATTGCACCACTACTCTTGTTGGCTTCAACTCACCAACCTACAAGGAAGAGAATACAGAGTGAGGCATCACATTTATGGAAGCTCCCAAATCACAAAGAGCATCAGAGAAGTGCAACTCCCCTATGGTACATGGGATGGTGAATGCCCTAGGTTCCTTGCACTTTGTTGGCATTGCTAGAGTTGGTGTAATCAGTGCCGAGATATTCCTTCCAAGGTTGATCCTCTCATTCCCCTTGAGCCCTCTTCGATTGGTGCAGAGTTCTTTTAAGAATTTGGAATACCTTGGGATTTGCTTAATGGCTTCAAGTAGAGGAATGTTGATCTCCACACGCTTAAATGTGTCCAAAACCTCCTTTTTCATTGCTTCTTCAGCCATCTTCCTGGTTTGAACAACCCTGTTTGGAAAAGGAAGGGGTTTAGGAGGAACATCATCAATCTTTTTCTTACCTTTATCTTTCTCCTTGGATTTCTCATCAGTTGGTATGGAATGCGGCTTCTCTGAAGTTGAGGTGAATCCCGGTGGAATGGTAGGTGTAGATGTATCATTCATTTCCTTCCCACTTCTCAATGTGATGGCACTAACATTCCCCTTTGGATTTGGAGTGGGTTGGGAAGGTAGATTTCCAGAATTCTTACTCACAAGTTCATGGAGGGCAGTGGCAATCTGACTCATTTGAGTCTTCAACTCTCTCAACTCCGAACCTTGACTCTTCAGTTCATTCTGTTGATTAAGAACAATTTGCTTCAAAAGATCATCAGTATTAGAATCTACCTTTGGTGGATGATTCCCTTGTTGTTGACTTGTTGATGTTTGAGCTTCAAATCTCCTTTGGGGTTGTTGGAAACCCTGCTGGTAAGGCGGAGGCTGCTGGAAGTTTGGTTGAAAAGGGGGCCTTTGTTGTTGTCCAGATCCATACCTCATGTCCGCTAGATCTTTCCACCCTTGGTTGTATGTTGGATCAAACTTCTTTTGGGGATATGGTTGTTGTTGTTGCTGCTGAAATGGTCTCCCAGGGAACACTGCTGCACAATCTTCTATTTCTTGGAGTTGTGGGCAACAGTCAGTCGGGTGGCTTGTCTCAGTGCAAATACCACAAGGCCTTGAAGGAGGGGGTAGAGAAGTCTTTTGTGCCAATACAATCTGCCTCACCATAGTTGTCAATTCTTCTAACTTAGTATCAATCAAATGACTTTCAAGAGAAGAAGGACTTACTTGATGTACTCCTCGAACATGTGGTGTACCTCTATCACCAAATTGTTGGGAATTTTGGGCCATCTTGTCAATAAATGCTCGTGCAGCTACTGGTGTCTTGTCCACCAATGCTCCTCCAGCTGCAGCATCCACCATGCTCATCTCCATGGGTGTGAGTCCTTCGTAGAAGTACTGGATGAGTAATTGCTCACTGATTTGGTGATGCGGACAGCTTGCACACAACTTCTTGAATCTCTCCCAGTACTCATACATTGACTCCCCTTGGGCTTGCTTGATCCCCGAGATCTCCTTACGAATGGATGTGGTCCTTGATGCTGGAAAAAATCTCTGCAAGAAAAGACGTTTCAAATCGTTCCAACAAGTTACATCTTCGGGTTGTAAATAATACATCCAATCTTTCGCAGCTCCATCAAGTGAGAATGGGAATGCTCTTAGTTTGATTTGATCTTCAGAGACATTTCTAGGTTTTAGGGTTGAGAAAACCACATTAAATTCTTTCAAATGTTTATTGGGATCCTCACCAGAGAGGCCATGAAACTTTGGAAGTATGTGAATTAACCCAGATTTCAGTTCGAAGTCCGATTCGAGATTTGGGTATGCAATACAATTTGGTTGATAGTTAATATCAGGTGCAGCCAATTCTCGAATGGTTCTATTAAGTTCATTTCCATTGTTTCCAGCCATTGGTTCTTGTTTTATGGTTGAATTTGAATTGCTTCCAATTTCAATGTTCTGATATTGGAGTAATTCTCTAACTGGTTGAATGTTGAAACTTCCCGTAGATTGAGAATGTCTGATTCGTGCCCTAAGGCTACGTTCAATCTCAGGGTCAAGATCTAAGAGATCTTCGGGATTAGTTCGAGTCATAGATCAAATAAAAATGAAAAGAAAGAAGGTGGACCATAGTAAAATAAAAATGAGAAGTTTGAGTTGATGGTCCAAAGAGAAGTAGAAGAAATTAAAAGAAGAAGAAGAAAAATCAGATTGGGTAAAGAAGGAAGAAAGAATAGAGGAAGAGAATAAAATGTAAGATAAAATAAATACCTCTAATTGGTTGAAATAATTACTTGCCTCCCCGGCAACGGCGCCAATTTGAAAGAGCGTTGTCGCACGCGCTCTCAAAAGAACTTCAAAAGTGAGTTACGTTGGATAAAACTCCAAGCACAACACTCTATGAAGCTAATGTTTAGTTTACTTGGTGTAGCATAGGGGGCTAACCAAGGTCGTCTCTCAAAGGAGGAAGTGAATTAAAACATCATATTAGAGGTATTCTAAAAATAAAATAAAAGAGAATAAAAACACTACTAGAAAAGGATGGGGGTTGTTTATAGTTTATGAATCTAGAAGAAGTTTGCTGGAAGAAGATTGTATTTTTTTTGTTTTTAGTTTTGAAATGAATTCCGATTAAAATAACACAACAAGAAGATGTGTTTTTTAGAAAATATTTTAAAAGGCGTAATGGATCTAACTCTACCACTTCATTTACATATTAATCATTATCATTTAGATGAATATCCACTTAATTATGATCCTCTAATTTGTTAACCCTCGAACCCTACAAGAGTTAACTTAACCACAAAGATGGAATTACTTAAACCCTAGGCTAGCTTCGGAACATGCAATCGCAGAACCCTGCTTTGATTGTTGTTCTAAGGTTAGCTTATGGTCAGTGGTTAATTAGAGCACAAATCCATTCTGGAAATGAGGATGAGTTGTGTTTAGAGATTATATTTGAACTCTACAAATTTATCCCATGTGGTCTTGTATTACCGATTAAGCTCGCACTCTCACAATTTACACAAAATCTCGACCTCGCGTGTTTTTGTATTAATTGTTCAATTGCTTGCTTAGTTTCTTAAAATTTAAAAACATAATTCATGGATCATATTAAGTGAATTACATTAGGCTCAATGATTCAAAATAATTTAATGAAGAGGGTAGAAGATAGATCGATCACTAAAAATTACTCTTCCATGGGTGGCGTAATCATCGTAGAAGCGTTTTTCATGTGCAAAGGTTTAAAATGGGTATAACCCAATAACGCTTCTACTCATGAATTCCAGCCCAATTAGGAAGATTAAGAGAAGAAGAAATTTAAACAAAACAGAAGAAAAGAGAAGAAATATAAGAAGAGCAATGAAGTTTATTACACAAATGAAAACATTACAAAATGAAGAAGAGAAGGAGGCTTCGATGAGGGGATCCTTGCTTCAAGAGCTACCCCTCTTATAATGGTTGGAGAATTTGGGTGAAACAAATTCTCCTCTGCCTCCAATCTCCCAATGCACGTCCCAACCCCTCCAAATGAGAAAACTCCAATTTATAGAGGGGAGGGGAGGAGAGGTTACAAGTGGTTTCAAGTGTGAATGTGGAAATTCGGACAAATATTTTATTCCAAATTGCACCGCCCATTTGACCACCAAAACGCGTGGATTGGCCGGCCTTACAGAAGGATGATTTGTGCCACATCATGTCCCCGAGCTTTCATCAAAATTTGGGCTCAATCCAAGCCCGTATCTAGAATATATGGCCCAAATACAGAACCTTCTCCATTCTGGCGAGCCCAGCCCAACTTTTACTTCATGGCATAATTTCAACAACCACATGAACTCTTTATCTTTAGTGTCCTGAATAAAAGTTGTAGATAATTAAGTTAGGAACACTGTTACAAATTTCCAAATTCAAATAATAAATATAAAAATATTTATCTTCGAAATACTACAGTGCACTATTAAGGGTAATACTGGAATTTTCACCAAATTTTCAAATGAATGATCAAATCCCAAATATTTTATAAATAAACATGTTTAACACAATGTGAGGAAATTATATCATTTATTATCAATAAAATATTCAATAAAATAGTGTTTTATCACTCAATGTGGTGTGAGGAAGAGAGGGAGGAGGTTCCCTTTTATAAGGGAGGAGAGGGGCACCTTAGAAAAACATAACATATTATTTTATTATAAAGTCATATTCGGTTTTTAATAGCTCAAAATTGATTTATTTTGAAGATAAGGTGGGTATGGGTATAAATACTCTAATCCAATAGAATTTATACAAGTTTAGGTTTTTATTTTAACTTTATAATTTAGATTTAACTTTTAAGTTAAATAATTTTACTTTTACAGTTTCTTCTTGTTTTCTTACTCTATAAGGTTAATAAACTTACTATAACAATACAAACGAACCCCAATTTGTTTATAATTAATATATTTAACCTTATCTATGTCATTTGTCTGAGCCTTAGATTTTTAGGAATAAAATAACAATTAATAATATAATATTTGTTTTAAAAACTATTTTATGTCAATTTTGACACTATTTGGTAATTGATTTTTGTGAAAATCATAACAGAATGATTAGTTCAAAAAAAAGTTAATTAAATCAATACTAAAATGTAATATTAACCTATAAAATTAGTGTAATTCATAAAAAATCTCAAATTACATTTATTTGGGTATTTATAACATCAATTATGTCAATATTTAATTAATGAGATAATTACTACATCATCATTGTGTCATAAATAAATTAAATTATTTAATGTCTAAAAATTATAAATAAAATACCATTATGTATGAAATCTTTTTAAATTTCTATTTATTATTTATAGTCGAATTTATCTTATGTTTAACCCTATATTAAAAATGTTTTAGTCATTAAACATTGATTTTAACTATTTTAAATATTCTTTAAATAAAATAATATTAAATGTCCTAATCTAATCCAAGTGGGCCTAAATGGTCATATTTTATTCCCAAGGTTGTTTTTGGTTGAACTACACTTATCCAATAGAATTAGGACACGTTTTAGGGTAATAATAATATCATTTTTACCCTTAATTATCCTCTTTACTTTTAACTGTGCTAAAAAAAAGTAAAAAATTACTATTCACCAAAAATTATTTTCATCTCATTGAACCGCGGTTTATTCCTTGATATTAACTGTGTCTCTCAAATTTTCTAAATTCAATTCACAGAAGTGGTAAATTTTCATTTAAATGAAAAAGTCAGTTTTTGTAACTACCACTAAGTGGTTTCACTATTCATCGAAAATTGATGTTTTTCAGAAAAATATCAAAAATTCAGCCTAAGAATTATTTGATATTCAGAATTCAAAATTGATGTATATTATGAAAAATTCAAAACATAGAAGTGGAATTAATTAATTTTAAAATTAATTCCCGTTATCAAAACAAATAGTGTGTTTTTAAGAAACAAACACTATCAAAAGATTGATACTTGTTTATATCCAATTTCAAAGTGAAATTAATTCCAATGAACAACATGGTAAAAATATATTCTAAATACAATTTAAAACCAATTAAAAAGATAATCTAACTGTATAAATTATTGCGATGAAAAAAATTGTTTTTAATTAAAATATAGCGTGTTTTTACTATTCATTAAAATATGAAAGTTAACAGAATAATATGAAAAATTTATCCAAAGTAAATTTTTATATCCTAATTCCAAATAATAATTGTATTTTGTCAAATTGAACTTATAGACATGTAAAAACAGGATTTAAGGGGGGCACACCATCAAAAGGCGGGAAAACTGCAATTTTTTAAAAATACATATTTTACACGAAAAATTTATTTAGTTCTCATACCATATTTTAGAAAATGTGTAAGATGAATAATAATGTTATAAAATTAAAAATTTAGTTATTACTATTCATAACGTCTAGTCCATGATAATATTATAAAAATATATCGTTGATTAGTGAAACCCGGTATTGCATACTACACACGCTATCGAGGTAGGTCGCGATTGCATTTAATACAAGCCAATAATAGTGTTTCATATACAGCAAGATAATGAGGTGTTGCATATATTACAATATAATCTTGGTGTAGTGTATAATAGAATATCAAATAAATAAAAAATAATATATCTCATAAAATCTCGGGGTGTTACATTCTACCCCCCTAAAAATGAATTTCGTCCTCGAAATTCGTAGGGGTTATAAATCGTTTACTATTCATAGAAACCCACATCGTAAAAAGGAATACTAAAACTTAATTTTAAAAACTAAATATTAAATATAACGATTACCCCATATAACTCATCACTGAGTTTCCATATAGAAGAACATAGGTGGAAATATAGATGTGGAAGAAAAATCTAACCATCAAGTTCTGATGGAGAGTGGTAGAGAACATGGCTATGAAAAAGAAAACAATCACAAAGCCATATATTTTTGATGATCTAAGGTACCATCAGATTCATCGGATATAAGGGCACTAGGACAAAATTTTTTGTTTTCAAGATCATTTCCCTAAAGTTGAAGAAATTGGAATTAGAAGAAATATGTTCTTGATTTTGGTAGAGTCTCACCGTTGGCCGTTCCTTGTACAATTTCCACTTCATCTCTTAAAGAAATGAAGTTGAATTTGTCATTCGTGAAGTGTTAGAAGATCATGTGATAGAATGATGGGTCATTCCATCTGTTTCAAACAAAAGGTTAGAAAAAGTTATCAAATATACATAAGTCCATTTATGGTGAGGTTAATCGTATACGATTCAAAAAATGAACTTATACATCATATATCATAGCGCTTAATAAAATAAAACTAGTTTCTACTAACCAGGGTCTTTCTGTAGGCCAGTGGTATGCGATAATGGCAAGTCGCACTTCGGTTGTGGGTTCGATTCCCACAGCCTTGTCCGACGCGATGGGTTGTCGCCCGTCCTTCAGGTTGTCCTTTTTCTAAAATTACATCATTATAACATTCCATCGATAATATCAAAGACAGTTATAGCCTTAAACTAACTTGTGTTCAACATAATCTATTTCAAATCATTAGTATTATCCAAAATAATTCTGTCCAAGATTATAGTATAAAGAAAACAATTTCTAGAAATGTCATCTACCGAGCATGTGAATACCATCATTTATCCCCGATATTTCTTGTTGATCACATTCCAATCATGTGAATACCTTAATCATATATTCTTTTAAAAAATGAATACCCATTTAACCTTAGTTAAAACATGAATGTTGTCAAATGTTAACTCTTTCCACATACCAAAATCCCAAAATTTTTATATACTCAAACCATGATATCACTTTCTCCTTATTTTAGTCATGAGCTTATGATTACTATCATATTAATTTCTCTTTATCCCTTCATTATACGCATTTCATCTACTTTCCAAAAATATTTCAATCACTTTTTCATGGTTACCAGTACCATATAATTATTGAAAACCAATACATAGACTTTCCAAAATTCCACAATACCATAAATGAGATTCCATGATACTATTTTGAAATCCCATTACATGAAAAATTAATCATTACACATCATCATTTTCATACTCAACATCAAAAATAGTGATTGCATGAGACTTCCCTTTATCCTTTGCCTTAAGAGGTTTCTCACGTTGATCATCATTGACCCGTGGATTAGAAAATTTATTAGCATAATGCCCCATTTCCTTGCACTTGAAGCATTGAAGTGTTGGTAGAGAGTTCTCTGTAGCCTTTTCTCTATTCACATCATTTGCAAACTTTTTCCCATTACTTCGACAATCAACTGCTCGATGGCCTTCTTTTCCACACTTAAAACATTTTCTAGTACCTTTTAGGAAATCTCCGCCATGCTTCTTTCCACACTTTGAGCATAAAGAAACAATCATCTTCTTTTCACCATTGTTCTGAGATTTCTCCTTGAACTCCATCTTTCGTTTATTTTCAAAACCATGAGATGGATATGTTACACCAACTTCCAGTTCTACCTTGATAGAACAACGGACAATTTCTTCATAGTTAATGAAGTCTCTTATAGCTAATTCCCTTTGAAGACTTGGTTTTAAGCCACTGAAAAATCGATCAACATTACTTTCAGGTTGAATGATAAAGCCAGATGCATACCATGAAAGTCTTGCAAAATTCACTTCATATATACAAACAGATTCATCATCCTTCTGTTTAACCTCAAGAAACTCCTTTTCCATATTTGTTCAAAGAATACATGGGAAGTACTTACTGAAAAACAAGTTCTTGA
Organism: Viscum album; assembly: GCA_963277665.1. Lineage (NCBI taxonomy): Eukaryota > Viridiplantae > Streptophyta > Magnoliopsida > Santalales > Viscaceae > Viscum > Viscum album. The sequence continues at coordinate 701,630,845 of OY728150.1, forward strand.
ACTCGTCTCATTCCATGGAATCAATTTCATCTCTTTGCCTCGTATTCTTGATAAGATTCCACAATTGATCAGCATCACCTTCCAAACGATATACTGCTAAGATGACTTTATCATGCTTAGAACATTTTATAACTGAAAATATCTTTTTAGTGGTACTGATCCATTGTTCAGACACTAAGGTATCAGAAGACCTGATGAATGAGGGTGGACGCTGTCTCATGAAGGATTCAACAGAATGTTGCTTCTTTCTATGCTCATTTTGAAGTCCAGAATGATTCATAGCTTGTGTAAGTATAGAAATAAGATTTTTCACTCCATCTCCCATGACATTGGTTTGGTCAGGAGGAAAATCATTGCATTGTACATTACATTGATCAACACGGTTCCTTCGGGTTCCAGCCATCGTTTAAAACCCAAAAATAATAGTGTGAGAGGAAAATACCATGCTAAGGAAAATAACATAATAAAGGGGGAGTACCTTCAATATCTAACATCTTAGGTTTAATTCTAAGATCATTAGTGTAATTCTAGGACTATAACCAATACGTATACTTAACCTTAGGGACATCCCTAGACATACCATAGAAATATCTCTAGGGATTTCACTAAAGTTTTTGCATCCTAGTTTCCAATGGTTAACTAAACCTTTCCTCTGATACCAACTGTAGAGACCTGAAACGTGACGTACATAGACATTACATTACTTTTGAGGAATACTTAATAAATAACAAAAACAGACACACAAGGACCGTAATAGTTTAGTGTCTTTGAAAACTTGGAACGTAATCTTCTAATCATGGTGAAAGATCCTCAACATCTCCCATAAAGATCTTCCCCTTTTTTTCTTACCTAAAACCTTTCTTTATATCCTTAGGTCTGATATGCTTCGTACGTATCTGAACCTCCTCTTCTTTGAAGTTCCTCTTCTTAACCACCTCTTAGGGCACTAAAGATGGTCTTTTAAGAAGACCAGGACCTCTAGGATGTTTCTAGGGAAGTGGATAAGAGATATTGTTAGGGGTTGGCCAAGATTGAAGGCTCAAAGTGGCGTGAGGAAGAGAGGTAGGAGGTTCCCTTTTATATGGGAGGAGAGGGGAACCTTAGGAAAACTTAACATATTATTTTATTATAAAGTCATATTTGGTTTTTAATATCTCAAAATTGATTTATTTAGAAACTAAGGTGGGTATGGGTTGAAATACTCTCATCCAAAATAATTTAGACAAGTTTAGGTTTCTATTTTAACCTTATCATTTAGATTTAACTTTTAAGTTAAATAATTTTACTTTTACCGTGTCTTCTTGTTTTCTTATACTATAAGGTTAATAAACTTACTATAACAAGACAAACGAACCCCAAGTTGTTTATTATTAATATATATAACATTATCTAAGGCATTTGGCCGAGCCTTAGATTTTTATGAATAAAATAACAATTAATAATACAATATTTGTTTTTAAAACTATTTTATGTCAATTTTGACACTATTTAGTAATTGATTTTCTAGAAAATCATAACATAATTATTAGTTCAAAAAAAAGATAATTAAATCAATACTAACATGTCATATTAACCTATAAAATTATAGGAATTAATAAAAAGTCTCATATTACATTTATTTGGGTATTTATAACATCAATTATGTCAATTATCATTAATGAGATAATTACTGCATAATCATTGTGTCATAACTAAATTAAATTATTTAATGTCTAAAAATTATAAATAAAATACAATTACGTAGGAAATATTTTTATCTTTTTAATGAATATTTATAGTCGAATTTATCTTATGTATTATCCTATATTAAAAATGTTTTAGTTATTAAACCTTGATTTTAACTATTTTAACTATTCTTTAAATAAAATAATATTAAATGTCCTAATCTAATCCAAGTGGGCCTAAATTGTCATATTTTATTCATAAGTTTGTTTTTCGTTGAATTACACTTATCCAATAGAATTAGGAAATGTTTTAGGGTAATAATAATATCATTTTTACCATTAATTACCCGATTTACTTTTAACTGTGGTAAAAAAAGTAAAAAGTTAGTATTCACCAAAAATTATTTTCTTCTCATTGAACCACATTTTAGTACTTGATATTAACCGTGTCTCTCGGATTTTCAAAATTCAATTCACAGAAGTGGTAAAATTTCATTTAAATGAAAAAGTCAGTTTTTTTAACTACCACTAAGTGGTTTCACTATTCATCGAAAATTGAAGGTTTTCAGAAAAATATCAAAAATTAAGTATAAGAATTATTTGATATTATTAATTCAAAATTGATGTCTATTTTTCCAAATTCAAAACATAGAAGTGGAAATAATTAATTTTAAAATTAATTCCCGTTATCAAAACAAATAGCGTGTTTTTAAGAAACAAAAACTATCAAAAGATTGATACTTGTTTATATACAATTTCAAAGTGAAATTAATTCCAATGAACAACATGGTAAAAATATATTCTAATTAAACTTTAAACCCAATTAAAAATATAATATAACTATATAAATTATTGCGATGAAAAAAATTGTTTTTAATTAAAATATAGCGTGTTTTTATTATTCATTAAAATATGAAAGTTATCAGAATAATATGAAAAAATTATCCAAAGTAAATTTTTATATCCTGATTCCAAAGAAGAATTTTATTTTGTCAAATTGAACTTATAGACATGTCAAAAACAAGATTTAAGGTGGGGGCGCCATCAAAAGTCGGTAAAACTGTAATTTTTGAAAAATACATATTTTACACTAAAAATTTATTTTGTTCTCATAAAATATTCTAGAAAATGTGTAAGATGAATAATAACGTTATAAAATTCAAAATTTAGTTAATACTATTCATAGAGGCTGGTCCATAATAATATTATAACAATATATCATTATTTAGTGAAACCCGGTATTGGGTACTACACATGCTATCAAGGTAGGTCGTGATTGCGTGTAATGCAAGCCAAGAATAGTGTTGAAAATACTGCAAGCTAATGAGGTGTTGCATATAGTACAAGATAATATTGGTGTAGTGTATAATAGAAGATCAAAGAAATTAAAAATAATATATCTCATAAAATCTCAGGGTGTTACAACAGAGATTGTATGAAGACATATGTTATTAATACTGTAGTTGAAATCTTCTTTATGCTTACAAGAGAATACAAGATTCCTGATAAAAACCCAAAAATTTTATTAATCAAGAAAAGTTATAATATCAACTAAACTACAAGTTACGTAATACATTGTTAGGTTCTATGTCTAGGAATATATATAGTCAAATTTTTTCTTTTGATTCTACTCACTATATTTGGATGAAATTGGAGGTTACACATTTTGGTACATAAAATGTTATAGAATCTAGAAGAGCTATGCTAAGAACATAATATCATTTATTTCTATTTTCTTATAGAGAACAAGTGTGAAATATGAAACAAAGGTTGATGACTATTATTAATAGTTTATAATCTATGGGAAAGAAAGGCCTTGATGATGATGCTTTTGTCGACATGATTATAGATATCAGGCATAATTAGTGAGAATCTAAGTGAATAATAATTTATGAGAATAAGAAAGTATCTCAAATTACTCATGATGAGATTTTTTGATCTCTTCTTTAATGCGACACAAGCACGAAAAGATATGTTGATATGATTATGAATAGTAATGGAAAGGGAACTATATCCTTTACAACTACTAAAGCTAACACTCCTGAAAGTGTTACCGGATCCAAGTCTAAGAAAGTCATCGTTTTATCATAATATAGTGAATTTGAACATCTTAAAAATGAGATAGCTAATCGGGATCAATTGTTGAACAAGATAGTCAGGAAGAAAGACTTTCAATATATATTTAATAATACATAATGAAAAGAAATGAAAAAAATCAGAAGTCACTTTTTATGAAAGCAAATGAACGGGGCATATAAGGAAAAATTGACATATGGTTAAGAAAATGTATAGAAATGAAATGCATTATCATAGGAATAGGAATAAGTATTACAAGGATAAATCTAAGAATGTATTGAAGGCCTGTAACACCCCAAGATTCCTTGGTACATTTCCCTTTGAATATTGAAATGGCTTGCATTGTTAGCAACTTAGAGATTCAAACACACTGCCGCCAAACAAATAAGTCGTTATAAATAGTAATACCCACTTTTTGAAATTTTATAAATTTTATTTTTCAAAATGGACTTCATTTTTAAATTATGAATAATGAAATTAGCATAGGGTGAATTTTTGGTATTTTTCTGAAATCTTTAAATTTTTTATGTATAGTGAAAAACAATATGTTATTGTTAAAAACCGACTTTTTCTATAAACAATTATTTATTTTATTTAAATTTATTTTAGGTAAAAATAGATTCATAATTCCTATAATAGTTCAATTTAATTCATTGCAGTAATTTTATAGTATGTTTAGATATATAAAATTTTATTGTAGTTTTTATGGACTTTTTCCCACCTATTATAAGCATTTGAAAATTTGCATAAAACATAATTTTACTGCTTTTGTGAGTTGAAAATAAAAAATCTAAGAAACACAGTTAATATAAGTATGTAAAATTTTTTTCAATAAGATGAAAATAATTTTTTGGGGAATAGAAACTTTTGACTTTTATTTACCGTGGTTAAAGATAAATAATGTAAATAAAAGTAATAATAATATTATAATAATTACTTTAACACTTTACCTAACATTATTGGATGTGTCATGGCCAACCAAGGGAATCCTTGGGTCGGTTTTGGGACCCCCTGGAGCCACTTGAGTGTGATAATGACAGTTTATATTAATTACTTTAAAGTAAAGGCAAAAATGACATAAACACATATCTTTTAGTAAAACATATTTTACATGGGTTATATAGGCTATCCTTTTGACAATAAATATTCATTAGAAATATAGAATGATTTCATACATAATGGTATTTATTTTATAATTTTTATAAAATAGATAATAATAAAAATTTAAGACATAAAGATGATGAATTAATTGCCATATTAATAAAAAATTAATATAATTGATATTATAAATATCCCACTAAATTTATTTTGAGACTTTTGATGAATTACACTAATTTTCCTCGTTAATATGAAATGTTAGGGTTGATTAAATTAATTTTCTTTGAATTAATAATGTTGTTATGAATTTAACGAAATCAAAATACCAAATAGTGTCAGAATTGACATAAAAGAGTTTTTATAACAAATATTATATTGATATAGTATTCATAAAAATCTATGGATTGGGAAAATGACTTAGATAAGGTTATATATATATTAATAATGAACCAGTTGGGGTTATCTTGGCTTCTAATAGTAATTTTATTAACTATATAATATAAAAATTCAAAGAGGCATGGTAAATGTCAAACTATTTAATAACAAATATTTCACCATTATAAAGGATGATACTACTAAAATATCATTAACAAATAAATATTAGAAGACCATATATGATATCATATTTATGTATATGTTTTTTGTATAATTTAATAATTATTATTTCACCATTATACAGGATGTTAAGCTACCCTCGACCAAGGAAAAGTACAAGTTAAGGGTTGATTTAACAATCTCTTTATAATTTGAGGTTTTGTTTACAGAAGTATCTATTGGGAATTCATTATCATCGACATCCATGTTTCATAAAAATTTATTCCAAAACATTTTTACTAATTACTGAACTATGGGTTAAATTCATTTATCCCCTTGTTTTACTTTTTTTAAAATGTGTTGAAAAGAATCTTTCCGCCATTTTTCAAAACAAGGTACCTTATGACCTTTTCGACAAAATTAAGGTAAGATTGTTTTTTAACTTATACGGTGGGTGAAGCTATTTTCTTCCATTATAACATCATCGAAGTTTCCCTTATAATATTATAAGAATATTTTCAAAATAAATGTTTTCTTTTATTATTATATTACTTTTAAAAGATTTCAATATAGAAAGAGATATTTCTCAAAAAAAAGTTTTGATTTCATATATGTCAACATCCTTTGATGGATTGTGAGTTTATTTGATGTTGATTTATTATGATACAAAATGTCCATATTTAATTGAAGTTTTTGTGATAGGTTTGACTGTAGATGTGTTATTTTTATACCATTAATGGTTTATGGAAAAAGGATTGACATCTTATATGTTAGTTTTAATACGTATGTTTATGTTACGTGTAAAACATTTCATATGAGTAATACATTGGACATAGTAAGTGACGGGTGGAGCCCTCTGTAGATCCTCGATGCATTGGTAGGTCTCATTATATAATCTAGTGTCTTGGCAGAAGGCCTTGACAAAATTTTATTTGTCGTCTTGGCAGAAGGCCTTGACTATGTGGTTATGATGTCTTGCATTATGCATTACATCGTTATGAAATTGGCTATTGATATTGCATGTGATTATTCTACTAGTATAATATCTATGTGTGTATGTAAATTGAATTATTTTGATTTATATTTTACATATAATGATAAAGATTATGTTTAAAAGGCTTTTGATTTGGTCTTATAGATTCCATTAAATGTGTATGTCTATTTGTGAAAGTTTCTGTTATACTGTTATCCATATTGACCATGTGAGATCACCCCTTTCTATGTTTTATTTTTCCTATGATGTGAAGAGGAATATTATGACTGACCTGCATAGATATTCTAAGGGATCTGACTTTGGTCTATGGAGACCATGTTGTTGTAGTTTTTCATTTTATTATGTAATGTAAAACATATGAATGTATCTAGTACTTCCAATGATACTAAACTAATAGGTATTTTGAGACATAATATTTTGTGATCATGCCAATGTTATGAAAAAATGCACCAACTCTGAGTAACTAGGTTCGGGGCATTAAAGTTGGTATTAGAGGAAGTTTAGTACTAACACTGAAATCTAGATTTAGAAAATCTATGATTTGAGCACATTACCCTGAGATAGACTTTGAGGATTAGTATAGAAGAACTTTCTAAAATTTTGGTAATGTAGAGATTTTGTGTATTTTATGAGAAATACATCCTTGTCTGGATTCAAGCAGGTATAGGAGGCTCTGGCACAAATGTACCTAGGAGTGAAAACTCTGACAAGGAGTTTCGGGCTTGACAACGGGTATCCTGATACACAACAACCGGCCTTGTTCCACTTTTGGTTATGACACTACTTGGGGATATTCTTAGGATAATCCACATTTTCTTTAAAACCATTATGATGGATTTATAAGTATATACCACCAAAAAGAAAATATTTTTTATGATTTTTGTTAAGTATGATATAATTTTGTATTTATATATAGTGATTCATAAACTAATCTAGTGTATGCCATTGTTTAGAAATGGCGCCTAGTGTATGGAATGGAAACCGTATCAATGAATTTAATTCATGTAGATATTTCCCTCCTACTCAAGATAATTATAGAAGAGCTGGTGATACAACTGGTGTTGATCATCTTATGACCATACTGGGACATCTCACTCAGGTTAAGAATAATAACCATACCAGTGTGGAGATCCTTGATCCAAAACGCGGTGGATCAATGTTAGACCACTTCATGAGGAAACAACAACCAACATTCAATAGTAGTACAAATAAATTAGGATCTGAGAAATGGATAAATTCGTTAGAAAAAATATTTCAGGATTTGGGGACTAGCCAATAGGAAAAAGTTTCCGTGGTTTTTTATCATCTTATGGTAGATGAAAATCAATGGTGGTCATTTATTAAAAATAAAAACGAATATGATGAAGTATCAAATATAAAATGGAGGGAGTTTAAAGATAATTTCATAGAAATATTATTTCCTCATGACCGTTGAGCAGATATGGAAAGAGAATTTTTTAGTCTGAGGAAAAACGAGGAAGAGAATGTCGCAAAATATGAGGCTAACTTTACAAGGTTAGCAAGGAATGGATCAGATTATATACATAACCCAAGGAGTAAGATTGATCGATTCATTTATGGGTTAAAACCATATCTCCATATACCATTTGTCTAACAATCCTTCTCATCATATGAAGATATTGTCTCACATGCTATCAAGATAGAAAAATAATTCTCTAAGTCTTATAACTTTAAAGAAACATAGGAGAAGAAGATATCTACTGAACATTTAGAAAATGGAAATAAGATGAAGAAGGGAAAAGTTGAATATCCATCTTGCATAAAATGTGGGAAGAAACACCCTTGTACATTCCTGAAGGGAATGGGAATCTGTTACAAGTGTGGTGAGAAAGTCCACCAAACTTGTGATTGAAAGGGGAAGAAAGGGGCTTTCAATTTTGAATTCTATAATTATAGAGAAAATGGTCATTATGAAAATTAATTTTCTATGTGCCAAGGGAAATTATCTCAGAAAAGGCCAAGGGAGAAAGGCTGAGAATATTCTATCACTACTGTTGAGTTTGAAGCACTGAAAGTTATTGTGGCGGGTATTTTAATGGATTCCTCGGGTTTATAAAATGCATTATTTGATTCTGGAACATCGTAATGTTTCATACCTTCCCAGTTTTCTATGAAAATTAGATATTTTCAATTTGAATTAACAAGGGTGTTGTTAGCCAAAACTCCTCAAGGATGTATCATCGCCACAATGTTTGGTGAATCAGTTCCCATTAGAGCATATAAACGTTCATTATATTCTGTTATCATCATCATACCCATGATTGAATTATATATAATCCTCGTAATTGATTTGCTTTCATACCATTATGCAAAATTTATTGTAAGAAAAAATAGGTTAAAATTTTCGATGATGATAGGGAGTACCTTATCATTAGAGCAGAAGCATCACAAACTGATTCTTATCTAGATACAACCCCCGTAGATATACTAAGATAAATTATTGGGGAAGAAGAGAATGAAATAACTATGGGAGAGGAAAATAATGTTCAAATAGAGGATGTACCTATAGTTCAAGAATATGTTGATTTGTTTCCAGAGGATTTACCTAGACATCCTACAGAACGAGAAATTGAGTTTTCCATTGATTTAATCCTTGGTTCAAGGCCCATATTGAATACCCCTTATAGAATAGACACTATAGAATTAGTGTAACTAAAGAAACAACTAGATGAATTGAGTAATAAGGTATTTATTCACCCTAGTGTTTCTCCATGGGGATCCCCTTTCCTTTTTGTTATGAAGAAAGATAGATCTATGAGGTTGTGCATTGACTGCAGGGAGATAAATGCTATAACAATAAAGAACAAGTATCCCCTAGCTTCCATTGATGATTTATTCGACCAACTTCATGGAGCTCAATATTTTAAAAAGATGTACCTTCTATCTAGATATCATCTGTTGTCTGTGAGGAAGGATGAAATTCAGAAAACCACATTTTTAACCACGCATGGGCATTACGAGTTTACAGTAATGCCTTTTGGGATGACTAATGCACCCTCTGTTTACATGGATCTAATTAATAGAGTTTTCGAGGAATATCATGATGAATTTGTAGTAGTATTTGTTGAAGATATATTTTTATACTCCAAAAGCTATGAAGATCATGAAAATCACTTGTGCACCATTCTGAAAACCTTCTGAAGAAATGAATTATACTGGATGTTTTGGAAGTTTGAATTATGGCTTCAAGAGATTTATTTTCTTGGACATTTTGACTCTAAGGATGGAATATCTATTGATCCTTCAAAGAATAAGGCAATCCAGTAATGGCCAGCACTGACAAGTATAATTGAGGTACACAATTTAGTTGGTTTGACAGGTTATTACCAGCAATTTTCCAGAATTTTGCACGATTGGCTAACCATCAACCAAGCTCACACGTAAAGGGGTTAAATTTTTTTGGAAAAAGGTTTTTTATGAATATGTTGAAGAAATGGTGAAAATATTAGTCCATGATTCTTTCATGAATCTACCATCAGGGAATGATGGGTTTGTTATTTATATTGATTTTTCAAAGAAAGGACTTGGTTGTTTCGTTATCAAGAATGATAGAGTTATTTTATATCCACCACGACAGCTAAATATTCATGAGAAAAACTATCCTACTCGTGTTCATGAGTTAGAAGCTATAATATTTTCTCTAAAAATCTGAAGACACTATCTCTATGGTGAAAATGTGAGATTTATATTGATCACAATAGTTTGAAGTATATTTTCTCACAAAAAAAACTCAACATTAGGAAAAGGAAATGGCCGGAACTACTCAAGGATTATGATTGCACAATACACTACCACCCAGGGAAGGTAAATAATGTAGTAGATACTTTGAGAGGAAAGTATCATGGAGTTTTGAACAAGATGAGTGTTGAAAGTGATCATATTTTCATTAATTTAGTGAAAATGGTTATGGTTATAATCATGTAAGGTGAAACATCAATAATTTTTTCAAATGGATTCCAAAACAACTTTACTAGAAAGGATAAACAGTTCTTAGGCTGATGATGATGAGTTTCAAGAGATTAATAAAGCTGTGAATGATGGGATATTGAGTGAATTAATATATGAAGATGAGATTTTTAAATTTTGGAAGAGACTTTATGTTCCTGATATACTAGATCTAAATGTGAATTGTTGGATGATACTCATAGCTCCACTTTCATTATACACCTTGGTAGCACCAAGATGTATAGAGATTTGAATGAACATTTTTGGTGGGACAACATGAAGTGGAAGATTGTAGACTTTGTGTCAAGATGTATAGATTTTCAACAAATGAAATCTAGAAGGAAACATCCTAGAGGAGTCATGCAACCACATCCCATACCTAAGTGGAAATGGGATTATATTATGATGGACTCTGTCATGGGGCTACCAAAGACTCCTAGAAGGAATGATGCAATATGGGTCATTGTTGATCATCTTACCAAGTCATCACATTCTCTTTCTATAAGAGAATATTTACCCCATGAACATCTAGAAAGAATATATATTAATGAAGTTTTAAGACTTCATGGAGTACCCTTATCGATTGTTTTGGTTCGTGATACCCATTTTACATCAATTTTCTGAAAAATTATTGAGAATGCCCTGGATACTGAACATTGTTTGAGCACTGCCTACCACCCTCCAACTGAAGAACAATCAGAACGGAATCTTAAATCCTTATAAGACATGTTGAGATCTTTCTCACTTGACTTTCAAGGTATACAGGATCAATATTTACATTTAGTATAATTTTCCTATAACAATAGCTTACATTCAAGTATTCATATGGAACCATTTGAAGAGTTATATTGAAAGAGATGACGCACACCATCTTTTTGGGATGATATTGGTGAAAGAAAACTCGTAGGCCTAGATCTTGTTGAGGAAACAATGGAAAAGTTGAAGGTTATCCAAACCCACATCAAAGAATACCAAAGTAGGAAAAAGCGTTATACTGAAAACTAAAATATGGATTCGAATTTCAGGTAGGAGATCATGTTTTCTTGATTTTATCTCCATGGAAGGGTGTTATATGTTTCGGTAGGAAGGTTAAATTGAGTCCCAAGTACATCTGACCTTTCGAAATTCTGTAACTAATTTGATTTGTAGCTTATCGTTTGGAAATGCATCTATGTCTCTCCAAAGTTCATGATGCGTTCAACGTATCACTATTGAGAAAATACATGCCTGACCCAACGCATGTACTCACACATGAGGAAGTTGAACTAGAATATGATCTGTCTAATTGTGAAGATCCTATCAAAATTCTTGGTACAAGAGAACAATTACTGAGAAACCATACGACTCGTCTAGTAAATGTTCAATGGACAAAACATAAGATGGAAGAGGCAATGTGGGAACCAGAGGAACATATGAAGAAAATCCACCCAAATCGTTTTGTGCGGTAGATTTTAGAAATTTTGAGAAAGAAATTATTGGAAGGAGGGAAGAATGTGTCACCCCAAGCTTCCACGATACGTTTCCCTTTGAATAATGAAATAGCTTGCATTGTACGCAACTTCAAGATTCAAACACACCGCGACCAATCAATCCTTCCATTATGAATAGTAATACCCAATTTTTTAAATTTTTAAAATTTTATTTTTCAATATGGACTTCATTTTTGAATTCGGAATATCGAAATTAGCTAAGGGTGAATTTTTTGTATTTTTCTGAATATTTTCGATTTTTGATGAATAGTGAAAAACACTGCATTATTGTTAAAACCCAACTTTTTTTTAAAATAATTATTTATTTTATTTATATGTATTTTAGGTCAAAAGTGATAAATAATACATATATAAATTCAATGTAATTTAGTAGAGTCATTTTATAATAATTTTAGATATATAAAATTTTATAAAACTTTTTACCGTCTTTTATCCACCAACTATGAGCATTTGAAAATTTGAATAAAACATATTTTTACCACTATTATGAGTTGAATTTAAAAAATCCAACAGAGACAGTTAATATCAGTATGTAAAATGTAGTTCAATAACATGAAAATAATTTTTGGGGAGTAGTAACTTTTGATTTTTATTTACCGCGGTTAAAGGTAAATAGGGTAATTCAAGGTACTAATAATATTATAATAATTACCTTAACACTTTTCTTAACCTAATTGAATGATTCATGGATGACCATTGGAATCCTTGGGTAAATTTTGGGACCCCATGCAGCCACTTGAGAGTGATAATGACACCTTATATTAATTAATTTAATGTAAAGACAAAAATGACATAAAACATATCTTTTAGTAAAACAATTTTTAGATGGGGTTATATAAGTTATATTTTCAACTATAAATATTCATTAGAAATCTCAAATGATTTCCTACATAATGGTTTTTTATTTATCATTTTTAAAAATAAATAATAAAATTTATTTATGACACAGTGCAGATGTAGTAATTACTGTATTAATAAAAAATTAAAATAATTGATATTATAAATTTCCCAATAAATGTATTTTGAGACTTTTTATGAATTAAACTAATTTTACAGGTTAATATTACTTTTTACGGTTGATTAAATTAATTTTTTTCATTGTAATAATGCTATTATGAATTTATCAAAAACAAAATACAAAATATAGTCAAAATTGACATAAAAGAGTTTTTTAAACAAATATTATATTGATTTAGTATTCCAAAATATATAAGGTTAGGACAAATGACTTAGATAAGGTTATATATATTAATAATGAAGTACTAGGGGTTTTCTCTGCTTGTTATAGTATGTTTATTAACCATATAATATAAAAATACAAAGAGGCATGGTAAATGTCATACTATTTGACTAAGAGTTAAATATAAAAGATAATGTTAAAATGGTGACCTAAACTTGTCTAAAACCTATTAGCTAAAAGGATTTAGACCCATCACCACATTAGCTTCGATATAAATCAACATGGATCCATTATAAATGGAAAATGATTTTATTATAAAATAATATTTACATCTTTCCCTAAGGTGCCCCACACCTCTCTTATAAAAGGGAACTTCCCCTTCTATCAAATTCACACCTCCAAAGAAATTTTCCTCGGCCAAACCCTACCTAAATATCCTACCAACTTTACTCCCTTCATCCTAGAGGCCTCAGTTTGATCAGAAATCCATCCAATGAATCCATTTGGATAAAATCAATAGGAATAACCCGAAGAAAAGGTAAAAATCTACCCACCTTTTTCAAGTTATTTTCTTCTTCCACTTCCTCTTTTTTTGTTGTTTCCATTATAAAATAATTACACTAGTACCTTATAAATACTATGATGTTATTATAAAAATGTTATAACCATATTCATTATGTAATCCATCCTATGAATAACATGTCACCATACGTGCATACGTATGGTTTACCGTCTCCACGTTGTGGTCTAGTTGTTATTCAAAACACTATTATTTAGATGGGAATAATAATGATATATAATTGATGTAAACTGTCACAACCCGTCCCCGGGGCCCATGCCGTGACTACCCCAAACCCGCCTTCCATAGGCCAGGGGTTGGTGACTACCACCAAAGGTGTAAAATCCCGATAACTGGGAAGGAATTGACTTTATAAAAGAAAACAAGCACCACATAGTACAAGCAGATGCAAAACACTAAGTACAAAAGAAATGATGAAAAGTAAATGGGCCAGAATACAAACCCAAAAGAAAGTACGAACTGAACATGGTACAACAGCAAAAAGACAAACAGTTGGAAGAATGAAGAAGCTCATGGGTCATCCTCCTCGGATCCTACCTGAAGTGTTGGTACAGATAACGCAGCTCCTGGTCGTCCACCATAGATCCTACCTGAAGGGTAGGTACAGATAGCCTCCTCCATGCTCTCGTCCGTCAACCTCATCTGTGAGTCTTCATGTCGTGTAGTCCACCTTCGGGTACTGACTCGTCGTGTAGTCCACCTCCGGGTATTGACTCGTCGTGTAGTCCACCTCCGGGTACCGACCAGTCCTCGAACACTCGGCCTCTGTCAGCACTGCCTGTTGTCTGCAACCAACACAATGAGGTGCGGGCATAGCCCATGCAGGGGTGAGTATAGCGATACTCAATAGGGACCCCGAGACCCTCAAGGTCTCACTAAACCAAAAAGGATAAACACAAGAAGATCTCAACAGATAACCTCTACTTAGATATATTCCCATACATATACCTAAGTTATCAAGTAACCCATCTCAATCATGAGGAAACACATGGATTGTGAAATCCACGGATAACCACAACCCAGGTATATGCCCACACATATACCTAAGTTATCAAGTGACCCATCTCAATCATAAGGTAAACACAAAGGTCAAAAGTCTCAGCTCAACCAGGATTTTCATTATCGAAACCGTAACTACTAAAGAGCTCCGTCTCTGGAGTGTATAGTGGTCCTGTCACGACTCCGAGGTACTGCTCACTAACCTAAAACTGCTGAGGTACTCCTCCTTTCGAGTACCGCGGTCCTGCCACCTCACACAGTAGTGCTTCTCGCCGGGGTCTTCCACCCAAACACAGTAGTTCTCCCCCCTCATAGCCTACAGAGGTACTCCTCCTGTCGAATACCACGGGTCTACCACCTCACATAGTAGTGCTCCTCCACTGTGGGTCTGCCACCTCACAAAGTAGTGCTCCCCACTGGGCTACGTAAGTCACTCCGAATTGAATCGGACAAGCAGTCTTCAGGTCTCTTCCGGCTAAACGGTCTCTATACTCCGTACGCTCGTCTCTGGGAGGGTCCGCTCCACGAGCTACAATTCGATACTCCAAGTATCTCAAAGTCCCACGAAGAAGTATCTCAAAGGACCGCCTCGTCATAGGGGTCTCAACGCAACAGACGGCGCGTCAATCGGATGCCCGGTCTGTGAGTTATTAGCCTTTTTGTCCCAGTGGCCCGGTTGGTTTCATAAGCAAACCAACCCGGCCGTGTCTCAACTGTACCCCGAACTCTCATAGGGTATACTCATAGGGACCATTTCTCGACGAGATCAACAACGCCGCTGACGGTTCGTCAAACGGACGTCCTGTCTGAATGATATCATCTTTTTCCTTTCCAGGGGCCCGGTTGGATTTTGGGTACAATCCAACCCGGCTATAACCCAACTGCATCTAAAACTCCGGCGGAGGATGCTAAAAGTTTCATATCATCAACAGGGACGCAACGAGACAGACAGCGCGTCAATCGGACGCCCGGTCTGTGAGATATTGTCTTTTTCGTTTCAGGGGCCCGGTTGGTTTCGTGAGAGAACCAACCCGACCGCACTCCGACAGCATCCAAACCTCGAGCGGAGTAAGCCAAAAGATCTGTCTCACTTAGAGGAATCCCTTAATGTCGACGACACATCAATCGGATGTCCGGAGCTTAAGATATAAGCGTTTCAGCTTCGAGGGCCCGGTTGGTTTCGTATCCGAACCAACCCGGCCGAACGCAAAGTAATATGAATCCTTGAGTGTGATATACCGAAACGACCGTCTCGATCCAAGGATCACGTTTCCACTGACGGCGAGTTGTTTGGATGCTCGTAGCTCATGTTACGGGCACTTGACCGAAAGTGGTCTGAAAACGGGAGTCTGGGCCCGGGCGGACCCGGGCCGACCCCCCCTGGGTCGGCCCGAACCGGGTCGACCCGACCGGGGTCCGACCCGTCTGGGCCCGGACCGGCCCGGCGCAGTCCGGTTCTGTCCGGCCTGACCGGCTGGCCGCGG
Organism: Viscum album; assembly: GCA_963277665.1. Classification (NCBI taxonomy): domain Eukaryota; kingdom Viridiplantae; phylum Streptophyta; class Magnoliopsida; order Santalales; family Viscaceae; genus Viscum; species Viscum album. The sequence continues at coordinate 701,646,910 of OY728150.1, forward strand.
CTCGGCCAGCGCGGCTGAGCGGACACCGCGGGCGGGGTGCACGGCTCCCCCGCCCTTCGCCGCTGATTGAGGCCGGTGGCGAACCGTCGGCCACCTCCCTTCCGGCGGCGCACCGCCGCCGCCTTCCGCGGACCACATGACGCACTCTGGTGGTCTGTCTCTCCTGTCGTTTCGCCTATGGTCCTCTCGGGACCCGACCTTCACTGCGGAGGCCTCAAAATCACCTTGCGGCCTCGTTTGTCATCGCCCGTCGATCCACACATCAATAAACAATCTGCGGAGGGTTGTTGGGCCGTGTTCGTTTGGCCCGCAACCTCCGCATTGGATAATAACAATGGGAGAATTATTCAACACATGAAACAACAATTTTAATAAATTAAAATTGTTCATATGAAACTGGTTCTTTAATTTTAATGAAACGTTCACGGGAATAAAAAGGTATTTCTAAAATAAAATCCCTACCTCGTCAAGTCGTCACACATGAGTTCTTCGCGGATTTGATCGCCGTGGAAAGAGGTGATCGTCGCGTCGCGGAAGGCGTCATGTCGTCGCGGAAGGGCGTCGCGTCGTCGCGGAAGGGCGTCGCGTCGTCGTAGAAGGACGTCGCGTCGTCGAACTCCGAGGTTCAAGAACAAAAAGATTTAATTAATAATAATTAAATCTGTGCGTTGATAAAAACCACAAAGGAGTTTTAAAAGGAACCCAAAATCTCTTACCTCCAACAGATGATTGAAGATTTCATTGCGGAGGAAGGAACGTCGTAGAAGAGGAAACATCGGCGTCGCGGCACACGGCGTCGCGTCGTCGATTTCTGCGGTTTCGGCGTTCTTCGTCGGAGGCCAGCGTTCTTCGTGTTCTTCGCGTTCTTCGCGTTCTTCGCGAAGAAGGGTGAAGGCACAAGAATTCTGTCAAAGGTCTCCCAACGTGTAATCCTCAAGATGTGGTGTCGGTCTTATTTTATTACTATGCCAACGGATTTCAAACCGGTTAAGAAACGAATAAAGAGATAATTAACGACCCATTAATCCGTAGAATTAATTCAACGAAACATACCGACCAATTAATTCAACGAAGAAAACCACCCAATTAATTGGTGCGTTAAGAAAATTAAGAAAATGTGTTAGTTGACTTTCATAATGATGGGTTTTCACGGGTGCGTTACTTAGCGGAAAGGAAACGGTGGGGCTCGTGGGGGTCCCACCTCACAAATATCCTACCAAGAGGGTAGGATATTTTTGGATAGAACCCTATCTGTAACAACTCCACTTAATCAGATTTATGTGGGTTTTAGGTGGCTTCCAAGTGGCTTAAGTGAAATAAAATAAAGTTTGTCGTACAATTATTTTATTTCTTAACTTTAAGCCCGAAAATTAAAAACCACACATGAGCAAACGCAACTCCAGAAGAGGCGTTTCTAAGCAATTACTGGCGCTGTGATTCCATCGGTGCCCTCAGAATTCGATTCTGAGCACCGGTTAAAAAGTTAGAAAAACCCACTCATTTGTTCACTGAACATACCCGAGCCAAACTTCATAAATTGATTCCGGGCACACAGGGCCTCGGAATCAGGCGCGGTCAGAAACTGCGTTCTTGTAAAATTCCAAAGAAAATTAAGAAAAACATTTCTTAGGAATTTACGGGTATTTACATAAATAATAGATATAACATGTTAATGATTCTTTATATATGATATACCATCCATTTACTTATTATTTTAATAACAAAAGAATGATATTGTTGCTCGTGTGTACGTACGCATTACCGTCATCATGAACACGATGAGATTCATTCCCCATCATAATCATTCAAGAATAATTTTCATTTGATGATTAAAAATAATATTTTATGAACATAATATCATTATGGATATGAATCAAATACATCCTATCCCTAACAAACATGGATTATGTAACTAAGAATATATAGGAAAACGAATCAGTTAACACCCAAAATGATGATACTACTAAAATATCATTAACAAATCAATGTTGTATGACCATATATGATATTATATCAACGTATATGGTTCTTTTATAATTTAATAACAATTAATTCACCATTATATAGGAGGTAAACATACCCTCAACCAAGGAAATGTACAAGGTAAGGGTTAATTTCACAATCTCTTTATTATACGAGGTTGTTTTTACTTAATAATCTATTAGGACTTCTTTATCATCCACATCCAAGATTCTTAAAAATGTATTCAAAATTTTTTTTACTATTTACTATACTATGGGTTAAAGTCATTTATACCTTTGTTTGACTATTAATAAAATGGGTTGAAAAGAATCTTTCTATTGTTTTCCAAACCTGGTACATTATGACCTTTTCAACAAAATTAAGGTATGAATGTTTTTAACTTATACGGCGGGTGAGGCTATATTCCACCATTATAACATCTTCAATGTTTCCCTTACAAGATTATATGAATATTATAAAAATAAATGTTTTCTTTTATAAATATATGACTTTTCAATTATTTCAAAATAAAAAAGATATATTTCTCAAAAAAATGTTTTGATTTCATCTATGTCAACATCCTATGATGGATTGTGAGTTTATTTGAAGTTCATTTATTATGATACAAAAATTCGATATTGTATTAAATTGTTTGTGATATGTTTTACTTTGGCTGATTTATTTCTATACCATTCATGGATTATGGATAAATAATTGATATTTCATATGCTAGTTTTAATACGAATGTTTATGTTATATTTAAACCTTTTCACATGTGGATTGTGTTGTTCTTTGTATGTGAGGAGTGGAGCCTACTAAAGCTCCTCAATGCATATTTAGGTATCATGAGACAAACTAGTGTCTTGGCACAAGGACTTGAGAAAAAACGTATTTTTAGTCTTGACCCAAGCCCTGACTATGTGGTTTTTATGTCTGGAATTATGCATTCCATCATTATGAAATTGTCAATTGATATTGCAAGTTATTATTTGACTACTAGAATATCTATGTGAGTAAGTAAGTGGCATTATTTGGATTTATATTTTCCATATTATGATCATGTTTATGTTTATAAGGATTTTGTTTTAGTCTTATACATTGCCTTAAATTTTTATGCTTATTTGTGAATAATTCCGCTACATTTTATCCTTACTAAGCATCTGAGCTCACCCCTATCAATGATTTATTTTTTCCAGGATTTTATGAAGTATATTTTTACTGATCAGAAGGTATAGTCTAAGGGATCTGAGTGTGGACTATGGAGAGAATGTTGTTATAGTTTTTCATTTTATTTTGTAATGTAAAACATATGAATGTATCTATTACTTCCAAGGATACTAAATTAATCGGTCATTCGAGAATTGATATTTTGTGATCATGGAAATTTTATGTAATAATGCACTGAATATAGGTAACTAGGGCTGAGGAGTTACAAAGCCAATGTCACATGGAGTTCTAGTGGTGGAGACTCTTCTGATGAGTCCTCAAAGAATGAATCTTCTGATCAGAAGAATCTTGGTCTACTAGCCAAATTACCCATTGAAAAACATTATCTAATAGCCAAGTTACACAATACTGAATTTATCACAAATGTATCCTTGAATGAAAATTATACTAACAATAAATAATATAAGTCTTCATATGATGAATCTTAATTTGATGAAGATAATATATTACCTTCTTATGAAGAACTATCTAGGTTTTCTTAAGAACATGAAAATGAAAATTCTAAACTCGTGAAAAACCTTGATAAATAAAATTGTAGTATTTATATTTTACTAAAGAAGTATCAGATCTTTCTAAAGATCATTATAAGAAAACTTATGATTTCAAAATTATTTCTAAAATTAATGGGAAATCTAATTATGAGAAGGATAATCATTCTTAAGATCTTGAAAATATAACTTCTATGAAAAATATTTTAGAGACTAACTCTAGTTCTAAAACTAATGTTTTTTATGATGATAAAAAAGTTATTAAACAAAAGTCAAAAATGTTTCCTTGAGGAATTTTTTGTCAAACTTTATATCTTCTAAAGAAATATATTACAAGATGTATTCCCACATTCAACCTCTAAGGAATAGTTCTTGGATTTGGTTATACTCATTCTAAAATAGTTTTTAGTAATAACTATTGTGTTCCCCAAAGTGCTTGATTATGCAATAAATTTCAGTGTGGTGGACATTGGAAAAAATAGTTCTTTAAATAAAACCCAGTCTTGAGGTTTTCATAAATATTTTTCTTCTATGAAAATGTGGATTCCAAAAATATTATTTTCTTAAATTTCTGGATATAATGAATTTTTTATTCCAAATGTCTAACAGACTTATTTTCAAGAAAATAATGATAGTACCAAGAGAAATACATGGTAAATGAGTAGTGGATGTTCCCTGCAAACGACGGGTAAAAAAAGAACTTTGGAAAGATTATAAATATGAAAGGAGGAAAAGTACATTTATGAGATAATTCTCAGGGATAAATTATTGGTATAGGTAAAATTGATATTCTTGAAAAAAAAACAATAATTTCCAACATTTTACATGTTAAGTATCTTAAAACAACCTCATTAGCATATGGAAATTATGTGATGAAGGTTACCTTGTGGATTTTAGGAATGATAAGTTCTTAGTACAGAATTCTAATGAAGAGTTTATTCTTTCCTCCCAAAGGCTAGAGAATTTATACACACTAAACATAGAAGACCATAGGAGCCATGAGTTAACTTGCCTTAGAGAAATGGAAGATCAATCATGGTTATGGTATATAAGGCTTGGACCCTGCAACCCTAGAAACTAATGTAATTTCTCAAAGAAAATACTTGTTAAGGATATACCGAAGCATAAATTTGATTTTCAAATTTTTTTTATCCTTGTAAATATGAAAAGAAATATAAATAATGATTTAAATCAATCGGTGAAGTCTCAACAACTGATGCATTATAGTTTTCGCATATGGATCTTTTTGGTCCAATAAAAATTGGAAGTATTGGAGGTCAAATTTATGTATTTTTCATAGTTGATGATTACACTAAATTTATGTGGTCTATTTTCTAGAAACAAAATATGAAAAATATTCTTAATATAAAATATTTTGATCACAAGTTAAAAATGAGAAAATTCTTCCATTCATAAGTATTCATTGTGATCATGGAGGATAATTTCCAAATTCTTATTTTGAAACTTTTTGTTGTAGAAATGAAATTACTCAAAACATATTAGAACCAAGAAATACTCAACAAAATGGTGTTATTGAGAGAAGTAAAAGAATTATTCAATAGATAACTAAAACCAGGTTCACTGAATATTTAATAGCTAAAAACTTTTGGGTTGAATTTGTAAGTTCTTCTTGTTATACTATAAACCAAGTTTTAATTATATAGATTATTAATAAACCACCCTATGAATTATGGAATGGTTGAAAACCTAGACATTCATACTTCTATTTATTTTGTGGAATACTATTCACTTTAAATACTAAGGATAATTTAATTAAATTTTTACCCAAATATGATAAAGTAATTTTCCTAGGCTACTATACCACTTCTATGGATTATAGAGTTTTTAATAAAAATAATAGTACTGTTGAACAAAAAATACATGTTAAATTGGATGAAACTGATCTTTTTGTGTTTAAATAACCTCAACATACATATTTAGATGTGTTTTCAAAAACTGATTATCAACCCTTGATAAAATGATTATTATGAGAAGGAATGTGTTAAGGAAAATGTTTCTTGAATAATTTACCCCAGAATATTTCCTACTATATATTAATGAATAGGTTTTACCAAACCCAAATCAGTTATTTATTAAGAATCATCCTAGTGATAACATCATCTGAAATGTTAATTAACCCATAAGGAAAATAATTTCTTTATTAAAGGAATTAGAACATCTAGACCTCCATTCTCAATTAGAACTAGAAAGCGCTAACGATGCTTTAGGTGATGTTGATGGGATTAAATCCATGTAGTAAGAGCTAAATGAATTTGAAAGGAATAAATTATGGAACTTGGTTGAAATATGTAAGGAAACTTTTTTTATTTGAGTAAAATGGGTCATCATAAAAAATTGTGATGAAAATTATATCATAGTATGAAATAAGTCTAGATTAGTTGCTAAAGGCTATAATCAACAAGATGGAATAGAAGATGAAGAAACCAATGCTCTAGTATCTAGAATTGAATCTATTTGTATTTTACTTTCCTTTAAAGAATTATGTAATTTTATACTTTTTGAAATGGATGTTAAATGTGATTTCCTTAATGGAAATTTTTAGGAGGAAGTTTTTTTTTTCAAAAAACACCTTGTTTTGAAGATAGAAAACATCTTGAACATGTTTCCAAACTTACTGAATCTTTATATGGACTTAAACAAGACCTTGGATCTTGGTATGATAGAATTACATGATTTTTGTTACAAAAAAAATTATGTTAATGAAAATGATGATCCATATCACTTTATAAATAAATATAATAAAATTGTTTTTGTGGTTCAAATTTAAGTTTATGACATTATATTTTCTTCAACTCATCAATATTTAACTAATTCGTCTATGAATTTAATGAAATCAGAGTTTGATATGAGTATGATGGGTGAGCAAACATTTTCCTAGGTTTTCAAATCCATCATAAACTAGAAAGAACTTATATATCTAAACATAAGTATATTAATGATCTTCTTAAAATATATGGATATTACAACACTAAGATTATAAATACTCTCATTGGTACCTCAAATTCACATGATCTTGATGAAGCTGGAAAACCAGTTGATCAAAAATCATTTAGCGGTATCATATGAATCCTACTAAACTTTACAGCTAGTCATCCAGACATAAATTTATCAGTATGATTATATGTATGATATCAATCCAATCCTAAGGAATCTCATTTAGTGCCAGCGAAAACAAATTTCACTACTTAATGGGAACCATGGATTTAGGACCCATTTATACATTTGGAAATGAAATTGTTTTAAAATGTGTTTCAGATTATTACATTGGTGGATGTAGAAGTCATATGAAAAGTACATCTAGAAGTATTCATTTCTTAGATGATTCCTTAGTTTCTTGGTTATGAAAAAAAGAAACACTCAATATCACTTTCCACTACTAAAGCTGAATATGTAGTAGCTGAAAGTTGTTGTGATCAAGCATTATGGATACAATAAACACTCATAGACTAAGGTATGTGTTTAACCAAAACACAAATTTTTTGTGATAATACTATTTTCATTTCCCTATGTAGAAACCTAGCACATCACTCACATGAAAAACACAAAGATATTAGGCATCACATTCTTAGGTATCACACAAAAAAGGAGATATCATTCTTCAATTTAGTAGAACACAAGATCTACTTGCTGATATTTTCACAAAATCATTACACATCGATTGATTTTAATAAATTTTACTAAAGTTTGGAATGGAAACAATAAGATAATCATCCATCTTAACCTTTTTTGAATCATATCTTCTTACAGTAAAAACACATTTTCTTAGGGGGAGTACATTTTCCTGTTAGTCAATTTAATCAATATTTTAATGTTGAAAATTTTTTAAATCAAAATTTTCATAATCAAAATATTATTAATCATATTTTCATAATAAAAATTTTTGTAATAAAAATTTCCTTAACCAAATTCATTATCTAAATATAATGTATTTAAAGAATAATTTTCCTCATTACGTATAATTTTTCTAGAAATATGGAAGGTATGTTTTCTATGTTATATTTTCGTAATCATTTTTTTACATGTTGGTATTTTCATTTTATGGAAAATTTTAAGATTCACTTTTCCTTAAATCCTAGCATTTTATCATAAAAACCAAAAATGATCTGAACTTTCCAAATTACTTCTTCATCTATCATCTCAACCGTCAGATATGATCAAGAGGTTTTCAACCACTGGATCAATCAAGGAAGTTGAATCTTTAACTCAAATTCATATTTTATGATCCCCTAATGGTTGTACCACATCGATTCTCAATGAATTGGCATGATGAATCCCATTGACTCTACTTATGGTCGTTCTAAATCTTCAGTGTAATCTCAATTCTGAATGTCTGTGCAAGCTTCTTCTTATAAATAAATGCCTTTTACAAAGGAAATCTCTGAATAGTAGATATAGAGAGAGAGGTTAGTTGATCTAAAATTATTTTCTAATTATGATTCTATTATTTGAAATAATATCAATCTAAATGGATGAGAGAGACTATGTGTATCAAAACTTAAGGCACATGATTCGTTTTATCCGGAGATGTTGATTGAATTCAATTAATCAGTATGTCTCTTCAATGAAGGATATAGAAAAAAGTTTACCTTCAAGAGTTTTGTAATAACCTACTCCCTTTCCTACACTAAGGCTGCAAGTCTAATTGGAATACCATATAAAGTTGAAGCTGAATTTTGCAGCCATAAATTACCTGATATATCATGTAATTTTGATAAGTAAATGCTTTAGAATTCCGTATCTAGAATGAAATGAAGACTCTGATGATTATCCATATCTCAAAAAATTTCTGGATTATATAATTATGGGTTCTTGGGTTTAATATTCTAAGAATAGGAGATAAAAATACACTAAAGAATAGTGACATATATATATTGGATTTTCTGGTAAACCTTAGGAAGATAAATTTGGTGAAGTATATTTTGACTACAATTGAGAATATAAAGAATTGAAATTTGAAATCTCAAGTCATCATGTATGCGGCCATTATCTCAATAATTATAGTTCTTTGTTTAATATCGTCCAAAATCCCTTGTAGTTATAAGCCAAGAAATTACAATGTTATTCTTCTTACCAATGATAACATGAGAAGGATGAATGCAGGCATCTCAAATGAATTTGGATATGTTTATGAGCTACATGATTTGTAAGTAGATGATTTATCATAGAAATCAGAAGTGGATGAAACTTTCAAGATGGGTTGAAGGAATAGAATGGTGAAGGACTCTGATGATAAAGAAAAAAATATTGTTTCTAAGGAAACTCAATCATCACCACCTTAGCCAAAGAATAAAAAGACTTATCCTAATGAAGTGGTTTACATGTTGAGAGAGGACGAGAAAAATAATAAGTAAAGGGAGTCTTCTTTGTTCTTGGACACTTATGAGGAAAAATCTTTGAATTTGAATACTGGTGAAAATCATGAGATGTAAGACAATGAAAAGAAGTAGAGGAAGAAGATGTTGGAGGCTGATATAGTCCAAAACATTCTCAAGGCTGCTGAGAATGCATCTGAACAACACCGGGTACCAGAATATTTTTTACAAGAATAACTTCTGGTGTCTTTGGGAAAGAAGTTGGTGATTATTGAACCAGAAAAAGAATAAAAAATACTTCAAGAGGAAGAGGCATAAATAGAAAAAGAAAAAATAAGAAGGAATTTGTGATATAGAGGACATGATAAGGAAATAGTAGGAATACAATGAGAAGGGGAGTCATTATGAGAAACATTCATTCCAAACTTTTGAAGCATAATCATCAAAACTTTCAACACTATGAAAAGAAGAATAGGGCCAGGAAGAAGTTAATAAATTATCTGAAGAAGAAATCAACAACCATGATTTTATTCCTCCAGGTGATCTTGGGGAAGATACCAAGACATAAAATATTGGGGATGACAAGATTGTTCAGTTATCAGATAGTGAGCATGAATCACCCAAAGAAAATGAGATAATTTCGAGAGACGATAAGGGAAATCAGGTGTTGGGTGATACTCCTAGAAAATCTGTGGTGAGATTGATTGATGTTGGTGCTTCATTAAAGAGGAAATATAAAGAGATATTGAACGAATCCTCACCATGTAAACACTCTTATTCAGAATCGTCCACACATGGACATGATTGTATTTATAAAATCATTGAAGATACTGGTTTATACCATTCCATTATTACTATATATAGAATCAAAATTCCATATGCATAACCATCTGATAAATCAAAAAACAGATTTAGTTTCCATGTATATGGATAAGTTTTTAGACTTGAGGCTGATTTCAAATCTTTCTTTATTGGTTATAAATCACATAAAAGATCCTGGAAGAAGATTTCAAATTGGTCAAGGAAGAAAATAGATTGCCTGAGAGTCTTTGATGAATTTCACATTAATGTGAATGATGATTTCAACACATAATATGGGATGTTTAATTATCTTACTAATCATTTTGAGAAAAAGATGACTCTCGAACAGAAAACTCAAAAGCCAGAAGTCAATGACTTGAATGGTAATCTTAATTCTGTGGCTATGAATTAGAAGAGAGAAAGGGATTTCAGAATAAAGTTTGATGAAAATCTTTCAAAGTGAGAATAATTTTTGCAGGATGAAGTAGATATTATTTAGGATCTAGAAGAAATTATAAAAACCTTAGATAAGAAAATTAAATATCAGGATCATCAGCTTAAGAATGTAGAAAAAGATCACAAGGAGATAAAAAATCTAAAAACTTTTTTAATGATGTCAATTCCAAATGATAAAAAAGGATAATTCTATACCAAATATAATCTTTTGTTGTATTTCCCTTCCTTGTAAAAATTCATTCAGTCGTAATGAAATTTTCAATGTCCTTCTTATTTTTTTGTTTTAAAGTACTAATTTTTTAGGTACCATATTTTTTTTCTATTCTCTATATTCATTTTTAAAACCAAAAAGTGAGATAAAGTAATGATAAAAAATACTTTGTAATGAAGTGAATTCCCTATGTAAGGGGGAGTCTATCTAAGGGGGGATTCATCAAAGAATATTTCCTTATACAAAATATGGAAAAATATTTTAACAGAAGTCAAGAATACGATCCTTGGGGATATCAAGACCTCATAGGGAGTTAGTCTTATTTACCATGATTCGTAAGTAAAAAGAGATATTTTTTTATTTTCAAGCCTATAAAAAACCTTAAGTTCTTATTTTTTTTAATAAGGATGTTTGTGCTTTCAAGAATGGGGAGATTATTGGGTCTATAAAGATTTCTTATAATTTTTACATTCCACTATGTTTTGTAAATCACAAACAATATATCATAAGGAAATTTATATTTTTCCTAAGAATTATCTTAAATAAATTTCCTTCCCCATGGTAATTTTATCCATACCAATGTTTTCATTGTTCATATTATAGTTTCTCTAAATCTAACCCTTTTTATTCCAAGGTGTTAAATTCAATTTCACATCAAAAACATCGGAATCCTATAAATAATTTTTTATAGAGTATTAGGTTTTCATACACTAAATTATCTCAAATTCAGGCTCCAAATTCTCAAAAATTCAGACTCCGAATTCACAGAAATTCAGACATCGAATTCTCTGAAATTCAGACTCTGAATTCTATGAAATTATCAATACGAATTTTTAGAATTCATACATTGAATTATTCAGAATTCAAACTCTGAATTTCTCATAATTTAGACTCCAAAATTCATCATAATTATTACCATGAATTCCTCAGAATTCAGACTCCGAACTCTATAGAATTCAGTTTCTGAATTCTATGGAATACAGAATCTGAATATCCATGATTTATAGCCTCCCAATTATTCTCTAGGTAGACTCTAAACATTATTTATTCTTAGACTCAGAAAAATAGATATTGATAAGAAACCTTTTATTGGTTACATGTGTTATAGTTATGAAATGATTTCTTCAATTGGTTTCTAACTGACCATTGTTTGAGTGACACGTGTACAGGTCCATCGGAAAATCAAGGAAAAATATTACTGTTTCTGGAGGGATTCGACTGTTGGAGAAGATCCTATAAATATGTTGTCATTTGAATGAGCTCAAAAACCCATTGATCACTCAAGATATTGCATTCTATTGAAGTGATTTATAGAGAGAGATAGACTCACATTCCTTTTGCGTACTGAACAACTTGTTTAGCTTGCTTCATGTGACTCTGATTGTTGCTATGTAAAATCAAGGACTTCCAGATATAGGAAGACAGAGGTTCCAACTACCTTCATGTTCGAGGACTTATGTGGATACGAAGATAGAGGTGCCAAGAACCTTAATGTTCGAGGGCTTTAGGGATATCAAGATGGATTCTGACATTCTTATTGAGGGCCTATCCTGGTGTGGGTAAGATATACTTTCATGAATATATTAATCAAAGGATCATTATCCAGGGTTGTTGGATTCCTTACTCTTTGGGTTAAAATATTTCATACATTTACATATTTTGTATCAAGTTTAATTCCACTATGTTTTGATAATGGAAGAATATATAACCTTCTTATACTCTCTTGTTATTTTGTATACAGTAATAAGATATATTCTATACATATTAAGGTAGAATCATTTCCTCGTAAACATTTTTTATGTTTCATTTTCGGAATCAAATTTTCAGAACCTAGAAATTTTGAAGAACTAAAACATGTCTTGGGAATTTACCTTGTTGAACCATTTTAAACAGAGTTTTCCATGAAATTAAGAATGAATGTATTTAAACTTACAATTCACCCACTCTTGTTATTGAGCATCTAGATTCATATTTCGATCATACCATTGACTAACAACCATCCCACCACAGTAGTGTCAGATGTGTCATCTCCATCCTTTATAGTCATAAGAAGGAATTACATTCATCTTAGCACACGTTCAGAGGGGGATTTGTCATCTCATCCAATCCCTATGGACAAAAACTTATACCTCATACCTTTATCTGATATGTTATATGGTCCTACTGAATCTAGTTAGATAAGGAAATTACGAGTAATTTTTAAAGTTGTGGTCAATCGCCCACACCTAGTTCCAAAAACCGAAATACCATGTGGGTGGGAATGTCCTCCCACTTGGTTGACTCAACTCAGGGAGCTATCTTCTACTATGGTGGTGCTTTATAACTATATTTCCATTGTAGTGGGTGGATATTGCCAAAATTCTTATGCCATTAAGAGGCATCGAGCTATATGGATATAAGAATGGCATCAAATCAGTCTCTTGTAGAAAGAAATCCCCTAAAATACTTTTATAAAGAGTGATAGATAATCCAATTACAATTAATTGGCTTTGCATTGAGTGGAATTCACTATTAACATCTGTATCTCATTGTGTAGAAAATTGTCACAACTCTAGAGGATCTCAATAATTTTGAAGACAACCATTCCATGTTCAACTATTCACAGCATCAAATAAAGATCATTAGAGATGTTGGCGACAAGTTTCACCATTTGGAGGCTGAGGAAACAAATTCTCGTGATCTATTGATTACCTAAAAAGAGGAACTGTGGGAGTGCATAGATTGTATGGTCAGGTTTAAGGCATCACTGGCATTATCTAGTGAAAAATATGAGGCTATTAAGTTAAAATGTAATACCTTAGGGATGTTATGAAATGAGTATGCCTAGTAATTGAAGAGGATGTTGAACATAGGACTGATTTAGAAAGATCCCCTAATTTCCCATGTCTGGGGATCCTCAATATGCAGTAAAGGGAATGTCAGGATTCATTGTAACCGGTTGGGTATCCTTGTACAACCATTGTTTTGATTTCAGGGAGAGACTCCATATTTTGGTTCATCATCCCATTATAATATCATTTGAAGTAATATAAATGTATTAATCTCCATGTAATCTCCATCACCTTTTCATTCAAATTAAATAATTTATAATTGATCCTATTTAAATAGTAATTTCAATCAGATTTTAAATTTAATCCGAATTTGGGTCCACTAATTTGAAATAATTAGTCCTACCTTTATTTTTTCCTAAGGAAGGTTGATTCAGCAATCATATTATGACTATAAATATGGTTACATGAAATCCTTACAAACATTATGTCTTTTACATTATTACACTACATTTTTCTGAATCCTATAATTGTGTGTACATAACTGGTATAACATGAATTTTACTAGGAAACAATTTATGGGTTTTTTACCTAACATGATTCAAGTATCATATTAATATTTTAATTTCATGAAAATTTTCATAAACCATATGAGTCGATGGTTTAGAGATATGGTGATAGAATTTTATCCAGGGTTTCCTTTGTGGGATTTCATCATGGAGAGTGTTTTATTTTTCGATTATGGGTAGTTTAATTTCCTAAAAAATAGACTATCATTAATGATATTTTTTGTTTAATATATCTAAAGAAGACTTATATTTTACGGTGAGCAGCTCAGTGAATGACTTTCTTAGAAAAGGTCCCATTTTAGGTCTCATAAATAGAGAATGTCCCATGATCATTGAGTCAAGGATTAGAGATTTTTCATGAAATTGATTTTTTTGATTCTTAGGAATGGAACATGATGTGGGGCTTAGAAGATATTGGGAATATGAAAGTGGGGATAGCCTCTCCAATGAGATAATTTTCCATTGGTGGATAAGTTGATTTCTAGGAAGCTTATGCAGATCTTTTAGGGCATTATGTGGTCAGTCAAAAATTTGTGTCGGCATTAAATTAGCCTTCAATTTAGGATGTCCAGGTATGTTTTTGGATTTTTCTCATTTGGGTTGTTGTCGAAGACCAAATTATGCAGTCTATTGAGGGAATGATGTCTGAAAATAGGGGGGCACTTGTATTTTCTTTAAAAGAGAATGTCACTCCCATAAGAATTTGAATGGTTTAATGAATTGTATATAACATGATATAGTTTAATGTCATGAAATATAGATATTTGAGACTCTTGATATAATGTATCTTTAACCTATCCAAGAATAATGGTAAAAGGTTAATCGATTCCATAGTAGATCCATCAGAAATGCTCCATCATTATAAGAGTTGAGAAGGGTAAAGGGAATAAAATTTATTTCTGGGAATTTTAAAAACCCTGAATTGAAATGATATGTAAATGAAATTGGGAATACATAAGCATGAAAATCCTCTCTTAAGGATGAATTTTTCTTTGGATTATATGTTTTTTGTAGGCACTTTATGTAGAGTTATCGAATCATTGTGTGCATAATCAAATAGAGGTGTCTGCAAGACACTTACCTTTCATTTTTAATGGCAATAGAGTTTAATGGAAATTTGGACCCTTTTGGACACAGATTATGGGTCATGAAAGTTTTGGAGAAAGAATATGTATGTGGGAATTTTATGGAAAACAATATTGGGAATAAACAATTACTTTCTACTCATAAAATATTAGAGTATTCTTTATGAATCTCTACCCTTACTCATGAATGGATGGGCTGATTTCATTGCATGGATGTGATCAAGATATTCAACTCATATGTCACTATGTATCCTCATGGTGATAAGAATCATGAAAAACATAGTTCTTTTAATGTTTTTTTCAATTGTTTATCTATGTTACACATATGGGTGGTGGTATTTTTGTTTTGGTGGCAATATAACCAATAAGGCGGGACCTATATTGAGTTTTCTTGTGAAAGTTCATTTCATGCACATGAAAATAAGAGACAATATTATTAAAAAATATGGGACCAATGGTGTAAATTTTGTTTCAAGTATCATGTAGTTTAAATTTCATATGATTAGTATATTGACATGGAGGCCTTAATTATCTAGATGATAAACAGGATGGGATGTATTGAAATACCCATGATGTGAGTATGAATTAATGTTCAAGACATAGTTTCACGGTTTTATTTATCAGGAGAAATGATAAAAGGCTTGGGATCTATTAGAAATACATGAAATAGGAAAATATTCTCCTGAGGAATAATTTTAATTTTGAGGAAATGTCGTTTTTGAAATCCATCTATGTAGATCCATCGAGGCATTGTATGTATATTCATACAAAGGTGTCTACAGGACACTTGCCTTCCATTCCTGATGGATTGAGAGGCATATGAGGATCCAAAACCACTCGAAGCATGGGGTATGGTGAATGTAGAGGATTGTTTTGGAAATATTAGAAACACTCATGTAGTGATTAATTATGGAATTACGAGTCTCCCACATAGATATGACACACATGTGGGGTGGGACATTTTGATTCCCTTATCGGAGCGGGGCCTAGTTTTGACGATCTAAGTGTCCCAATATCAGAATCCCTAAACTAGTTTGGTTATTTCACATAGAGTGAGAGTATTATAAATATATTTGGGGTACCTTTCAGTTTAATGTTTTACGTTAATAAAATTGGGTTCTCTGTCATTTTGAAAACAACCCTAAAATTCCTATTAAATTCATGTAACTAGGACCATCCACTAGGGATTGAATTTTAATAGGTTACTGGGGGATACACCACTGAACTCCCTAATCTCCCGTAGGTCATTACTGTTGTGATAAACATGGAGAAGAAAAGGTTTCAATTCACCCACTAGGGATGGTATAATCAAATAGAGGATCATTTTTACTAAGGGTGATATTGTATGGTTTAAAATCTTATGGAAAGGAAATAGATGAACCGACATGAAATTGAGAAAAATTATTATTCTAGAGACAGTCTTGTGTATACAGTTTGTTTGGGTGCATTCCCCTTTGACTTAGTCAGCATAATATAATAAACTTATTCCTTGTTATGCACCTGGATCCATAAAATATTATCTTGTTAGAATTATATATCCTATGGGACAATAAGAACCACACAATATTTAGTTCCTTATTTAATTTACTCTGCATAGGTATGACCCATATGTTGGTGGAGGTAATTTTTTAGGTGGATAGACATGAACGAGATAGATGTGGTGGGTCCAAATAGTTATATGTCTTTCTAAAAGGACATTGGTAGTAAAGATTATAATTTTGTTGCTAGAACTGAATGTCATAGAAATGGTCATAATTATGTATCTGCAAATCAGGCATGTATATTATTTTATTCCTCGAGCATGAGGGGGGAAGGAAAGTGTAAACCATGATTTCGGGGACCCTCATATCATGAGAAGTGATATAGGGTTTGAGAGCTGATGGGCCTAGGGAGGAAGGAAAAGTCTATTCTCATGAAGAATTTTCCTTCAGTTGACAGGCCATTGTTTATTCCATTTATGCAGTGCCACATGGTATTGTGTTCATTGTCAAATAATGGTGTCTTTAGGAAAATATTCTTCTATACCTGATGGCCATTGATGTTTGAGGGATCTAAAAATTCCCACATTGTGGGTTTGATGAATGGAAAATTAATGTCTCTTTACACATGGACTATCCATACCATGATTAGTTGTGAATCACGGGACGCCCTACATAGATATAAATTATATGAAAAGGGAAAATGATCATTTGACAATCCATTTTTTGGGAAATCATGGTTTGGAATCTCCTACCTGAAAATATATTTTTCATACAAGATGTGGGGAAATTTGTATTTTTCTTTATTTTCTGGCTGGACCATGGTTTCTATAAATTAAAATTACTTCATGACTCATTATATTAAAAATTAAGCCACATATAGTTATTTGGAGATCAGTGTAGTTTCATTTCATGTTGATAGGTCTCATTCCATGAGGTTTTACATATTGAGGTAAAGATTTGGGGAATGCAGTTTTATGTGTTCTGGTATGGACCTAGGCTATACATTGAATTGATATGTCTGCAGGGAACCCTCTACCGAGACTCTTTATCCCACTTTGGTGGAACACTGTGAGAAATATGGGATGAAGGAGGGATATTCTACCACATATGGAGTTCATGTAGATGGAAGGGGTAATTTTATCATTGAATATCTTTCCACAAACAAGCCAAAGATTAAAGACTATTTTTTCCCTTACATATCTTGTGCGGGTGGGAATCAATCTGAATTTAGATCTATCAATTTCCCTGTGCAAGTCGGACCCATATGTAGGGGAAGGAAATTTTGATCTAGTGACAGATACATCCATGGATGTGATATTTTGGTGTTATTGAATCTTGTTGTAACGCCCCGACCCCAGTTACCCAGAGTCGGTGCATTATTACATAACATTGGCATGATCTCAAGAAAGATCAAATCTCGAAAGACCGATTGGTTTAGTAGCCTTGGAAACACTAGATATATTCATATGTTTTACATTACATCATAAAATGAAAAACTACTACAACAACATAATGTTTCCACAATCCACACTATAATCCCCTCATAATATCCCTGCAGGTCATTCATAACTTACATCTTCACTTCCTGGGAAAAATAAAACATCGAAAAGGATTGAGCTCAAATGCCCAGTAAGGATAACAATATAGCGGAAACTTTCATCAATAAGAATAAACATTTAAGGCAATGTATAACTAAAACAAAATCCTTTTAAACATGAACTTTCAACATGTTATGGCATAAATAAAATGAAATAATGCCATTTACTTATTCACATGGATATTCTACTAATCGAATAATCACATGAAAAAATCAATAACCACTTTCATAATGTTGGAATGCATAATACCAGACTATCATAACCACATAGCCAAGGCCTCGTGCCAAGACTACAAATAAGATTTTGTCAAGGCCTTGTGCCAAGACACTAGTTTGTCTAATGAGACCTACCGATGCATCGAGGAGCTATAGCGGGCTCCACCCGTCACATATTAAGTCCAATGCATTCCCATATGAAAAGGATTAAACATAACATAAACATTCGTATTAAAAATAGCATACGAAATGTCAATACTTTCACCATAAACTATGAATGGTATAAAAATAGCACATCCATAGTCAAACATGTCACAAAACCTTCAATACAATATAGAAGTTTTGTATCATAATAAATCAACTTCAAATAATCTTAAAATCCATCAAAGGATGTTGACATAGATGAAATCAAAATTCTTTTTAAAGAAATATCTCCTTTTATTTTGAAATAATTTAAGATCCATATAAAATAAAACATTTTCTTTGAAAATATTATTATAAGCTTGTAAGGGAAGCTTTGAAGATTTTATAACGGCGGAAAATAGCCGCACCCGCCGTATAAGTTAAAAAAACATTCTTACCTTTATTCTGTCGAAAAGGTTAAAAAGGACCTTGTTTTGAAAACGACCGAAAGATTCTTTTATAAACCACTTATAAAAGTCAAAAAGGGTATAAATGACTTTAACTCATATTCTAGTAAATAGTAAAAATGTTTTGAAATGTATTTTTAAGAAACATGGATGTGGATGATAAAGAGATCCCAGTAGATTATTACGTATAAACAACCTTGGATAATGAAGAGGTTGTAAAGTAAACCATTACCTTGTACTTTTCCTTGGTTGGGGTAGGTTAACCTCCTGTATAATGGTGAAATAGTTGTTATTAAATTATACAAGAATCATATATATTAATATGATATCATATATGATCTTTTAATATTGATTTGTTAATAATATCTTAGAATTATCGTCGTTTCGGGAGTTAACTTACTCATTTTCTTTTATATGTTTTGTTACATAAGCCATGGTTGTTGTATCTTATTCATATCCATAATGATATCCAGTCCTTAAACATCATTTTTAAATCATCAAATGATAATTATACTTGAATGGATACGAATGAGAATGAATCTCATCGCGTTCGTGGAGACGGTAGTCCGTACGTACGCACGAGCGACAATATCATTCTTTTGATATTAAAATAATATATAAATGGATGTTATATCATATATACAGAATCATTAACATGTTATATTTATTATTTACATGAGTTACACATCATTATTATACCCATCCAAATAATATTATATTGAATAACAATTACACCACGACGTGGAGACGGCAAGCCGTTCGTACGCACGTATGGTGACATGTTATTCAAAGGGTAGATAGAATACTGAATATGGTTGTACCATATTTATAATAACATCACGGTATATGTAATATACTGGAGTTATTATTTTAGAATGGTAAGAACAAAGAAAGAGGAAGTGGAAGAAGAAAGGAACATAGAAAAGGGTGGTGAAATCATTACCTCTTCTTCGGTTTCTTCCTTTTGATTTGATCAAAAGGGCTCCTTAGGTTGGCTTTCTGATCAAACTAAGGCCTCTAGGTTGTAGTGAGGGATGTTGGGAGAGTATTTGGGCAGAGTTTGGCCGAACCAAAAGGCTTTGAAGGTGTGAAGAAATGAGAAGGAGGAGTGCCCTTTTATAAGAGGGGTGAGGGGCACCTTTGGAAAAGCTAGAAATATTAATTTATAATAAATTCATATTCGGTTTCTAAAGGCTACAAAGTTGATTATTAAAAGGTTAATGTGGGGATAGGTCGAAAACCACTCAACCAATAGAATTTAGACAGGTTTGGGTACTTATATTAACCTTATCTTTAAGTATTAACTCTAAGTTAATTAGTTTCACTTTTACAATGTCTCTTTGTATTTTTATATAATATGGTTAATAAACTTACTATATACATCCAAGAGACCCCCAAGTGGTCCATTAATGATGAACCTATCATGATATAAGTCTCTTGGCCTAACCTTAGATTTTTAGGAATTTAATATCAATTAATAATATAATATTTGTTTTAAGAACTCTTTTATGTCAATTTTGACACTATTCAATAGTTGATTTTTGTGAAACTCATAACAGATTTATTACTTCGAACAAAGTCAATTAAATCAATCCTAATATATCATATTATCCTATAAAATTAGTTTAATTCATTAAAAGTTTCATATTATATTTTTTTGGGTTTTTATAATATCAATTATTTTAATTTTTCACTATTATAGTAATTACTACATCATCATTGTGTCATAAATAAAATAACTTATTTAATGTCTAAAAATTATAAATAAAATATAATTATGTAGGAAATCTTTTTATATTTCTAATGAATATTTATAATCTAAAATCCAACTTATATAACCCTATGTAACAATTGTTTTGCTAAAAGATATATGCTTGTGTCATTTTTGTATTCATTTTGACTTAATTAAAATAAAGTGTCATTATCACTTACAAGTGGATCCATGGGGTCCCAAAATTGACACAAAGATTCCCATGGTCGACCATGTATCAAAAAATAGGGTTAAAACACGTTTTAGGGTAATTTAGTATTATTATAATATTATATTTTTAACCCTTATTTACCGGATTTACCCTTAACCATGGTAAATAAAATATTTACCGCAGTAATTATTCAAAATGTCTAAAAATAAAAGTTACCTATTTACACAATTTGAACATCCTGATTCCAAATATGGAATCCATTTTCCTAAATTCAAAACACAGAAGTGGCAGAAATTAATTTAAAATTAATTCCCACTGTCAAAACAAAAAGCGTGTTTTTAAGAGATAATAACTATCAAAAGATTGACACTTGTTTATGTTCGGTTTAATTGTAAAATTATGTCCAATGACCAACATTATATTAAATGGTAAAAATATATTCTAAATATACTTTAAAACCACTCAAATTCATAATTTATCACTATTAATTATTTTGATTAAAAAAGTTGTTTTTAATTAAAATTTAATAATTTTCACTATTCATCAAAATATGAAAGTTATCCGAAAAGTACCAAAATTTCCCCTTAGGCTAAATTCAATATTCCGAATCCAAAAATGAAGTCCATTTTCAAATATAAAATATATATAATTTCAAAAATTAGGTATTACTATTCATAGCGGCTAGTTTGATTGGTTACGGTGTGTTAGAACTCGGTGTTGCGTACAACACACGCTAGCGTACCGTGGAAGGTTGGGATGTTTCATTTTAAATTTTTGATGTCCCCATTTAGTCAAAAAGTTTAAAATATAGTATCTAAAAAGGGTTCACTATTAAAATTTATTAAAAGTGAAATACTGAAAATGAATTTGTTCTTACATTATGTCTAAGAAACTCATAATATGGATTCTAAAATTATAAGGATTATATAAAGTTTAAAATTTAGTTGACACTATTCATAACCTCTTTTGAAAAGCTTGTTTGGTAAGTCATGGTGCGATTGAACTTGGTGTTGTGTGTAGTAAAAGTTATTGAATTATTTTGAAGAAATAACACACTATAAAATCTTGGGGTGTTACATTCTCTCCTCCTTCAATAAATTGCGTCCTCGCAATTTGAAATTGTTCTTCGAAAATAAAAGGTTGAAAATAGAAAATATCATTGTGGGAAAACCCACATCGGAAATTGGGTTACTAAAATATAGTCTTAATATGAGGAAAAGAGAAATCAAAGGGTTACCGCCAAATTATGATCTCGATTAGGAGAACATTGGTGGCAATTAGAGACATATAATTGGAGGAAAAACGTAAATATTTATAGGTAGTGATTGAGGTCATCAATCACAAACAAGAGTAAAATTGAGGTCCTTAAATTCATCAATCTATGATGATTTGAAATACCATCGGTTCAACAAAACATAGGGTATTAGGATAACACATTTTTGACGTTTCAAAATATCTTAGTTGAAATCCCACATCGAAAAATGAATTAATGAGGCCTCTATTTAAAACAAAGAGTGGAAAGTATGAATATTACCGAAAATAACACATACTAGGGTTCCATGTAGGAAAATATCGATATGGAAGAAAAATCTAACCATCAATTATCTGATGGAGAGTGGTAGAGAACATGGCTATGAAAAGGCCAACAATCCCAAAACCATAAATTAGTGATGATTTAAGGTATCATCTAGGAAAACATTTTTGTTCTAAGTTTCTTTTCTTAATGTTGAGGAATTTATTTATGAGATTGGCTAAGATCATAAGGAGATATACTTACTTTATAATTAGTGTTTTATCCATTAATAAATTTCTACCACAAACTCATCTTTCACTCTAAAAGATAATGGAATGTAAAAAAAATTCTATTTACACTATTCGTATAGGGTTCCAAAATAAACAAAGTTTATAATTCATCTACAAGATCTTTTAATAAAAACTACATTATTTAATCCAGAACATCTCGTGGGCCAGTGGTAGGTGATACACCCTTGTCGCCCTTCGGTTGCGGGTTCAAGTCTCGCAGCCTTGCCGGACGCGACGGGTTGTCGCCTGACCTCCGGGTTGTCCTTTTATGGCAATCCAAAATAATCCAAACTAGAACTATCCAAAATACTTCTGTCCAAACTCACAGTCCAACATTTATAAGGAAGGTAAACATAATGTAGATCCTTTTTACCCCGTAATAGCATATGAATACCTTCATCATGTATTCTTTTAATACACTGAAACATCCTGAATTACCATATTCCTTATTGATTACATTCATGCTCCCTTATTCCATATAGAATGTTGGATATACTTCATTAATCCAAAAAAAATTTAAACCCCAAAAATGATGGAATATACAAATCATTAATCAGTTAGAAGGTAGTCAAGAATATCCAATATAATTTATCCAAAACAATCATGTATTATTCCAAAATCACTACTTCGGTATCAGAACTATATTATGGTTTATCATTCTCTCAACCATATATTTTCCAAAACTTTATCCTGCTATTGAGTCACTTTTCTTTGTTCCACACAATCACAAGTCCTTAATGAAATAGTACTGCAGTACAATCCTTATATACCCCATAATTATTATAACAAGTACATTGTTGATACAACACTCAATTGACATAATCAACATAAGAACTCTAATCATTCCTCTTCATCTGTGGTAGTATCATAACTTGATTATTATCCAATAGCATCATTTGCGTCATAGTCTGATGACTGGGACATAGGTTCGCGTAGTGTCCAAACTCCTTGCAAATGAAGCATTGTACATTTGAAACCATTTTCTTACCCTTGCAGTCATGTACTTTGTGCCCTTTTCCTCCACACTTATAACAAACTCCCATTCCTTTCAGGAAAGTTCCAGGGTGTTTCTTTCCACAGTTACCACATATGGGAAAATTCTTCTTTTCCCTCTTCCCTTTATATATCTTTCTCTCTTCTATCCTTTTCTTCTCTTGCTTCCCTTCAAAGCCATATGACTCAGTAAACTCTTTACTTATCTTATCAACACATGATATTATTTCTTCATATGATGATAATACATGGGAGACTATTTCTCTTATAAATTATAGCTTAAGACCATGAAAGATATGTTCCTTCCTTCTCTTTGGATCATGTGCATTTCTGGAGTTCTCATTCTTTCTACTGGGCGCCATTTCTAAACAATGGAATACACTAGATCAGTTTATGAATCAAAATACATAATCCCATACTTATAAAACACTTAACATAAATTGAACTATTTATGGATATAATACATAATCATAAAAATGTTTTCTTTGAGGAAGTATATACTCATAAACCCTTCATAATGATTTGTAATGAAAATGAGAGTTATCCTAAGCATATCCCCCGGGAGTGTCGTAACCAAGAGTGCACCAAGGCCCGTTGTCGTGCACCAGTTCCTGTTCGAGTCTAGCTCAAATCGGTGTTTTCGGGTTTTACCCCTAGGTACATCTGTGCCAGATCCACCTCTACCTGCTCATATCCAGACAGGGATGTATTGCTCGGAAAACTCACAAAATCTCTACAATACCAAAATTCTAGGAAGTTCTTCTATACTAATCCTCAAAGTTCATCTTAGGTTTACGTGCTCTAATCAGATTTTATCTAAATCTAGCTTCCAAGGTTTGTACTAAACTTCCTCTGATACGAACTGTAACGCCCCGACCCCAGTTACCCAGAGTCGGTGCATTATTACATAACATTGGCGTGATCTCAAGAATGATCAAATCTCGAAAGACCGATTGGTTTAGTAGCCTTGGAAACACTAGATATATTCATAAGTTTTACATTACATCATAAAATGAAAAACTACTACAACAACATAATGTTTCCACAATCCACACTATAATCCCCTCATAATATCCCTGCAGGTCATTCATAACTTACATCTTCACTTCCTGGGAAAAATAAAACATAGAAAAGGGGTGAGCTCAAATGCCTAGTAAGGATAACAATATAGCGGAAACTTTCATCAATAAGAATAAACATTTAAGGCAATGTATAACTAAAACAAAAGCCTTTTAAACATGAACTTTCAACATGGTATGGCATAAATAAAATGAAATAATTCCATTTACTTATTCACATGGATATTCTACTAATCGAATAATCACATGCAAAAATCAATAACCACTTTCATAATGTTGGAATGCATAATGCCAGACTATCATAACCACATAGCCAAGGCCTCGTGCCAAGACTACAAATAAGATTTTGTCAAGGCCTTGTGCCAAGACACTAGTTTGTCTCATGAGACCTACTGATGCATCGAGGAGCTATAGCGGGCTCCACCCGTCACATATTAAGTCCAATGCATTCCCATATGAAAAGGATTAAACATAACATAAACATTCGTATTAAAAATAGCATACGAAATGTCAATACCTTCACCATAAACTATGAATGGTATAAAAATAGCACATCCATAGTCAAACATATCACAAAACCTTCAATACAATATTGAAGTTTTGTATCATAATAAATTAACTTCAAATAATCTTAAAATCCATCAAAGGATGTTGACATAGATGAAATCAAAATTCTTTTTAAAGAAATATCTCCTTTTATTTTGAAATAATTTAAGATCCATATAAAATAAAACATTTTCTTTGAAAATATTCTTATAAGCTTGTAAGGGAAGCTTTGAAGATTTTATAACGGCAGAAAATAGCCGCACCCGCCGTATAAGTTAAAAAAACATTCTTACCTTAATTCTGTCGAAAAGGTTAAAAAGGACCTTGTTTTGAAAACGACCGAAAGATTCTTTTATAAACCACTTATAAAAGTCAAAAAGGGTATAAATGACTTTAACTCATATTCTAGTAAATAGTAAAAATGTTTTGAAATGTATTTTTAAGAAACATGGATGTGTATGATAAAGATATCCCAGTAGATTATTACGTATAAACAACCTTGGATAATGAAGAGGTTGTAAAGTAAACCCTTACCTTGTACTTTTCCTTGGTTGGGGTAGGTTAACCTCCTGTATAATGGTGAAATAGTTGTTATTAAATTATACAAGAATCATATATATTAATATGATATCATATATGATCTTTTAACATTGATTTGTTAATAATATCTTAGAATTATCGTCGTTTCGGGAGTTAACTTACTCATTTTCTTTTATATGTTATGTTACATAAGCCATGGTTGATGTATCTTATTCATATCCAGAATGATATACAGTCCTTAAACATCATTTTTAAATCATCAAATGATAATTATACTTGAATGGATACGATGGAGAATGAATCTCATTGCGTTCGTGGAGACGGTAGTCCGTACGTACGCACGAGCGACAATATCATTCTTTTGATATTAAAATAATATATAAATGGATGGTATATCATATATACATAATCATTAACATGTTATATTTATTATTTACATGAGTTACACATCATTATTATACCCATCCAAATAATATTATATTGAATAACAATTACACCACGACGTGGAGACGGTAAGCCGTTCGTACGCACGTATGGTGACATGTTATTCAAAGGGTGGATAGAATACTGAATATGGTTGTACCATATTTATAATAACATCATGGTATATGTAAGATACTGGAGTTATTATTTTAGAATGGTAAGAACAAAGAAAGAGGAAGTGGAAGAAGAAAGGAACTTAGAAAAGGGTGGTGAAATCATTACCTCTTCTTCGGGTTCTTCCTTTTGATTTTATCAAAAGGGCTCCTTAGGTTGGCTTTCTGATCAAAATAAGGCCTCTAGGTTGTAGTGAGGGATGTTGGGAGAGTATTTGGGCAGAGTTTGGACGAACCAAAAGGCTTTTAAGTTGTGAAGAAATGAGAAGGAGGAGTGCCCTTTTATAAGAGGGGTGAGGGGAACCTTTGGAAAAGCTAGAAATATTAATTTATAATAAATTCATATTCGGTTTCTAAAGGCTCCAAAGTTGATTATTAAAAGGTTAATGTGGGGATAGGTCGAAAACCACTCAACCAATAGAATTTAGACAGGTTTGGGTACTTATATTAACCTTATCTTTAAGTATTAACTCTAAGTTAATTAGTTTCACTTTTACAATGTCTCTTTGTATTTTTATATAATATGGTTAATAAACTTACTATATACATCCAAGAGACCCCCAAGTGGTCCATTAATGATGCAAATATCATTATATAAGTCTCTTGGCCGAACCTTATATTTTTAGGAATTTAATATCAATTAATAATATAATATTTGTTTTTAGAACTCTTTTATGTCAATTTTGACACTATCCAATAGTTGATTTTTGTGAAACTCATAACAGATTGATTACTTCGAACAAAGTCAATTAACTCAATCCTAATATATCATATTATCCTATAAAATTAGTTTAATTCATTAAAAGTTTCATATTATATTTTTTTGGGTATTTATAATATCAATTATTTTAATTTTTCTCTATTATAGTAATTACTGCATCATCATTGTGTCATAAATAAAATAAATTATTTAATGTCTAAAAATTATAAATAAATTATCATTATGTAGGAAATCATTTTATCTTTCTAATTAATATTTATAATCTAAAATCCAACTTATATAACCCTATCTAACAATTGTTGTTCTAAAAGATATATGCTTGTGTCATTTTTGTATTCATTTTGACTTAATTAAAATAAAGTGTCATTATCACTTACAAGTGGATCCATGGGGTCCCAAAATTGACACAAAGATGCCCATGGTCGACCATGTATCAACAAATAGGGTTAAAACACGTTTTAGGGTAATTTAGTATTATTATAATATTATTTTTTTAACCCTTATTTACCGGATTTACCCTTAACCATGGTAAATAAAATAGTTACCGCAGTTATTATTCAAAATGTCTAAAAATAAAAGTTACCTATTTACACAATTTGAACATCCTGATTCCAAATATGGAATCCATTTTCCTAAATTCAAAACACAGAAGTGGCAGAAATTAATTTAAAATTAATTCCCGCTGTCAAAACAAAAAGCGTGTTTTTAAGAGATAATAACTATCAAAAGATTGACACTTGTTTATGTTCGGTTTAATTGTAAAATTATGTCCAATGACCAACATTATATTAAATGGTAAAAATATATTCTAAATATACTTTAAAACCACTCAAATGCATAATTTATCACTATTAATTATTTTGATTAAAAAAGTTGTTTTTAATTAAAATTTAATAATTTTCACTATTCATCAAAATATGAAAGTTATCCGAAAAGTACCAAAATTTCACCTTAGGCTAAATTCGATATTCCGAATCCAAAAATGAAGTCCATTTTCAAATATAAAATATATATAATTTCAAAAAGTAGGTATTACTATTCATAGCGGCTAGTTTGATTGGTTACGGTGTGTTAGAACTCGGTGTTGCGTACAACACACGCTAGCGTACCGTGGAAGCTTGGGATGTTTCATTTTAAATTTTTGATGTCCCCATTTAGTCAAAAAGTTTAAAATATAGTATCTAAAAAGGGTTCACTATTAAAATTTGGTAAAAGTGAAATACTGAAAATGAATTTGTTCTTACATTATGTCTAAGAAACTCATAATATGGATTCTAAAATTATAAGGATTATATAAAGTTTAAAATTTAGTTGACACTATTCATAACCTCTTTTGAATAGCTTGTTTGGTAAGTCATGGTGCGATTGAACTTGGTGTTGTGTGTAGTAAAAGTTATTGAATTATTTTGAAGAAATAACACACTATAAAATCTTGGGGTGTTACACTTGTGATGGAAGGAATCATGTTTCACATACATCCAAAGGTAACTTCATAGCATAGGTTTGATCCATATGAATGGGAAACGAGAATTTTTGTTATCGTCGCAGCTAAGACCAAAGTTGTGGAATTTGGGTGTCACTACATATCCTGTGATGATTGGAATCAAGCTGAATATAGTTTTAAGGCTCCCTGTACCAACAAATCCCATGCACATGGAGGGGGATTTTTACCAATTTTTTGACAATCCCATAGTGTACCTTTACCCTTTGTTTGTGTTGGAGGGATTCCTTTATAACCATTCATAAGTTCACGTGGTGCAACAACCTGAGATTTTATTAGATAAATTTAGTATATGTATTGTGTTGTAAGCTACACCAATATTAGCATGATCTATACACAAAAACATATTAGCTTGCGGTATACTCAACATTATGGTTTTCTTGTGTTACACACATGTTAAGGTTCTTTTGATATAATTCATTTCACACAAGACTGAGTATATGTGAACTTCTAAATATTATAATGTTACCTTATAAACTAACTATTAAAATGGGGGGGGAATGAATAGTAATAATTGGTTTCTGAAAATATTGGCTACACATGTATTTAATTAATTATTTGGTAAACAATTATTTATAAAATAAAATAAATCTTTTTTTAATTAAAAGGAAATTTTTTTCTAAAATACAATTTAATTGAAAAATATGTGAGTTTATAAAATAATAAAATATCTTTTTTATAAATTTTAATAATATAATATATAGGTAATATATTCAATTTATTTTTTAAATTTCATCATAGATGTTTTCTACTAATGATATAATAAAAAATTCCATTTTTTGGGGAAAAGAATTTTTTAGAAAAATAGTCTTACTTCATTGTGATGGAGAAAAAATTTTAAATATATTTTTACACATTTATAAGTTATTCAGGACAAAATAAAACTTATTTTCAAAAGGTACATAAATTTTTAGTTTGGTAGAATGTTTTTTAATTTTCTGGTAATATACATATTTTAATGAATAGATAAAAGTATTGCATCTTAATTTCAAACTTCCTTTCTGTCAAATATATTAATATAGTTTGACTATTTTTTGAATTTATTTTAAAGTATATTTTAATTATGTTTTTATCATTTAATCCAATTTTGGTCAATATATATAATTTCACAATGATATTAGATATAAACGCATGGCAATATTTTTATGGTTTTTACTTAAAAACCCTTATTTTTACATGTTGACAACTTAGATTAATTTTTAATTAATTTATAACAATTATGTGTTTTGAATTTGGAAAATTGGATTCCATATTTGGAATTAGTTGGTTCATATTATTCAAATATATCTCTTTTATTATTTTATGTGATTAATAGTTACTATGATAATTTTTATTTACAATAGTTAATGGAAAATTAAATAAATTAAGGTAACAAATAATATGGAATGGATAATATTATTACACAAACGCCTGCCAGAATCCAATTGGATAAACAAATATTAAACCATATCACCTAAGAGTATGAATTCATTCATTTACTATACTTTTTCCCTGAATGTTATGTAATTATTATTATAACAAGTTGAAGTGATATCATACCACTCTCTTGTATATTATAAAAATAATTATTTTATTGTAGAGATAAACATGATTAAACATCAAAAATAAATTGTCTACATAAATATAATGTAATTATTTACTTAATTGGTATTCTATTTTGATATTTTTTGGATTTAAAAATTTCCATAAATATTGACACAAAAATGATATAGTAATTAATTTATGAAATCAAAAATCAAATAAATGATATTATAAATGTTAAAATAAATATTATATGAAATAATTTTTTCATCCATGAATTTTGTGGATTCTGATGACAGAGAAGATTTGATTTGATGTTTTTTTCTAAGTAATCATGTTTCTATAAATTTTTTAAAATGTAATGTTTGAATAGTGTAAAAATTGACATAATTCAAGAC
Organism: Viscum album; assembly: GCA_963277665.1. Taxonomy (NCBI): domain Eukaryota; kingdom Viridiplantae; phylum Streptophyta; class Magnoliopsida; order Santalales; family Viscaceae; genus Viscum; species Viscum album. The sequence goes on from OY728150.1 coordinate 701,677,314, forward strand.
TTAAAATATAAAATATTTTATTAAATGTTATAAAATTTAAAAAAAATGTAATATTCCACCAAATTTTTACAATAAGTACAAATTTACCATTAATTTCCCTTTTTTCGGTCTTTTTACATGTTTTGATAATTTCATTATAACAAAAATTGGACATAACATGAAATCATGGTAAGATTAAAAGGGTTAAATTAATGGTTAACCAAAAAGATCATGGATTAAACAAATATTCAAAACATGCAAAAAAAATTAATGGACGATTATATTTCAACCCAAAAATAATCACATATTTTAAATAAATTATTTTTGTACAATGATAAAACAAAAATAAATTTATAATAAATTAATATTTCAAGACATTCCTAAAGCGCCCCTCAACTCTCCTATAAAAGGTAAAATCACCTTCTCTATTGATCACACATATAATGAATTTTTTCATGGGATAACCTTACCCATTACTTATCCCAACATAACTCACATCATCCTAGAGGACAAAATTTGGTAAGAAAGACATCCTAGTGAGACCTTTTGGGCAAATAAAAATAAGATACTTGAAAAAAGTGTTAATTCTTTTATCACCTATTTCAATATTCTTTTCATATTCTACATTTTCTTATTAAATTTTCTCCATAATAAAGTATTAAATATTGTATATTATACATGTTTTGATGTTATTTTAAATATATTAAAGCCTTATATCTCCTTGTATCCATCGTACGAATAACAATATCATCATGTGTGCGTATATACAACTTATTATCTCCATGCCGTGGTGTAATTTGTTATTCGACAATACTTTGTTAAGAAGTGTATAATGATAAATATAATATATTAAAATAATTAATACAACATGATAATTATTATCTATAACTAATATACCATTAAATTCCTGTTAATATAACCATTTAGTGAATAATATTGTCGCTTGTGTGTATGAATGACCTACCGTCTCCACGATTCGATGCGATTTATTTGACATCATCTGCAATAAAAACTGATTATATAAATAAGATTAATAAATAAATATGATATATAATATATAATATTAGAAATGATATAACAATAACCTAAGATATTGTACATAAAAATATATGAAAAAAAATGTATAAGAACATAATGTTGTTAATATATCAGTCACAAGTGATTATGAAATGTTAATAATAATCAGATGATAATATAATCATATATGATATCATAAAAAGGATTATTATTCTGGAATAATTCAATAAAATTATATAAAAATATTTATAGGATGTTTAGATACACATGAAAGATACCAGACCAAATTTAAGGGATTATTTTGTCTCACTTTAATTCATGTGAGACATATGCCTTATACACAAGAAATTTGTTTTGTGTGGTGTTTATGATTCCCATTAATATTTTATGATCTTTATTATTAAGGTTATGATATTTACTAATTCTTATAATTTTATATATTTTATGAGGTTTATTTTTGATTGATTATAATTGGTACATAATAATTTAGAAATCTCATTCTTCCAATATTTATTATTCATACATATTTAATAGGCGTATACTTATCCACCATGTCAATGTCAACAATAAATGATATCATACAATATTTACCATTATTATATGTATTTTTAATTTCATTTCTACCCATTTTTACTTTTAATACATTGTTTAGAATGAATATTTCATTCATTTACCATATGAGGTAGTTTTTGTCTTTTCGAAAAAAGAACGAGGATATTGAATTTTTAACATATACGGAAAAATCATATTATTATGTCTTCATAATGACATATTTAAAATAATATTCTTTTACTTTATTTCCAATTTATTTTCAATTATGTTCTTTTATTTTAAAATTTAATGACATTTAGAGAAAATAATTTTTTAAGAAGAAATGATATTTTCCTCAAGAATTAATTTCAAGTGTATTATAAAAATTATATTCCCTCTAAGATGAAATTTTATTAAATAAGGATATCTTTCTAGTATACTATCCCTGTTATTCCTATTTTTTGATAATTTTTATGATATTTATGAAATAAATTTATTTTACCAGGATCATGTTATGATGGAATGATATTTATGAAACCCATTTTATGATATGATTTATATTTTTGTGTCACATATAAAAATGGTTTCATTATTAGATGGTTGGTACCTATATCTCCCTCTAGGGAATTGGGTAAAGACAGATAACTCTTGAGGTCTGTATGTTTTTCATGAACCTAATTTCAGTTTCACAATTTTAGGAGTGGACCAGGTTTCCATGTCCATATGTTTGTGAAAGGGAAATGTTTCGTGTCCATAAGTGTGAACCTATTATTATTTATACATGATCCCAATGTTATAAGTTTATGTGTATGCCACAATTGCATTACTTATGTTATTGTTATGATCTTATGTATTATGATCATTGATTTTCCTTATGATTTATGTTTTCCATTAATATAATGGGAATGAAAATTTAATGTTATGATCACATTATCATACCCTTTATTCTCATGTTTAGTTTTTCACAACACAGTTGTTAACACTTACTAAACATCTGAGTTCACCCTTTTTCTTATGGTTTTTACCCAGGTTATTTTTAAAATTCTCAATTATGGGTATTGAGGGTGAAGATATTTATGGGGGAAGTTGAAGATCTTTCATGTGTTCCATGTTTTCATTAACACTAACATAATACAGTATTTGAGAATCTGTTGGTGTAATGTATTAATTATTAAGGAAAATAAACGAAATGTTCGTATATGTCAAGTGTGGGTCATTATAGTTGGTATAAGAGGGAATTTTTAGTTATCCTTAGGAATCTAGGATGGGAAATGAGTAATGAGATCCCTACTGATATTTCTATGGATAAGTCTAGGGATATCCTAATTATGATCAAAGTATAGGTTCCAATCGTAGTGTTTCTGTGATAGTCATTGTTAGACTTGTGTTAAAATGAAGATATCATAGATAGAAATATTATTATTAATTTACAGTACATATGTGTTTCTAATATCAAGAATGTTTTCTTCACAATTTTCATTCAGTTATTAGTCAAAAGCCAAAACTACATAGTACATAGTTAATCATTGAATGTTTTAGATGTGAAAATTTTGGGAATTATGACGATCAATTTTCAAATTGGAAATATCATGAAGAGAATTTATGATGGAATGAGCATTTTTCCTAGTAATGATGAAAAAAAGATTGTAGATGTCATGCTAATGGTATGTGATGTTCAACATGTATCGTATAAATTAAACATAAGAATATTAAGGTTGAGAAACAATAAGACAAGATTCATATTTTAGGTAGAATAAAGATAATGGATCCTGAGTAATGGTTTAGGAATAAAGTTGAATGATTTAGGTTTATATGTTTCAAAATTCAAAGATTATGTTATTTATATCAAGGAATATGTAAGTGTTTTTAGTATATGTTTTTCAATATTAATTTGAAAGGATATGTGAAATAGTTATAATGGGAAAAAAATTATTTAAGGGTTGGGTGATATATTTGGATAACGCATGATTAATGGAAATATTACCCTTAGTATGTTCCTTATGTTAAGATAATGATGTTTGGATTAAGATATGTTGGATTTGTGTATTTAAATTGTATGATTATAGTTTTTGAGAACTAATTATGGATTTTTCGACAAGAGGGTTATGAAATAATGGATAAATTATACAATGTTTTGGGACATATAAAATTATCCTATATGTTTTGGAATAAGGAAAAATACATGATTTCAATAAGGATATATAAAAATTTATGATGTTATTATGACTCAACACAATACATGATAGAGGGGTCCACACGTTTTGAATGTGACCGATGAAAGATAAGTTTTGATATATAGAGGATAAATGTGATGCCAAATAAGTAAAACTTTTTGTATAGTTTTTTATATTAAAATTTTAGAAGTACTTTAAGGTTATAATTTTATTTAATGATGAAGTTAAACTTACGATGACATTAGTTAGAATAAATTCATATCTCATCACATGAAAACTTATGCATATTTTATAACATGTGCTAAATTTTTTGTTGAGACTGTAGCAATGGCATTTAATTATATTTATATATCATATGATCTACTAACACTTCTAGTATGAAAAATTTAAATTCATATAATTGAATAAGAGATTATGTGGAAATAATAAAAGGCATGACCAACGATGAAATCGTAATGAGATTAGTTAGGTATTTCATCTCATGTTCATAAATTTTGGGAAAATGATTTTGAATTACAAAAAATTTATAATATTACCTTCTCATCCAATGAATGAGATGGTCCCTTAAATAATCATAGATTTATAGACTTCTGATTATTAATGTTCTCTTATCATTTTTCTCTATCACTCTCCACTAGAACAAGATGGTTATATTTTTTTCTTCCATATCAATTTTTTGCATCGCAAAAATGTTCTTCTACATGGAATCCCAGTTAAGAGTTACATTGGAAAATTGCTATATTTCTATGTTTCCTTTTAAAAAATTAATTTTTAATATTTCTTTTTTTTGATGTGGGTTTTTATGGATGAAACTTTCAAGTAGTAAACATTTTATTACCCCAACGAATTTTGGGTGAAAAAATATTTTAATGGGGGGTAAAATGTGACACCCATAGATTTAATGTGATATATTTATTTAATGTATGGTGTTTTACACTACACCAATATTATCTTGTGCTATATGAAACACCATATTATCTTGTGGTATATAAAACTCTATGCTTGGCCTATGCAATAGACAAGTTCATGTTTTCTTATATAATTTATTGCACACAAGGCTGAGTATAAGTAAAAAATTAAATATTATTATGTTACATTGTTACATAACTATTAAAATGGGGGAGTTAACAATATTAATTGATTTATTAAAATATTTTTTACATATGTATTTAATTAATTATTTTGTCTTCACTTATTTATAAAAAAACATTTTAAATTAAAATGCAATGTTTTTCTGAAAAACTATTTAAATGAAAATATGTGAGTTTATAATATAATAAAATCACTATTTATAGATTTTAATAATTAATATATATGTAATATATTTACTTTAATGTTTAAAATTCATCATATATGTTTTCTAATAATGATATATGAACAAATTCCATTTTTTGGATAAAAGAACTATTTTAAAAAAAATATAGTTTTATCACTTTTTGATGGAGAACACATTTGAAATCCAGTTTGTTAAAATATAATATGTTATTTTTGAAAAGATAAACTTCTTAATAGGAATCAGGATATCAAAATTTATTTTGGATTAAATTTTGGTATTTTTCTAATAAAATTAATATTTTAATGAATAGTGCAAAATACTGCATTTTAACTTAAACTGGCCTTTTTAATAATTCATTTATATATTTCAATTTTCATATTAATTGGTTTTAAAGTATATTTAAATAATTTTTTTATTATTTAATCCAATTAGGGTCGTTGGAAGTAATATCAAAATGAAATTAGATATAAACGCAGTCAAACATTTGATGGTTTTTACAATTAAAAACCTCGTTCTCCCATCTTGAAAAAACCTATTAATCATTAATTAATTTCTTAAAATTATGTGTTTTAATTATTAAAAAATTGTTACCATATTTGGAATCAGTAGGTCTAAATTATTTTAATTGGTCCCTTTCATTTTTGGACATAATGAATTATATCCACGGTAATTTTTATTTACAATGGTTAACGAAAAATCCAATAAAATAACCTAACAAAAATATGATAAGGATACTAAAATCACCATAACACCTTAAAAAATAATATTTTATGAATAAAAGTTGACCCATATCACATAAGGGTCTTAATTGATTCATTTATTGAACTTTTTTTCATGATTGTGATGTAATTATTGTTAAGAGAAAAGCAAGTGACAGCTTGTCACTCTCTTCTCACTTATAAGTATAATAATTTTAAGGTAGTGATAAACATGATGAAACATCAAAAATAAATAGTCTTCAATTAATATAATTAAATTATCTACATAATGTTTTGTTTTTTAAAAATCGATATTAATTAATTTCCATATATATTGATACAACAGTGGTATAGAAATTATTTAATTAAGAGAAAAATAAAATAAATGATATTTCAAAAATAACAATAATCAGTATATGAAATAATTTATGTCATCTAGGAATTTAATGGATGAATATTAAATGTTATTATTGATTTTATGTATTTTATATATGTAATCAATTTGTTACAAATTTATGAAAAATGCAAGTTTGACTAGGGTCAAAATTGACATTATTCATAACATAAAAAATAAAATATTTTATTAAATGTTATAAAATTACTAAAAAACTAATATTAGACCAAGGGTTTCAAATAAGTACAAATATATCATAAATTCCACTTTTTTGGTCCTTTTACATGTTATTATAATTACATTAACACAAAAACTGTATATTTTATGATATCACAGTAAGATTAAAAATTGTAAAATAATTGTTAAACAAGAAATATATGGATTAAAAAATATTAAAAACTTTCCTCAAAATTACTGTATGATTTTATATAGGTCTATTATAATATTATATTCTTAATAAATGAGTTTTGTACAATTAGAAATAGAAAATTTATTTATAAAATATTAATATTTTATGACTTTCCTAAGGTGAACCTCACTTCTTCTATAAAATGGAACTTCTCATTATCATATTATAACACATATAAATCCATTTTTAGTAGCCAAAACCTACCCATTTCTACTCCCAAATTCCCTCAATTTATCCTAGAGGCCACAATATTTGAAGAATTCCATCCTAGGGAGACCATTTTGGAAAATCAAATAGAGATACTTGGAATAGTCGTAATTGTTTTATCGCATATTTCAAAATAGCTTTCATCTTCTAATTCCTCTTATTATGTTGTTTCCATACTAATGTATAAATATATTATATTATAAAATCTGAGATGTTATTATAATTATGGGACAACATTATTTCTCCTTTTATCCATCCTATGAATAACAATATCCTCATGTGTGCGTACGTACATCTTACCGTCTCCACGCTATGGTGTAATTTCTTATTCAACAATAAATTATTTTGATTGGTATAATTATGAGTAAAATGGAATTAAATAATGAATATAACATGACAATTATTCTTTATAATTAATATACAAACTAATTCCAAAAAATTTAACCATTAATGGAATGATATCATCACCCGTGCGTCGGTATGACGTACTGTCTCCACGATGGGATGCGATGAGATTTATTTTACAATAATTTCCTTAAACCACGATTATATTCATTAATTGAATGAATAAATATGATATATAATATATCATTCTGTTAATGATATAACTATAACCTATTAATTCAATCATGAACTTATTCGAAAAAAAAGATGCATAAGAACCTAAAGTAGTTAATATTTAAATAACGAGTGTCAATGAAATGTTATTAAAAATGATAATATAATCATATATTATTTCATAAAAATTATTGTGATTCTTTTAAAATTCAACAATATTAATTAAAACAATATAAAGGAGGTTTTGACACATTCAAATGTTTTCAGACCTAAGGTAAGGGATTACTTATTCTCGTTTTTTTTCATGTGGGACATATGCCTTAGAAACCACCAATTTCTTTTATGTAGTGTTTATGATTACCATGAATGTTTGATAAATATTATTATGATGGTTATGATAATTAATTATTAATATAATTTTATTTATTTTATGAGTCATATGAATTGATGGATTATAATTAAGAAGGGATAATTTATCAATCTCATTTTTATTTGAGATTTTTTTATACATAAGTATTTATTGGGGGTATACTCATCATCTATGTCCATATATAATATAAATGATTTCATAAAATATATAATATTATTATATTTATTTTTAATTTATTTTTTTTACCCATTTTGACTTTTAATACAAAGTTTTAATGTATTCTTTCTTCCATTTACTATACGAGGTACTTTTTTAATTTCCAGCCAGTCTTCGAGGAGAATGTATTTTATCTTATATGGAATGATCATATTTTTATGTATTCATAACACCAAATTTATATGATGATTCATTTAATATATTTCATATTTTTTTTCAATTATTTTCTTCCATTTAAAATTTCATTTAATTTTTAGAGATGAAAATGTTTTATGATGATGAAAGAATATTTGACTCAAGAATTAATTTCATGTGTATTATCAAAATTAATTTTCATCTATGATGACATTTTTATTAAATATGGATATATTTCAAGTATATTATAAATATTATTCCTATGGTTTTATTTTTTATTTCTATTTATTAAAAACATTTTTTCCCTGGATTATGTAATGATGGAATGATGTTTATGAAATCCGTTATATGCTATTATTTATGTTTTTGTTCACATGTAAAAATGAATTCATTATAATATTGGTGGGACCAATCTATCCCTCTAGTGAATTGGGTAATGTTGGATAACTCATGAGGTATATTTGTTATCAGAGAACCAGATTTCATGTTCACAATTTTATGAGGGGTCCTGGTTTCCATGACCATATACTTATATAAGGTCCAGATATCATGTACTTAATTTAATGAGTGAACTTGTTTCTATTTATTAATGTTGACAATGTTATAAGATTATATGTATTCCACAATATCATGTATTATGTTATAGTTATGATGTTATGTATTATGATTCTTGATAATATTTATTATTCATGTTTTCACTTTAAATAAAGGGCATGATCTTTTAATGTTACGATCAGGTTCTCATACCCTTTATGGTCATGTTTATTTTTGTATAATATCCTTGTTAAACCTTACTGAGTAACTAATCTTACCCTTTTTCATATGTTTTATTTTCCATATTTTTGGAATAATGTTTTAAATTATGGGTACTAATGACGAAGATCATTAGGGGATATCTAAAGATCATTCACCCTGTTAGAACAATTTGTTCAATGTTTTCAAAGACATTAAACTAGTATGGCCTTTCGTCATTAGTTTTTGTAATTTATTAATTTTACCTTATATTACAATCAATGTAAATTTCATAATGAAGGCATTAAATAAATGAACCTCATGAATTTGTATCCCATTTTATATAAGAGAGAATAAATAAGATATTTAAGTGAGAAAATTATTTACATAAACTATAATAACTGAATAAAATGTATTATTTTATTTATTAATATAAATAAAATTAAAATAATACATGCAATATATATTAGTGAAAAAAAAGTCCCTTTTATGTAAAATTATCATTATATTTATAATTTTAAAATTTTTATACAAACAATTTTATTTAAATATAACGGTAGAAATTTATAAATGATATTTTTAAATAATTGTGTGGTCTTGATGATGTGTAATTCCATATATTTTATATAATTTAAAAACTTTCCTTTCACACTAGATAAATAAGCTTTAATATTCCATTCTAGGAAAATGAAAATATGATTCCATCCAATACATTTTGAAAATATATATCATAGGTAAAAATATCATTAAAAATTAATTTTGGTTATTATATAAGAATTCATGAAAATATTTTTTGGAATACATGGATATGAGTGAAAAATGATTTTCAATTGAAGAGAGATAAAAATTAATGTATTTATTATAAAAATATTCTCAATAATATTATTGTAAAAAAGAGTTGAAATTGGAATTAATAAATAAAATTATATTTAATAACCAATGGGAATGAAAATATATTGTTTTAAATGTGTGAATTTCAGAAAATTCATCCAAGAGAGTTTTAAACATAAATAATCACTAATAAGGATGATATATTGAAATAAAAACCTATGACTTAGGTAAATTTTGAATCATAAACACCATGAAATAAGTAACCTAAAATGAAGCATTACATAAATTGAAGATAAAGGGATTCATTATATAACATTAAAATGGTCATATATACACCACCTAAATGAAAAAAGAATTTAATATGGAATATATATCATGTTAGTAAATGTCATACTTTAAATCCATTACCTCTAGAATATAGTTTTCAATCATGCCCATTATATCACTTATAATAAACCAATAGCAATTATTATTTTACTTAGGATAATTTTACATGTTTTTAAATTATAATTAAACAACATGAATTATTTATTTTTGTGACATATTCAATTATATTATTGCTTCTGTTAATGTTAGTTGTTTCAAGGATGCATCGTTATTTACTTAAAATTGTCATCAAAGTGTTGAAATTGGAAAAATGTTTCATTTTTCCATCATATATAGAATAATTATCATGAAATATTAACCGTTTTTATTCATTAATATTATTTTCGAAACTGATAATATAACATGGCCTTTATAAAATAACTACATTATAATCATAAATATGGTAGGTTATATGTTCATGTGAGTAATGATGTCAATTTTCAACAATCATGATTGATAGAAGATAAGTGAAATTTTGATATTTAAAAAATATAATTATATTATAAATATCAGATTTTAAAAAAATTAATTTATATACCATCTATTTGATATGATAGTGAATAAATAATCTCATTGTTTTATATGGTTGTAGTCTTCCAAAAACACAAATACATATAACATTTTTAAAGGATAATTAGGTATGAAGGATTATGATATGATACATTTGTATAATTATTTATTTTTTTGGAATATCATATATTTACATTTAATATATCATCATGAACTATCATAAGAGGTAATTATGGAAGATGAATTAAATCAGTTCATTAGGAAATAGTCCACCTTATAGAAAAATGATTGTTTTATTTCCCATTTTATAGAACTATATATCGATATATATAATTATTTAATCACAATAAAGAATAATTATATTTGATGTAATAATTTTAATATATTTTCATTTTTATTTAATAACTAATGTTGCAATAGAAGAATTGAAAATGATAGAGCTCAGTGAAGATAATTTCCCTGGTATATTGGATCCTCCTTTGAATATCTAACTATGTTCACAAAGGATGGATAATTTGGAAGACCTGACTATGAATAAGGTGGATAAGGATTTTGATTACTATGTTTTGTATTTATTGGAGATGAAAATTACTTTTGAGTTATGATGAAGTGATAGTAGGGTTATCCCTTTTAAAATTTAGGAGGATTATCATTTTTGTAGAAGTATAAAGCTATTCAATAATGGGACATCACTCTCAAGCCATGTTCATCCGTAATTGATAAATAAAGTAATAGGAGTGTTATGTTCAAAACACATAACCATAATTCATGTAGAACAATTTTTTGATCACTAATAAAGATGGGTTTCGAACAAATTTTTACCATAATTGAGTGTAAAAATAAACAAAAACAACATGTCAACAAATGGTTTTTTTAATATGTCTTTCAAGTAATAGATGGTCATTTATTTACACTGTTAATATTAATATTAATTAAATTAATTTTAATTATTTCATTTGTATAAAAAATAATGTAAATTTAATTAAATAATCAATTATTATTATTATAAATAATTAAAATAGAGACTTATTGTGAAAATTGAAATATTTTAAAAATAATAAGTTTTCAACCATTTGAATAACCTTATAATAAAATAAAGTAAAAAATATGATTCTAATAGAATTAATTTTTATAAATAAAACATAATAATACTCATGATTTAATTAAATAAAATTGATATAATAATTTTAATTTTATATTAATTAATATGTTTAGACGAATGTCATTTTTAAAATAATTGGCATGATTAATTATTCACTAAAAAATGATTTTTTTCCAAAAAATAAAAAAATAACCATATGAATAGCCTTATGTAATGACTTAAAAAATTATTTCAATTATATAAAATAAAAAAATTATTAGATCCATAAATTAATTATAATATCTTATCTCAAAATATAGAGGAATTAAGAAAAGAATGTGAAAAATCTTCGCAGAATAATCTCCACTGAGAGTAATGTACAAAAAATCCTCAAGGAGTTAAATCCAAATGTATTAAAACCCAAGTACCAAACCAGGGGAGAAAAACATAAGTCTCTAAGGACAACATTCACCAAGATCAATGTTCTACAATTGGATGATCCACCAAGAGATCCTTTCCCAATGCTCAAACCTGGAAGGTGATAATCTACAAACACTCCATGGTACCAGTAGGGTGTTATCTAAAAAACATATTAGGGTCTCATGTAACACCCCTAAATGATAAAGGGTTAAATGAGTAAATGATATGGCTCATGTCAACAAGGTAAACCTTCCTTTTTGGGAGCCTGCCTGAGTAGAACGTCACAGTTAAGAGTGTTTGGCCTGGAGTAGTGATCAGGATGGGTGACCTTCTGGAATGTTTCCCAGGGTGTGTGTGAGTGAGGAAAAAGCACACTGGAAATAACATGTGGGGGCATGTGAGGAAAATCATTTATCAGATGACCCATTCTGGCATGTGGGTGGACCCTGGGGTGGGCCACACGTGTCTGCGGGGCAACTGGTGTTAACTGGTAGATCAGGACCCGACAACCATGTTAAGGTGGGGTGTCCGTGCTGTCACTGGGGCCTAGATGTCACCTGTGGTATTAGAGGTAGTACCCATCCTTAAGTGTGGTGTACTATCTGGGTTGAGATATAGGGCCCACAACGAGGACATTGTGCTCTAAAGGGGGTGATTGTAACACCCCCAAATGATAAAGGGTTAAATGACTAAATGATATGGCTCAAGTCAACAAGGTGAACCTTCCTTTTTAGGAGCCTACCAAATTAGAACATCATAGTTAAGCGTTCTTGGTCTGGAGTAGTGATCATGATGGGTGACCTTCTGGAAAGTTTCTCAGGGTGTGTGTGTGTGAGAGGAAAAAAGCACACTAGAAAGTAGATCTGTTGGCTTGTGAGGACAATAATTAGTCAGATCACCCATTTAGGCATGTGGGTGGACCCTAGGGTGGGACCCACATGTCTGTGGGGGTAACTGGTGGGACCTGGTAGATCAGGACCCGGCGGCCATGTTAAGGCGGGGTGTTTGTGCTGTCACCGTGGTCGTTGTCACCGTACCGGTAGAGTAAACTTTTAGGCTTATTACCTTACATGTGTTTCATCATCAGATACCCTAGAGGTTCTAAGTTGAGCCCGACTCATAGGCGGCTGAGGACTAGCTTGAGGAGGTGGCCGAGAGTTCCCTTGAAATTCTACAGATTCGGTAGGATGACGTGTCAGTATCAAATTATTCATCGTGGCATACAGATCTTTCCTAGTACTTGATGAATACGATACGATTAGTGCTTCAGGGCTCGAACTTACAAGTGATGTGTTCTTAAAAGGACATCCGAGCTAGCACAATTCCTTAACACATTCCAACTAATGTTAGGATTATAGAGAGAACCTTTGTGGTTGGATGTTCTTTGGATGAGCGGATATAGCCAGTGAATGTTAGTAGTGAGAAATCAGGAAACTGTCGCCAGTCTCAGAGACTTGATAGTGTAAAAATGTTTTGGGAAGAGAAAGTGTTAAGGACATATGAATTTGCAGGGCAGCAGACATAGAAGCAGAGCTAGGAGAGCAGTCTGAGGTGGTGTAATTTTCGACATGTTACAACCACCCGCCTTTTTAGTCCCCTCCAGGCTCATGTAGATGGAGGGAAGGAGAAGAGAGTAGCTACATGCGGTCTAGGAGTGTGACCCAAGGGCTATAAGAATGATTCCAGGTATGTCTTGTGTCTGTTACTAGCTTCCGTATCAATAGACATAGGTACTAATCGTTCCTTTATTCCTTGAATCATGTCCCATACCTAGAGTTTTTGGTTAAACCATTAACTTGAACCTCACGTCTAGAGATACCTTTGGGAGGAGACTCAATAATCACACTTATGTCGATGGTGTGATTTGATCCTCAAGTGAGAGTTTCAGTTGGAGACTCTTGGTTACAGCGTCAAGGCCTTACGATGTTAGTTTGGGTATGGATTGGGAAACCATAGTCCATACACAGATTTACTATATTAGAAAAAAGTTTTGTTGTTTATCTACAACGTTGTAATAATGTTTTCATTGGTCGTCAAAAAAGGAAACTTAGGCAGCATAAGATAAACTCATGCATAGGAGGGTGCAGCTGATCACTCGTGGGTCGGCCAGCCTCACCTACGTGGCAGAAGAAGTATTGAGTTCTTAGTTCCCAACAAGAATGACTAGAGTTCCTCCAGGACTATGAATTTGGGATAGTATATAATCTTGTGAAGGGGGAAGATGGTAGCAGACACATTCAGCAGGAGGGCTGGCCTGCAGCTGCTGAGGGAGGTGACGGGGCAGCTAGCTTCTTTACAGATATCCTTTGTGGATAGAGACAGAGCATCCTTTCGTCAGTCTCTTACAGTCACTCCCCCACTTCTTCAGCTAGTTAGGGAGGTGTAGCATGGGGACGCTGACTGCGAGACATGACGTGCTCAGATATCCATAGGACAGGAACCTGATGGATTTTCTGAAGGTGGGGAGAACTTCATCCTCTTCAAATGACGTACCATGGTTCCAGTATCACTTCAGGAGGAAGTGTTGAGAGAGTTCCACACTTCCCCTCTAGAGGTATATCCAAGAGTGGAGAAGATGTTCCAGGACCATCGACGAATGTACTGGTGGCCAGGTATGAAGAAGGTAGTTGTGGAGTTTGTCTCATGATTATCACTGGTCAGTAACTGAAGGCAGAGCACTAGGTACCAGCAGGCTTGGTTCAGCCCTTAGAGGTCCCAGAGTGGAATTGGGATTGGATATCCATGGACTTCATGACCGGTCTTCCACGTACATCTAGGAGTCACTATTCGATATGGGTGATCATTGACAGACTCACCAAGTCGGCCCACATCCCATCGATCAGAGAGTAGGGTTCAGTAGAGAGCTTAGGATGCCTTTATGTGTCTGAGATTGTGCGTTTTCAGGGATTACCTTCCTCGATTGTCTCTAACCAAGATGCATGGTTTACATCCCGGCTATGGAAGGGATTGTAGGAGGCTTTCGAGATGCAACTACATCTGAGAACTGCCTTCCATACTCAGATAGATGGTCAGATTAAGAGGACCATTTAGACCCTCAAGGACATTCTCCATGCATGTGTCCTCAACTTCAGTCGGAGCTAGGAGGATCACCTACCTTTGGTGGAGTTTTCCTACAACAACATATATCACTCCACCATAGGTATGGTACCTTTTGAGGCCTTGTATGGTTGACCTTACAGATCGCCATTATGCTGGACATACCCAGGGGAGTCAGCACTAGTGGGACCAGAGATGGTACGAGCTAACACGGAGAAGGTGTAGATCATCATGGAGCGTATGAAGACTGCATAGAGTAGGCATAAGTAATATGTTGATAGGAGACAGGGACCTCTGGAGTAAGAGGATGGCAACCACGTCTTCCTACGGGTCTCACCTCGATGAGGTCTACGAAGATTTGGACGAGGTGGAAAGCTATCTCCAAGGTTCATCGGACCTTTCCAAGTCCTTAGCAGAGTAGGTGAGGTTGATTACTACTTGGGTCTTCCACCTCAGTTTCACCAGGTGCCCGACGTCTTCCACGTATCTTAGCTGATGAGATATGTGCACGACCCATCCCACATCATCGACCACAGGTAGCTGGACATCGATGACGGGGTGATTTTCATGGAGGTTCTAGTGGAGATTGAGGATCGACGGGAGTGGGTCCTACATGGATGGTCGATACCTATGGTGCATTATCATTGGCAGCACGGGAACCTTCAGGATAGCACATGGGAGTGGGAGGCTCAGATGCCTGCTCAATACCCCCATGTGTTCCCTTAGTTCGAGTTGTAGCTTACGGGCACATAAAGTCATAAGGTGGGTAGAATGGAAAGACCCAAAAATTCAATAGAATTTTTTTAAAATACATGCGAATTTTATGAGTCAGAATTTTCTAACGGTGCACGATTCCAAGGTCTGGAGTGCCCGGAATGATCCATCAATGTTTTTTTAAGCTTAAATTAACACGGGTAATCAGTTTTCCTGAAAAAGTGGAATAACTCTTAAACAGTTACTCGGATCAGAAATCTGAGGCCACTATTCTGCTTAGATTAGTGGGTTTACCCTAGGCATGCTATATGTTTAGTCGGCATGGGCCTCCTATCAGAAAACTAGAAAATAGAAAAACCATAAATAAAATAATTAAATAAAGTTATTTTATTTTTCAAATGCTTATAACTCACAAAAAATAACTCAGATAGACCACCAATGAACTTGTGAGGGTAGGCTTTCATTAAGAATTTTCTAACATGGGTCGCCGAGGGCCACCAGAGAAAGTTAGTTTTTGGCCGAAAATAAAATAATTAGGTGAAAATTATTTTATTTTAAAATTTATAACTTTTAAACGGTAACTCGGATTGAAGTTCGAGGGTACAGCTAGATTTTTTGGGGAGTGATTAAACTAGGCAGAGTCTAACCTCAATCGGCGTGGGTCGAGGGTGGCTGATATTAATTTTCTGAACTTTTCTTTGGGTACGTTCAGTAAATGTGAGAGCGGCGTATTATAAATTTTGAACTCGTGCTCATAATTGAAATATCAGGGCACCATTGAACTCGCAGCGTCAGTGATTTCTTAGTGAGACCTTCACCACAGCTGCGTTCTAATGAGAGTGGAAGATAGTTTTGTGGGTTTTTAAATAAAATTAAATAAAAGTAAGACTTAACTTATTTTTATTTGAGGTATTTAAAATCTCCAAGGGGAGATTGGAGGTAGGGGCCACCTCACCCCAACCTCCCATGGGAAGTTATGGTGGTGGGGCCCACAAGAGCATAACCTCCCTTGGGAGGATATAATTAAGGTGGGACCCACATGAGTTCTAACACCCCATATAACCCCTTTAAACCCCCCCCCCATTTATGTGGGATGTAAACTCTCCACCTTCCCCTCATTATTGTTCCAATTCACTTAATGAATTAATTTAATTTTTCACCTTCCTCCCCCAAATTATTTAGGACAACTTCACCCATTTATTAGGTGATGTAACATAATTGATTTTTGAATCCTTTTGAATTATTTCCTACCAATTTAAAATAATAGTTAGTCTTTTATTTTGGGTTGGAAACATTCATTTTGGAGTAGCCTTGGGAGAATTAAGAGATGAGATCACCACCGAAAAATGAAAAGAACGCCACTTCATCTCCAACGAAGAACGATAAAAACCTTTCTCAATCTTCGACTGAACCTAAGGAGAAGGAGTTTACCATGAAGAATACCTACGACGCTTCTTCATCAGTCTCCTACCCCGGATTCTTCCTAATGTCAACGAATCGACGCCGCTTTAATCTGTGACTTCATCAACGATAGTCGACAAGCGAGGTAGGGGTTATTTTAGGATTGAATATTACCCTACATACCTCATTGTATGATGTGTGCATTGAGAACTAAATGATATCATTGTAATGAGGAGGGTTCAGACCGCACGAACATGGCTGACCCTCCCCCTTTGGTTGATCTTGTTTGTTGACGACAGAGGAATGGACCGCGGCGAACAACGGCAGCCAGTGATGAGCCAGCTGCGAAATAAACTGGTGGCGCAAAGGCTGTCGGGTCTCCAAGAGGGTGCGGCGCCGCCTTGCTACGCAGAGGAGAGACGCGGTCATGACGGGCCACGATAGAGGCGCGCGGCTCCGTAATGCCTTGCGGAGGGCAGCAGGAGGCCGCAGACAAGGCGAGTCGCGACATGAGAGAAGGGGCACGGTGCCGTCGCGCCGTGCCGGAGAAGACCCGCGACCTAAGGCCACGGTGGCCAAGGGAGGGTAGCCAGCTGAGCCAGTAGTTGGTGTGCGCTACAGGCGAGAACCGTCGGGTCCAGCGGTTACCAGGGGTCGGCGCCTCACGCCGGCCGTTTCAGACAAATGGGAGGCACGACACCCCTCTCCCACACGTGACCATCTAGGCCACGCGGGCCGGCCCGCCAGGACACACGGGCCGGCCGTCCAGGCCACGCCTGCCAGCCGGCTAGGGCACGCGGGTCGGCCAGCCAGGCCACGTAGGCCACCACTAGGCCACATGGGCCACCGAGCTGGGCCGCCCCTTCGGGCTGATCCACCCTTCGTGTCGGGCCACTTTCGGGCCAGGGCCGCACCCACGGGCCAGACTATATGTTCGGGCCGGGAGGCCCCTTCGGGCTGGGCTGCCCCTTCGGGCAAGGACAGATTCACGGACCGGGTCGGGTCGGTCCAACTGGGTCGGACCAGACCCGAACCCATCAGACCCATTTATAGCTTTTCACCCATATCTTGGGATACATGCATCCGTTTGAAAAACCTTATGCGGTGCTGATATTCTTGGAATGAAGTTTTACCTTTGAGAATACCCCACAGGAGTTTGGGGTATAGTTAAGATACGGGAAGGTTGGTTCGTACACGAATCCAACCGGGCCCCGGGACTAAAAGGCTAATAACTCACAGACCGGGTGTCCGATTGACGCACTGTCTATTGCGTTGAGACCCCTATGACATAGCAGTACATTGAGATACTTCCACATGATACTTCATGACATTTGGATTATTGACCAGTAGCTCGTGGAGTGGATCCTCCAGAAGACGAGAGGATAGAGTGTAGAGACCTAGTAGCTATCAGACCTGATGATTGCTTGACTGATTCGACTCGGAGTGACTCGACTAGCCCAGTGGGGAGCGCCCAGTATCTGGTAGCAGACTCAAGGTGGATGGAGCACCTGGTAGTTGGCAGTAGACCTGTGTTACTCGACAGTAGGATTACCCTTGTAGGCTATTATGGAGAGTTCATGTATTTGGCGGCAGACCCACAATGGACGGAACGCCCGGTATTTGGCAGTAGACCCGTGGTACTCGATAGGAGGAGTACCTCATCAGTCCAAGGTTAGTAATAAGAGAATCGGTGTCGTGATAGACCCAATGCACTCGACAGAGGAGGAGTTCTCCAGCAGCCATGGTTTCGATAATGAAAAATCCTGGTTTGAGCAGAGTGAATGACCTTTGTGTTTTCCTCATGATTGAGATTGGTTACTTGATAACATAGGTATGTGTATGGGCATATACCTAAGTAATGTTTATCCATTGAAATCATACTTTTTGGTTTATCCATGTTGGATTTTGTGAGACCTTGAGGGTCTCAGGGTCCCTACTATGTATCGTTATACTCACCCATGCATGGGCAATGCCCACACCTCGTTTTGTTGGATGCAGACGACCTACAGCACTGACCGAGGTGGAGTGTACAAGGACTAGATGATACCCGGAGGTTGACCTCACGAAGAGTTGGTACCCGTAGGAGATAGAAGGACATGGAGAACTAAGGAGGCTATTTGTACCTACCCTTTAGGTAGGATCCATGGTGGATGATCCAGGAGCTGCTATACACCTTCCAGCTATTTGTCTTTTCAGTTGTACATGTTTGTCATTTCCTTGTATTTACTGTTGGGCTTGTATTTCCGGCACCTTTACATTCAGCATACTTGTTATACATTTTTTTACTTAGTGTTTGTTTCCGCTTGTACACTGTTTGTGTTTTTTTACAGTTATAAAGGCAATGCCTTCTCATTTTTAGGGATTTACGCCTTTGGTGCTAGTTTCCAGCCCCTGGCCTATAGAAGGAGGGATTGGGGTAGTCACGATACGTGCCCCCGGGGATAGGTCGTGACATCTCACCAAGGATTCCATAATAGATTCCAACAATAGATTATCCAATGAAAAGCTTTTAGCTTTTTAAACGATGGTTTAACATTTCAAAGAATATTTATATAAATAATGTTATACCATTCCAATGATGGAACAATACTTTAAGAATAAGCTTTACCAGAAATTTATTATTACTAAAAAATATTTTCAATAAAACATTTTTATATAATAGTTAATATAAATTTAGAACTCTTGTTAGAAGTTAAAAAAAATTCACATATATTTATCCATCATATATAAAAATGAGTGAAACCTAGTCATCTTTTAAATAGGTATGATTTTTATTGCCTATTGGACTCCACACAGTCTATGTTATCAAGAAAATATCTATACACACACATCCTCTAAACGCTTATCCTAAAGGACTCATCACCATCACCTATGGGATGTGACATACTGTATTTATGTATTAGAACATTGTATAATCATTTAGTGTGTCCAAATAACCCAAAATCTACCTAAGGAAATCTTTTCATCATACACAATCAATGGTTGGAAATTTGTTTTTGGACTAATTAAAATAAATTAAAATACCATTCACAGATTTTAAATTCCAATCATTCATTTAATGACCAAAACTAGTTTTTAATTAATACATGCATTATACCAAGATAAAATAATAGGTTTTCTACCAAAATAGTTTTATTCGCTTTTTTTAACATTAAACACAATTCAAAAACAATTCCATCAATTTGAAAATTCGTTTTCAAAATTAAATTCCATAATTTAATTGTAATAGATTCGATAAAATTTAAAAATTATTAAAAATTAATCAACCAATTTCTAAAAACACAACCCAATTCATTTAATTTGGGGGTTTGTGCAATTTTTGGTCCTAAACAATTGAAAATATCCCAATTCACTGGAATTGGTGTTTTTAAAATCAATTGAAATGAATTTTGATAAATTGAATTGAAATAATAAATGAAAGTAAATAATGAGATTCAATCTTAAATAATTTATCCAAATATTGTTGAATCACATGACATTTTATTGAAATTCAACACACGAAATGGAACCTTTCAGCTAGATTGAAGGTGCATAATATATTGAAAATCAACAATAAAATTAGATCCAACATCATAGATTACATATCCATGATTTTTAGGATGATCTAATGAAATAAAAAATGAGGATAACTAGATCTACATGATGAACATGGGATAAATGAAACCCCAGAATCAAACAACAAGTGAAAAGATGATCGAATGATGTATTAATTGGATTCAGAACTGTAAGAGATCTCTAAGATAACCTGGGGAATAAATTCAGTTGAATTAAATGAATTTGGAGGGGGTAAAGACAGATATATCAGTTGTGCTGGCAATTCAAAAACTGCAGTCAGGGTATTACATGATGGGTAATAACATTACATGTCATGAAATAGTTGTGCTTGGTAACTGCTAAAAAATGCTTTGGTTTGAAGAATTTCTTTTAAATAGCTCATGATGTGTAAAGGAATATCATGTCTAGTATCCTTTCATGGTATGAATATTCTAATGACATAAACCATCTAATTGAATGCATCTGGAAACCCTTACATTGTATGTAACCTGGTTACAGGGCTTGTAACTCTATTGTAGTCTTCAATAATGGCCAATCAGAGAGGAGAGCCCAACAAATCTATAACATCACCAATATAGGAATCATCCCAATCCATTATACAGTTGACCTAGTCAATGAAAATGAAAACCCATGAAATGATTAATGGCTTACTTTTCAGATTTCAAATAGGAAGTTAAAAAAACCCCTCGATTTAAGAAATAGATTATAATTGAAATATATTCAACGATTACATTATTATTGGTGTTACGTGTTATATATGATATTCACTATTATTACATTTATTCAAATATCAGGGTGTTATACTATCACATTTTATATTGGAATGATTCCTCATATTTCCAAAAATTAACGAATAAAAAATAATATTTCGGATGGAAATATATTAATAATAAGACAATTAAGAAGGAAATTGTGAAGTTATAATGAATAACTGTACAATTACTTCTAAATACAAATTCACGAGTTGGTAAGATTCAATTAGGGTTACCAATGGTGTTTGTATTTTTATGTTTTACTTCCTAGAAATATCTTAACATATTTAAGGGAGATTTTTAAATATCTTGTTAATTTTAAAATGCATATCCCAAGAGTTTGTCAAATGAGGAGTATGGGAGGGCCCCATTATCATCCATTTGGTATTTTTATATCTAATACATAATAATCCATTTCTGGGTAAATATCCATATGTACAACTATCTCAAAATGATATCCACCAGTATTATAAAGACCTATATTTCATTTAGTTGAATCCACTAACATTATAATCTATCATAATTGTCTGATGTTTTCTTAAACATAGAATTGTCCCTATGGGTTTCACAAAGTGATTAATTTCATAATCAAGAATAATTTATAGACATTAATTTCATACCAACTATACGGTCCCTAACTTTAATCACATATAATTACATGGTTTTAAAAATAAAAAAAATCATTAAAACAACACATTTATATATAGTCCTAGTTGTTTTAGAAGACGACGTTAATATTATATCATTTTTGAAATTAAATATAACTTATTTTATTGAATCTCCATAATAATATCTAATAAACATTTTCTATTTTATCTAAATATAGTATATCATAATAAATATTCATAAAATGTGAGATCTATAAATAATAATCATGGAATGATAATGATAATATAGTTTAACATAAGAGATAAATGTGATGACATAAATTCATAAATAAAAATTATCATGCATAATCCTAAAAAATAAAGAAAAAATATTATAATATAATATTTTTATGGAATTATATTTAATTGGGAGAAATATAAAAAATTTCATTATCAGAAATCATGTATATCCACCAAGACACTATAATATAGTGAAAGAATTACGTTATTCCATTAGTTCTACTTTTTATTCCCATATATAATATCATTAGATTTTAACATTATTAAATTACTTAGTCAGATTCTTAGACACACCCTTCATAACTTGTACATGCAAAGCTATTATATGTAAGGTAATAATACATAGGTAATACTAATAATATTACCCATGCAATGTAAATGGATAAATAATCATTCGAAAATGAAAATTCAATGTATTTTACAAAAATAATCAAAAGAGATAATGGAATAAACTATTTTGGACATTCATAATTGAATCATTAAACATGGGTCTGAAATATAGAGTTTATTACAAAAAAATAATCAATAGTAATGATATAGTTTTCAGTATATAATTAACTTTATTAAATTATATTTAAAATTAATTTTAATATAAAAAACTAAATGATTAAAAACATTTCCATTAATCGGAATTGATTTTTAATGACTGTATTAAGAAATTCATTTATGGTATATATAATCTCTTAAAAGAAAGAAAAAGTATGTTTTTTTATTAAAAAGGATACATATATACAAAATATAGAAGAATTGTGAAACAATAAATATAGTGATAATTTTAGGTAGATAGAAAAATGAATAACTCAATTAAATGTGGGTCATCAAGGGAGTTCGAGAAAATTAGGTCAATGGATTTCCCATAATGAATTCATAACATTTTAAACCATCAACTAAAATTTATTAAATAATTTATTTAGAAAATTATTCTATTATATTTAATATTCTCTAAACTTATATGGTCATTTAAAATATTATTTTGTGAGACAAAAAATTTATTCATGTTATCCTAAGGTATTTTGTTTCATGGTTACAATATAATATATGTTTGTAGGTTGTTAATCATATTTATTAAAATTTGTGAAAATAAAAAATTTATATTAAAATTTTATTAATTCTATTTAAAACATTTAAATAGATTATATTATTTATATGGTCTATAAACTAATAAATTTTCATCTTTTTTTAATTTATTGTTATATTATTAGATCACTTATTTGGTTTTACCAACCATGGTGAAATGTAATTTTTAATTTTAATATTTTTTAATAAATTCTAAAATATATAATCAGTTTTAATAAAGTTATTCTTATAATATTTAACCAAAATATTATATATGTATCTAAATAAGAACGTGGTGGACAAAAATGATGTTTGTTTTCATAGAGCCATTGAACCAATTATAATATTATCTATCATTTTTTAGAATGTATTGAAAAGAATTAACACTTGATATTTTGAAATCACAATGGAATTATTTTTGTGTAAATAGATCACCATATATCTGGTGAGAGATATTGGGAAATATTTTAGTATAATATGGGAATGATAAAAATCAGAGAATTTTTTTTATTAATGAGTAGTATTCTTAACAGTTTGAGAGGACTATTTTTTAGTATAATTATGTTAATTATTATTTTCTTTCAAGAATAATTTTTTTTTATAATTTTATGAAAATATTATATAATTAGTGCATTTATGGTCAATATAATTATTTCTTATATCATCTGTGACTAAAAAATTAACTTATTCCATTTATAATTAGAAATATTATATTGTTTGATGTTTATATATTAAAAATAAATTCTATAATTTTAGAAAAATTTTCTAAATTCATCATATCCATTTACCAATGTAAATATTAAAAAAATTTAAAAAAATTATTTAAAATACTGTGATAATTTAAATATTAATATTTCAAATAAAGATATGATTCATTTCAAAAATATAAATTTTAGTATTATGATAAATCACTATCCCATTGTGAAATTAATTATATTATTTGTAAATTATAATATCATTTTATATTTAATAATTTTTAATTATAATGAACTTTTATTAATATACACATTATTTTAAATTAGTATATTTCTCATAAAAAGTACAAACCAAGTAATTATGTTTCACAAGAATCTATGTACTTCTATTATTATTTTTATATACTATAATTATTTTTATAATGATACCAAATTTCTAGATTACTATATTATTTGGTAAACTAATATTATATTACAATTATGTAGGTGATGTTACAATCCTTATGGTCATGTTACTATTCATAAATGGAAGATTACTTTTCAAGTGGTTATATTACTATAATAGTTATATTATTATTAATATTCAACGAGTCAAATTTTAAACAATTATGTGTGTCCAAAAAAATATATCACTAAATATTAATAAATTTATGAATCATTAAATTGTAGTTCCCTCATGTTTATGTACGTTTTAATTTTCCAAATTTAAATTTCATTAAAAATATTTTATTACATTTATACAGACTTTTTATGAGTGTGTTCATTCAATAAGATTGAGAAAATCCAAATGTTTATATTTTAGGTGAATTATTTCCAATTTTCTCCCTATTACACATTCGATTCCCACAACTATATTTTTTATGATGACAATTTCGTGTAAATATAATAAAATTTTGTTGGTTCTATATTGTGTTGTACATGATTTCTATAAGTCTGCATTACCCAGTTTGATACGTTTATATAATAAGGGCTTAAATAACATTGAAATAACTCTTGTATTTTAGAGTCATTCCTAACATATTTGAAAAAAAGAATTATCATATATAACAAGTAATTTAAAAAGATTAAACCAAATATTATATTTTTAATATAATATCTTATTTGTAATCATTTGAGTATATTATTGGAATATTAGAACTAATGGACTTATCACATTTATCTTTGTGGGGGGACTAATATATATTTAATTTCTTTTTCAATTTAGTATTTATATCTCCATTAGATATTAAAATATCATCGATCATCTTCTATACTAATATAACAACCCTGTAAACATTAAAATCACGTTTTCATTATTTATTTTTCAATAGTGCATAACCATGTCAGGGAAATCATGTTGATGGATATCTAGTGTTGATGGAGAATAAAATTAGTCTAAAAAACATAAACCACTTTGTGGTCTATATAATTTTAATTATCAAATCTTCTTCTCTAATTTAAGGCATAAAATGTCCCACCATGGAATATATTGATTCACTATTCCTTTCAAATGATTAATGATATTAACATGATAAATAATACATTGTGGTTCTCATTACAAATCCATTATTGAAATATATAGTTTTATTGTTTGAAAAAATTATCCCTATGACAGTTTTTACATGATCAAAAATTTTCTAGTCTTGATATAGTAAGATAGTTTTTTTCATTGTCTGGGGGCTCTTCTTCTAATAGCATCAACTCTTGTTTTTTTCAAAAATAATTGATTAATTGAAATACTCATATAGAATCATGGAATTGATTCCATGATTAATATATTCTTTGAATCATTTTTATTATTTTTTCCTCACATTTTAAAAAAAATGAACCGGTTTATTTTGTTATATAGACATCCAAAATTTCACTATTTCTATATTTTTATAAGTAAAATATTGTATTAGTTCACGATTATATATTTTTACAATATATTTATTCATGGTAACTTTATGGTATCAAAATTCATTATGATGGTTAAAAATATATTTACTTTCACTATGTGATATCTACATAGAGGAATTAGTAATTTTATCATAGAAATGGTGTATTCATAAGAATATTTCAGATTGATGATTGTACATCTAGATTATTATTACACAATGATATAATGAATCATTAATAGAGTACATAACATTTTACTAATATTATATATTTCATAAAAATATTTACCCCATATCATCCATACCCATCCATATCAAAAGAGGCCGAAAAACGTCCAAAATATTACATACCAGTTACATTCACAATGAACCATTTTCCTTTGATTTGATTGAGGAAAAAAATTATAATTACTATGGATTATTATTTAATGGCATGTAATATAAGGTAATAAATATATCAAAAATTATTCATTTCCATGATGAATGAAAGAAGACAATTATTAATCTCCAATAAAAATTTAATCCTTCTAATAATATAAAATATATTCCATATAAACAAAAAAATCCAAGGATGTATAAAAACACATCCCCCAGGTTTTTTTTCAATATATTAAATCTCCTCATTTAATAATATTAATGGTCACCTTCCGCATATTTATATAAAATATAAATGGTTCGGTATTGGTTAAAATCTCACTAATTGCTTCCTTATTATTTTTATGGAAAAGTATATACATTAATCGACTAATTATCCCACATTTTATCCTAATTAAAAACTAATCCACATGTGTGCGAGTAATTAATTCACATTTTCAACTTTGAAATTATCATTTAGTAGATATCTTATATATATGTGGCATTAATTTCATTATAAAACAAAAACAAATTCCCCAATACATTAAAAATGTTTATATAGAGCATACATGTCATCGCAGTCCCCAGAATAACTTAAAGGGGTAGAAACAAACCACTGGTTAATAATATTTTATAGCATGTAAAATTTAAAAAAACATATTATATTGTTTTTATAAATGTAATGGAACTTCAAATTTTTAATCTCTCATAGACTAACACGCCCCTTAAAAATATATTTAACATAATAAATTTGAAAAAAAAACATATGATATTTTGATGTATTATAATTCAATTTTATTTATGTATTTAGAAATATATTATATAGATTTAAATAATATTTTTGATATATTTTAATAATGTTTCCTCTACATAATGTGCGCAAAAAATATATTTATATTCATAGTGGGAATATTCATTATTTGAAAAATTGTCTTTTTTTCTACCACTGACATCCTCAAATAACCCCCTCTCTATGTGTCTGTACATTATTTACCATCATGAGTGTGTGTTTAATTTAATTGGAATAAGTACAAGATATATTATATATTTATAAGAGAAATAATGTCAATAGATGTATCCCATTTATTATCATCCATTATTCACTATTTATTTATTGAGGATACTATTGAATAATCCTTTCCTGAAATAACTATATTTTAATTATTATAAATACATTATTGGAATCCCTCATATCATTAGTATTATTGTGTGGACCCATATTCATTTTATGAGATACCAATTTTGATGAGTCCTGAGAATCACGATTCTCTTTATTCCATAAATTCTCTAATTAAGAAGATAAAAAATCGTTAATTTCATGGAATAATGACATATGTTTTATCATCTCATAAAAATATTCAAGTGAAAATATTTATATTTTCCATATTTTCAATACTCATTATAATTATACAGTTCCTCCATTAAAAATCATTTTTCAAGTAACATTTTGAGCTAATTTTAATCTTATTATTGAATTATTATCAATTATTATTAGAATTACATGATTAATCTTTTAAAATAATAACGTTCTTATATATAAAATTATTCATCATGTCATATAATCTTAAAGAATTAATTTTTAATTTTCATTGTGGGTATAATTTCTAATCACCGACTTATATTGTTTTTGCTGAAAAATTATTTTTTGATCCTTCATTCACAAATGAACTTCTAGTTTTATTATATAATTCAACACTATATGATAAAATAGGATAATTATAACCAATAAAAGATTTATTTTATATCATTATATTGGGTATTTTTTTCTCAACGTTCATGAAAATATTCATCATGAATATCTATGTATTTTTAATAATAACTAGTCATCTTTTTCTAGGTGTTTTCAAAATTAAACCACAAATATTTTCATCCGCATATCATTTACATTTTTTATCTATATTAACATTATTTTATTTTATGATTTTTTTATTATATATAATATCTACCTTGGAATTATAGAAACCCATTGTGAGAAATTATTTTTTATTAGTTCTACATTGTCTTCCTTTCTCATGTCAATTGATTTACATATTAAGAATACATTTTATATCAATAAATTCATGATGTTTGATCCTCAATATGTAATTAATAAATCTATGTTCAGATTCCTCAAAAATAAATTGTCAACCTATATGTTTTATGAAATGCAATATGAGTGTTTTTTTTTGGAATTGATAATTATATTAATCATCTATCCCGGTCCATTATAATGAGTCATTATCATCCTTAATACTCATCAATTATCTAATGACTTTTTTGAAGACATATTCTAATTCCTCAAATTTTATATTAATTATTTTCTCGATATTATCCAATAAAAAATCATTTATTAATGTATAATAATCTTAAGCATCTATTTCATATTTAATATTCTATTATGTGGTTAATGGGGCGAAATTTATATCATTATTACATATATTTCTCCACTTTGTTGCCTTTCCAATATACATTTCATTTCAAATACTGAATAATGTTTTTATCAGTGTGATCACCATATTATAATATTAATCACTATCTCATTAAATTTATTTATGTAATCATAAGTATTCACCTCCCATTTTATTATTGATAATATTTCCCCACTAAATTTGAATATTGGTATCTAAGACCTCTATATATCATTAATATAAATTCCATTATTTTTTCCCACATCCATGTGGTAAAATAATCTCTCATCATAATTTTATAGACATTTTAACATTTAGATTATTATATTATATTTTCTTAATCCCCATCAACATCAATATTTATATTATAAACATGGGTCATGGAATATTCCCATCTATGCTGCAAAAAAAATCAAAACAACACAAAACATAAGGCTTTGTGAATCCATGTATAGAAGCATTCAAATTTTCTATATATAATAATTATTACAGTCAATAATTGACCTCCATTTCCGTTTCTATAATTCAAAATCTCCATCATCAATTTTTAATACCTGAAGGATATTTTTAAAAGAAATATAGATTCATTGGTACCACTTATTGTTCCTATATATATTGAGATCACTAAGAGATGGAGGAGGTGAATATGTGATCCCTTATCCTTTTCATGAATTCATTTCTTAACGGATCCTCTATATTCAGTTATATATTTTATCCAATATACTGACATTAATTGATTCTTACTCAACTATGATTTCTATTATAAGAAACATAAACATGAATTTATATGTTTCGGTTACAATTATAGCATATTATTTACAAAACCCATAAACATCCCCTTATAATTGTTTTTAAACTTTTAATTTAATTATTTATAACAACATAGTATCAAAATATGATTACAGGTAATTTTTCTATTGTGTCGACTATTTTGATTCTTAGTCAATAATGTAAAACATGTAGTACTCATCCAACCATTAATTCTTTTTTCATTCTAATTTATTAGGATCTACCTTGATATATTGGTATCTTCCTCACATAATTCATGAAAATATCTCAAAACTGAATCCTAATTAGTTATACATTCAATTCCATCTAAATCATAGTGTTGTAGTTCTTTAACCATGTTTTCCTCATGTTCTCATGTCTTGTAGAATTCATGTTACTATGATCACATGTACTTTTACCCATTAGAATAAAATATTAAGGTTTATAATCTTCTTAAAAATCGACAGTGAAAAGGAAAATTTATTTGAATTTTTCCTCTGCACACAGTCCATCAATTTAAACTAACTCCTTAAAGTGTTGATATTTTCATCAGGTCGATTCAAGAGTGATATATAGTTTCAGTTGTATCATTGTCTCAAAATTTCTAATACTCATATATTAATATATATTCATATTGAAAATTGAATAATTCTTCTATTATATACACTCTGTAATTCTAATATGTAATTGATCAATAAAAAAATTACATAGGATAAATTAATAATATTATTATAAATCATATCGTCTGAATTGATTATCTTTATATGGAATATGAATTATAATGGATTATATCCATAAAACATAATTTTTTTAATAATATATTTTCGATCACCAATTATTTATGGATTTATTAATCTATTATATATAATAATTACATAAATGGTATTCTAAATTTTTCACATTTCCATAAAAATATTTGAATAACTTTTTCATGAGTTACACAACTATATATAATATCTATAATTTAGAACTCTTCATAGTGGAGATCTCGAATCAAGGGACACTCTAATGAGACTTCATGAATAAAAAATTATGTGGTATCTTTCATATTGGTTTCTAAGCCATTTCCTTTGTTTAAAACACCATGAGAACCTTCGTGAAAAGTATGGAATTGTCAATTTTCATAGGATTTAGGAGGACTATCCATTCCCAATACAATTGAATTACAATCATTATGAAACCTATGTTGGAATATCTATAATCTAAGTGGGAAATTACTATCCCTCAAATGTGGATTTATTGAATATCCAAGTTTCCATTCTTAATAGGTGTGGTCTTGTTTTTATTAATGAATATTTATCCATATTTATATACTGTAACCATTTTTTGGTTAATAAACACTCTACCATAATCATTATACTCTTGAAGTTTAATTTTAATTAATACTAGAATATCTGATTCATAAAATTTATTTAATTATTATTCTAATAGATTAATGATATAGAAAATATAACTTTTGATATATATATATATACAAAATGTAACATATTATTTATGTTTCTACCAAAAAACCATCATCAGATGATATTTAAAATGATTTATATGATGGATACATAGGGTTGCATCATGTTTATAATGTTTTAAATGATTGTTATTAATAAAATTATATTCCATATAAAATTTATAAATAGTTTAATAAATGAATTTTTTTATACTTGTAGGATGGTTATATAGGAAAATACATTAATGTTTAAGAATCACATATGATAGTTACACAAAGGTAGAAATATTAATACATTGATCTCCAACACAAATTCTAAAAATCCATTATTCACTTATAATATATTAGTACATAAATCAATACTAGATAAATTCATGGAACCAAAAAATGTGTTAAATAATTTTATATATGACTATAATTTCATCCAATAATAGTTTTCATTAACATCAATGAAGAATAAATCAACAAGAATATATATTTATTAAGCATCCCAAAATAAATTCATGACATGATCTCAAAGGATGAAAATAATAATTGAACATTCATATTGAGGAATAATTAATATTACTCATATTTTATCTCTAAAGAATTATGACACCATAGAATAATCTAAGAGACAATCCTAATTGATAATATATATAATTCATGAATGCGAAAAGCAATTTAAATAACCCAACATGAATGAATGTGTATGATGTGATCCTAGACTCTGAGTTGGAAAACATCCAAACACTCTAAGGGCCCTAATATGTTTTAAAATAATTTATTCATCTAGGTCATGATACATTAATAATAGTGATGGGGATTTTAAATATATTTTCAACTCATTTTGTTCTTGAATAAACTATTTAAAGAAACTAATAATCCACTTTATCTTGATTGAAAAGGTTGCGACAATAAATTTAAATTTTTATTATACTATAAAAAATTATATACATCCTTCACCTAAACTAACCAATAAATTATTCTTTATTATTCTCTACTAAAAATTATATGTTACCAATGTAATCTCATAAAATATAGTAGAATACAATACTAGAAAAATAAACTATAGAAATGGATATATAGCCAAGGTTTAAATTATTTGTGGCTATAGGTGAGATATATCCACTCCCAAATAGCTGGGGTGGCAATACATCATCTTTTTTTCCCATCACGCTTTCCTCCCCCACCCGAATCCTTCTCTATCCCTTACCTTCTCCCTCTCGCATCGCAATTCCTCCTCCCCTAACTGTCCATGCAGTTCCTCTCCATTCCTCCCCCACCTGAATCCCTCTCCCTCGCTGTCCTCATCATTCCTCCTCCCCTCCTCACATCTGGATTCCTCCTTCCCTCCTCCTCCATCTCCATTCCTCCTCCCCTCGTGATTCCTACTCCCCCTTCAGCTCTGACACAGCCAGCATACCTCTCCACTGGCTCCGACGTGGCTCTGATGCCTCCATGCTGACGCGACATCAGTACAACCTGTCCACCTCCCTACCGACATGACCTACCCACCTTCTTGCAATCAACTCACCT
Source organism: Viscum album (assembly GCA_963277665.1). NCBI lineage: Eukaryota > Viridiplantae > Streptophyta > Magnoliopsida > Santalales > Viscaceae > Viscum > Viscum album. Next base: position 701,709,659 of record OY728150.1, read on the forward strand.
CCCTGTGGATGTTTCTCTGAGGCTTCCTCCCTAACTCCTCATCTGGCGCACCTTCTACACAACGATTTGAGGTAGGAGTATTCATCTATTACCTTCTTTATTACTTTTATTTTATCCTCTATAATTTTAATTGTCCCTATTAAGGTTTTCAGTGCCGATTCCACCATAACGTAATTGAATTGACCAATAATCATGGATTATTATTGTGTCTTAGAGATTAGATGTCTCGTGATGCAGAACACATGAAATCACTCATCATTTTGGAGATGGTATAAGGCCTAATGGATTTGTTTTAAATTTTCAGTTAAATTGATTATAATTTCCTGGTAATCAAGTGTTTCTTGTTATGGATTTTTCTAAGGTTAATTTCATGGTTATATTTTAGGCCTCTTTTAGGTAGTTGGGTGTGGTTTTAGAATGTGGAAGCACCTCAATAATTTTTTAGGCATTTATTCATATTTGGCTATTTCTAATTAATTAATTATAAATTTTTATAATTTATTTTTTCAACTTCAACGCAGGAGATATTTTCCTAGGACACTGTTTGACCATAGGTTCAGGTTTTCAGCTTTTCCATTTTCATCATAAGGTAGGTTGGGAGATCTATATTTTTTATATTTAATCGATAGTTGTATATTAATTTCATTAGTTATTAAATGACTATTGATTTTCGTGGATACATTAGACAACATTTGTGGGTCATCTTTGAGAATTGAGGGACTCGGGTGTCTCACAAAGAGGGTTTGTTCATAAAACCACACTCTTGGTTTTTGATTCAATAGAAAACCTCACATGCTCTTAGGTGACACATAAGGGTAGTAAAGGGGAGAAACATGGATATACTTCTTTCCTTGGGTTTGAGTTTGCACCTATGATGGTCTAACCATGGTGCTTTCTATGTGGGGTGTGGTGTCAGAACCCTCAAGTAGTTAGAGGCCTTTTGTGAGATTCTTCATTTTAGTCTTCTATTATGGGGAGTTTCCCCTCATGTTTTGGGATCTAGATCCCTCAAAATTAGTAGTGTATAAATAGGTTTCCCATTGAGGTTTTGATTGGAGATTTTTTTCATATGGAGGTGTGTTGTGAGACCCAAGTAGGGGGATGTATATTTATTGGACAACATTCAACAGGTGATGCAAATGGAATTATTTTCATTTTCATAAGAACATTCCTTGGGTATTCCAAGGTGTATAGCTTTAGGTAATTTTACATCTATTAGAAGGAGAGAAAAGGTATTATTTTGGATTCTTATTGGACCAATTTCATGGGGTTTGAGTTGTTGATGTTTTGGAACATCTTTCTAGAGGTTTTATCCAATTGGAACATTTTGGTTGGGCTGACACCATGGGGTGATGGTTAAGGCTGTGTGTCACTGAGATTAGGTTTGATATGGGACTGAGGAAACAATGAGGACTTTCATATGGGTGTGGTGTTTCTTGATGATTTCCTTGTGGGTGAGGTTATGATTATTGATGAGTTAGTTTTCAGATTCTCTAGATTAGGTTTCCATATCTAGATTAAATCATTATTTGATAGCTATGATGAAGAAAACCATGGGTGCCCCATGTTTTTTTATCCCTAAGAGGGTCATTGTTCATTTAATCATTGGTGTATTTGGGTTCTACCTTAGAACCTAGAGTTTTGAAATGTGAGCCTATTGTGGCTATTTTTTTAATGTTTTGTTCAATAATTTTATTGAATAGTGTTTTATACCTTATACCTAAGATGGTTGAGGAAGTTCCTTGCTCAGGTTCTAGAAATAGGATGAATCTTTGGGATATTACTGAATCTGGATTTGGGCATAAGATTGATAAGTTGTTTTATTTTATTGGCTTGCTGGTTGTGTTAGACAGATACTAGGGAGCTAATGGGTGATCTGAATTAGTGCTCCCCCTAGTTTAGAGTTACAAAATGGCTATAGGGTTACTGGGAATGGATTTTTAGAACTCACTAATAGTGGTCCTAGATGCTGAGCACTCACATCATGAAATCTTCATTTCCTCCATATATTTTAAGTGTCAAACTTATCCACTTGTTATAGAATGATGTAATAACCAGATATTCTTGGAAAACAGACATGAGAAATTCAACTATAAGTCTATGAAGAAAAAACATTTATAGAAAAAAGAGTTTATAAACAAGTGATCAATGTAGTACATAAATCATTTAGTATGTGATGTCAATATAAAATTTAATATTGGGATTATTCAATATAACCTCAATGAACAATTAGAATTAGGTTTTCCAGATTTTGAGATTCCATGCAGTTTTTCATTATTGAAAATGTTAATTTATGATTTTCACCCCTTGTGGGATGGTCTCACATTCTTCATCATGAAAAATATAACTTTAATGGTATTCTAGTAAGGATAATTCATTCTTGTTATACCCAAATAATACAACAGTCATCCATCATTCCAATTGTTTCCTTTAATTTCTTATTGTAATGTATAGATAAAATGAATGGGAATAAAGAGGCGATACCTTTACAGTAGTTTTTTTCTGGCTGAATTTTTTTTACTAAGAGTATTCCTATTTCTAATACTACTACTTCTATTCTTCTCAGGTATGCTCCCCCTTTTTTTCATCCTAGTACCAATGAAATGACATTTTGTACCTGTAATCAAAATATTTATATCGAAAACTTCAACATCAGTATTTATATCCATGGAAATTTTATCTTCCTTTATATTGATGGTTTTTTATAAAATTATTCTTGTTATCCAGGCATCCATCAGCCTTTATTTCCTAATTTCCTTGGGGTTTTTTGAATCTTAGGTCATCCATAGGAGGAAACTTTTTCGACCATTAATCATCATAAAAATATTCAAATTTTGTTTCATAATCATTATAATTAAATGAAATAGATTTCGTATCACATGAGAATTTATAAAAATGTAATACCTTTTTCATGGGGCTGGTTTTCTCATCATCCTTGGGTGGTTCAGCTTGAATATCCACCTCATTTTTCTAGACTTATAACATATTCTTTAAGTCATTTCTAGATTTAAGATACCTAAATTGTGCCTCATGAAGTTACTTTTATTTATCAACCAATTTTGTATTAATAGATTTTGGTATCCTATCTTATTATAGGCATTTCATTATAAACATTTTTATCTCTTCTATGAGATCATTCTACTTCACATTTACACTTCTTTTCTTATTTTACAATTGTTTTTCTTTCTTATAATATATGGAGTTATGTTCAAAGTAAGAAATAAAATCATCTCATAGAATATATTCTATATAACCATCTCCTTTTTATTCTTCATAACTACTTATAATGTCTATTCATCTGTTAACCTTATAGGTATATATGTATATAAATGGAAAATTCTATTTTCATAGTTGTTCATGGATGTGCTATTGTTTTTTTATTTTTCCTGCAGTTAAAGTTGTGGAGCTAGTGTGTGGGGGGGTGGGGGCAGTGGGGGGGTGGTGCAAGGGGTGGGGGATGGTGTAGCGGGTGGGGTGATCTGGTGTTGGGGGAGGTGGGGTGAGTTGGTGCCGGGGGTGTGAGGTGGGTGGATGGTGGTTGGGGGTGTAGTGGGGGGAATGGTGGTTGGGGGTGTAGTGTGGGGACAGGTGGTTGGTGGGTTAGGGGCTAGTGCAGTGAGGAGCAGGGTTGATGTAGTGCTGGTGGGGTGGGCTGGTGGGGGCAAGGGGTGGCTGGTGTAGGGTGGGGGTCTGCTGTAGGGTGGGGGGTTTACATTCACATACAATATTGTGTTTTTAACATGCTTCTACTCATGTCCTAGAGTGAGAATGATTAAAATTGAGGGGGTTTTGGTGGGGTTATCTTGATTGGTTGGTTCATTTAGAGTGAAATTATATATCATTGTGGATTATTTCATTCTTTGATGTAATCAGAATGATGGATTGTAGGTGGAAATTATCAATATTTTATTCTTGTATATGTGAAGCATTAACTCGCTTAAGAGTTCATTAATTTTATAATAGGAGAATTATTTTCTCTATTTGTGGTGTTAGATAGATTATAGGTGCATTATAATAGTTTATCCAACCACATAATCCTTAAAGCACTGCATCTTGATTCATGTATGATGCACCCAATTTGTGCATGCTATTTTGCTGAAATATTTTTCATAGATCTAACCATACTAATTAGTTTTATGATATCTTTTAATGATAACTAGGTGCATGTCGGTATTGGAACATCATGTTACAATAGTGGAGTTGTAAAATTCTTGAGTTAGTTATCTAGAATGGATGGAAACCCTATGGTATGCTATTGGAAATAATTGTTCATTCATTTACATTTCAAATTTTTCATCATCACTTATTATTATATTACATTTACAACTAATTTTGTTCCCCCCACTTCAATTTTTAGGTTCAATTAAAGATGATTCATCATATCACTGACATTTTTTTGAAGTCTCTCGGGACCTATTCATGTGTGTTGCGGAAACTGTTTCCGAAGGTGAATCAATTCGAGTTTTCATCGTCAAAAGGAAATGCGTCATGCGGTTAAGGTTGGGTCTCTCTCTTCGCCTATTTATTTCAAGATTGTTTTAAATTTCATTCAGTTTCCTTCTTAATTCTGCATGTTTATATTAAATTACAATTCTTGAATAAGTGTAAGTTAAGATAATTTTTTTGTTTGATAAACATGTCATGGTTTTGTAATAAAACCTCTTCAACGGAGGTGCGCTATCCATGAAAACTCATTGTGGTATATCATGGTTGACATTATTAAATTGATGTTTTCCTTATACATGATGTCGTTTTTAGTCATAAAGCACACATCATACTTGACCCTTTTTATATCCATGTAGGGGGTTGTCCTCTTTTTATTAAAACATTTGTTCGAACCAAAACACCCTCTAAGAGTCGCTAAACTTTTAAGATGGAATTTTTTTACTAGGAAAGTGATGCAATTACCAAGTAACCACTAAGTGAATGACATGATTTGGATGGAATGACTTGTCATGGTGGAAAGCCTTTCCATGAGTGTTTAAATTGAGAGAACATTGTTAGAATAAAATGAATAGTTATGCTTGTATTTAGTGACATGTCTCTGAGTGTTTTTATTTTCCTTTCATTGCATTAAGTGGTTGATGTGGAATGAAATGTGGAGTGTGGCACGGGGGGTGCATGGGGTGGGTAAGGAGTGTGGGCTGGGTAGGGGTTGTGCATGGTAGGGGGCATGGGTCCGGGGGCATTGGGATAGGGGTGTGTAGGGGGAGGGGGTGTGCTGGGGGTGTTCAGGGGGTGAATGGGGTGTATATGGGGTGTGTAGGGGGTTTCCCCTTTTTTATTAAAATGAATGTTTGAACCAAAACACTCTTTAAGTGCCTTTAGACTTTTAAGATGGAATTTCCCAAGCAGGAAAGTGTTATAATGACTAAGTCAACACTAAGTGACTCCCTTTTGATCTTATAAATAGAATTGCTATGTTTTAATGAGTTGAATGATTAAAATTGAACCTAAAAAGGTTAACAAGGCACACGAGTGGTAAATCCTCATGTAGTGAATTATGTAACGGTTATACCTACAGGGGGTGTGCATGGGGGTCTGTGTAGGGGGTTTCCCGTATTTAATTAAAATGGATGTTTGAAACAGAAAACCCATTAAGTGCCTTTAGTTATTTAAGATGGAATTTCCAAAGAAGGAAAGTGTTGTAAGGACCACGTAACAACTATGTGACCCCCCTTTTATCTTATAAACAACGTTTCTATGTTTTAATGAATTGAATGAGTTAAATATAAACAAACATCGTAAACTTGGTACATGAGTAGAAATGACCCATGTAGTGAATTATGTAATAGATATGCCTACAAGGTGGTGTGTAGGGGTGCATGGGGTGTTCATGGGGGTGTGTATAAGGGGTTTCCCTCTTTTTATAAAAATGGTTGTTTAAACCAGAACAACCATTAAGTGTCGTTATACTTTCAAGGTGGAATTTCCCAAGCAGGAAAGTGTTGTAATGACCAAGTCACCACTAAGTGACCCCATTTGATTTTATAAATAGAATTGCTATGTTTAATGAAATGATTGAGTTAAATTGAACCCAACTTTGTTAACATGGAACATGAGCAGTAATGCCTCATGTAGTGAATTGTTTAACGGTTATGCCTACAGGGGGTGTGTAGGGGTGCATGGGATGTGAATGGGGGTGTGTGTCGGGGGTTTCCCTCCTTTTATTAAAATTACTATTTGAACTAGAATTCCCTTTAAGTGTCGTTAAACTTTTAAGATGCAACTACCCAAGAGGTTAGGTGATGTAATGAATAAGTCACCACAAACTGACCCCCTTTGATCTTATAAATATAATTTATATATTTTAGTGAATTGAATGAGTTAAATTGAACCAAACATGGTTAACTTGGCACACGAGTAGTAATGCCTCATGTAATGAATTATGTAACAGTTATGTCTATAAGGGAGTGTAGTGGGTGAATGGGATGTGTTGGGGGTGTGTGTGTGTAGGGGGTTGCCGTCTTTTTATTAAAATGGTTGTTTGAACCAAAAAACCTATAGTGCCTTTAGATTTTTAAGATGGAATTGCCCAAGTAGTAAAGTGTTGTAATGACCAAGTAACCACTAAGTCACCCCTTTGATCTTAAAAATAGAATTGCAATGTTTTAATGAGTTGAATGAGTTAAATTGAACCATACATGGATAACTTGGTACATGAGAAGTAATTCCTCATGTAGTGAATTATGTAACGATCATGCCTATAGTGGTGTGTATAGGGGTGCATGGGGTGTGCAGGGTGTGTGTGTAGGGGGTTTCCCAATTTATTTTAAACATCAGTTTGAACCAGAACACCATTGAAGTGTTGTAAGCCTTTTAAGATGTAATTGACCAAGAAGGCAAGTGCTGTAATGACCAATTCACCACTAAGTAACCCCATTTGATCATATAAATAGAATTGGTATGTCTTAATGAATTGAATGAGTCAAATTGAACCAAACATGGTTAACTTGGCACCTGAGCGGATATGCCTGATGTAGTGAATTATGTAACGGTTAAGCCTTCAGGGGTGCATGGGGTGTAGGGGTTTCCCTATTTTTATTAAAATGTTTTTCGAAATAAAAAACCCTTTATGTGCTGTTAGACTTTTATGATTGAATTACCCAAGCAAGAAAGTGCTATAATGACTAGGTCACCACTAAGTGACCCCCTTTGATCTTATAAATAGAATTTCTATTTTTTTATGAATTCAATTAGTTAAATTGACCTGAACATGGTTAACATGGCACATGCGTAGTAATTCCTCATATAGTGAATTTTTTAATAGTTATCCCTACTTTCAACAGTTTAATTGGATGTCATGAAATAAATAGACTTGATTATTCATGGTGACTTACACTCCACTTTTGAAATGTGGGGGTGTGTGCAGGTGTGCAGGGGTTGAAAGGTCTATGTGGGGGGGTTCAATGGGGGTGTGCAAGGGGGTGTGTGTAGGTGTGTGGAGGCTTGCAAGGGCTCAGTTGGGGGTGCAATGGGGCTGTCCAGGGGGGGGGGGGGTCAAGGGGTTTTGTGCAGGGGGGTCTGCTTACACATGTTTAATACACATTTATTGCAATAGTATGTTCCAAAAATGTATGTTTTCAATATATTATTTATAATCAATATTCATGAAGGTTTTTTATCCTACATACTTGTTGACAGGGTGTACTAACACACGATTTTGGAGAAATACACAATCATGAAATATTTGAGGAACAGTATATTTTTAATCAGTGGGTCATTTAACTTTAATTCTATTAAATATTAATTGTGCGTAATTTTTTTGACTACATGTACTCTTCTTGAGCAATTGATGATTTTTTTATGTTGAGAAATGTATAGTTCTCTAGACCATTAGAACAGTTTTTTTGAGTAGTCATGTTTATTTATTAAGTTGTGGGTCATTTATTAAGGCATTGAATTATTATCGTGTGAATGAACATTCAAGAACCACTATAGGGGGATTTCTGCAGGGGCGGGGGCTCTGTCCCAGGGGGGGATGGCCAGGGGTGGGGGCAGTGCAATGGGTGGGGGGTTCTGTCTAGAGGGGGGAGTGGGGGGGGGGCTTCGCATGGGGGAAGCTATGCTGCCTGGGGGGATCTGTTCGGGGGGGGGGGGGGGGGGGCTCTGTTTGGGGGGGAGGGGATGTCCAGGGGTGGGGGGCAATGTAGGGGGGTTATGTCATGGGGGAGTGGGGGTATGTGCAGGGGGGGGTTGTGTAATAGGGAGGGAGTGGAGGGGGGAATTGAATGTGTGAGGGGGTGTTATAGGGGGGACCTATCTAGGTGGGGGGATATTTAGTGTTCTGATCTTTTCTGTTTTCACAAATGTTATGACATTAAAGGATTAGAGTTTAGATAATTATGACTTCTTTGTGTCCTTGATTCTTTTAGTATTTTAGATTGTATGGATTTTTCCTTCTTTTTTTTATCAAAAACACTTGAGTACATAGATATTTGAGCTAACTTGTCACATTATGTTACCTTTATGGATTTAAGGAATCCTATTTGGTATATTTATACACAAAAATGCATTGTAATTATGCCCACATGTGTTGTGATTGAGTATAAGATTCATGAGTTTGGAGATGGCTTGGATAGACATAGAGTAGAGGTGGATTGTTCAGAGAAAATGATTAGGGATGCTAGGAGATTCATTATGGAGCCTGGGGATTTGTGATAGTGTTGGTCAAAAATATGGATAAAGTGTGATCCAATAGTATGTGAAATTTGGAGGATATTCTCAGTACTTCATGATCTATATAATTTTCATATATATGTCTTGTTGTCCCTGTATTTATCTCATGGGATATATATTTGTTTCTACTGTCTCTTGCATATATTATATACAGTTCAATTGATTATATATATTACACTATTATTTAGGATTTTTATTCTGTTCAGTTGATTATATATATTCTGCTAGTATTTTGGATTTATCTTTGGCTTGTGGGGGTGAAAATGGGGTGGGGCAAGGGGTATGTGGGGTTAAGGAAAACAGGTAGAGGGAGGGTGAAGGGGGAGGGGGAGGGGGTGGGGGTGGGGGTCTGTAGCAGTGAAAGGGGTGTCTGTCTAGGGGTACAAGGTGGTGGGGCAGGGGGAGATAAAACTTATTGATGGGGAGGGAAAATTTGCAAGGGGGAGGGTGCAGGAGGGCGGGGGGAGGGGGTCTGCAGGAAAGTGGGGAGGAGGGGTGGTGCATGAGGTTAGGGGGCGGTATGCATGGCATAGGGGAGGGGTGTAAAGGGGGAGGGGTCTATAGGGAAATTGGGAGGGGTGTATGGGGGAGGGAGTCAGAGGGCTGGGGGGAGGGAAAACTGGCAGGGGTGTATGAAGGGTAGTGGTGAGGAGGGTGGATGGGGTATGTGGGGCATAGGGGAGGGTGCAGGAGGGAAGGGGGTCTTCATGGAAGTGGGGAGGGGTGCATGGTGGTGGGTGCAGGATGGTGGGGGGTCTGCAGTGATGGTGGGCAGAGGAGGGTGCAGGAGGGCATGGGGGGTGTCTGCAGGGAGCATGGGAGGAGGGCAGGAGGGCAGGGGAGGGGGACTGCTGGGGGGAGGGGAGGGGTGCTAGGTGGGAGGGTGCAGGAGGGCAGGTGGGAGGGGTAACTGGAAAGGGGGGGTGTAGGATGGCAGGGGGTGTCTCTTGGGCATTTGGGCGGAGGGCATTGGGGGAGGGTGCGGGGGGGTATGGGGGGGTCTACAGGGCATAGGGGAGGGGTGCAATGGGGGAGGGTGTAGGATAGCAGGGGGTCTATAGGGAAGAGGGGAGGGTTGTAAGGGGGGAGGGAGTAGGAGGTGGGTCTGCAGGGGAGGGGACAGAAGGTCAGGGGTCAAGTAGGGAAGAGGGGAGAGGTTCATTAAGGGAGGTTACAGGGGGGTATTCAGGGTAGTGGGGAGGGGTGCAAGGGGGGAGAGTACAAGAGGGAGAGGGGGGAAAAAGGTGTCTGTAGGGGAGTAAGGGGGTCTATCTAGGGTGTAAGGGGGGTTTGTCCAAAGTTGAAAGGGGTTCTGTAGGGGTGCAAGGGGGTCTATCTTGGGGTGTGGGGGGTATGTCTCAAGAGAAAGGGGTATTTCCAGGGGTCTTCATGGAAGTGGGGAGGGGGAGGGGGGACATGCAAGTGGCGAGGGGTGTGTGTCCAGGGGTGCAAGGGGGTCTCTCCAATGGTGGAAGTGGGGTCTATCAAGGGTGAAAGTGGGGTCAGTCAAGCGTGAAAGTGGGTCTGTCCAGGGTTCATGGTTGGGGTATATCTAGGGTGCAAGGGTGGGGTATGTCCAAGGGTTCAAGGGGGTTTTTCCAGGGGTGCAGGAGGGGGTCTGTCCAAGGTACATGGGGAGTCTGTCCGAGGGTGGGTAGGGATAGTTTTTTTTATGAAATGTTAAGGGCATTATCCATGGTATCAAACTGTGGCTAAAGCCATATAGCCATGGTTCTTTGAATCGTTGTAGGTATTTTCATGCATATAGGCCGAACCCTATAGCCATGGTTTCAAACTGTTGGTATAAGGATATAGCCATGGTTTGAAGAGTGGCTATAGAGTTCTTCTTATAGCCACGCCAACACCATCCACGGTTCAATAAACTATGGCTATAACCTATAGAAATGGTTTTGGGGATTATAGCCATGGTTCCAAACCGTGGATATAGACTAAATTTCTAGTAGTGATAGTTTAGCACCGTATAATTACAACTCTAAAAATAATTCATGACTAAATAATTTCCATAAATTATATATATGTCATAATTGAATGTATATGATACAGATAAAATCCTTAAATAATGTGTTAGTATAAAAATATTTATAGTAATTGTGGTACATTTTTTATGAAACTAAGAAGACACCCACAACATAAGAAAAAGAAATCAAAATCCTAACTAGCATGTTTCAATGTCATATGCATCCAATCACCCATTATTTCTATTTCACCATCGATGAAAATACATTAAAATATTGGGAATATTCATGGAACCACCGACTAGGTTCTATAAAAAAATAAACCCAGAAAATATCTCAGTTTCAAATGCTCTAAAAATTTAAAAATGAATAATGAAGCACCTAGAACTTGGTTTTCAATATTTATTATAATGAAATAGTTATTGAAATGAATATCCTAATTAGGAATACTTGTAGAATAAAATTCATTTGTTATATTGTTGATTAATTTTGAACCAAATTATATAAGATAATATTTAATAATCTATTTGAAATGAAAATCACGGATCATATTTTTTTGAAGAGATGAATGAGTGAGGGGTAATTGTGTGAAATTTTTATTATTGTATTAAATTATATTAAATTAAAAAAATCATGTGAAATAGAGAAATTATTTCCCTTTAACCCGGAACAAACTTTTCCACATAATATAACCTATTCATAATGAAAATCATTTAATTCCTTGAAATAATGCAATGGTATTTCTCTTCTGTCAATTTCCATTTACAATATATGAAAAATCCTCTTAAACATCATAAAAATTCTACACCTAAAACAAATTAAAACAATTAAATTAAATTATAAATGATACCTTTTTATAATACTTATGGAAAATACCAAAAATAAATAACATCCCTAAATCAAAAAAATTTCTAACCAATTTTTATACAATTTAAATAATAAATTTTGGTATGGGTATTAAAAAACGAATTTAATAAATCTCTTCCCCAAAAAGTAACATTTAGTATTCCACTAATGTGAATGAGGTTCATGACTAAAAAAATACATCCCACTCTCTACAATATAGTGACGCTGACAAATTATAGACATGGTTTCAATAACTATTTTACTTATTAATACTAACATTATATATAAATATACACACTCATTATTAATATTTCAAAAAATAAAAAATATATAAATAACTATATTCCTGGAAAAACACATTAATATAAAGACAAATTCTAACAACATTATTAGTATTCCATGGTATCATAAATAACCTGTATACTTAGAAATTAATAGACTACACTCTATGGAAACTATGATGTAATGATACATTAAAATCCCAAAAAACCAAATTTTGATTTTTGAGTGATACTAATAAATGTTTCTTGATAAACTAAAATAACGTTTAATTTACTTTTCCATCATAATAACATCTAACAATCTAAAAAATCATATTCTTAAAAAAAATAATTGTTTTTCTTTTCTAAATTTAAAGTATTCATCATTATTATTTTTGATATTTAATGCTATTAACCACCTAAAGAATCATGAATTATAAGTTTTTTATATTAGAACATCGATTGATATCAATTGTATTAACATAGCTTAGAGATGAAATCATAGTAATAAATGGAAAAGGAATCAGACATCATATGATTCTCTTGAGTTATTCATATGTATTATATCAAATAAATTGATTTAGAATGTATTGATGAACATAATGTAATGATTAAGTGTATTTATTGATGTTTTATCATGAATCATGTGACATAAACAATTAATATGATATTTATTGACAAATCGTGAAATTTTATAAAAATATATGAAATTTTGTATTCTTATATGAATATTTTATTCCATATAAGACATATATTTTTATAAGATATTATAAATAATGAAAAATTATACGAAATTTTATAAGATATTATAATTCATGAAAAATGTAGTCAAAGTATTTCATGATATACATATGTTTTTTTAATATAATAGATCAAAAAAATTCCTTGAATATCTATGTGGATTCAGATGTGCTAATCAATTAAATTATCATACTCCATACTATAATAGTGGATGAAGAGTTGATGGATAAGAATTATGTTATGATGTGTTCCATGATGGTAATTATTGATAATTCAAATCACAATTAATGGAATGTGAAGAAAATATATGATATAAAATAATATTTTTTTTATAAAGAAGAATCTCTCATATTGAATATTTTATTAATAAATGACATTGTAATGTCCAATGGGTATTTTTAATGGTTATCATGATTGAAATTAAAATTTTGTTAAATAATTTGATTTGTAATTAGGATTCCAATAAAAAATATGCATGAGATGATATTTCTACTACTAACCATTAATTAAGGTGTTCCTATACATCTGCATTGGAACATAATATTCAATGTATATTTTTTAATATATTTTTGAAAAAATAGAATAAATTCATGTATTAATATAGTCTTTATTATAAAATACCTACTATGAGAGAGTTCAAAGAGGCTGATACATCAATTGTATTTGTGGGAAAATAGTTATTTATAAGCTAAGAATCATTGAAGAGGGAGACATGTTGTTCCTGAGTAATCATAATTATCATTATATCCCGTTGATGTGAAGAACCATAGGATGAGAAATGTATATGGTAATGTTTTGAAGAATATGTAAAATTACTTATTATAAGAGGTGTATTAGAAGAAATTTTGATCGTGTATGTTAATGGAGGAAGGATATTATAAATTAGATATGATGAATCCCAAAGATAAAACATTTCTCTCTATAATTAGATGATATTTTTAAAAATTAATGTTTTCCTCTAGTAATACTCTAGATGATAAAACAATATGGGTGTCAATCCTAATCACACTATAAAGGTCTTAGGTTATAAACTTTTGGTGATGTAGTCTGAGAATATGTGATCTAGTAAACACCATTTCAGCGAATGTATTAGGTCATTCTGTCTTAAAACAATAATGATACATTATTGTGTTTTCAAATATTACTGTTGAACATGAGGTGTGTAAAAGAGAATATAATGAGTGGATCAGAATAATAACAAGTGAAATAGGTTTTGATTGGATTAAAAAGATTGAAAAATATTATGTTTGATTCACCGCTCTCCAATGGTAAATATGTTCATGGAAAATACATGTGGTACAATATTCATGATATATCTAGGTGATCAATGATTATTTTGAGTATATATTATAACAAACCCATGTATAGTTGAGGTTTCCCTACTTATTATGGATTAAAACACCATAGTTGGAGAAATATGATTCTTTCCTACCATCATTCAATTAATCTAGGGTTAAGAGATATTAAAACAGTGTTTTCCCACTCATTCATTATGGAATCATTGTGTATTTTTTGGAAAAGAAAAATTGATAAGTTGATTGAAATTTATAAAGTACTTGATTTTATTGTCTTCCAAAAAATCATACCTCAATATAATTGGTCTTAAAACCATGATTGAGATATTTTAGAAAATTTCTCAATGATATAATGTAATCATCACCATAATTAAATCTTGAACTATAAGTCTATGAACGTGCCATGTATATATAAAATGTCAGATAAGAAAAAAATTGAAGACAATTTTATAAGATTAAATGTGATGGTTAGAAAAATTAATTATTTTCTTGAGATGATATGTGATTGTACAAATGTTAAAAAACATATTGGAAATATTTTAAATAGATTTGGTCTTAATAATTTGTCGCTGATTGATATAGGGGATTTTTCAGTTGATGTTCTAATCAACATGCTAATGAATTAAGAAACTAGATAGTCTCAATCATTCATGAATAATGAAAATAATGTGACATCATTTGAGGCTCTTAGACAATTAAATTTCAAAATAACAAGTTTTACATTATATATTATCGTAACTATCACAAATTAGAGAAATTAAATGAAACCATTTAGGTGGAGAAAAAATATGTATAAGGATTCATATATTTAATCAATAGATTCTTGATAGTTGTTGAAAACACTAAAAATTTTTATTTCACTAACTCTTAGACCCCTTATCATTGATTGATTGAAACATTTATATAATAGTGATTTCATATTATGAATAAATGTGATAAATATTGTGTTATTCCTTATAGAACTACAATTATTTGGATGAGTTCCTTGATATGACATTACCAAAATTTTATTTTATAAATATATATAAAAGAACCCTTAAAATATGATTATAATTCTTTTAATAAAATTGACTTTTTCATAAGGAAGACATTGGCCACCATTATTTTCCACACATTCTTTCTATATAATTTTGGACCTTTTAGTCATAGAAATGTCTAACTAAAGCCCTAATAATGTCAAAATCATGTGGACTAGTGCTTTTATCTAGTAGAAATATGATTAATTTTTTAACTAAAAAAATGATAACAATGTATATGTGTGTGTGTGTGTGTGTTTGGGAAAGTGAGGAACTAACTATATTTTTTGTATATTTCTAGTAAATATGAATGATTTTGTGAACAAACATTATTTATGATCAACGAATGTTTGATAGTGTTAAAATAAATTATAGCAGGGGCCGTTGATTTTCCAATTATATTGGATTATTTTAACAAACAAAATATTCCTTGATGGTAGAATTGAAAATCAAGAAAATATTTTTTCTTAAACAATTGACAATTGATAAAGGTAAATCTATATAAAGTTGTAAAAATTATGATTCTATAGAATTTTTGTGTAATATTTATAAGTTAAAAATATAAATTTAGTATGATGATTTATTCTGAGGGTATTAACTAATATAATTATAATTTGGTGGATACATTCCAAACTATCAGTTCTTGTGTGTTTTGATGTTATGGAGAAATAGAACATTTACAAACTAATGTAACAACAAATTCAATATCATATGTCTCAGTAATAACTAAATGAATGATGACAATTAATGAATCCTTTACCATGTTCAACATAACATAATTGTGATATACCTAATATTATTTGAGTCAATTTAAATTGATTGATATTTCATTGTTATTTTTTGATGTAGTTCTGAGGAAAATCATATATTTAAATATTTCCATATGATATTTTGTGATGAGAATTAAGACATTTCCCCATGATATAATGAATATATGTTTCATGTATTTTATTTATAATATTCAAAAGGTATTTCGTGAATGGTGGTTCTAAGAATATATAAATCAAATCAAACCCCTTATGGTGCTTCATAATTAATATAATTTGTTATTTATTATAAATTTACATAGTATATTTATTATAAACATTCAATGATGTTTATTTTTTCTTATGGAATTTAATCATTGTTTAGATGGTACTAATAAATTATATTATATTTTAAGAGCGTGAATGAAAACATAGAAATGTATATCATTATATATAATTTCCATAAGTTTTATCTCTCTTTATATGATAATATTTTTCAAATGATACCATAGATATAAAAAAATTACGTAAAATATTATATGAAATAAATTTTAATTTCTATAATATTATACAAATTGATGTTCCTAAAATTTTCTGTAAAATTTCAAATTTTACTATCAATAAATTGATCATAATATAAGCTAAAAAGAGGATGTATGACTAAGAGTAGTATCAGATCGTTAGATTTTTTTCCCACAGTTGATGTTATGGAGTAGTTACATTGTTGTATTGTCCATTTGATTAGTTAAAAATAAATAAAGGTCTATATTTTTTGGATGAAAATTGTTATATCTTCAATATCAAATTAGAAGAAGATTGGTCATCATATTTAATTTATTAAAATTAAAAAACATTAATAATATTAAATTTAGGGTGATAGAGAATATTATAATTGGGATTCAATAGACTGATTTAAAAAAATTGAGATCCCATTATCTATATAGTGACCGTAGAGATTAAAAAATTCCAATTTTGAAACTAATATTCATAATATTATTTTGTAAATATATATGTCTTTAATAAAAGAAAAAAAAATTGAGAATATTTTGATAACATGTAAATAAAAAGTGATAGTGATAAATGTGAGTTCCAATTATCCTGAATATAATAGTTATGAGGATTTTCATGTTGGTAATCACTGAAGATGAACATGTTCTATGATTCTAATGTATTTGAAATTTGATGCTATATAGTTCAAGTGATATACAAGAAGATGAGAAATCAAGTTGAGAATGATTTTAATAAGACCATAATGTATAAATATGAATAAATACTTCAGGAAAAATGAAGATCTAGTATTTTCATGGTATAACATACTTTTCATGTGGTTTATGTGAATCCTCTAGATGAATGTGATCATTAATCTATGGGACTAAATTTTTAAAAAAGTGTTATTAAAAAATAGGGCTCTAAAAGATGAAAAATAAGAGAATTAATATGATATTATTGTTATAGTCCTTAGTAACATCCCCTTGGGGATATATTGGTAGAATATATGATTGGGAGAATAAACAATCACATAAAGGAGTTGGTTTTTTAGTCAACCCTCATAAATAAGGTATTCTACATTTAACATATTTACTAATACAAAAAAATCAATGGTCAATGAATACGTTGATTTGATCTAGGGAACAAAAAATCTATTATGATGGGTTTGAAAGGAACAATTCATAAACTAAGACCCCATATTTACGACCCCACTCCCACTCTAAGGGGTCGTTGTAGTTTTTTAATAGATAAATAATGTACAATATATGATGAAAATTTATAATTCATAATATATGAAATGGATGATAAAAATTATATATAAAATTATATTAATAATAAAACAATTCATTGGGAATGACACATATATGTGAAAAGTAAGATCTTAAATTCAATATATTTATTTCAAAATATTTCCTAAAAATGGGTTGTTATTGAGTGTTATGAAATAATTACCTATAGATGTCTAATATATTTATCATAAAACCCAAAATTCTAAACCCCCCAACTCCTAAAATCCTTTATATCCTAAAAAATTATCCAATTACCCATAACCCATAATACACACCGAAAATAAAGAATAAATTAATAAACTTCGTACATTTAATGAAAAAAATCACCTTTATATTCTTGGATGTTACACAGATTCCATGCCATAGTGCTTCCAAACAAATGGAATTTCTTATAAAAGAACATTTTCAGTGGCCCATAAACATACATCGTGCAATTTATTCTTCACTATACACACATACATGTAAACACCCTTCTAATACCACCATTGGTTTATATCCCCAAAAAATAATTACTTACACCAATGTGTGTGCTAACATATCTCTGATAATGATTTCTAAATCCTTGAAAGCATCATGATATCTATTAATCACCCATATCAAATGTTATAACATGAATTTAGGTGTGATTACTTGGGTTCCACTTAAACCAACCAAATTCACTATCATAAAACACTCATCAATACTAAAACATCACATACCATTTTCATTCCCATATTTTACCAAATTACATACTAAGCCCGATTATATAATCAAGACTATATCATATCCCTGATATGATTCAAAATAAGTTATTCACAATGGAAATAATTATATTTAGAATTATTGGTCCACCGTTACCCATGTTCCATTTAAATCATCCAATGAATGACCTCATCACTCCCATGACACTATCAACAAAATGGTCATAACCCCATGGATTACACTATATGAATTACCATATGTAATGGAATTATATTTTAATCCTTCTTTGAAATAATTGTGTTGAAATAATTTACAATTACACAATTTCATATCACATTGAATTTTTTTCACATTCACTCTCTACATTTCAAATGATAACAATTTTCATATCATTTAACATATTTTTTCAACTTTTGAGAGTATGGATTTTAAAATAACACTCCCTGAGTGAATCCTCAATCTATACGTCATAATATGCATGTTTATCCTTTTGATCATGTTTGATCCATCCAATAAACAACTATCATGACAAATTGTAAAATTTCATATAACATGGTACCCCATTCTATCTCATAGGATTCTCTTACAATAGGGAAAACCCACTCATTCTAACCAAATCCATGGATTATGGCACCCAAATGAATCCCTTCATAGAAATAAAATTTCATCCCAATCATGGATCCATAATCAAATGTTGAACAAATTTAACTTCTGATAATATGTACTCACATGTTAGGACTTTTGAAGAATCCATGAAAAAAAATCACTCTCCTATTATGAGGTAGAGTGATCATCAAAAAAATCCCCCTTATGGATTCTTATCCCCCATTTAAAACAATATCATCTAATACCACTAGTTTTTTTCTCATGTCCCTACTAATTGAATACCCTGACCAATTCTCCCTTGATTCAGGAATACTAAAACATGATATTAAAAACATAAATAACTAACCATTTTCATCATATCAATGTATTATCTTACAAGATGAACCTTAGTTCATTATTTTATATATGTATGAAATCTCACTCCTTACATGGAATAACACATGATCATAGCATTAAAATTCATCATTCCAAAATCACATGTTCCCACCCATGAATTATTCATCAAATATATAACCATATATGACTATGTTCAATTATCTCAATATAATTCACCATAGAAAAAAAATAGGTTCAAAAATTTCACTGATGTAGATCGATAATAATCCACCATAAAACCAAATTTATTGTATTAATTTACATTATAAATACCAAATTAATTCCTATTATTAAACCACTTGTTAGATATCACATATGAAATTTCAGTATTAGTGACAATAAATTACTCTTGATTTACATATCTACAGGAACTCACATGTCGATTCTAACTCATATTAATTTTTCTATGTCAAAACTACTTTTAATAGAATCCATGAAATTCCATGTTAGTTAATCAAATTAAATGAAAATATATCATATAGAGCCAAATAGTAATAGAACTAGTGAATCATACTAATACCATAAAAAAATTACTCGCTATGTCCATATCTAATGATGAAAACCCTCAACTATTACTAAATAAATCATGGGAAAACAACTAAATATTAACACTCCAGTTATCTAATGAACATATACATATCATGATCCGTATTTGAATTCATCATAAAAATTGATTACAAAAAACCTCTCTAAGGATCTATTAACCAGATTACCCCTTGTGAATAATGATCTTATCCATCGATAAATACCTTCAATTCACTATAAATATATGTTCCATATATAAAAATAGTTATATGATTTTATTTTATATAATGTAACCAAGATGTTACATAGGAAAACCCATATATTTTTTTTATTCATGTTATAAAATTTTACACTATTTTGGATTCCAAAATAGTATCACAATTACCCACATTTCAATGATCATCAAAGAATCCAATTTTTATAACTAAATTCTTGGATTTACTAATTCTATCATCTATGAAGGGAGTTTTGAGCCATCAATGAGGAATAAATCACTAAATGATCCGCAGGACCTATTGAAAGAAAAAATATATCCTGATTCAACTATATAGAATGTGATAGTCATGTTATATACAAAAAAACATATAATTTTTTTGAAACACTAAATAACTAAAACATTCATTATATTAAAATAAATGACACATTTAACATATGTTTAATGTGATTCATACAAAATATGAAGGATTCATTTTCACAAGAAGCATTCCAAGGTGAAAAAATCTAAATCCATAATATCAATCCCAATACAAACATTATATTGTATAACTATCAACACTATAAAATAAAAAATCAGGATAACCATTCTCATCTCCGTGGTAAATATGAATTACTAATAAAATATCTTCTGACACACATATCCAAGAACCATCACATTATCTAAAATGACAGTAATCTATAACAATCATATCAATAAACTATTAATGAATGAAAAATGACTCTATAATATTACATTTTAATTATTCTTTGGATCGAGACCAAAAAATAGTTCATGGGCCTATGATATAATGTATCATCAATGAACCCCTTGTATTATAGTGTTTTCTATCTAGAAGAGGAGGTCTAAGGTGTTACTGTGGTGATAATATCTGTCATATCCGGGTGAAACCATAGTATAAATGTAAAATCAACATATATTAAAAACATTAGATTATCTAGAAAATAAAAAAAATGTTTGTATATATGATGTGTTAAATATTTTAGTTATATATCATAAAATATCTCCCACTTTTGTGATTAATAATGCATAAAATAAAACTAAATAAAATTCATTAATATATTCAACTATCCAATCCGTAATAACATCACTATATCCAACCCCACTAAGATTTCATGCATTGTCATGGGATAATATTCCATTTATTTTCCTAAACATATGACTATTCAGGACTGTTTAGTTTTCCCAATTCCATGTTCTACAATGATTGGTATGTGTTCAAATTCATAATAAAAAAAATAAAGTCCTCCACATAAATAGGAATTGGTGTCCATTTACATGCAATATGTTCTGAAAAATAAAAAACTCAATGAAGGAATAAACAAATAATCACTATTGATACACTAGTTTGAGAGTGACACTTGGGATTGATTATAAAATCATTGGAAATTCAGAGAGTCCATGAGGATGAGGAACTAAATGAATATGACTATAGATAACGATTCCCTCCTATCCATCTAATATATAATTAGGGTATATTGTATCCCCACAATAATCTAATATTTATAAATGTTTTTGTTATTAGGGGATGTGAATCCATGGTGGCCATATTATTTAAAAAATTAAATTATTATTTGGGTGATTTGGATCCATCTAGTCTATAAAATTTATTATTTATTATTAATAACATTATCTGTCGAGACATAAAAAATATAATATAGTATTATATTTAATAACTAGTAGCTAGTACATTTACAAGGAGTCTACTATATAAAATTTTTTAATCATTGGATCCATGAAATCATCCAAGGAATCCCATATTATATTATGTGCAATAATATTATCTTAAGAAACATTCTATGAATACAATATAGAACCATGTACTACCCCCATATCCTATGAAACATCATAGTAATTTTATATATATAAAACAAAATGGAATGAATATAGAAATTAGTATGTCATAACACTAACAACAATACCACCTCCATGGATGGTCATACAATAATATCATTACATAGAAGCCGATTTTCCATAAAAACATATTTCTTATATCTTATCCTCATTGTGAATGTATGTAAGGAGATGATGGAATCACTATAGAGTGGTGGAATAATTCCCCTACCACACACCCATCCAATAGAGGTCTATACAATAACACCTTACATGTACAAAAATCCAACAAAATACAAAACTACTCAGGTTATCATATATTATTAGGGGGAAATCCCACACCTCACTCTCTTTCTGTTTAGAATTAATGCTACATGTTATATCATTTTCTCTATAACCCATCCAAATGTTAAAGATGATACTACATTTTGTCCTTTGGTTGTTAATCATTGTTCCCTACTTATTGTAGCTAAGGGAATATGACCTTATGTCTTACATTAAATATAATTTGAATTTATTTTACTTCCCTCTATGGTCTAAGTAGTTCATGTATTATATTTATAATCAATCAATTCATCAAATATAGCTAAAGTACCTATTATTTTTCAGGGTCCATCTTGGACCATGACACATTGTTCATTTCATGGGATTTACTTAATGTAATTTAGTTCAATTAAAATCAGTAATTGAAATATAGTAAAAAATACTACATATCCCATGCCACATATAATAAATCATGTATAAAAAACTATTATGAAGGGAAAAACATCAATATATACAGTTATTCCATGTATGAAATATTACATATCATCACCAAAGCTCATCTATGGTTCACATCATCACTCGATCTTATGTCTCAGAGAATAATAAAATTTAAATTTATGAATATAATAAAAATATTATTTTATAAATCTTTTTGAATATGAATATTATCATAAAAACCACTAGTCATCTCCCAAAATTGTTATTAAGACTATCCATGGAAAAATGATCCGTGGAATACCCATGACATAATATTTTGTAAAATCCCTAACATTAAACACTAATTAACCAATTAATTTAATCCAATTTATTACAAATCATTAAATAAACTAGTCATGAGAAAATAATTCTATACACTGGCATGCCCATATTGCGTTCATCGTCATTGGAAATATGATATCCATTAAAAGAAAAATGTCATTTATATTAGTTAATATTCACAATTATATAGTGAAAATCATCATTAAATACATAAGAAAAATAACTTCAATTAGTGGATTGGAAGGAAAAATATGTATATAAAATGATGTATAAAAAATTAAGTTCTATAATCCATTAAAATACCTAAATTCAACCCCCTTCCATTAGCAATTGGAAGTATATGAATTGTGGGAGAGCCCCATGGTAGTGGGAGATCATTATTGAGAGATATTAAATAAATTAAGTTGTGTGGAAGAAATATTAAGTGAAAAAATATTAATTAAATTTATTTAATGACGTATATGAGAGTGAATTAATGGGCCTAGTGGTTGGCCAGATAGTGAACCAACCATGCACCCATCAATGCCTCCAGTGACCCACCTCACATGGTAGAAACACCATGCATTCCATCCCATTCACATTTCATATAGCACACTTTGATAATACTAATAATTTGAAATGGTTCACCAAACATGGATACCTTCAACCATGGATATGCTATGTGAAAAAATAATAATTACAAAATGTCACACTCTTTATTAACCCAATTCAACATAATATAGTTCACTAACAATGAAATAATATAGTGAAATGGTTAATAACAATTTTCAATTACAACATCAAACATTATCACTCACAATAATTCACCATGTACCTAATAATGATCACAAGAATCCATCTATATCAAAATAAAACACTTTCTTATACTTTAACTCCTTGAATTTTAATCTGAATATCAACTCTAATACCCACACCTTCTAGAAGAAAAATATTTTCAATTTATCCTAAATTTCAAAACCCATATAAGAACCTGTCAATAAACATTTATATTATTATATCCTTCTAAAATATTCTATGGATTCTCCCATAACTAATATTTAAGTAATGAAATCAATTAAAATTTTAAATATATTTTATAATCATACAAATAAAATTGAATTTCATAATTTTCACCCAACTTCTTAATTTTATTTTATCTCCAATTATATTGGATAAAATCTCTCATGATCTATATATCCCACTATGGAATCATAAAAACATAATATAACCTATGAAATAAAGTAAAAAATCATATGTTTCATCGAGCTATATGAAGGTGTTACATCAACTTCAAGAATACCTTTCAGGCTTAATGAATTTAAACTGTCAACTTATTTTGTACATATGACTAGTGTTTTTCGAGGGATATTCATTTTCTCTCATACAAAATATTTTTATAAGTTAAATAATGTAAAATTAATATTTATGGGTAATGAATCAATGATTATTTTTAATAATTATTTAGTTTAAATCATCCACAGTGATAGATTATTATATAGATCATATTTTATAAAATTTCAATCGTATGCATTAGAAGTAGAAATGAATGTGATTAAAATCAATAAATATCATTTACACGGATAAATCCTATTATTAGTGAATAATACATCATGTTATAATAATATGATTAAGATAAATTACATTCGTAATAATTAATTGAAATGTTTTATAAAATAAATAGAATGTATTATTGTTTTCATTGAGACTATATGGTTTGGTATTCATTCATAAATGAACCAGTATAATATCTAAATATTGGCAGTTCAGATTTTATTATAATAGATTACTCCATACATAAATGGGCTTATTTATTCGATAACATAAGAACGGTATCTTAAGATTTCACCTAAATATATTCCCATCAAAATTTAAGATACTCATACTCTATAAAAGTTATTATATTTATATAATATAATCAATTTCACTTATTTAACATAGAATTATTTTTATGATTTATGATTGATCAATGATAATTTTAGTTCATTAATATATATAAGAGTGTTTTTAGGTTTATATTTTATATTTATTTGAATAAGCATAAATTTTTTGCAATGGATTGACTTGTTTTATAGAAAATTATTGGATTCACAAAATATAGGGAAAAAAACTAAAATGGGTAATATAACACCCCACCCTTACCTCATTGTCTTGAGAAGGCAGTGAGGGTTACTTGGCCTTAAGAGACGTTCCCAAGGCACCAGCGGCTGGCAATAAATGCCGAGGGCTTCTAGAACAAGTTGGGGAACGATTTTCCCTTAATATAAAACCAACCACTATATGATACATGTCAATAAAACACCCAAACATGTATTCCCAAAGACAACCAAGTTGATCCACAATACAACCCAAAACCAATACAACTAGACATGTCCACCAACATCAGAGTACAAGAAAAAACTAAACAACTAAAGCACCATGATCCATGACACCTCAACATCTCCACACCCAGCTCAATGCTCCATGCTCTACCAAGACATCACAACGCACCACTAAAGTAGGTTGATACCTTACCTTTTCCCACGTCACAGTACACGACATCTGCAAAGACACCAACGTTCCAAATCAGGGGGTGAGTACTAAAACTCATTATTATTTCCCCAAATTACTTCCCTACACACGCCACTCAAATAAAACCATTATCGCATTTATATAAAACAGTTTAGATAAAATAATCACAAGTGCAACCATTTCCATAAGCCAACCATGCTCTTACCAAGCCATAAAACCCAACCCAAGAAACCAAGGGAAAGCCAAAAAAACATGCCACAAGACATATCATCATGTACACATTAGTACAACCATTCCCACCTTGTAAAGAAATGCACAACAAAAAAACATACAACCAAACAACCAAATGGTGGAGCTTCTATCCAACCCATTCACCCATTCACACTTTATTGGCACTTCCCGTCCACTTACCATTTATGGTGGACATTCCATCCACTATCCATCCCCTTTTTATAGTGGTACTTCTCACTACTTCCACACAACATTCCAAACAATCACAACCAAGAATATAACTCATCAATGTAACAACATCATGCAATCAACCAAATTCCATTGCATATCAATCCACCTCAATAAATCATACATTTATTGAAAACCATTTGCCATACCAAACCACATTTCAATAAAAGAACGTTTTTATTGAAAACCATTTCCATCAATCCTTTTAACAAATCAACCATAGCATCCCATTTTAAAATCTCCATTTAAAAATCCACAAAAAAATCATTTCACCACAAAACCCCCTTTTTCCCAAAAATCACCAAATGGATTTTCAACCAACTTTGCACATCAAAACACAATTAATTTCAAGCCAACAAAATTCATTGTAACCAAAAACCACTAGCTCTAACCAGGTGGAGTCAAGAGAGAAGTGAACTACATTTAGGGTTCCCGAGATATCGACCCACGAACAACCGCGCCTCAAATCCAGCGAACGCACCACCGGAACCTCTCTAGATCCTCTTACCTTACATTAACAAGACTTTAAATCATCATCCAAGGCAACAAAAACCTTAGATCTACACACAAAAAGGGTATATATATAAAACCAAGAAAGAGGGAAGAGCATATCTAGAGGAAAACACAAAGAAACCTTGAGAGAAGACTTACCCGGGAGTAATCACCTTCAAAACACCAAGAACCCTCTTCAAAAAGCTTCCAAAAAGAGTTGGAAAGCTCCTCCACCCCCTGAGAACTGAAGAACCCAAGTGAGCCACGAGTGGAAGGATGTTTGGATTGAAATAAGTTAAGACTGAGGGAGCCCAGAACTTATAACCCTATTTTTAAGTGGTCGCACGGTTAGCCCGCACTGTTTGGAAAATCGTGCGCTAACCATGCGCACTCTACTACCTTGAGAGAAAGGGTACGCATGGTTTCCTCGCACGGTTTGGAAAACCATATGCAGGCTGTATGAATCCTACTATCTCCCTTGCATGGTTTCCACTAACCGTGCTTAATCTGTGGACCCATTTAAAATCCTCCAAACTCATCCAAAACCATTCCAAACTCTCCCATCCTTTTCCCAACTCATCCCTTTAACTTTAAACACACAAATATGCATAAACATGGTACACATACCTCAAAATAGGGGTACTACATTCTCCCCACCATTAGACATTCCGTCCTCAGAAAGTAGTGAACCCTCCCTTTACCGAAAGAGCTCGGGCCATTGTTCAACCATCTCTTTCTCCCGCTCCCAAGTCTCCTCTTAAATCTGACCATGTTGACACAAAACCCGAACTAAACCGATGCTTTTACCATGCAATACATTCTCTTGTCTATCCACAACCTACACTAGCACGTGTACCAATGAAGCATCCAGTTCTAGCTCAACAAGATCCCATCGAATCACATGGTCATGATCCAGTAGATACTTTTTCAACTACAACACATGAAACACTTTGTGCACCACACTAAACCTAGGTGTAAAAGCCAAATGATAATCCACCTGACCAACCTGCTCAACAATATCAAAATGTCCAATTTACCTTGGAGATAACTTTCCTTTCTTCCCAAACCGACGATGTCCCAACCTAGGAGAGATCCTTAAGAACACATGATCACTCACCTCAAACAACAACAGCCATCGGCGATGATCCACATACGATTTCTGATGACTTTGAGCCGTATTCATTCTCTTCCTGATCAACTTGATCTTCTTAGTAGTCTCCTGGACAAGGCTCGGTCCAACCATGGAGGACTCAACCGTTTCCACCCAACATAGTGGAGAATGACATGGCAATCCATACAATGATTCAAACAGAGTCATCTATATGGATGCCTAATAACTGTTATTGTATGATAACTTAACCAATGACAAGTGATACTCCCATGAGCCACCAAACTCCATAACACAGTCCTGTAACATATCATCCAGAGTTTTTATCGTCCTCTCGGATTGAACATCCTTCTGAGGGTGATACACCGTGCTCATAGTCAACTGCGTATCAAGGGATTGATGTAAGGATTTCTAGAAATGAGATGTAAACCTCTAATCTCAATCTGATACAATCGAAACCAGAACACCATGCCTCTTTATCACCTCCCAGATATATATTTTGGATAGATCCTCCACCGTATGAGATTCACGAATCGAGATGAATTGGGTCGACTTCGTTAGCTGATCCACTATCACCCAAATGGAATCGTTCTTTCTGACTGTTCTTGGGAGACTTGTAATAAAATCAATCACTATCTGCTCCCACTTCCAAATAGGGATTGGTGAAGACTCCAACATTCCTGCTGGACTCTGATGCTCGCCTTGACCTGCTGAAAATTCAAGCATCTCGAAACAAACTCAACCACACTTCATTTCATAACATCCCACCAAAACTGCGCCTTAAGCGCTCTATACATTTTCTGAATTCCAGGATGAATAGACCACCAGAAATAATGATACGGCCTGAGAGGATCCTCCTGACAAGCAACTGGTACAACCATCTCATTCCAAAAACACAAAAATGAATCTCCCTTTAGTTTCCAACCCTCAATGGTCTCCCCACCATCTAGTCTCGACCCCATGGTCTCACTATCAGAATCAGATATGTATGCCTCTTTAACCAAGCCAACCAAGTTAGGAATCAACAAAACTGGAATGATGACCACTCTATCGCCCTGGTATTCACATTCCAACAGCATATCAGTTATAATTGACATCAACTGCCACTGTCTGATGCTTGTTTCACCACCTGAGCATATGATTTTCGACTTAATGCATTAGCCACTGAATTTCCCTTACCCAGTGTGTACATCAAGTTAAATTCAAACATCTAAAGATATTCCATCAGTCTCCTTTTCCTAAAGTTCAAATCCCTTTGTGAGGAAATGTGATTCAAGCTCTTATGATCTGTATATACCGTGTATTTATCACCAAAGAGATAATGATGCCATACTTTCAAAGCATGGACCACTTATGCCAACTCCAAATCATGAGTTGGGTAGTTCTTCTCATGCACTCTCAACTGTTGTGAGCCATACGCAACCACATGATTCCCTTTCATGAGACCGCACCCCAACCTTGATCCCAATGCATCACTATACACCACGTACCCTTTTCCTGGTTCTGAAAAAACCAACATTGGTGCTGATGTAAGGAGAACCTTTAGCTCTTTGAAACACTGCCGAAACTGTTCATTCCACTGGAATGAAAATTCTATCTTGTCAAAGCTATCATCGGCGAAGCCAAACGTGACAAATCACGAACAAAACGCCGATAATAACCAGCTAGACTAAGAAAACTTTGTATCTCAAACACATTCTTTGGCGGTTTCCATGATGCAACAGCCTCTATCTTTTCTAGATCCACTGAAGCACCCCTTTCATAAATCGCATTGCCAAGAAAACTAACTTCCTATATCCAAAAGTCTCACATTGACAATTTGGCATACAACCAATGATCCCTCAAGATCCCCAGCACTATTTCCAAGTGTTGCTCAAGCTCCACCCTTGTCTTTGAATACACCAGAATATAGTCTTTGTTGGGACCACTTTGTGTATGAAGATTATATTTGTTGTCAACAGTTGTCAATATCGGTCAAAATGAATAAGGAGATGAAGAAGGAATCCAAAGTCATTAGAGATCGGATAAAGTGAGGATATTTGGAGAATTGTTATGCAATCATAATATTGATTATCATGCCTGGCCAATTCTCTATGAAGTAAATTCAGAAGATTTTTGAGCTGATCCTAAGTTCAAAGAACTTGTGTCAAAAGTGACACATTGTTTACAACAATGAAGAATGGAGAAGTATCATCCATTTGAGAATTATTGGATTATAATGGAGAAGTATCATCCATATGAGGATGATTGAAGAAGAATGATGATTTGAAGAAGACCATGAAATTCTTCATGATAGAAAGCCATGCAAGAGATTACATGAAGAATAAAATCATATGATTTTCATGAAGTGTAGAATGATGGTCGAAGAAGAAGAGAGAATGTGGAAGAACTTGGCAATCTGAGGTAGCCATGCATTTCGCATTATATCCAAACCAGACGATTCTTTGATGATATGTATTTCACAAATATCATAAGTCAAGAGAACTTGTGATGCAAGCCTTATGATGGAAAGGGGGAGAAATGATGATGCTAGTCATATATAGTTTTGATTGGAAGGAGTGATGCTGCTGGAAGATAGGGAAGTTTTAGTACTTCCCATTACGACTCTGACGATGCTAGATCTGGTCTTTCAAAAGATAAATATCATGATAGTGTAATTCATGAAAAAATAAGAAGAATGGTTATGGGAATCAGTGAAGAGATAAAATGATAAAGAAATGGAAAATATGGGGGTGGCAGAAAAGCATAGTTTAAGGTGGCGCCGTTTTCCAGTGTTTGCCAAATTTTCGGGCCTAAAAATCAGCAGATGAAGATGTGTCTTCATCAATGGATGGAGCGCGCAAGATTGAAGATAGTTTATACTTCTGCATTCAAGGAATTATTCAAGGTCAGAACATTGAAAAATGAAAAAGGCATGGAGTGCGTGGAAACCTTGGTGAGTTTCGCGAAAAAATAAAACGGTGCGCGAAATAGTAGTGGGATGCGCGAAATATCAATGGGATGCGAGAAATATCTGCAGGATGCACGAAAAATAAATTTGTGCACGTAATATCAGTGGGCTGCATGAAAAATGAAGGTTGTGTGAAATATTGGTGTGGTGCGCGAAATAGAGGAATAAAGTTTTCGTGCAAAAGCAGTTTCGAGATCAGAAGCTCAAAAATTGGCAAAGGCATGAAATGCGTGAAAGATTGGAGCAGTGTGTGAAATATGATGTCGTAGGAAATATTGGGTTTGCGCGCAATATGGAACGTGGTGTGGAATTTCGTGTGCAATTGGTGCATTGTGATTAGAAAGTTGAAAAATGACAAAGGTAAGAGGTGCACAAAAAATCGGAGATGTTTGCGCAAGGTGCGTGGAACATTAGACTTGTGTGCGTGAAAACTGGTTGTGCGCAAAATGTTGGTTTGATGTTTTACGCGCAAGATTTTATTCATTCTTAGAATGATGAAAAATGGAAAAGTCATAAGGTGCGTTAAAAATCCAAGAAGGTGTGCGTAATCTGAAGAAGTGAGAGACAATTTTACATGAAGGAATGGGTTTTACGCGCAAGGTCAAAAATGCCTATAAATATGAGGTGAACCCATCTCATTTGTAGAGACTCGACACTTAGTAAAATCCCGAGCTCGGATGCATGGAAAAATTGAAGTATAGATTATTGTGCGAAAAGAAGAAGTGCAGCGTGAAAAAGGTAGTGCTGCGCGAAAAAGCGAAGTTCTGTACGAAAAAGAAGAGTTGCATGAAAAGTTTTTTTCATGCCAAAAGTTGTTTTTACGCGTAAGGATTGAATTTTATGCGCCAGCCACCTAGAAGGGTGTGCGAAAAACTTTGGGGTCCCACGAGCCTTCGATAGGTGCATAACACTCTCAAAGCAGCTTTGCGATGAAGAAAGAATTGTGAACCATTCGGTTTCACAAAGAGAAGTTGAACTGAACTCACACAACTGGGATTTATCACCCTCATTGTACTTTGTGAAGTAAAGAAGAACTAAAAGTGCAATCGAACTCACATCTGCACAAAGAAAGAAGGTATTATACCAAAACACTTAAGTGTAGGTATTGAGAACTGAAGAAACAAATTAAGAAACTGCAGTACCATTCCATATTCTACTCTGTCAAATAAAATGGAGAGAAGAAGAAGAATAACAGAGAATTCCCAATTGAATGATGAAAATTGTTCAGGGCAGTTAGATTCAGATGATGCCATGTGAACCGATCTTCACTACTTGATTAATCACATTGGTATATGTGATTCTTGCTAGGAAAGAAGAATAAGTGTAAGTGCATTCTTTTATTGCACTAAACAAGAAGTTGAAGTCCTAGTGCAGCTGGTTTGCACTGGTGAAGAAGAAAATAAGAAGGCAAGAAGAATTGATTGCCTACTACTTTGCAAGTAATCAAGTAAAGAGCACTGAAGAAGATCAATAGAAGAACCTACCTTACTAAAGAAGGAAGAAGGTTGTCTCCATATGTAGTATAAAGAACTAGCTAGAGGCTACAAGTTGGACAAGGCTATCACCAGTCCAAGGAAGAGGATTGTTTCCCACCCCCCTCTAAAGTGTAGTGACTCGCACTGGCTAAAGGATTGTTTTCCTAGACACTCCATTATAATTTCATATCACATCATAGTGGAGAATCCATGCACTGGTCATATCCAGTCATGGAAAGAACGTAGCTACTCTTATTGAGTGGTGAACCTTGTAAAAATGACGTGTGTATATTTTTACTTCTTTCTATTACTATCTGTGACAAGGAAAAGAGAATAAGAGAATCGAGATCCTAATAGGTCAAGAGTTACATGGATAAAAGTTGGAATTGGTTTAGAAATTATCCAACACTGATTCACCCCCCCTCTCAGTGTTAGGTATATCCCAAACTGGTCCTCTCAATCTTCAAACACCACCACAAATGAATCCTGATATCTCGGAAATATCTGATTCATCAATGCCATGAACACCGCTGGCGCATTTGTTAGACCAAAGGGAATAACCACATATTCATAGTGGCCATATCTACTTCTGAAATATTTTTTAGTAATATCCTCCTTCCTCACCCGCAATTGATGATATCCCAACCTCAGGTCGATCTTGGAGAACAACTGGGCTCCCCTCAACCGGTCGAACAAATCCTCACTTCGTGGAAGTGGATGTCTATTCTTTATCGTAACTTGGATAACTCTACGATAATCAATACAGAGCCTCAATTTTCCATCCTCCTTTTTTCCATAAAACACCGGCGCTACCCATAGAGATGTGCTAGGCCGGATAAACCCTTTGTTTTCTAACCCTTCCAACTGGAATTTCAATTCCCGCAATTTAGTAGCAGCCATCCGGTAAGACAGAAGTGAGATAGGACGAGTCCCCGGAAAGATATCAATCGTAAACTCCACTACTCTTACGGGAGGTAACACAGATAATTCTTCCGGAAAAACATCCATGAACTAGTCTACCACTACTGGAGGAACAGTTTCTTCAACACCCTCTACGGATACTAACGACAACATCACCAGATGAAACGATAACGTGCCCACTACTGGTGCCAAAAAATCCATTGCACCCTGCCTTTCATACCTCTCTCCTCGAAAGAGATGTCTAACACCATCGTGTGTCGTAAAATCCATTGTTCGTGCATCACAGTCGATGTGGGCCTTAAACGCCACCATCCAATCCATTCTCAGCATTACATCATACCCATCCACCTCAGGCACTGATAAATTCCACATTATCACAACCTCAACCACAACGATACAACATTCTCTACATAAGAAGGCTCGACACTCTCTTCGACCTAGAGGAGATTGAAGTTTCTAAACTGAGGGCATCAATTCTACCATTAAACCCAGCAAATCAACCACACGTGTAGCAATAAAAGATTATGAAGCACCTATATCAAAAAACACTTGCATGAAAGTATAATTTAGCAGAATAGTACCTAGCATCGTGGCTGGTCCCGACTGATCATCAACCACAACATTCTTAGCTCCAAACACATGTTTTCTTGCCATGATCTACTCTTTATTGCTCTGTTGAGGCATCGTGGAATTACGAGAATCACCATGACCCACTTTACTCTACCATCGAGGGGTGTGTTGTTGTCCCCGTCCTGTCAAAGCATAAGACGTCTGCGATCCCTAAGGAGTGTCACGCGCACCCGACCTTGGAGCATTGCGACAATAACGCTGTAGATTCCCCATCTTCTTACAATTATGACATGCTCGAGGTTGTTTCGTACAATCCCTCTTGATGTGGCATGTAGAACCACACTGAAAACATCCCAGCTTGATCTGGGGATTTGGTGGAAGATTTACCGATCCTGTCGTTCGATTATATACCATATTCCCACTCTGAGAATAAGTGTCTCCTCTTCGCTTGAACCCAGCGTTAGAGTTTTCACTATTACCCATGGGTACTACCATGCTTCCCCCACCTGGAGCACCCAACAAATCCCGCTCATCCACCGAGGCTTTATTCACCATCTCTGTGTAATCATCTATACAAAACACCATTATCTTTGAACAAATTTCTTACCATAACCCCACTTCAATGATCCTTTCCTTCAACAACGTGCTACCCGCCACCTCGGGTGAAAACCTCATTATGTTCATAATCATAGCTACATACTCTGTCACAGACATAAGCACTTTCTTAAAACTGAAGAAATCAGTCGTATACTAAATTCTGAATGTATGTGGGTAGAATTGTTTATTAAAAAATTCTTCAAAGCATTCCCAAATCATACCTTGGTCCGTCCCTGCTTGGACTACCAACTCCCACCACTGATGGGCAAGATCTTCCAACATATACGTGGCCAACTTCACTTTTAACTCTACCAGTGTTCTCAAGAACTCAAAGATCTTGTTAATTCTATTCAACCATGCTTATGCCCCCTCTGGCTCTAAATCACCCTTGAAGATATGTGGGTTTTGCTTTTAAAACTGAACTACATGATCCACATGCCTTGGTTCATCCATTTTATTTCCACATTCCATAGATTGGAAAGCTTGCACTATGCTTTGAACTAGCTGCTGGTTCACCTGAGGCTCAGGTGCTACCACATTCTCAGTATCCCCCTCCGGTTGGTCTCTACGATGCCTACCCCTTGCCATTTCTATAAACATAAAACAAACAACCATGAGTCTCACTTCCGTATACATCACGAAATCCCATTTCAAATGAAATTACACAACACTATCACAACAAGGCTTCAACCAGTTCATATTTTCCATGTTTCACCATTTTGAAAACCAAACCATTTTCAAAATACCAATTTATTCACATTACAATTTCACACATTTGAAAAACTATTTCTCAATTATTCCCATAAATCATTATTCCCAATGAAATATGCATCATAGTGGGAAATCATTTCTACCATTCATGTCATGCTCATCTCATTGGCTACACTGACGAAAATGAGATATTCAATGCCTATAAGTGTCTCCAAAACACTTATGTACCCAACTCCCTGGAAACATGAATTTCAGAATAAAAGGGTTAGCTACGTCCTTTTATTCTATACATTTCAGGTTCTGACATTCCTACGCCTTGATACAATCCTGACTCAAGGAATGCACCACAACGAATGTCAACACCAAATCTGAGAATCAACCCCAAAGGACCGAACAAACTGATACCACCTGTAACACCCTGCCCTTACATCATTGTCTTGAGGAGGCGGTGAGGGTTACTTGGCCTTAAGAGATGTTCCCAAGGCGCCAAATACTGGAAATCAATGTCGAGGGCTTCTAGAACAAGTTGGGGAACTATTTCCCCTTAAGATAAAACCAACCACTATATGATGCATGTCAATAAAACTCCCTTACAAGTATTCTCAAAGACAACCAAGTTGTTCCACATTACAACCCAAAACCAATAAAACTAGACATGTCCACCAACATCAAAGTAAAAGCGAAAACTAAACAACTAAAACACCATGAGCCATGACACCTCCACAGCTCCACACCCAGCTCCAAGCTCCAAGCACCACCAAGAAATCACAATGCACCACTAAAAGAGGCTGATGCCATACCTTTTCCCATGTCATGGTACATGACATCTTCAAAGACACCAATGTTCCAAACAGGGGGTGAGTACTAAAACTCAGTAGGATTTCCCCAAATGACTTCCCTACACACACCACAAGGATAAAACCATTAGCACATTTATATAAAACCGTTTATATAAAATAATCACAAGTGCCACCATTTCCATAAGCCAACAATGCTCTTACCAAGCCATCAAACCCAACCTAATCAACCAAGGGAAAGAAAACAGACATGCCCCAAGCCATATCATCATGTACACATTAGCACAACAATTCCCACCTTGCAATGAAATTTACAACAAACAACCATACAACCAAAAACCCAAACGGTGGAGCTTCCATCCAACCCGTTCACCCATTAACACTTTAGTGGCACTTCCCGTCCACTTACCATTGATGGTGTCCCTTCCATCCATTATCCATCCCCTTTTTATAGTGGTACTTCTCTCCACTTCCACACAACATTCCAAACAATCACAACCAAGCATATAACCTATCAAGGTCACAACATCATGCAATCAACCAAATTCTATTGCATATCAATCCACCTCAATAAATCAAACATTTATTGAAAACCATTTACCATGCCAACCCAAATTTCAATAAAAAACCTTTTTATTGAAAACGATTTCCATAAATCCTTTTAAAAAATTAACCATAGCATCCCATTTTAAAATCTCTATTTAAAAATCCATAAAAAACAATTTCACAACAAACCCCCCTTTTTTCCAATAATCCCCAAATGTATTTTTAACCAAATTTGCACATCAAAACACAATTAATTTCAATCCAAAAAAATTAATTGTAACCAAAAACCACTATCTCTAACTAGGTGGAGTCGAGAGAGAAGTGACCTACCTTTAGGGTTCCCGAGAAATCGACCCACGAACAACCACGCCTCAAATACGGCGAATGCACCACCAAAACCTCTCTAGATCCCCTTCCCTAACATTAAAAAGGCTTCAAATCAACATCCAAGGCAACCAAAACCCAATATCTACACACAAAAAGGGTAGATATAGAAAACCATTAAAGAGAGAAGAGCATATCTAGAGGAAAACACAACGAAACCATGACAGAAGACTTACCCAAGAGCAATCACCTTCAAAACAGCAAGAACCCTCTTCAAAAGATTCCAAAAAGAGTGGAAAAACTCCTCCACCCCCTGAGAACTGAATAACCCAAGTGATCCACTATTGGGAGTAAGTTTGGAGTGAAATAATTTAAGGACGAGGGAGCCCGAAACTTATAACCCTATTTTTTAGTGGCCGCACGGTAAGCCCGCACGGTTTGGAAAACTGTGCGGTAAATGTGTGCACACTACTACCTCGAGAGCAAGGGTAAAAGCGGTTTCCTCGCATAGTTTGACAAACCATGCGCAGGCCTTGTGAATCCTACTGTCTCCCTTGCACAGTTTCCTAGAGAATCCGCATAGTTTCCACTAATTGTTCTCAAAACGTGCACCCCATTAAAAGCCTCCAAACTCATCCAAAACCATTCCAAACTCTCCCAACCTCTTCGCAACTAATACCATGCACTTTAAACACATAAATATGAATAAACAAAGTCCATATACCTCAAAAGTGGGGTAATACAGGTAAATTAATGAGCTTAATGACACATCACACCATTAGGGAAGTGAAGTGTTTTGTAAATATATTTTTAAAGAAAAATGAAGCTGTAAAAAATAATATAGAATGACTATATGCCATGTAATTCAATTAGTCATACTATAGTTTTTAATATGAATTATCTACACAATAAATTTCATTAAGAGGTTACATGGTGTGAAATATACACACACATCGTGATTCCCAGTTACATGTTGTGAATGGAGTCAAAGATAAAGTGATATTCACTCAGATTCAAAAATTACAGAGAAAACATGGATAAGGATTTCACAATGTGAAATTACATTACACATATTGTATATGTAGGCATAAAGAAAGAATAATGAATTCATGACCAATTATTTTTATAGAATTGGATAAAAACGATCCCCTTGAATGCTCTTCTAATACACTTTGGGGCTCGCGGAGGTCAAGAGACCCCAACAAAAGGATGCTAGATGGAGTGTTGATATGGGGTCCCTTTTCTCCACCATTAATTGTGGCATTTATTCTTTTGGTACCCAAATTTCCTATTCTCATCATACATAGCATGGGTGAGTATTTTTCTTTTTCCTAGGGTGATGTGATTATAGGGGGATCTGATGCTTATGAATTATTTTCTATTTTCAATTCATGTACTGGATTTTTTCAACATTGTTTATCAATTATAAATCATTTTACTTTCAAATTTCATAACCATTAACATGTTATGATATTTTTTATTCCATTATCTCAATTATCCAACATTATTTTTTTATGACCATTATGAAATCTAGGACAATTATATTTAAATATGGTTTTGGGTCACCTAGTTTTAAATTTTCACCAAGTAGATGACCATTCCAAAAGTGCAATCACATTATTAGGGATGGATTCATAGACCATAGATCCTCACAAACCCTATTTAGACACAAATCCTAAAAAAATCAATCATCAATTAAATAACATGTAGATGACCCTAAAAATAACTGAGCTTCACAAGCCTCTAGCTTGATATTCAGCCCAATCAATCCTTCTATATCATTATTTCAAATCAAATCAAACAATTTAAAGTTTATATTACTTAATTTTATTACTAAAAAAGATCTTTCCCTGTGGGATTGAATATTGGGAACAAAGTATTTAACTTTTTTGTATGTTTATCTGAGTATAATAAATATATAATTTTTTTATCCCTATATGAATTAATTACAACCTACGGGTGGTCAATCATCAAATTCCCATGATAATGAATGTATAATATTTCTTATTACACATTAAAAACAATAAATTAGATAATTTTCATCACATTCCTCATTCTGTGATAAATATGATGAAAAAAAGAATCAGGTACGGAACATTTCATTTCACATTATATCTCCTTGATAAAATGATCAAAAAGAGACTATATTAAAGGATATCTTCCATGTCTAAAAAATCTAAATCCTTTCATATTTTTTATTTTAAATATGTGATCCCATATGTTTCATATATAAATATTACATCCTTTAAGATGAATATTCTATGAATTTTACAATAATACATGACTACATATCACAGATGAGTAGTTTCATTAAAAAAATGGATACATAAACCCATGGCCTATAAATGATATATATCATTTAAATTTGTTTTCATTACAATTATAACCATTATTATTCAATCCTTACGTAAAAACTTTCTCCAAAACCTAAGGAAGGGAAATATAAATTAGGTGAGCTTAGATGATCAAAATGTGAAAACATAAGAGTGGTTAATAAATGATCATATTTGAGTATAAGAAACGTATAATGGTATGATAACATAATCTAATAATTATAAATTCATAACCATCAATTTGTAAATTATATTCATCAAACATGAAATAAATATAAATAATTCCCAAATCTAGATATATAATAGTATGGAAAAATGATTTGTAATAATGTGGCATGAAATCCTATGTTAATTACAAGAAAAAAGTTTGTTTAATGCATAAATGATATACAATCATTTCCATGTTATTGTATATCATACATAACTATTATAGGGGAATAGTTTTGGATTTTCTTCCATCAATACCATAGTCATGGTCCACTCCTAATACAATCTTATTAAAAACATATCCTCACTAAAATGATATCACTGCACATTTTACTACTTATTGTCTAATGAGATAAACATCAAAACCCAACGCATTATAATTATATAACAAACCATCCAAACAATTATTTATAATCCTACCATCCAAACATAGGCTATTACCAAAAACCAAGTCACATAAGGGAATCCATATATTTTTGGTCCCCGTTTTCATAAAACATTAATCATATCATCATATTATAACATGGGTAATGGATAATGGGTTTAAAATCATGAAATAATCAAAATAATAAATAATTAAGAACAATAGTAATGATTGTATCATTAGATTATATCCAATATAATTAATATAAATCATCAATGTATATTGGTAGTCATGAAGATTCCATTGAACGATCACTTCATCATTAAATGATGGAAATTATTATTTTTTATTTTCAAGAACTCATTTATCATGTTAATGTTTCCCAAATTTTATAGAAAAAAAATTCATTGAAATGATCATGTGAAACCATTGAGTTATCACCATATGAAACCCACCGCCAAACCCTCCATGAAGTGGGTCACTAGAAACCAGATCCATCCTCACCATTAAAATGAATCATCCAATTACCTGGGTCATACAAAACAGAGTCTAAATAAACCCAATGGTGTATGAAGTGTGTGATCCAAATCCTAGTAAGATGGAACCTAAATGAATGTATTCATGATATAAAAATAGAAGATAAATTAAATTAAACATTTTCAAAGAACATTTGAAACAATTTCAAGAAACAATTCTGAAGAAACTATTCTCCAGAAAACACTATTAAGGAAAATATTTTCTCAAAATACACATTTATTGATCATAAACATAGAAATGGACAAACAAATACCAAAATATAGAACCACGTCACATTAGCATCATATCAAAAAAAATTCCATCATGGGAAATCCCTATATGTCACTAGCACAAGTTTGAGACTATAATCCTCATACCTCAGTGATAATATCCTCCATCCCATAAAAACAATGTTAATATTGAACAAGCCACTAGAGGGGAACACATCACATAGTATTGTTGTCTCCAAATCATAAAACAATAACTACAGTTTTCTCATGGATGTTCCACTAGAGGTTATCCTATCCCAAGGTCATGTCATCCCGAATCATATCACATTTATAGTTAGTTTTGTGGTCTCAATACTTCAGGAAAATAATAGGCCTACGCCTTGCCGAATAAACTAGCATACTAGTATTAGATCACCTTCTTAGATTTTTGGGATTTTATTTATGTTAAAATTTCATTTCACATGTCACATAAAACATCACTTTTACACCAAGATTCCATGAATCATGAACACACTAGGAAATAAAAACTTTCAAAATTCATGTTCATCCAAAAATCAATGCTCATATAGAAAACACCATTTTCTATAAGAATCC
The DNA here is from genome assembly GCA_963277665.1 of Viscum album. Lineage (NCBI taxonomy): Eukaryota > Viridiplantae > Streptophyta > Magnoliopsida > Santalales > Viscaceae > Viscum > Viscum album. The sequence goes on from OY728150.1 coordinate 701,749,934, forward strand.
ATTTCCATTTACCATGGACACTGAAACATTTTTAAAACATATTTTACTTTACATTCAAAATTCATGTATCCCTTTTGGAAATTAAACCATAATTTCACACATGTAATCTAACTATTTCCATAGGTAAATCATCTTTAAAATCCATAAGAATCCATAATACATTTTGAAACGTGCTTCACAACACCTTCACTATTCAAAAATAACATTTATGGTGCAAAGTAAATAATAAATCCATAAATAATCCATTTATTTCAGAAAATGATTTCAACACATTATCAGCCACTGTTCATTTTGAAAACATATATTTCACATTTCACAAATTTCATAAAACACATTAAATAAGATAAAAAAATTAATAACACATAATACATAACAAATTTCCATTAGAAATAAACATTCATCAAGTAGGAATCCCAAAACCTTTTTAAAAAATATATAAAAACACAAAAAAACTTCATAAAAAAATTAAAACACAATGAAATAAATACAAAATCATTATTAATGTGAATGCATGGAAACCATACCTCATACTCAATAACATTTAGAATCTAGTGAAAACCCACAACCACACATTGATAACACCATATAATGGAATGATTGAACAATAACCAGAGATATTTCTCCCAGAAAAAATAATATAGACACCTCATTAGGTCAGAAAACCCACTCTAAAAATGATAGTCGACAAAAAGGGAACCTGAACTTTATAAAAAGGTAGAAACCTTTTAAAAAGAGGATTATTGGATGATTACATGAATATCCAATGCTAAAAACACCCAAATAATTATTCTAAAGTCATGAAATATGGGATTGAGGAATCTATTGTGGTTTTAAATCCCATATTGTATGGATTATAGGTGATTTATGGTTTCATCAGAGGAGGTTAGAAGAGTAATTTTCCCTTTTTTAATGATATGGACAAGTCACACAGTTATCCCTGAAAACATTACAAACTGTGTGGTAACCATATTTACCACAATGTACATTAAGAAATTTGAATCATGGTTTCATATGGTATAGATCATGCTCATGAACTAATATGTGCAACTTGGATAGTGCCACTATCCAAGATCCACAATTTCCTTTAGTCTAGTTCATTATATACAATAACTATGCATAAACTATGTGTGAAATTATTCCATGACAAAAAACCTCATTTCCTCTAAAATAATAAAGGGTAACCCAAGAATGAAATATCAAAAAAATTAAAAATGAATATATAAAAATAGAATCACTGATCTAAAAATTATACCAAACATGAAAAAATTTCATCCACATAAATTCATTCTAATGAATCTTCAGAAACAAAATATGTTTCTCCTCAATACCAGACATAGACTCTAATATCTCATTACATTAATTACCATCATTCCAATCAATATGGATCCATTGAATTGAATTCCCTTGAATCACATTCTCAATTGAATCCAAAATCCACATTTTCCCATCAAGCATAGATAAGTAAACCTCAATCTCTAACTCCTCCCAATTCAACACATGGGATGTTTCCAAAATGTACATTTTCAACTAAGAGACATGGAACACGAAATGGATTAAAATCAACTGGGAAGGAAAATCTAACCATTTTTTCACCTTACCAATAGTGTATATGATCTTTAATGGTCTAATATTCATTATCATTTATTTCCCTTTATTACCCAAATAACAATGAACCAAGTGTGGGGCCACATTTAGGAACACATGATCAACCATATAAAACTCCAAGGTTCATCACCTATGATTAGTTAAATAATTTTGATGACTATATTTCATTAAAAAATGCCTCCTAATCATCTGAACATTATTAGACATATATTTCATATATATATTGATCCCAACAGTGAGGTATTACCCACCTCATCCCAACACAAAGGGGAATAACATGGAAAACCAAATAGCACTTCAAAAGTAGTAACTCAAATAAATTATTGGTTACTATTATTTTAAAAACATCCCAAACCCCAAATGATAATCCCGTGAGCATAAAAAATCCAAAACCCATTACTAGATCATGTCCTCCAATATTTGATTCACCCACTCCATATGAACATCTTTTAAATGGGGGCATGTTTTATTCATATTGACATGTGATCCCTTCACTTTTTCATGACCTTCCTAACTTACATGAAAATATTAGGGTCTCTATATGAAATAGTTTCTGAAAAAAAAATGAAGAATTAATATCTCTTAAACATATTACTAACCCATTTATCCACATTGGATGAATCCTTGATTTGTATGTAATCAGTTGAATACATCAAACAGTAAATCATTATCAAAATGGATTTCTTTCTCAAGAGTGTATGTTGTAATCCATCAATAATATCCATCAAAATCTAATTCCACATCTAGGAAGGAATGGGTAGTGTCAAAAAAATCATTGGTCATTTGTTTCTCTACTTTAATGTATTGACATGTATAACACTATGATAAAATGTCAGTTACATCGTACCTCATACCTGGGGACCAGAACAATCGACATATATCATAAAATACATTAGTGGAACAAGGATTAATAAACCACTATGACTAGTGGCTATCATGTATCACCACTTTTCTCAATGAAAATTGAACCGTTAATCAAACCTTTATGAAAAAAACTATCCCAGGAGACATTTAACATTCAAAATAAACCTCACCAAAATATTGGAACTGCATATACTACAAGGGAAACTCATCATCAGCTACTCCCACTAAATCAATTCAAGAATGTATGGTTTAATCTGATCACTTTTGAAAAACACACGTCCACTTTTCTCTATGGTCCTTATATCCATCAAATCAAATATTCCAATCAAAGTCCACTCATTTGTAAACATATTCAATTATAGAACTATCACACTATTCCTAAAACAATATTCTACTATATATCTTTTTGATGGGGTATATATGATATCAAAATCAAACCCCTTAATGTACTCACCCAATATCTCAACCTAAAATTCACATCATTCTTTTATAAAATGTATCCCAAAAAAATATGATCAGAATAATCCACAAATTTCATCACAAAAAGATAATGGTGCCACATATTTAAGGAATGCATCATAGATTCTAACTCTTACTAATGTTTTGGGTAATTATTTTCATGTTGTCTGATGTGGGGTGAACCATATTCCACCACATGGTCATCCTGTATCATCACACAACCATCAACCATACACTATGAATCACAATAGACAACATATCTGTATCCATAATCTTGAATAATAAAAGTGGGAGATGTCATTAAACAAAACGAAAATCCTTAAAGGGATATTGACAGTATGGGATCCATTCATACTTTACCCCGTTTTCGGATAATACCTATCATTGATGAATAAGGTTGAGATAAACCTCAGGATAACTGCTTATAATACCCTGTCGGGCCCAAAAATATTTTTAAATAGATTACATTATTTGGATGCTAAAATTTCAAAATTGAATTCATCTTCATAGGGTCCATCCAAACCCCTCGTTCAAATATCACATTACCCAAAAACATCACTCACATTATCAAAGAGTTGAACATATAAGTAATTACATAGTGATGATGATCTTGAAGGGTGCCCAACCAAATTCTCAAATGCCATTCATTATCCCCCTCAGTCTATGAGTAATCCAAGTTTTCCTCTAAAAATACCATGCCAAATTAAACATGATATTAGGAGGACACATTCCTCATGAGTACCATAAATCCTCTGGAACATTTTTCAAACCAATGGGAATTACTAAATACTCAAAATGGTTATACATGAATAAGAAGGCTATTTTAAGAATATATTCCTCTCTAACAATGACTAGGAGATACCCAATACATACTTCAATTTCATAAAACCACCATTCACCTTTATGTTAATGGATAATTTCTTAAATATTGGGAAAGGGGTACTTGTACTTGATCATCGCCTTATTTAGATTCTGGTAATTGATACCCAACTAGATATATACATATGCCATTTTGAAAAATATAACTGGGGAATATATGGTGTGATGCTTGGGATTATGTATCATTTAGATTCCAACATGAGAAACTACACCATTATTAACCATGATTCGGTGGGGGACATATCGTATAAGAGGAGTAATATTGGTTGTGATGTTAGTGATAAATCAATGGTAATATGACCATGCTTCTCTTGAAGAAACCCCAATAAATTTGAAGGAAACCCCTCTAGGAACACATCCACCATAAGTGGTAATCCACCCCCCCCCCCGAAGTACTATCATTGTCCTCTAATGTGTTCCACAAGAACAGAAAAAATAAATTTCCCAATTATGAAAGTGGTTTTCCAACACGTCCCAACCATGGATCACAATCACCCTGAAAAACATGGGCACTAGCATCATGTTATAGAAATCATACTCACCACCAATGAAAATTAATGTGTACTTAATAATTCACCATTCAATCCATAATAATGATTATGGAAATGAATTCTATATCTAAATATTGGAATCCCTTTTTAATTCAGCCCATTGACACAGAGAGTGAGTAAGATGGTCACCTGAAATCCTGCTCTTTATTTTTAATAAGAGGTGTTACCCCCACCACCGCATATGGAAAAATATTAGTTGGAAAGATTAACACACAAAAATATGTCCACAAATAAATAAAATGGTTGTAGTAGTATCAAATAAAACAATAGATAAATATTAATCAACAATAACGGTACCATGAACTATCTTAGGTCTTGTATCTGATTCTACTAGTGGTCGATCCACCAAAAAGAGTTGTCTTGTCAATATCTAAACTTGAGAATAACCGCAGGCATCCCGCTCTTCCCTAAACATAATATGATAAGAACAAGATTCATCCTTTTCACCATGTCCCCGAACCCCTAAGGCCATAGATAACACTGATCAACAGAAATCATGCTTGCCAATACGATCAATTTCATCCATCACTACATGATCAACCACCTAAGCATAAGTTTTATGTTCTAGAAAAAGAATGGGATAATATTTATAGACAACCCCATCGTGAAATTTTAGTCATTAATATTCATATTTGAATCTTCCTCATGTTAAAACCTATCTATCTCTGTGATGAGGTTCTCTTAATTATTGTTTGATCCCCTTGATGAATCTTCAAAATCTCATGAGACCTGGAGATGGCCAAAATATCAGGGAAATACTTGCCATTGAAGATGACCTTCATATCCATCCAAACCATATTATCATGTTACCCTTATAGAAACACAATGTACCACCACATCCAACTAGTACCATCCAACCTGAATAAATAACACATCACTCTAAATACCATAGGAGTTTCAAGAAACTGAAATATCCACATGATTTTGGAGAGACAATCTTATTCTTCCTAGGGTCCCGTGGTAACTCATAATGAAAGATTATTTTTTGAAGAACTCTTAAAATTTTTCCCTTATAGGTTCTATTTTTGCTTCTCTAACATAATAAAGACACGAGACCACTCATTTACCCAAGCCTTGAATAATAAAAACCACTACATAAAAAAATATAATCAATCTCTATGGGTAAACTACTTCTATCCTCTTCCCATGTTTTCTGAGGAATTATCGAAGGATGATTACTAATAAAATAGGTAACAATCACAAGGATGTTATATAAACAAAACCATCAACACTCATTATGAATTCTTTCAACAACAACATCAAATTTAAAATGAGTGTGTTAATCAAAAAACCACCTCAATCCCAATAAGAACCTATAAAACTTCACCACCCACACAGCATCCATATGCAGTCTACAACCTATATGTCTGAACTTGGATATTTGAAAAACCAAACTCCTAATATCTGATGGATATCTGAAACATGCCATGTGGTGTGTTGGAAAAACAACACCTCACAACCAAAACATTATTCCCTGAAATTCATAGCTCTGGTATATCCAAAAACATCCCAAATAGCCTTATTGAAAATGAAAAAAACCACATGTAATACCATATTATCATGAGACAAGATGATAGTCCATCCAACTATACATCCGAAATGATTTTTGGCATGGACCAAAAGGAATTCCCGATCTCCAGGGGCTAGAAACTATTCCATAGGTACAAAAAATGCACTAGGGATTGATTTCTCCCAATTATGTAACCATAAACAACCAAAAACACAAGCATCACATAACATATAATCTTTACCATATGGGGTAGATTGTTTTTTAAAATTTGATGATTTAAAAATTTTTCCGAACCCCATAAGTTCTACTATGTGATAGTAGAACCAAATCCATAAAAAACATACATGCACAAGAAAGTCAACACCCTCAATTGACCACCTCCAACACCAACAAAAAGTAGAATAGTAGAAACCAGATCCACCTTCAACGCCATGATACATATTGCTTTTAGTTGTGTCATATAGGTTAGAGTTTACATACACCGAAATGTGTATATAACATGTGAAGAAATGTTCAGTAAGATTCCACCCAAAAAATATTAATTTCTATAAATTAAATGTTAAATTAACTTGATAATTTTCAAGTAACACCCTTATATTTTTTGAATGATTTTTTTAATTAATTAACCATTTGTGATATTTTTTCATTTCATGAAAATTTGAAAATATTATATTTTATAATAAATCAATATGTTTATATTGTGTAATATGAAAAACCATCTTAAAAATGAACTACATAAAACATAATTTATAAATTTCTCTCCACATAAAACCAATGTTAGATTTCATTAGATGAAAAACTGTCATTCCCCAAAGAATTGTGTAACACACAAGAATGATATTTACCAAACACTAATATATTACTAAAATTTATTTTATTTAATACAATAAGAAATAAAATAGCTGTTAAATTAGTGGTTATGAATTGTATTATCTAACTTCTGTAAATATATGGTTTTAAAAAATAATAATATAAATTAATATGTTACTAATTAGTTAGAAATTAATACGAAAATTTCTTGAATATAATGGTAAATATTAATATTTTCAGGGTCGCATAGCCTATTTACCATAATAAATTAAATAAATTACAATTAGAGACTAATATTAATGTAATATAATTTTTATATATTTCATATTATATTTTTTTTATTAATTAAATTTATTTAATAGAAATAGTAATAGAAAAAACCTAATTTAATTCTTAAAAACCTATATTATTTTTAAGTCATATTTATTGCATTTTAATGGTGATCCGATTTAAAATCCAAATTTTGGAAGTTTTATAGATTTAATATGTCAAATTAAAAATCATATTTGAAATAGTTATATAAAAATTAGTTTAGGATAGATTTTCATATGTTTTTATGTGAGTATTTAATTTTTAATGAATGGTTATAAATATTGAATTTTAATTATAAACTTATTATTCATTTATTTAATTTATAAGGATAGATTATAATTTAAATTAATTTAAAATTATAACTAAGCCATATTGTTATCAATTAATCCAATTTAGGTAGTTGGAATCAATTTCACATTCAAATTGGGAATCAATACTTTGGAATCATTGGGGCGCCTTTATATTAAAATCTCAAATTTTCATCCCCACTACAAGAATAAATTTATGTTCTTTTCTACCAGATCTATTATTTCCATTCAGAAAAAATTATTCTATATTTTTAATTAGAATAATTTATAATCTATAATAAGTTCAAATTAATTTTTACTAAATATATCATTTAATATGATTAATATTAATTAAGTTGATTAAGAGGAAAATTATGTTAACAATGTAACAAACAAAAAATAAATGACCCAAAATTTCCTAGAAAATATTTAATGTAACATTGTATTTCCATCTTTGAAACCTAAAATAAATGTTATCTATTTTTTCCCACTATTAGATTAACTTGAAATGTGAAAAAATGTGTATGAAATTCCTTTTTCCAAATATTATAAGAGTACCACTCCTCCTCCACTATATGAAGGCCTCATATGCTACCACTTCTACACACCTCTCAAACCACATAGATTTTTCCAATATATTCGGAAATATCCAGCCAAAAACCACAACATTCTATTTGAAGCTGATATGTTGTCAAAAATTCTTCCATGGAAACCATTTGATGTAATCCAAAATGATCTAATATATTAAGAGGTGAGACCCTCCCTCAAGATCATTTTTTCTTATTTCAATTGTACACTCCAATATCACTTCTTATTCAATGTTTATATAAATTTTTATATCATTATTATACTGGGTTTTTTTATTCTAATTTTTAGAACATAACATACAGGAAATTTTATCAAATGGGTAATGAACATACTGTTTACGTGTATGGTTAACTACTGCCTTAAAAAACGACGATTGTTCATTATTCATTTTCCGCCTCTCATGGTAAAAATTAAGATGGAAACTATATTCATATAAGATATATATTATATTAATTATTTATATATTCTTCTTTAATCATTATTTGTAACATTCCTTTATTCTTTCTATGTTTTTTAAATACGATAATTTCGTTTGTGGATTTGTGGACCATTACCCCTCAATGTGATGTAATTTATTCATACACTACATGTAACGTACATGGGATGTGTTTAGTAAAATTAAATTTTATATATTAAATAATAATAATAATTTAATTATGTTATATAAATCGACACATGTATTTTATTTCCTCTCATTCTTTCAATAAAATAATAATGCTAAAATAATATGTATACTTACGTATAGCCTACCATATCTATCAAAAGTGTCTTCTATTAATTAATTAAATATTATATATATTATTATAATATAAAAAAATTAATATAAATGATATTTATATCATTTTTTACATCATATAAATCAGGATATAATTATAGGGACAATAAATATTAGAAATTATGAATCAATTGAAAAACAAAGTGAATATTACCTGAAGTGTAAGCTTACCTTGAAATAGGAAAAATGAAGTTAATATAAAGTCATAATAAAACTATATATTTAATTAGATATATGAATATGGTTCTTTAAAATATTTATAATGAACATTCATTCATTATACTATAGTTCTTAATTCTTAAGATGAGAGTCAATATACAATATAAGGAAATTTCTTCTCACTTTTTATTTCTATGAGATACATGATTTATTCACCACTGATTCCTTATATGATGGGTTTATATTTCCCATGGATTAATTATATGATTTTAAGAAATAAATAAATGGGATTGAAATATCTATTTGATGATATTTCGTTCATGTGTCCAATGATTCAAAAGTTTTCAAATCGGTAAAAGAATTTTTTCTAACTTTACCTTCTTTAAGACACATGTGTTGTTATGCACATATATCATTCCATGAGGTGTATAGAAAAAAATTAATTTTATATATCATGAATAACCATATTTTCATTATATTTTATTCTTCATTTAATTTTATTTTATTACATGGTCAGAATAGTTCCAAGCTACCAATTAGTATGAATTTATCGAAACAGTCTCACCACATATCAAGATTGTTTATGATGTTGCATTTATCGATGATATATTATGTTTCATATCTTAATAAATCTAATTAATTTTTATATACATGGTTTAATCCTTATAAAAGCATGTATTAGTGTCATTTGTTCATTCATTGGATGATATGATAATTTAGAAACTTTCTTTATGAAATCCCAACGTTACCCACATTCTTGTTGAAAATATATGATGCTTCAAAACCATGTCATCGAAATGTTTTCCAAAAATATTATATTGTTATCCAATGATAATTAAAATAAATATTTACCCATGTTTATCCTTTTTAAACAATGGGGTTTTTAATTATTATTCTTATTGTTTTTTTCTAATCGAGGAACCTTTCAAAACTTTTTATGGTGAAAACAGAATGGTTGTACTGTGTGGATTTATGCCTCGTTGTGACAAACTTTATATTGGAGAACCCTTTAAAAGAAAATAAATTTATAATGTTTTATAAAGAAAATGTTTTCCTATTATTTTGAAAATTATTTTTTCATAGATGGTTCAATTAAATTATTTTAAAAATGTATTCATGCTTTCTTTGTATTTTTTCACATTTATTATTATGAAAATAGTTTTAAAGGTTTTATTGTTTTAAATTTCCTTTTTAAAAGTATAAATGATATATTCCAAATGAAGTGATTTTAAAAGGTATTTTAAAATTATTTTCTATATAATATGACATCATTTAATGATACTTCTGAAACAAAGGTTCCATTAATATTATTTATTGAATGGTTTATGTTTTGATGGAACAATTCTTATGACAGTCATTTCTCTTCCACGGGATATATGATTTTTTACTACTACTTATTTTCATTGGTTAATATATAATTATATAATTAGAAAACCAATGTATTTTCAATATGTAATCATTTTAGGAAATTTAAATGATACCAATTTCATTTCATGGGTTATGATTTTTGTTTATGAAACCAACCTATTTGTTTCGGTCATGATATCATGCATGTTTTATTATCATGTGGAACATGTATGCATGGTTTTTTCATAAGACGGGTGGGACTAATATTTCCCACCAAGGTATTATGGAATAGTAAATATTATATTATCTTAAAGGGTACATGGTTTTTATCCTGGTCTGAAATCAAGATGGTACATTGGTTGTAGTACAATGTAAAAAACATGAAGGTATAGTTGTTGTATCCCATTCCTAAAAATATGAAAGTGCATGTGTTGTAGCTTAAGCATTAATGTAATATGGAACAAATTTTGTAGCGCAATCCCATTGATAAGAGGTTATTGAGGGTTATTTCCCAATACTAAAGTCGGTACCCTTGTCATAGGCCAACCCTATTATGATTTTAATGTCTTGGTAGGAATCCTTGACATCAAATTATATATGTTAATGTATATGAAACTGTTACATGTTTTATTTATAATTTAATAACTAATGTATTTTGATCATTATTTCTATATTATTCATGTCTTTCTAACTACCATGATTTATTCCGTGATTCATGTCTATGATCATTGATTTGTATGTTATCAACTTATAATGTAATGATCACATTATCATGCTTTATACTCAAGTTTATTCTTACATGTCTCCCCTTATTACTGTTAATAAGTATCTAGGATCACCCCTTTTTAGATTCATTCCCATATTTATTAAGATTTGGATGAGGTATGATGTTTCCAAGATTGGTCCTTGTCATAAAGAACCTACTGGGTTATAATATTGCTCACTTATGCTCCAATGTTTACGATTCCATGTTTCCAAATGCAGTAGATTAGTAAGACCATTTAGAGTTTGTTTTATTTTTTTTAATTATTTAGAATTTGTTTTAATTCTCTATGTATTTTAATCCTTGCATGTTATATTTTATAACAACATTTGAAAAAAATTCAAGAGAACATTTTCAACAAATTGTTCTCATGGATATACTTTAAATTGTCTTTTATTAAAAGAAACATTCTTGAAAATAAATGTAAAAAACGTCCACTATATATTGATTGAAACAACCACATCACAAAATCACCATATCACAAAAGGAAGAATCATTGTCAATCCATATATGTATCTAGTACTAGTGGGACCCTAAGAAACCTCATAACTCACTAAAAATATCCTCCAACCAATAATAATAGGGTTATCATTCATTATCCACAAGAGGGGAATTCATCCTAATGTCTAGTAGTCTCCAAATCATAATCAAATACCAATAATATTGTCATGCACGAGCCACAAGATGGTATCCAATCCCATGGTCCATGGGTATTAAGTCATTTCACATGATTATTTAGTTTTTTATAGTCATTCCTGTAATATAAAACAGATCCTTGGCCCTACCAAATCATGTATCATACTAGTTAATGTTCTCCTGCATAGATTCCCATGATTCCCATTATGATAAAATTATATTTTACATGTCACATCAATCATAAATTTTTTAATAACATGTCAATCATCATGTATTATAAGTAAAACACCACTTTAATAATTTACATTGATCTAACAATCAATGCTCACAAGGAAACCACCATTTTCTATAAAAAAATTATTTCCATTTCCCACACAAAAATAATACCATATGAAAACACATTTAAAATCACATTCATGAATCCCATTTAGATTAAATTGAATAATTTCACAAAAGTAATCCAATAATTTCCATTAGAAATTACCTTTTTAAATCCATGATCATGCCAAATCCATTTTAAAATGTTCATTAAATCACTTTCACAATTCCTAAACCACCATTAATGTGCATAAAAAGAATCCAACATTAAACAAAGGCCATTACATTTGGAAAAAAAACATTCACACATTTTCACCTCAATTTCCATTTAAAAATGTATTTATTACCTTTCACACATGTCATATAACATATTTCTAATAAACCACTATGTATAAGACATAATGAAACCCCATTTTTCTTTTGAAAATAATCTTTCATCACACTTGCATCTCAAAACATTTTAAATAAAAATTTCTCACCACAAAACCAATCCAATGAACGCATTTATAAAAAATAGATTTAATGAACAAATGATATATTAATTTAAAATCATGGAACCACATAACTCATTCATGATAACATCTGAACATCAGTGAAAACCACAACCTCACGTTGATATCTTTATAAAGGAAACATCAATCAATATCCATCATGATTTCACAAAATAACACATGATCATCCACTCATTAGTTCCAAAAATACACATGAAAAAGAAAAACCCATGTTGATGAGAAGAGGAACCATATATAATGAGAGAAACCATGATATAAAATACATAATTCATTACTTAATAATGATATAAGGATAAAACTACTAAAACATTAATCCTGAAGAGGTCTAGGAAGGTGTGGAAGAAGAACCCATGGTTGAAATCCATTAGGGTTCGGATAAGAGGTGATTTAGGGTTAAATTATAGGATGTTATAAGAATAATTTTAGACTTTATAAAGACCTAGATAGGTCACATTGTTTTCCCACATGGTTTTCTAAATCGTGGTGCATCTTTTCATCCCTAAATGTCAAAGTAGAAGAAAGCCTTATGGTTTCTTTAGGGATGGAACATTCCCATCCACCTAGGCATGTGACATAGTCAGTTACACTACCTTAAGAGCATAGTTTCCTTTGGGTTAGGACATGTTTTCCTTTAACTATGAAAATATCATGTTACAAATAATGACAAGCTCAAAGTCCCCATTTTTCTCCAAAAACACAAGTGGATCCCAAGGGAGAAATATAAGACCAAAAATTAAAAAATGTATAACTCAAAATAATCACAGAGAGGCGAGAATTTATAAATCATATATATTTCTTATATAGTGATTTATAACCATTAATATAATGTGTTTATGAAAACTCAAAGAGATTCTAGAAAATACATTCGCAGGTTTAATGTTTCCATTTTTTCATTTAATTAAAGAAATAATTATAAATATTAATTAAAAATTTGGAAAAATATTATTAAATAAATATCTCATATATATATTAAATCTGTCATAATAAAAATCCCTAAAATGAGGTGTCATAAAATGAGTCATGTCCCATTGTAGGGGATTTAATCCATCGGTAGGATCCAACATTACCAATATTTATAATTTTATTGAGAAGATGTAGTGAATATTTGTTTGATTATTATAATAAATTCTTAAGTATAATTTATATCATAATAAAATAATTTCTATGTATACATATCTTATTTAATAGATGTCCTTTGGAGTACTTATTAATCCTTGATTGAATTATCATAAAAGAGGTCTATATGGTCTAAGAAAAATGGATAGATTCAAGTGATATTTTGGTGAAGGATTTCTTGATCTAGGATAGTTTCTATTAATTTGGTAGACGAGGTTCCCATTTATATTTATGTGAAGGGATATATATATATATAACTTTTTATATTTTATTAAGGATTTAAGGTAACAGTCATGTTTAATATGAAACAAATTTAACACTATTTTATGAAAGCACTATATATTGATAAAATTTCATAATCTAATAATAAATTTCCAGGTCTTTGACGCAATGTGACGCTTCTCGCATGGTTTACCACCTTAGAGACACATTTTATCCTTAACCCTTATAGTTATTTTAATGTTATTAGTATTCACTAATAAAAATTATGTTCCCCCAATTATAATATATTAATAATTCTAAATAAAGATATATAATAAGGTTTTATGGAATAAAATTATATAATTGGAATAAATTAATATCAATTAAACATGAAAACCATACCAAAAATCAACCCACATAAAATTACATTTTCTTAATATAAGTTGTGATAAATCTGTTAATTAACATTTAAAACCCATAAAATGATTGATAAAATATTATTTTGAAAATATATTCTATATAATTAATTAAAATGGTTAATAAATTTCTATTTTCAAAATATTATAAGATAAAAATAGATAGTGTGCCAAAAATGGTTTTTTTAAAATGTTATTTTTTTCTAAAATAAATATATGCTAAAATAAATTATTACTATTATTTATATGAGATTAAAAAAATATTTATAAAATAATTATAAATGGATTAGTTTTTTATCAATTTTATTATAAAATAAGAAATTTACTTGAAATTAATTGATATATTTTTCAAAATGGTATCATTGACAATTCACTAGAATATAATTTATTTTACTAAAAACATAAAAAATTTCCCTATTAAAATATCAACATATAAATTTATAAATTAATTTAAATTACTGAAAATTTAATTTCAAAAAATAGTATAATAAATTTCTATACTATAATTTCAAGAAAATAATATATGATCATTTTTGAACAAAATATATTTTAAATGGGTAAAATGTGGGTTTTTAATATTGACTACAAATTTATTTTGAAAAATTAAAATCAATACCATTAACAAAACACATCACATGTATTTTTCAGTAGTAAATTTTTACTATTAATACCAACATATTTAATAGAAATGTTAATAGCTCTATAATTTTTTTTTATAAAATTGAGGTTTCATATAAGGTATGGTATTGAAAACCACACAAATAATTTCTTGGAAAATGACTATAAAATATTTTGATTTCACATTCTATATCCATTAAAATTAATTTCATCTTAAAATTTTCATCTTGTTATTATAGAAAATTATGATATATAAACCCTATAACATTCTCAAGTCCTCATGTAGCTACATCAAATTTATATTTCATATGTGGAACATTAACCATGTAAGTGGTTTTTCTTAAAAGGTCATTATATCAATGAAAAATTATTTCAACATATAACTCATCATAAGAATAATCATGATCCATATGTATATCCTCTAAGGGTGGTAAATGTGAATGATCATGAATGTAATTTCATAGAAGACGTACAAGGAAGACATATTAAAATATAGAGATGTTTTTTGAGAGTTCCAAGAGATATGTTACACTTCCTGTTTGATTAATTGTCTCAAAGAGAATATAATTCATAGAGAATTGAATTAACTTTAATATGAATGTAAAAAATTATACAATGGTGGAATTAATATTTTAATTCTAATATACTTAGAATTAAAAATCATGAAAAAAATTATATGCATACCTCTTCTGTCGACTATGAGGTGACATGACATGTTTCTGATTTCATCCAAATTTCAATTGAATTTTCATAGGATAATCATGATCCAATAGATTTATTTATCCAGATTCATCTTAGTATAATGGAGTTATATACTTCCTTCCATATAGGGATTCAATTGGACCCAGCATATTTTTTAACTACAAAATATTAAATTAAAAAATTGATTATATGATGATTTTGACCCCAAACACCATTGAAAACACATGAATATGACCTCAACATATCCTACAAGGTTATAATAGACCATTCAGACTAACCATTTATCATAGGATTATAAGTATTACTAAATCTAAACTCTCTATCTAGATCTTATAAATGACATTCTTAGAATACTACTAAAAACCAAGGATCCAAATTTTAGACAATATAATAGTGTCAAACAAGTATTCATTCAAATTACATAATTTATATAATGAAAATACCATTAAGTGTGAAATATTATCTTATAGAAATGATGTGTGTGAACATGATAATGAAATAATATACAAAAAATATATCATTATGGGCATCAATTGTTTTGGGGATTCTAATTATGATACCCTTGGAGATGTTTTTCTATTCCAAATCTAGTATGGTTAATGTTTATAGAAAACCCATATACTTATATCTCTCAACATTGACTTACTGAAATACCAAGAATATAAATACAATATATGTAGCAACCCACTTATTGTTGTACCTACATAAATACACTTTCAGGTCTCCATGAATCTTCATACATTTCTAATTTATATGGAATGAAGATATATGGTATCCTTCCCATAGCTCACTATTCATGTTTGGTTTTCATGGGACACATAAAAAGTTCATGATCCATATAATTGTATCATAATTAAGGTTGATCATAATAACATTTCTAAATGAATTTGAAGCTCAACATTTTTCTTTTCCATATCGATAATCTATACATGGGTAGATTGTTGATCCATCATTTAAGAAAGGGATTTATAATTCCAGTCTATCATGATTTGATGAACAATAATTTTTCAAAACATAAATATTGGATATGTTGTGATTCACTTCACAGATATTCTATCATTAGACTTTTTTACTAAAACCTACATCTATTTTTTCATTCTTAGGTGTGTAGTGTAATCAGTAGTCATAAAAAATAATAAACTCATTCTCTATCCATTATATAATATTCCATAAATTCGAAGTAAATATATAATTTATTAATTTATGATTAGTATATATGCCATATGTTTCGCCCCAAATGTAATTCCACCATATCATTAATAAAATAATGACTACTACAAAATTAAAACTATGTGTCAGTTAAAATATGTCATGAACTATACATTTTTTGAGGTAGATGATATGACAATATCACACTACAAAAGAACAATACCCATCCTCTAATTCAATGGCTCAATACAAATAACAAACCCTCACCACTAATGGGTATTGTGAGTATTGGTTCAATAAAAAACATATATTAATTTCCATTAAATTTTTATCACATTAATCATTACAAAGAACCATAAATCAATTCCAACATAAAATGGGGAAATGAGTAGTCATACATGATAAATACATCACCAAACTTCAATAATATCCATTATATTTGTGAAATATTTGGTTTTTTTCATTATGTTTTTTTCAATGATCAATAACATCTATCATTAATTTATCCACTCATAAACCATTTAATGAAAATATATGAACATAAAAATATTTTATTTCCAAATTTCATCAGTGCTATATTTCTCATGTAGCTTCACATATCATATGTTATATAGTAAAATCTTAAAGTTATATTCATGATCATTATTTATATTGGTATTCAAAAGAATATCATCTATAAATGACACCACAATGTATTCAAGGTAATCTCTATAAAATTGTTTCATTAAATACATGAACATTGGGAGGGAATTAATATGAATAAATAGAATGACTGTGCATTCCTATTGATTATACCTCAATCATATATATTTCATGTGTATATATTCACTTTTTATCCTCAAATTAAAGTATCAATATTAGAATATCTATCATAGGATAATATTAAGCTCCTTGAAATTTATTAATAAATGATCAATATTGAGAAAATGATAAATTTTCATGATGATTATATTGAAAATTTGTTGATAATAAATGTAATATCACATCTAATGATTTATAATCTTAAAAAATGTATCGGTGATTCTATGATGAAATAATTTTTATAATTAATACCTTATCAATATTATATTTTTGATGCTTCATAAATTCCAAAAACTCAATAAAGTATGTTAAATATGGATTCTTTGAAATTGGGCAGCACTATGTAAGAAATATTTTTGAAACGAATATCTATAGGTTATAGTATGAATAAGAAACACTTACATAATGAAATAAAAAAACACCAATAAAATATAAATAGATTAGATTTCTATTTCCCTCCATTTCCATCACAATTTTTTTAGTTCCATTAAAATGGAATTAAAATACCTAGAGACAATCTTTTCAACATTTAATAAATATACTAATAACATGAGGACAATTACCAACATAATTTGTTCAAAAAATCTACCCAAAATGATAAAAAATCATATTTCATACATGTTTTGAAAATATATTATTCCTTAAATTACATAATTATCCAATTATTAAATCCAGGGGAATAATTATGGACTCTAACCTCCATTTCAACCTTAATAGCACTTGAAATAATTTCTTCCATGACACTAACGTCTCTTATTGATATTTCAATTTATATTAATGATTTTGAGGCATTGATTAATGGATCAATCAAATATTCATATTGAACAGGGATAAAAATTCATACGTTTCATGTCTAGATTTTTCATTTTCATCGGTAATAATGTATTATTAATTTATGATCATATTATCATAGAATTCCGTTACCAACTCCACTTGAATTAAATGATCAATGTAAATAGTAAAAGTTTAAAGTCTAAGATAATCTCAATCCAGGGAGTAAAATTATTAATGTTCACCAATATAACTGATTATATTATACTATTTATCTTCATAAAATTATAAATTAGAAAGATAAAAGTAATCATTTTTAGGTTCAGAGCACCAGAGACTGAAAAATATTATTTCGATGGTGCTAATTAATTTATAAGAAATTACAAGATAGTTGAATAAACTAAATGAATGTGGAAGTTGACACATGAATGTCCCAATATTATTTTATTACATGATTTTATCAGTTTGAATATCATAATTATTAATAGAATGGGGTTTTTCATAGAAATATAAATATTATTTTTCATCCCATCTCATATGATATTTCATTTCATATGGGGTTATAAATGTATTTTTCATCTCATTTAGCAATGATTTTGTTATTTATGGTCCCATCCATTTACTAAAGTAAACAAAATCAAATGAGTTATAATAAACATAGTGGTAAATCATAAAATCATAAAAAAAAATTAGGATATCAAAATAATGGCACAAATTATTCAATATATCGCACAATATGTTTGACCTATATTATCAGTGGTTATAATATCTTATGATAAATTATATTATCTCAAAATGGAAATGTGAATTATCATAATATTATCTTGTAAGAGAATCAAACGCGATATGTCATATGGTCCAATTTAATATGCACTTGAATGATGGGTATTATATACTTGAATAATACATTTTGGGATTTTCACCCTTATATAAACATATTCCAAATCCATAATAATGTTTATTATACAAATATATATGTATATGTAGTGGGTGACTATGCTTCTACAGTTACTAAATTATTGGATTTTTTTCCTCTAATTAGGATTATCTAAAGCTTTTTCAATACAATTTCATCATCATAGTTTTCAAAATATATTAAATCACCCTTAATACAAACTATAATGACCAAGAAATTTCATGCATAAATATTTTTTATTTTTTAGATGAATATTGTTAAATTTCACTATAATAAATTCATGGGAATTGTAGTGGCTTAGCCTATTGGGATTCAAGAATATACAAAAAACTAGATTATAAAATATGTACATTATTTCACATATAATACATCTCAAGAAGTTACCATATTTGATATAACATACTTAAATATTTTCTCTATAACAAGTGGAATAGAATAATATGAAAGGGTGAGTTTTAATTATAAGAAAGGGTAAGTATATGTTATATCAATAATTAACCATAAATGAGAAAAATATAAGGCTATGAGTATGAGACATTGGGTTTATTATTAATAAATTATTACCATAAATTTATATATCATAAAAATGAAACAATTTATATTTTTTTATCAATATGAAACACCAAGAAAAAAGTGTGTTAAATCATTAATAGTAAATAATGTGTGATGAATAAATTACATAAGTATAAAGAGAATGTTTTTTTCATTATCATAAGTATATAAAATCAATACCTTAGAAATTTCACACAATAAGAAATCTCATAGTATATTAGTTCACACATAATTGCATCATTTAATAATTCATGGTTCAATCCCAATAGTATCATATTTGAAAAAGTCACGTATTTAACTAGTTTCATTCCCCATTCTAGTAATTATTATCCCTTGAGTTATCCAACGTTAACCATTTCATGGGAAGGAAATAACGGATGATACAAACCCTAGATTTTTACAAAATAATGAATACTATGTTTTTAATGAAAACACTACCACATTATTTATTGCATACATATGTTTTAAGCAATATTAATAGACATTCATCATTATGATGTCTCAGATCTATATTCAACATAGGATTCTCGTATCCTAGTTGGCCAAATGGCCTCAAGAATATCTCCTTGAATAACACTGGCTACTGACTAGAATGGAGGGACTAGGGTGTGACGATGGGGTGATAATGACTTAATTACCAGAGTGTATCACATAGGACTAAATATAAGTCCATTTAAATATGTATCAGAAGTAATATATAAATAAATGGTATACTAGAAGTGGATTCAAATAATAAATAACTGAACAACTGATCAAAATACATATCAGCTAATGATGATATGTGACATGTAACTATAATGTTAGAAAACGTGGATATAAATAGTAGATGATGAGGATATACAAAATTTAAAAAAAATAACAAAAAAATCCCTAGGATACCAAGTTATATCTTGGTATTACCTACCAACTCCATCCTATGAATCCTGAAATTGAGTGTCTGAATAAACACACATTAATTTATCAATATTCATATACATTTCATATAACTGGGAACATATAGTTCCTAGATGGGGTGTGAGATAAATCCAAGTTTTCCACCATCATTTTTTTCTATAAACTATCGTCAATGTAATATAAGCTAAAAGGTTTGTAAGAAATCATATAAGAATGGTATGAAGTACAATAACATAAATACCCATGTATTTACATAAATAATAAGAAATTGTCTAAATATGTCCTTAATTAATTAAGTAATTATGTTATGGTTTATATAAATATGTCATGTGAGGCATATCCAACACTAACATCACCTCATGATAATAATATTATGTTTCCCTAATGATAAGGAAACCTGTATTTATATTAACAAAGAAATGTATATAAGGAAATAAAATTGTTATGTGAGACCTCAAGGGTCACCAACTCTATATTTATTGCATCCATGTTTAGGGGTAATAGTTTAATCCATGGAGAATAATCCAAGGCATTCCACAATTATTACGATCTAACAGGGTCCAAGGAATACATCCATGGTTAAACTAGATAAGCAATGGCCCGAACTAGGTGCATAACCAAAGAACCTCAAGTCCATAGAAACCAAGATGTATTTATGTAGTGTCTCTGAGGAATCATGTAATAGAAAATAATGGATCCAATGGTGTAATTCTGGTAATACACTAATATATGATGATTGGGTTCTAATGTGGGTCTAATCCAAGGAAACCATTATCATTGAATCTAAATGGCATCCATATGTGATCAAGGAATTCCCTTTAGAATACAAATCTTTACTTGAGTTGTACCACTCCTATAAAATTTCATGGTATATATGTAACATTGATCATTTCCTTTAATTCATTTAGTTAATTAATCCAACTAAAGGGCATATAATTTAATAATTTTAAAATGGTTCAATACTTATATCTCATTAGTGTGACAAGGCCAATGTGCTTGATACTGTTTAATTCATTTCATATTATGTAACATGGATCTCTCATTTAAAATTAATAACATGAAAAGACAATTCAATGTACAAAAACAATATTAATTTTATTTATTATAAACTAGGCCAAGTGATAATCATATTCTATACTTTCAATTTTATTTAACGTTGTTAAATAAAATTTAACCACTTAAATTTTGAGTGTTGAGTGGAACAAATATAACCTATTCAATTTTCATTTAATATGGAAAGTATTACCGTTATAATGGTCTATCATAGGCATGATTAAATGGTGGTATAGGAAAGTCATGACAAATCATGTAGGCATAAAAGTCTAGAATGGTATAAACATGGAATTCAATATACATTGGGTGGTTGGAATTTGTGGTGTAACCGTTATCATTGAATAGAATATACAATATTGTTCCTAGTCCAAATTTATAAATACTAAAAACACGGAATATTAATTTATTAGACGATTACTAATGAAATAATCATGATGAAATAGTAATTTATAAAATGAAGAAACATGAGGGATGAGTTATTAACTACCTAACATATAATTGTACGACTTTAGCCATCAAGTATCATACAATAATTCATCCTGGATAAGAATATATATGATGAATGGATTAATTTTATCAAATTGGTGTTTATGATCCTGCCTGAAAATAGCATCATTGGTCAGATAAATAACAAAGATCAATTAAAAAGGATACAAGAACGTAATGATACAGATCCAATGATATAAACAACAGTAAAATCCGACTATAGATGGATGCTAGATCTCAAATTCTTGAATAGTTCTCTATATGCATCAAAAAATGAGTAAATGAAGCTACTATATAATATAAAATAAAACAATAGAAGGGTTTTTTTAATGTAACATTAGGTAATTTTTTTAATTTTT
Source organism: Viscum album (assembly GCA_963277665.1). NCBI lineage: Eukaryota > Viridiplantae > Streptophyta > Magnoliopsida > Santalales > Viscaceae > Viscum > Viscum album. The sequence continues at coordinate 701,772,343 of OY728150.1, forward strand.
TTTTTCATAAAGTGGCTCTTGCACTGTTTGGATGAACGTTTTTCCCAAACAGTCTACAATTCATTCTTGTCCAGCTATAGATATGGTTATAATTCATTGTTAGGAAAACCATGAACCAATGGTGTAAAATTACTCTACAATTATTCTTTAGTATTTCACTTGTTCATGCTTCTCAAATTACAAAAATATAGAACACTATGTTCCTTCCTATTTCTTATTGTCCAGCCTCACAAGATTAAAACTAACCCTGAGGCCTATCTCACACAGCTTATTAAGACAGCGTGAGTATTCATTTATCGCAAAAATAAAAGGTCTATGATCCGAAAAAACCCTAGTAACCCCCAAGATCATCATGAACTCATTATTATTCCATATTATATCTACAATTATTAACATGATCTATATTTAAATGATCTATTACTGTGTCAAAATTCAGGCTCATACATTTATCACCAAATAAAGAATAACCTCCCCGAGTTCTCCTTCTATGGGAAATGAATCATGTATAGGAAAATATTTGGTAACTGGTCATAGATGTTGGCCCCCCACTCCTAAGTCCCATCTTGTAAATGGTCATGCTACCATATCACCCATACTAGAGTGAAATACCATCCTCGGATTATATATGTTCTCTATTTGATTATGCATATAGGATACTCCTAAAAAGATTGATAAACTTCTAGGTTCACATCCACATGATAAAATTTATGAGATATGTCCCCATGATAACAATGAATCTATGAAACATGGAAGATGTAGAGCATGGAATGATACCATTGAGGTAGAAAAAACTGATAAGTTACTATCCAGGATCTCTACACAATCTAAAAAAACCTTACATAATGAGGTGATATCTTCCCTTACATTCATATCCTTCTATGACCAAACATTGGTGATACCCATAGGAAAAAACATTCACAAACCATGAACTGTAAATGTCATCATCGGTGATCATCATAATATTTCTTTCTAGAATGATTATTAGACATGTTGTCCCTCTTCAGCTGATCCTTCTACTTGCTTCATACATTAAATGAGGACTTAGTGGGGATACATGACAATCCTTAAGCCATCTCATGGTTATAATGATTTTCCTACCATATATATCCTCAAATGGATATATCTAAATTGTTTCATGGGATTTATTATTATAGGAAAACTCGATGAGAGAGATATGATTCTCCAAATTAAAACAAAAATAAAGGATGCATGGTAAGATCTCGTCATAATGAACCTATATCTTCAATTCTATCTATCCATCGTTCTGAGGGTGAAATTTGATGTTGACACACTATGGTACCCATATCCAACTGAAAAACCTTACAAAACCATGACTTTATGTGATAATGCCTATCTAAAATGATATTATGAGGCACCTCATGTACTCATATGATATAAAAAAATTTCAATCAACCTATCTCATGAAAATTTAATTTCTCTCTAATAAGAAGTAATTGAACTATATTCTTCATGATTTTAATGAAAACCCATAAAACATCACTATATATTGAAAACCTTGGTAATATAACTACAATGTTTGTGGAAACTTCCATCCATTTCCATTCTGGTTTTGGAAGTAGATGTAACTGGGAAACATGTCTCTTGTGATCTACCTTCACCTAGTATCATCTAAAACTTCTAATGATGAATCCTTATAAATTATGATTCATTTATGGACAAAAATTCTTGTGACGCGTATCTTGATACATCTTGGAAATTCATGAATGAATGTCTACTAATAGGTGTGGTAATCATGCTTATACTTCACTCTCATATATTTATGAATCCATAGACAATCCTTTATATACAAGATGTATTATCATTCCAAAAACCAATGTAGAGGTGGTTCAGTTTATTATATACTGTCATATACAACTAATCTCTATGCATCTGAAAATTTCCTACTCTTCACCTTCTCATAGAGAAAAGACGTAAATGACAAGGATGAGAGGTAAAGAAACTTGTAACTATTATGAAACTCTAGATGTATCTCAAAAAAATGGGGAAATCAATTAAAAATAATCATTGCCCTACATAATGAACTGTGTCTGGGATTTTTGATTGAGCGCATCATCGACTAAATGTCACATTCTAGGAATAAAAGAAATTTTGAATCAATGGACTGAATATATTTAACCCATATTCACTATATGGGATTCATGTCACTATATGTAATTAAATATTTGTGTATATTTTGGTTGGTATCCACCTAAAATATCTTACCTAATAGATTGTTTCTCTATTGATGTAATCCAGGGACAACTGCTACAAGATTAAGGTCGTGCATCATGTAATTTATCTCATTATACCTCAACTATAGAGATCCATACATAATGTCATTATCCTCATACATCAACACTTCTCATAGGATAATTAAAAATTCATCAATGAATCTTGTATAGACATTTCCAAGAACTATTATAGTCAGTATATGTGTCATGACAAGCTACCCATTCAACTCATGAAAGTCATCCATGCAGTCTTTTGACAATAGGAAATTGACACCAATCTTTATAAGACAAAAAATAGGTGCTATATGTTGAGGGGGACATGCAAAAAAAAATTATAGTAACCATTAATCCCCACAAGGAATTTTATATCAAATTAATTTTTGGGATTCTCAAATGTAATCAAACACTTACATTACAATTATCAACATGTATTCTTTATTATGAGATACTATGACCCAATAAGTAAACTTTTTTTGATCTAGAAGTGGAATATGGAAATTATGATGTAATTCTAATGCTCTCCAAGTGTACTCACTGCAATCTCATATTTCTTAGTATAACCTCTAATAATATGATAATTCACCAAGATATCTACATCAAATATCATGAAAAATAATCATGATAGCGGTAAAAACCGTATTCATTTGATCCATGAAAATGAAGGGAACATTCACTTAAAGGGAAAACAAAAAAGGTACTCATAAAGACCATAAAAAATCTCTCATGATGTACATGGTATGTCTGATGGCCTAACATTCACCTGATGACTTCCCGGTATGAGGTCGGTCATAGAGAAGAACCTATCTCTCCAATGTTACTAAAAGATACCATCTATGTGAGGAAGTGGATACTCGTTCTTTCTCATAAGTTGGTTCAAATGTCTTTAATATTCACATATGAAAAGGTTTCCTTCTACCTTCATGGTTAATATTATAGGAGGACCATAATAAGAAGTAATGGTTCATATAAAACCTTCGGTCTCCAAACCCTCTAATATACACTTGATGTCTAGGAGCTCTGTAGGTTTCATACCATAAAGTATAATTTAAAATAGAGATACTCCTAAGAGAATATTGATGATAAAATATACCACTCTCATATGAGGTATACCAAAAAATTCATCAGGAATCACATCCCCAAAATGATATATTACCATAGGGAATTCAACTTGATACAACCCCTGATCCTTCATATAGATATTAAAAATATGGGAGGTCTGTCACGACCCGAACCTACCTGGGCTCGAGCCGCAACTACCCCAAGCCCACCTCCATAGGCCAGGTGCTGGCGACCAGCGTCGAAGGCACAATAACTCGGGGAGGCCTTTGCCTAAGCACCTGTACACACACATGCAGCAAACTTAATGCAACAGTGCAGAGTAAAAGTAAAGAAAAGAAAAGAAAAGGAAACAGAAACTGCTATATATATACCACAAAGTGCATCAACCTCTACATGTACAAAGAAAGCTGGAGGAACACTGAAAAGAAAAGGAGAAAAACATGCTCCCAACCAAAAAGTGCCACAATCCGGCAACAGGTAAATAAAAGAAACAGCTGACGGGTCTCCCACCTGGAACCCGGCCACGACCACCGCATGCGGTCCAAGCTCACCAAGCTCCTACGCTCCACTAAAGTCATGCTCCACCTATCTGTCGTATGCAAGGGCACAACAAGTGCGGGAAAAGCCCAAGAAGGGGTGAGTATAAAAATACTCAGTAGGATACCCCGAAGGCTCGAGGGAGAAACAAAAGGAGGTACCGAAGGGTGAGAAGTAGAGTGAATAGGGGAAAGCAAAGAGAGTACAACATAGAGTGCAGAAAAGAGTCCAGCTCAACCCAACAAGAGAAAGGAATTTGACTCATCCAGACATAAGGAGCTGGAAACAGTGAGAAGATGAACTTCCCGTCAATTCTTTGCTACCTATAGTAATAGAGTAGACTCGTACAACCATGAGAAGGTAGACACAGAAAGCACGTGGCATACCCCACAAGTCTTCGCCTCTCCTTGAAGGAGAGTAGCCAAACCTAAGAAGTGGGTGCTAGAACAAGGTATATACAAGTCCATATGCTCAAAAAGAAGCCCGAACAACGTCGTAAGGGGATATCTGTACCGTAGATCAGCCCAAGAAAGAGTATTCAACAATCCTAGAAGAAAAAACCATTGATTCCCATCATCCCACATGTCTGCCCCGAACCCCTAGCCAAGGGGCTCAATCACCGCACCTCGACACTATCCTCTTTGGGCGGCACTGACTCGCCCGCACAGTTTTAGATCGTGTCACAAGAATGCATATCGGTGGGGAAATTGCCCCTCATACTTGAGAGTTCTAGGGAAAGTCAAACCACACCTCATCACTGCCCTGCTGTCGAGAGGTATCCTCAAAGTCAAAGCCATTCCATCACCGACCCGTACAACCAAGGGTCCCGCTCTGGTAACCACGGAGGAAAGCCACAGACTAGCCTAGTAGGAAGGACTGAGTCTGGAATATCAAAGGGTGTCCCACTGCCCAACCCTACTGGAGGGTAATTTATAACCTGATATCGGGTGACCCACTGCCCAGCCCTGCTGGAGGGTAAACCCTAATACATCGTCAGGCGACCCACTGCCTAGCCCCGCTGGAGGGTAAACCATAATAAGATTTTGGGTGACCCACTGCCCAGCCCTACTGGAGGATAAACCATAATACATCATCAGGCGACCCACTGCACAGCCCCTCTGGAGGGTAAACCATAATGCATCATCAGGAGACCCACTACCCAGCCCCGTTGGAGGGTAAACCATAATACATCATCAGGCGACCCACTACCCATCCCCGCTGAAGGGTAAACCATAATGCATCATCAGGCGACCCACTGCCCATCCCCGGTGGAGGGTAGACCTTGAACTAGATGATGGGCAACCCACTGCCCAGCCCTGTTGGAGGGTAGGCCCTAAGAGGTCTTCGGGTGACCCACTGCCCAGTCTCCGTTGGAGGGTAGACCCTAAAAGTCAATGAGCAACCCACTGCCCAGTCTCTGCTGGAGGGTAAACCTGAAGATGTCGATGAGTAATCCACTGCCCAGCCCCGCTGGAGGGTAAAACTCAGAACTGCTCTAGCCATCTCTGCTGTAGGGTACAACACTGGACAACCGAACATGTAGTAGGTATCGGACAACCACCCCACTCCAGAACAACTCTCCCAAAAGAGGTTCAGCGCCTGTTCCATCACGGGGTGCCACTAGCACCGCTACTGGCCGATCCATTGAGAACAAAACTAGGGGGAGGCCAGTCAACACTACTGGTCAAACAAACAAGCACAGAGCTAGGGGAAATTAACTCCACCCTGCTAGTCAAACAAACGAGCACAGAGGGACCTTCTACGATGCGAGAGGTCCAAGTACGCGAAGTAGAACTCAGCACGCACATGGGGCCCACACAACGTGTGGCCCCAAGTCAAAACCCAACCAAACGCACGAACAGTCTCAGGTACAAACCACACATACCTCCAAGCACTCCCGTATACTCCCAGAGTATACCTCGTCTCCATCCCAAGGGCTAACGTGCACACGGCACCCAACGTCAACGCGAAGGCGTGACGTTACATTTCCAACTTGCCGCCTCAACGACTGGGGCACGGACAACCACATCTATTAAAGCATTACTTCACACACACGGGAGTGCACGCAATCACACGCCAAGGGTCCGCTACAACCACAGAAGAAGAACCGCCCTCGGGGCACCTTCACATTTCCACGTTTCCCAAGATCGCACAAGAGGTTCCGTACAACCAAACGGATCACACCGTTGTAATCCTCGCGGAAAAACATGCAAGATCGACTACTTACTCGCCTATAACGGATATCTGATGGATAAGTCACCAACACCGCCTCACGCCCGAACGGCATCCCATGATCCCGAGCCTCGGCCTCGAAAACAGTCGGGCACATCGCACCATTGCGATCCCCTCGGGAAAACACGTCAAAAGCACTACTCACTTAAGTGCAACGGATATCCAGAGAAAAAGATGCATTCCGGCGCACCGCACACGAGCGGTGCCACGTGGGACCCACATCCCGGTCCTGAACTCAACGAACGGATCGCACCGTTGCGATCCTCTCAAAAAATCACACATGATGGACTATTCACTTGTCCAAAATGGTCGTCCGGTGATAATGATGGAAAATCATCGTCGACGCCCAAACAGTCCTTGTGGGACCCGCATCATCGTGCCGAATTTGAGCGGGCGGATTGCACCATTGCAATTCCCTTGGAAAAACATCCAGAATCGACTGCTCGCATGCCCCGAACGGACGTCCGATGGAAAAGTCGTGAAACGTTGCACGCAGCTCAAGAGACGGGTCGTGGGGCCCGCGCCTCAACTTCAGCCTCAACTTCTGAAACCACACTAGAAACCTCCGCCTCAGTTCCAGGGTCGCAACGCCACTGACGGCGCTCAAAATGGACGTCGGACGCGTCCGCGCCGTCCAAAAAAAGAATCTCGGGAAAAACGCTCGTCCACTTAAAGATGCATCGCTCCTCCGAGGCCCCTCATTTCGGGAATTAAAATTTCCCAAAACCATCTCAAAAGGTCAGCCTCTGCGTCAGGTCTGCGCCGCCGCAGACGGCACACAAAACGGACGTCCGTAGCGAAAGCTACGGATGTCAGAAGTTAAAAGGGGGCGAAACCCCCCTTGGGCCGGACCGGCCCGGTCCGGCCGGTCCGCCCACAGTCGGCCCCCAGCCCCGACCGCCGGACCGGCTCACTTCGCCGCGGCCTGCTGGCCGCGGCCTGCCGACACCCGACCGGCCCGGACGGCCGGTCTCGCTGCCCCCACGCGGAGACCCGCGGTTCGCGGGTCTCTGTCCGCCAAAGTCGCGCCGCGCCGCGACCCCTGGTCGCCATCCCGTGTCGGCGCCCTCGGCATGCCGCCGCCGAGCCAAAGGCCGCCACCAGGCCAAAGGCCTCCACCACCTACCATCGAAGAGTGTCGCCGCAAGCCGACCGCCGCCGAAGCCGCTCCGCCCTAGGAAAACGCCGGACGGCCGGAACCCGCCGGATCCACCCAAAACCGGCCGGAACAAAATCAAAAACCCACAAACTTCGACGAGGGGCTGCGGGTTCCTCCAAACTCTGATTTCAATTCCGAAAGAAGTTATGGAAAGAGTAAAATTTTTACTACACGTCCATGGAATTTTTTCGAAGATTAAACAACAAATTGATGCTAAAATTGGGGTTCAAAGGGGGGTTTGGGATTTAAAACTCAAATGAACACCACCTACCTCTTGGGACTAACCCGTCGCTTCGCCGTCAACCCGCCGGGGTGGTCGCGCATCGCCGGACCACCTCCCCAGAGTCGCCTTGCCGGAGATGGAGGAGGAGAGGGGAGGGGCTTTCCAGGGGAGGGGGAAATGAGGGAGAAGATGGGGGGGGGGGGTTTAGGTTAATTAAATAAATTAATTTAACTTAAACACCCTCCCACGGCCCCGTACCCGAACTCCCGATGGGGTCGGGATTTTGCCTCCCCTAGGCTAAGAACCATGCTCTGAGTGCAACGGTGGTCTCGTAATTTTATTCCGAGACCCCGTTCAAAAGTTATTAAACCTAGCGCATGAGGCCGTCAAATTACGAAAACGCCCCTGGGGCCATTTTTCACAGACGGGCAGCGCCCGCAAAACTTATACCCCTCCTAGGGTAAACAGCACTCTCCGAACTCAACGGTGCCCTTGGTTATCCAATCCGAGCCACCGTTTAAGAGATACTAGCGTTTCTCCATTAAATGAATAAATTAATTTATTAATTTATCCGTTTAACCTTCCGGAAGCGAGCGAGGGGTCCAAACATCCCGCGCCGACATGTTTTATGTCGTTCCTAGGGTAAACACCCCATTCCGGACCCATCCGTACACTCGGATCTCTGATCCGGAACACCGTTTAGGAGTTATATCATTTATTTGGTGTTTCCAGTGTGAACGCACTGAAAATTTAATTCCGGCCACTCCGAGGCTCGGAATCGCACACCGTCTAAAGGAACTTCTCTGGAATATCATTAAGAATATTCCAAAGTCTTTCACAGCAAAAACCGGGTTCTTACATAATTATCTCCTTCAAGATTTTCATCCCCGAAAAGAAAAACTAGGGAGCAACACAGGGTACTAACCACACATGGATTTCCCATACCCAGAAGAACCGACGCACAGCTCTGCGTCATCGCACACGGACTAAAGTATTGATCCGTTCAAGCGAGGTCGGCCCATGCCGATGTCATGCACCCACTCTAGACTTTGGGGTTAGGGAAAGGTGGTAGGGTACCTCTCCATCCCTTTTCACAGTCTCAAAAGGCCCAAAGGCCCTCGGGGGTAGCTCACCTCCCCGGTCAAATCTCTGCGTCACATGCCACGACTGGAATCACCTCCCGCACCTAGAACAAGGCCCGGTGATTCCCTTCATCATAATATCCATATGGTGGAACACCCAAGGATATCTGGTCATGCAATATTCCACAACCGATGTCCCACAACCAAGGCTCTCTTACACGCTCGAAAGGCAAAGGAGTCGACACCATCGACTAAAGAAACAAAAAGGTCTCACGCCTTTTTCCTTACCAACACAGGGTTACACCGACGCCCCGCGTCACACCGGTAACACCTCAAGTAAGGAGCAGGGAGGAAAACAGTTCACACACAGAGCCTAACAATTCTACTGCAAGAAGTAGAAGAGTCGCAAGGGGTACCTCTCACCATCCCATGCTCTGCAGGATCGTAGACATCCAAAGCTCGTGACTGTCCATGGTCCCAACCGTCAACTCCTGGAGTCTAACGTGGACCGCCTAGTGGTGATGGGAAGACCTCGTAACGTCATCCCCCACCTCCATATCCTCCCACTACTCTGCTAGCACCACCTCTCTGGGCGCAACTCCGATCACGGCGCTGCCTCTGCCGTGGTGGTGCGCTTGCTTCCTACCCGAAGCTCTCAGCAACTCGGGTCGGGCAGTCTCGTGCCAGGTGACCTCGCCCATCGCAAGCATAGCACTGACTCTCTCTGGGCTGCACTGGTGCCCTTCGGCTCCACTGTGGTGTATGACCACGCCCCTGAGTCCGGTTGTCAGAAATCCACATGCGCCAAGGTTCTTCTTGCTGACGCCCGCTAGCTGCGGCAGACGTCTCGGCTCCGACGTGCCTGCTGCCACCACCAACGCTAGAACATGAACAGGAAGCCCCCTGTCACCAGCGCCTGCTCTAGCACCCCAGCATATGTGGAAATTCCCAAGGGTACTATGACAGCACGAATCTCTCGGCAGAGACCCTGCTCAAACTTCCATGCTCGGAAGTTGTCGTCATGGACCAAGTCTGGGTAAAAGCGTGCACGGTCTGCGAAACTAGCCACGTACTCGGCCACCGTCATCCCTCCCTGCTGAAACTGCAAGAGCTCCTGAATACGAACAGAGCGCAAGAAGGTGGGGAAAAACTCCTCACATAACAACAACTAAAAGTCGCCCCATGAAAGAGACGACTCGTCAAGAAGCTGAGTCACCAGACTCCACCAACGCCAAGCTGCTCCACGAAAAAGGGTGGATGCCAAAGCCACTCTCCGATATGTCGGCGTCTGCACAAGGCTGAATAGGCAAACCACTGTCTCTAGCCAAACCTCTGCTGCCTGAGTATCTAGCTCACCACTGAACCTCAGCGGTCTCCGCTGCTGGAACTCACGGAGCACGCTCAACCTGCGCTCAAGCTCAGCCTGCTCTGCTGAAACTGCCTGCTGCTCCACAGGTGGGGGTGCTGTTACCGGCCCACCCAGAGAAAGGGATCGCATATTGAGTCATGTACTATGGACTCGTAGCTCACAGGGTCGTCGTCACGCACCCAAGCTGGTATCTTGGCTGGCTGTCTTCACGGAGACATCCTGAATATTATCAAGGAGTTCCGCGGTCAGATGAGCATATATGTATATACTGATAACAACGATGGGGATATGACTTAAGAAGGAGACTCAAAGACTCAATCCTATGCGATGCACAAACAAATTTTTCCTGCAACAAGTGTCTCAGCCTGCCGAGTCGACAAGCGGTTAATCAAGGTCCTGGTGAATGGATACGTCATCCGCTGCACCATCACTGGACTCCCTAGCCTGAGAGCCGCTCTCGAGACACGTTGACACGGTTTCCCTAAATCCCAACCAATTCCTCTTTTAGGGACGTCCGAACAGTGTCCCAAGGAATGAACCACCTCTGATACCACTTTTTCATTACCCGACCCTACCCGGGCTCGAGCCGCAACTACCACAAGCCCGCCTCCATAGGCCAGGGGCTGGCAACCAGCGCCGAAGGCACAATAACTCAGGGAGGCGTTTGGCTAAGCACCTGTACACACACACGCAACAAACTCAATGCAACAGTGCAGAGTAAAAGTAAAGACAAGCGAATAAAAGGAAAGGGAAACTGCTATATATATACCAAAAAGTGCATCGACCTCTACAAGTACAAAGAAAGCTGAAGGAACACTGAAAAGAAAAGGGGCAAAACATGCGCCCAACCAAAAAGTGCCACAACCCGGAAATAGGTAAACAAAAGAAACAGATGATGGGTCTCCCACCTGGAACCCATCCACGACCACCACACGCGGTCCAAGCTCCCCAAGATCCTACGCTCCACTGAAGTCACGCTCCACCTGTCCTTCGTCTGCAAGGGCACACCAAGTGTAGGAAAATACCAAGAAGGGGTGAGTATAAAAATACTCAGTAGGATACATCGAAGGCTCGAGGGAGAAACAAAAGGAGGTACCGAAGGGTGAGCAGTAGAGCGAGTAGGGGAAAGTAAAGAGAGTACAACAGAGAGTGCAGTAAAGAGTCCAGCTCAACCCAACAAGAGAAAGGAAGTAGAATCATCCAGACACAAGGAGCTGGAAACAGTGAGAAGATGAACTTCTCGTCATGTCTTCTCTACCTATAGTAGGAGAGTAGACTCATCCAACCATGAGAAGCTAGACACAGAAATCTCATGGCATACCCCACGCGTCTTCACCTCTCCGGGAATGAGAGTAGCCAAACCCAAGAAGTGGGTGCTAGAACAAGGTATATACAATTCCATATGCTCAACAAGAAGCCCGAACAACGTCGTAAGGGGATCTCTGTCCCGTAGCTCAGCCCAAGAAAGAGTATCCAACAGGACCAGAAGAAAACACCATCGATGACCAGCATCCCGCACATCTGCCCCGAACCCCAAGCCAAGGGGCTCAATCACCGCACCTCAACATTATCCGCTTTGGGTGGCACTGAATCGCCCGCACAGTTTTAGATCGCGTCACAAGAACGCATCTCGGTGGGGAAAGCGACCCTCATACTTGAGAGTTCTAGGGAAAGTCAAACCACACCTCGTCACTGCCCTACAGTCGAGAGGTCTCCTCAAAGTCAAAGCCAATCCATCACCGACCCGTACAACAAAGGGTCCCGCTCCGGTAACCATGGAGGAAAGCCACTGACTAGCCTAGTAGGAAGGACTGAGTCTGGAATATCAACGGGTGTCCCACTGCCCAGCCCTGCTGGAGGGTAATTCATAACCAGATATCGGGTGACCCACTGCCCAGCCCTGCTGGAGGGTAAACCCTAATACATCGTCAGACGACCCACTGCCCAGCCCCGCTGGAGGGTAAACCATAATAAGATTCTGGGTGACCCACTGTCCAGCCCTGCTGGAGGGTAAACCATAATATATCATCAGGCGACCCACTGCCCAGCCCCGCTGGAGGGTAAACCATAATGCATCATCAGGCGACCCACTGCCCAGCCCCGCTGGAGGGTAAAACATAATACATCATCAGGCGACCCACTGCCCAGCCCCGCTGGAGGGTAAACCATAATGCATCATCAGGAAACCCACTGTCCAGCCCCGCTGGAGGGTAGACCTGGAACTAGACGACGAGCGACCCACTGCCCAGCCCTGCTGGAGGGTAGGCCCTAAGAGGTCATCGAGTGACCAACTGCTCAGTCTCCAATGGAGGGTAGACCCTATAATGTAATGAGTAACCCACTTCCCAGCCTCTGCTGGATGGTAACCCCGAAGAAGTCGATGAGTAACCCACTGCCCAGCCCCGCTGGAGGGTAAAACTCAGAACTGCTCTGGCCATCTCTACTGGCGGGTACAACACTTTCCAACCGAACACGTAGTGGGTATCGCGCAACCACCCCACTCCAGAACAACTCTCCCAAAAGAGGTTCAGTGCCTGTTCCATCACGGGGTGCCACTAGCACCGCTACTGGCTGATCCATCGAGAACGAAACCAGGGGGAGGCCACTCAACCCTGTTGGTCAAACAAATGAGCACAGAGCCAGGGGAAATGAACTCCACCTTGCTAGTCAAACAAACAAGCACAGAGGGACCCTCTACTCCGCGAGAGGTCCAAGTATGCAAATCAGAAATCAGCACGCACATGGGGCCCACACAACGTGTGGCCCCAAGTGAAACCCCAACCAAGCGCACGAACAGTCTTAGGTACAAACCACACGTACCTCCAAGCACTCCCGTATACTCCCAGAGTATACCTCGTCTCCAGCCCAAGGGCTAACGTGAACACGGCACCCAACGTCAACGCAAAGGCGTGACGTAACATTTACAACTTGCCGCCTCAACGACTGGGGCATGGAAAACCACATCTTTTCAAGCATTACTTCACTCACACGGGAGTGCATGCGATCAAACGCCAAGGGTCCGCTACAACCACAAAAGAAGAACAACCCCCGGGGCACCTTCACATTTCCACCTTTCACAAGATTGCACAAGAGGCTCCGCACAACCAAACAGATCACACCATTGTAATCCTCGTAGAAAAACACGCGAGATCGACTACTTACTCGCCTCCAAAGGATATCCGGCAGAAAAGTCACCAACACCGCCTCACGCTCGAACGACGCCCCGTGATCCCGAGCCTCGGCCCCGAAAACATTCGGTCGCATCACACCATTGTGAACCCCTCGACAAAACACGTCCAAATCACTACTCACTTGAGTGCAACGGATATCCAGAGAAAAAGATGCATTCTGGCGCACCGCACACGAGCGGTGCCACGTGGGACCCGCATCCCGGTCCCGAAACTCAATGAATGGATCGCACCGTTGCGATCCTCTCAAAAAAGAACACAATATGGATTATTCACTTGTCCAAAACAGTTGCTCAGTGATAATGATGGAAAATCACCGTCGACGCCCAAACATCCCTCGTGGGCCCCGCACCATCGTTCCGAATTTGAGCGGGCGGATTGCACCATTTCAATCCCCTTGGAAAAACATCCAGAATCGACTGCTCGCAAGCCCCGAACGGACGTCCAATGGAAAAGTCGTGAAACGCTGCACACTGCTCAAGAGACGGGTCGTGGGTCCCACGCCTCAACATCGGCCTCAACGCTGGGAACCGCACTGGAAACCTCCGCCCCAGTTCCAGGTTCGTAACTCCACTGACGGCGCTCAAAACGAACGTCGGAAGCGCCCGCGCCATCCAAAACAAGAATCTCGGGAAAAACGCGCGTCCACTTAAAGACGCGTCGCTCCTCCGAGGCCACTCCTTTCGGGAATTAAAAATTCCCAAAACCATATCAAAAGGTCCTCCTCTGCGTCTGTTCCGCGCCTCCGCAGACGGCGCGCAAAACGGACGTTCGTAGCAAATGCTACGGACGTCGGAAGTTAAAAGGGGGGGGGACCCCTTGGGCCGGACCGGCCCGTCCGCGGGCCCGGCTCACTTCGCCATGACCAGATGGCCGCGGGCTGCCGACACCCGACCTGCCCAGATGGCTGGTCTCGCTGCCCCCACACGGAGACCCGCGGTTTTCGGGTCTCTGTCCGCCGAAGTCGCGTCGCGCCACGACCCCGGGTCACCGCCCCGTGCCGGCGCCCTCGGCCTGCCGCCGCCGAGCCAAAGGCCGCCACCGAGCCTAAGGCCACTGGCGCCTGCCGTTGAAGAGTGCCGCCGCCAGCCGAACGCCGACGAAGCCTCTCTTCCCTGGGAAAACGCCGGACCGCCGGAACCCGCCGGATCCACCCAAAACCGGCCGGAACAAAATCAAAAACCCGCAAATTCGATGAGGTGTTGCGAGTTCTTCAAAACTCCGATTTCAATTCCGAAAAAAGCAATGGAAAGAGTAAAATTCATAATACACGTCCATGGAATTTTTTCGAAGATTAAACAACAAATCAATGCTAAAATTGGGGTTCAAATGGGGGTTCGGGATTTAAAACTCAAACGAAAACCACCTACCTCTTGGGACTAACTCGTCGCTTCGTCGTCAACCCGCAGGTGTGGCCGCGCCTCGCCGGACTGCCTCGCCAGAGTTGCCTCGCCGGAGATGGAGGAGGAGAGGGGAGGGTATTTCCAAAGGAGGGTGAAATGAGGGAGAAGATAGGGGGGATTTAGGATAATTAAATAAATTAATTTAACTTAAACACCCTCCCACGGCCCCGTACCCGAACTCCCGATGGGGTCAGAATTTAGCCTCCCCTAGGATAAGAACCACGCTCTAAGTGCAACGGAGGTCTCGAAATTTTATTCTGAGTCCCCATTCAAATGTTATTAAACTTAGCTCTTGAGGCTGCCAAATTATGAAAACGCCCTTGGGGCCATTTTTCACAGACGGGCCGCGCCCGCAAAACTTATACCCCTCCTACGGTAAACGGCACGCTCAGAACTCAACGGTGCCCTATGTTTTCCAATCTGAGCCACCGTTTATGAGATACTAGCGTTTTTCCATTAAACGAATAAATTAATTTATTAATTTATTCATTTAACCTTCCGGAAGCGAGCGACGGGTCCAAACATCCCGCGCCGACATGTTTTATGTTGTTCCTAGGGTAAACACCCCATTCCGGACCCATCCGTACACTCGGATCTCTGATACGGAACTCCGTTTAGGAGTTATCTCATTTATTAGACGTTTCCAGTGTGAACGCACTGAAAATTTAATTTCGGCCACTCCGGGGCTCGGAATCCCACGCCGTCTAAATGCGCTGCTCTGGAATATCATCAAGAATATTTCAAAGTCTTTCACAGCAAAACCTGGCTTCTTACAAGGTCACTCAACATAGACCATGTTGATTCTAGGTAAGAAATCCCACTCACCCTTATATAGATAACTACTTCCCTCTTGTGATGTCAACGATACCCTATAGCGATAACAGTCTACAAATACATGACATAGAAATAACAAATCAATCATGTGAATTATATCAAAGACCATAATCTCAAGAAAAAATAGGTCCCATAGGAAGGTATAACATCCTTCATAAAGGGGACATTCCCTACATTGGTGTATGCTCTCTGATCTTACTCACATTGGTGTAACCAGAGTAATTACACCATTTTAATGCCAAATTTCCATCCCTGTACATTCCTCCATTGATATAGAGTTAAAATTGTATGAAGGACTTGTGTCAAATAATGAAGATACTATAGCGGATGCCACTAAAATAGTACCCCATATTGTAGATGGTATTATAGCATAATCATTGGGTAATAGATTTAATTAAGGTATCTAACCTATTCCATGAACCTATAAAATAGTTGGACTACCATGATCATAACTACTCTTCTAGCACTACTGGTGGTCCTGAGTACGACTATTATGGAAATGAACTTCTCCTCATGTAGTCCTATCGATGTTATACCAACTCCTAACACGACGCGGCGTAAAAGTACCAACTCAAAAAGGTGGATCTAGTGTAGAACCAATTCCACTATATGATAGTGGAATAGTTAGATAATATATCTAAATATTCCCCATACTGTGGAATGACCAACATTCTAGGGGTTCTCTATCAAACTGAGTCCTCAAGTTCCCTTATCATCCACATCGATGATAAAGTAGGGAACTACATACATGGGTACCTTGGTGTCCATTTCCATGATGATAATCCTCAAAAGACAACTTTGTACTACTAGAGGACCAACTCACCTCCCTCAACAGTAATTATTTATGCTATGTATGATCTATATCCCTCATGTTGTGCACCATGATAAGGTCCTGATTGATTATTATAAAAAATGTAGTTTTGTAAATGACTTTCACCTGAGTACAAATGGCATACTAAAGAACTTCCTCAATGCTTCCATCACACAAAAGAAAATCACCATCAAGAAGATGTGTAAATGATTATATCATACAGAAACATGTTGAATACTCCATGACAGACATAGAACCATTCTCAAGATTCATGAGTAGTCTATATGGTTTATCCCTATAAATTTAAATAGAGTATTATTTTTGGAAGACCATATTTTTATCAGACCATAAACTTACCTATTGGAAACTTATGTGGGTAATGAATTCCCTTAAATTCTTGGGTGAATCACATAGCATGTATGTTGTATGTGTGACCCTACACTATGGAGGACTCTAAAGATCCTCAATGAATGGCAAGGGGGACTCGATCTAGGAATCATTAGCCAATGGACTACCATCCTCTAAGATGGTTAGAGGGTGATACTTCTATAACTCATAGGTCAAATCATCTATTGTAGTTGATGGTCATAGAGGACCACACAAGGATTCCATCTGACGTAGGAAATTATCAGGAAATAAATAGTCATTTTGAAAATCAGGTAAAATAGGTGTTACCTAATGTGGAACTCAATGTGGAATGAAAAGCATCTCAAGGACCACCATGTATTGAGAATGGTCATCACCACACTCCATGCTCCATAGATGAGGATTTCGTGTCATAATTTCTCTACAAATGCCAAGAGCATGCCTCAGAACAATCATTAAACATATATATAGAAAATCTATAGGAAACTAAATGTAATTAAAGTCCCACTAAACCTGTAATACTATATCAACTACCTTCTTATAGGTTTAGGTTTTGGTATGTTCTCTCATGTATATTTAAGTGGTTCTTATAGATAAAGGTTCAACTATACATTTTCTCATCATTTTCAGGAAAAATCATTTTAATCATTCGGGATTCACTATTAAATTTCATTTTATTATTTACACATATAATGTTTCATATATAATGGATCATTATTCCCTTTGAATCAAGTCCAAAACACTTTATCATTGATATTAACATCTATTTAGATACTAATTATTGGTTTCATATTTAAATTACTCATTCAAACCCATGAAAGCCTATAACACCTGATGAATTGAAACTAGAAACCACACAGTCAAAGCCATGGAAAAAACACAATCATATATATATATATATCAAGTATAAATCAACCAACACATGCATATCTTGTAGTTTAAAGTGTAAAATGTGAATATATGTAATGGAGATATGAATTTCATGTTAATTATAGGTTCCTATGATGATGCATATGAAAATTTTCCTTTCACTTATATCAGAAGGCCAAAGATTAAATAATATGCTCAGTTATAATAATATTCAACAATACCACATATCATGTGTTTCTTGAAAAAACTAAATTTAATATACATTAATAGGAAAAAAATAAAACTATTATAATTCATGAAACAATTTGTTTACCTCGATGATGTGTTTGTGATGCCCAATCACAGCTTATAACCTAGTCCCAAGTATTCTAAAATTACAATCTATTGTCTCAAAATACTAAAGAATTAATGGAAAACTTTTTGATAACACATTATGATGTCCCATGCTCAGATTCTATTGAACGTTCCTTAATCCCTGTTAGCCATATGGCCTCAATCACATATCCCCAGACAATAGACGCGTTTCGACGAGCAGTGAAGGAGAAGGATGTGTTTGTGGGGATACAATTCTCTCATTAATATAGTGTATAATTTATTATTGCATTCAATTATAGGTAAATAAGTATCATAAGTAATGTAATAAACATAGGTCACTACATAAGTGCACTAGAATAACAAACAACTGAACATCTGATCCAAATAAACAAGAAATATTGATGATATATTTCATGTTACTTGAATCATGGAAAAATTGGATACAAGTAGAATTTTATAATTCTATTCAAATTTAGAAAAATGGATAAAAAATTTATCAATAGAATCCTGAACACTAGATCGGTAATCTGATATAGGACATATCCTATGAAACACGAAATCAATCATCTGAAGTGATACACATGACTTGATCAACACCGACATAAAAGTTATATTCTTGGGTAGCTAATGTTTTTGGATAGGGTGTTAGATAAATCTCATTTGGAAACCACCAATGGAATTTAAAACCTCATGTATGTGAAATATAAACAGAATGGTGTGGAAGCACACATATATATAAATGTAATGCAGTATGGTGACATAAATACCCATAATCATGCTTTGTATGTCACCTGGTATCTGAACATATAAAAATATCAACAACTAATTATGTTAAAAATTATATAAATAAATCAATTGAGGCATACATAACACTAACATCGCCTTGTGATAGTAATAATATGGTTCTAAGATGAAAAGGAACCCACTATTGATATTGATAAAGAATGAGATATAAGGTAATAACCAAGAAGATAAATACCTTAAGGGCCACCAATTTAGTAGTAGCTACAACATGGAACATGGGTAAGAGTGTAATCTGAGGACCATCAACCAAGGAATTCTACAATTGTTATGATCAAACTGAGACCATGGTATTCATATAAGGTAAACTGAATATGAAATTGCTAGGAAAAAGGGTATAACCAAGGCTTCTCATGTCCATAGAAACCATACTGGATCCAAGGAGTGTGTCCATGGAATCCTATAATTACAATGAATGGATCATACAATGTCATATCGGTCATACCCTAATAGAAGATAATTGGGTTCCATGGTGGTTCTCAATTACGGAAACCAGCATCCTATAATTGGAAAATAATCAACGAGTGTAGAAGGAATTCCCACAAGAATCCACAATCTAACTCGAGTATAACAACTCCTATAATAATTCCATGTTAAATGTGTAACTAAGAAATATATAAATAATTTTTTTAAATAATTAATTCATGTGATGGTCAAGTCATTTAATAAGGTTAAAAATGTTCAAACCATTCCTTTCAAAAGTTTGACAAGGACAAGGAGCATGGAACTATTAATGTAATTTCATATTTAGGTACTTAATTATCTAATATACCTTTCAGAACATGAAAATATTGTTATAAGATAAGATAACACATGTATTTTAACTAATTTAAACTTGTACCAGTAATATACATATGATATAAATCCTATTTCATTTTACATTGATTAATATAATATAAGAACATCTCTTAAGTGGGTCGCGCGGAACTGACATAAACAATTCAATTTCCATTGAATATAGAAAAGCATACATTTTTATGGTAAAGATAAATCCCACCTAAAAAATGGTCCAGAGAATTCATAACAATCAATTTTGGAAATAAAATCCTACAAAGTCCTTAACACGGAATTCACCCTATTCGGGATAGTAAAGATTGTGGGAGTAACCACCCACGTGAAATAGTATATAAGGCATGGGTCTTGAAAACAATTTAAAAACTACAAGAAAAGAATTTTAATATAAAAAATGATGCCTACTAGAATAGGGGAAATGACACAAAAAATTATAAAATTCTGGTACTTGAGGGATGAGTTATAGGCCATATAACTCATATAAGTATGTCATTCCATGTACATTAGAAGCCTCTACTTCAGCCTATATTGGAAGTGATCTGAATAATGGGTCAATATACTGAAATAGAATCATATGACCTGACATCTAATTAGGTTTGTTAATAGGAAGAATAATGATGATATAATCAATAGAAATTGAAAACCCATCAATTTGAATCCCACAAAAAAATGAGGTCAAATCAGACTTTGATCATATGCTTGATCTTAAAATCTTGAATAGGTATATTTAGGATTAAAAATGGAGGGAACTATGCAACTATCTTCTGCAAATGAAAACCAAATATGGGTTTGTTTTAAAACATAACATAAGGATAATTATGTAGTTTTAACAAAACATGTCCTTCAAATATGTTTTGGCACACAGTTTGGAGAAACCACATGCAGAGAATGCTTTTGAGATGTGAATACCATAGTTTTAGGATGCATGTTAACCGAACCCATGTTCCATACAGTCAAAATTAATATACAATATTTTTGCTGTATTTGGCATAGCTATAGATCCCAAATCACATAGTTCGGGAAAACTATGTTCCCTTCTACTAATAATTATCCAACATCTATTGTTTAAGACTAACCATGTGGCCTACCTTGAACTGTTTATTCTTATAGTTCAACATGCATTTCCCCCCAAATATCTGGGATACAAGTTTCGATCAATCCCCAAAAACTCTTTATAACTTCACAAAATCCTTTGGAATACATATTATGTCCATAATAAAGAACTACACCAAAATTAAAATGACACATACCCTTTATAAAAAACTTGGTTCTTAGAATCATATCATCATATCATTAACGTAAAATGGGACATGATATTCATAAAAATTTCAAAATCAATGTATAAACCATAAAATAAAATAATAATGATTGTATAATTTGTATGTATCCCAAGTAAGTCATATGAAACATCAAATTAATATTTTCAAGATGAAAATACAATAAAATTATCACTATATAATTTCATCATGAAAATTCAATTTTTATTCAAAAACTATTTTATAAAATAAATAATTTTTGAAATAATGAAATTAAATATAATTATTTTTAAGAAAAATGATGAAATTAATAAAATAATATTTTCATGACCCAACCTGGGTCACCATGAACCAGTCACATGAGCCGATTCGCAGCAAGGCCCGAGAGGCGTTCCTGTTCTCCTAGGGCAGGCGACAAGCACCATGGAATAAATAGAGAACAACATGGGAATGATTTTTCCCATAAAAGTTAAATAAATAAACAAGAATAAACGAAAAAAATAAAACTAAACTCACATTGTGGAAAAATAAAGAAATAGAACATCTCAACATACCTCCATGTGACCCTCTAGGTCACTACCCAACCAAATGCCGACCTTGCTCGAATAATGACTTACTCATCCTTGAGAACCTGAGAAAAGGGAAACCTGCAACTGAAATGATAAAATAGGGGTGAGCATTAAAATGCTCAGAATGGTTCCCAAGATAAAACATAGAATCCAATGTCTACATTCCTAAAACAATCCATTAGCACATGATTGAAATACTATAATAAAAGTAGGTTTTCTAAATTTTAAAAAATAATATCATTTATCCATTTTAAAAACCCAACGCACACTACATGTCATTTTTGAAACAAATTAAAATTTTAAAGACAAAAGCCAAACAAGGAAAAATGGGGCTTCAAAACCCATTGGTCGCAGGTTACTGTAGCAGACTATAGTGGGACTGTTGCGGTGACAACACTGTTCATCAGCGGGCACTGTAGCGGCGGCATGACACTGTAGCAGCGGTGGTACTGTGCGGTACTGTAGCAGGCGGGTTGCTATTCAGAGAATGTGAATTGGGCCATATATTTGGTCCTACGGGCTATGTAATGGGCTACATGCCCACTGGGACTTTGGGCTATGTTATGGGTTTCCCTCTACTCAGTTAAAAAGAGGTCTTTGCTTTGATTTAATAATAAAAAGTAGGCTTCGGCCCCAACTTTTTTTAAAAAAAGGAAAAAGGCAGCGCAAAAAGAAACAGGTGATAATTTAAGCTGGAAAAACGTGTATTGAAGAATGTAAAAAAGCAAAGAAAATACCAACCATGTGTGATACTAAACATCCCTAGACGACCCCTGGACATACTCAGTTTTAGAACCACCTCCAGCGTATGGTGTATATTCTAATTCTATAAACAACTGGCTGCTTTATAAATGAAAAACTCAGCAGTAATGTCTTCCCGACCTAACAACCAATCTCGGGGGTCTCATCTCATCTAATCGGTGTTGATCAGCAACGATCACATGATCATATAAATGACGCCCAGGAACCCATAGTGGTTATATCACAATGTAAGTAGGATGACCTCACATCTGTGACCAGTCTCACAACAGTTTCCTTCCCAAAACATGGACTATTCCTATGCATTAACCCATATAGGTATACCCTAGACAAGAGCGCCCCCAAATAGACATTTAAAAATTTCACATTAATATACTGCCAATTGGGCTGTCACATCACATCCATGTCAAAACCATTTTTCTGAAAATATTTAAAATTTCGACTAGGCACACACAAGTTGCAAACACAATATATTCTAAGAGATTACACAACATCACCTATAAGATAGAAGATCCAAATGAGCCTTTATGTCCAAAGTCTTCAAGTCATGTTTTTTGTAAATCCTTTCAAACTCTTAATGAAAAACATACAATTTTGTGAAATGGCCAAACGACCCCTTCAGCGTAACATTCATTGAAACACACAAAAAATGGCCAAACATGAACACCCTATGAAACTCTATTTCAATCCATTCATAAAAGTCACATAAAAAACCAAATATTATTTAGAAAAAAAAATCTATTTAGAAAAAAGGTTTATTAAAACATTATTTTGAAGGTCCAGTCTACATTTAATGGAAAATATATGTGTTCACCTTGTGCCATCAAGGATATGCCAATATCCAATGGCTCGAATACAACAAAAATAACATTTCTAAACCATTTTCACAAAGAAAAATTTTTATTTGAAATCAAAACCAAACATTTACAACATTAATAAGACATAAAAAAATACCCTCAAATCAATAAAACCCCTTTTCAATACATTTTTACGCAATTTTCAAGATACAATGTTGTAAAACTAGCACGATAAGACAAAAAAAAATATTTTACCAGAATATATCCAAATTACCATTTTTTCTAAAAAACAAGATACTTGTAAAAAATACCAAACAACTCCTCAACAGCTATGTAAACAAGATAAACAATTTATAAACAATTATATAGTTATCACAACCAAAATACTAGATATTTTATAACCCAATCCAACAATTTATAAACAATTCCATAAACAGCTCAAACAAATTGCACAAATAACAAAAACACCATGACAGAATATTGAAGAGTATCAAAAAGGTGTGTGCCACGTTTAATACATTACTAATACAACTTTTGACATCAAAAGAACACAATTTCCACAAACACATAAAATTATAATTCGAGGTAATGCATGAAAACTATTTTTGATCGATCCAATTCGCTTGGAAACACTATTGCAGAATAACTAAATATATTGCGGATGTGGAAATCAAAATAAATATTTTATTAATCCACTGAAATAATAAATGGGATTAACCGGAAAAGAAAAACTAGATTTTCCTACCTAAAATCCAGTGCGGGTGGAGATAAACCTTGACAAAAGGATGGAAAATACCATGCGGCCTTCTCGCACACCCGAAAAGGGAGGCGGCGATTGCTACCAGACTAGAGGGCGACCGTGAAGGAGTCACGATGAGTCTCGTGGGGTCTGGTGCATAGAGGGCAGGGGGTTCCGGTCTTTCGGAGAAGGGATGCGGTGAGGGCGTCAGAGAACAACCTAGACAGAGGTGCGGCGGGGCGAGATGGTTGGCCAGACATACGGGGCGAGGCCGGCTGGGGGGTCGGGTGTTCTGCTGGCTGGGGAAATCCGGAGGCGAACCAAGGAAGGGGTGATGGCGGACAAAGGTGATGGCGGACAATAATAACACCTTATTGACAATAATATTATTAATTTCATAATAAAATTATTAATATTATTACAATTTTAACATTTAACCATTTTCATTTACATAAAATTTATTTATTTTAGTCATTAGATACTTGCATGGGCACCCATGCTAAAGACACCACTAAAACTCACTATGCGATGACCACACACGGGTCCGAAACCCAGAAAAAATATTAAACAACAAAAATTATAAGCTGGGACCCCGCCCAGACCTAGGTGCGAGAACTTGGAGCCGTGAAATAATAAAATAAAAATTAGTTAAAATGTATGGGTGTGAAAATTCTCCCCACTACAGGTAGTTTTTTCCTTATAAATTCACACATCCGAACAATATAGAAACCAATAATCCATGCCTGATTGAAACCGAAAGAAAATGAAACATAAGAGAATGGGAGAATACAATACGGTTCTCCCCACCACAATAAATCTGCTAGTGTATAAACTTAACTCCCAAACATACCACCCCAGGATGGTCGGGACGTGGGAACTCTCAACCAATCCAGAATAACTTCTACAACACGAGCGAAACAACACCTCCGCTGAAACATGGAACTCTTGAACCAAACTAAGAACCCCGAACACAATAGAAAACCAATGAGAAAAACCTAATATCAGCAGTAAACATGATAATAACAACAGTCCTTGACTCCTCTATAGGCACTTACATCTCCAAAAAAACACTTCTAAACAAAGATCAATGCTTGCAAGGTCCATACACAATTTTAAGAAAAATGAACGATTCAAAAAACCCTAATTTAACAAGAAAAATGTTTGGATTACAATAGAAAATGTCCATTATAACTTCACAATCAAACAATGGGCCTTTAAAAACATCAAAACAATAACATCAGAAAAAAAGAACGAGATTTCTTTACATGTTCCACCGCCAACACGGAACACAATACCGGAACTGAGGCTTCACCCCCCACCCCCCACCCCACCTTGGCAACTCCTGACTGCACACGAGCTTCATCCCAAGACATTTTTTTGCGGCTCTAATGGTCGAATCATATTCTTCCTCATAGTCAAGAACTAGAATTCACTGGTTAAAGCATCTTCTTCAGGATATTCTTCTTGCAAAACATTTCCATGTGACCTAGACAAATACAATGATGGAATGTTGTCAGAGGGATGCAACATGACCGCTTCACGTGACCATCCCGACCCCACTGCTGGCCCACCACAAAATAGTCTGATGATTTGGAAGATAGATCCACTAAAAGGGAAAATTTAGAAACAAGTCCATCTGGCACACCCTCCTTTCCATATGGGTAACCTTCAAGATAAATTGGATATGTTGGTTTTCCAACCACCTGCACTTCAGAGACCAACTCGTATAGGAATTCCTCATGCACTAGCTTCTCAAAATAATGGTCCCTAAAAGGGAGGACTTGGTCCTTGATCTCTAGACAGAGACACAAAATGAAGAGAGAAGTCTCTATAAAATCTTCCGATGCTACCTCAGGAGAAAAGGAAATAATATCCTTCAAATGGTCAACATAAATCTTCATTGTCTATAGTCCTTATAGAATACGTATGAGCTCTCCACTTTTCTCTGTCTTCACATCTACAGGTAATAACCATCAGACCAAGACGTATTTGATGACATCCAACATCATCAAAATATGAACTGCTGGTGGAACAAACTGCTTCAATTTTTTAGAGATTGACCATCGAATAGACCCAAAACCGCACGCACTCGGACAGCTTCAGAAGTTCCCAATACCCCGAAGATGCAGTCGACCTCTTCAATCCACTCTATAGCCTCTGATGGACCCCGATAACCATGAAGGATAGGCTATGTCTAAGAAGGACTAAAAACTACCCATGATTTATCAGAATCCTTGGGGGCCTTTCTAGGAGGCATTTTCTGAACAACGTAAAAAACACAGAGCCAATACCAATATCAAGCTGAAGGAACATCATCGAAAATGCCATCATCTGAAAACTAGAGCTCAAAAAAAAAACAAATACAGCACATCCCAAAATACCTTTTTCAAAAACCCCATTTCATTTTTCATTTCAAAACTGCCTTCTTTCAAAGCTATTTTCTAAATGCCAAACCCACATTTCAAACAAAATTAAATTTCCAATAATCATTTACCATTTTTAAAATCTCTTTTGAAAAACAAGGTCAGGCCATTAATTCAAAGTACACACCTCAGTAATCCAAAGAACTGTTTCACATTTCATCATTCGCGTTCATCCACATGCACCAACATGAAACTTCCATGAATCCTATCAATTCTATGGTTGCACCTAAGCCATTTCTCTACCAATTCCAAGAAAAAAATAGTTTTTTAGAAGTAGAGATTTTGGTTTGTAAACCCCATTTCACGAATTTAAAGCTATTTAAATGAAATATTTATTATTTCGATGACCCATTTTCATTTTCATAAGTGCACTTACACGAATCCCGACCAAAATGACACATAACATGATTCAAACTACCAGAGTGAGGTACTAGTAGTCAGGCATAACCTGACGACGTGGTAGTGGGTCATGCCCCTAGTAAGCATAGAAAGCACGGAGGAACATAAACCTTGTACTTGGAATCCACATGGGTCAATAATCGACGTGAAATCGCAATGTAACATCGACTTTCATACGTTGTTTTCCGTCAATCCAAAACAAACCATAATTATAAAAATACTCAATTCCTAGACTACCCCTGGTGACTCATGGTTCGAAACGGGAAAGGGTTAATGATGTCCTTCCCGTAGCTACCACTGGAGTCCTGATAATCATAATCACCATACACCGGACTCCCCAAATAACAAGGGTCTCATATGATATCATTTTGTCACAAACAAACCCATATCGAACATAAACCAGTCACCCGAGCTGATCCACAGAATGGACTGATAGGTATTCTCGATCCCCCCTGGGCTGGCGACATGCACTAGGGCATCAATAGAGGAAAACATGGGAACAATTTGGTCAATAAAATATAAATAAATAATCGATAATAAACAAAACAAGTAACTAAACTCTAGAATTCGAAAATGAAATAAAGAGAAGAGATAAATATACCTCAATGTGACCCTCTAGGTCAGCACCCAACCAATGGCTGACCGTTCTCTAATAATGAGAAAATCTTCCAAGAGAATCAGAGTAAAGGATAACCTACATCTGAAATGATAAAATAGGCGTGAACAATGAAATTATCAGTAGGGTTGCCAAGATAAAACACAGAATCCAACATCTCTATTATCGAAACAATCCATTAAGACAAGTATGAAATACAATTATAAAAGTAGGTTTTACATATTTTAATAAAACTATATCATTTACCCATTTTAAAAACTCAACGCAGACTACGTGTAATTTATCATACAAATTACAATTTTTCAGGAAAAATCCAAACAAGGAAAACAAGGAAGTGCTAAATCAAATAGGTGAAAATATAAGTTGTAAAAAAAATTATAAATGAATGTAAACAAGCAAAGGAAATAAAAACCATGAGTCATCCTAAACATACTTAAAATACCTATTGAATGTTGGAGGCCATCAAATAGTGACCCATCTCACCGCACATGCATACCCCAAACACGGATGCTTCTATGAATTCACCCTTATAGGGTTACCCTAGACAGGGGCTCCCCCAAATACACATTCAAACATTTCACATTAACATAGTTCCAACCAGTCCGTCACATCACATCCATGTTGAAACCATTTTTCTGAAAATATTTAAATTTCCGACAAGTCACACACAATTTCCAAACACAAATCATTCTAACAGATAACAGAATATCACCCATAAGTTGGGAGATGCAACGGGACATTATTTCCAAATTATCAGAGGTATTTTATTTAGTAAAACCATTCAAAATATTAGTTAAATGCACACAATTTTTTGAAACGTCCAAACGAACTATTGAGTGTAACATTCATAGAAACACACACTAGAGGACAAACAGGGAAACCCATTGAGACTACATTTCAAACATTTCATATAAGACACATACATAACCAAACCATATTTACGAATAAAAATCTATTTATAAAACCATTGTTTAAATAAAAAAATTATTTTGAAGGTGCCATGTTCATTTGAGGGAACATCCAAGTGTGCACCTAGTGCACCCATGGATGTGAAAACATCCAATGGCTCATCAACCACACAAATGAAATTTCTAAGCTATTTCCAAAAGGAATAAATTGGATTTGAATTTAAAAAAACCATTTACAACATTAAGATGATACAAAAAAATACCATAAAACCCATAATACCACTTTCTAGAACATTTTTGACCCAATTTCCATGATGCATATTTTTCAAATGAAACACGTCAAGACAAAAATACATTTGAAAAAAATATCTCTACATTCCCCTATTTCTGAAAAGCAAGCTACTAGTAAAACATTCAAATAAAATTCTAAAAAACTATGTAAAAGAATAATTTTTTTAAACAAATATATAATCAACACAACCAATTTACATTAATTTTTCTAATCCAATAAAATTGTTTATAAATATTCTTATAAACAGCTCAAAAAAATTGCACAAACCAAAAAAAAAATACCATGCCAAACAATTGAAGAGTATCATGAAGGTTCTTGTCAGGTTTAATACATTACCAATACATCTTTTTACATCAAAATGACATAATGTCCACAAACACATAAAAATATAATCAGAGGGAATGATTCAAAAAAAATTAATAGAACTAATTGTCTTGTAAACAATATTCCTGATTTTCTAAATATTTCGTGAAGGTGAAAATCAAATTAAATATTTTACTAAAACATTGAAGCATTAAATTTCAATAATCTGAAAGGAATAAGTGGATTCGACTACATGAAATCTAGTGAGGGTGGAGAAAAACCTTAACAAAAGGAGAAAAAAAGGACTTCATACCTCTTACACATCCGGCGAGGTAGGCGGCAGCTTATGCCGGATTGAAGGGCGAGCATGAATGAGGCATGACGTGGTTGGTGGGGTCGGGATCAAAGGGGGAGGAGGGTTTTCCGGTATAAGGCCCCAGCATTAAACCTTACTTAATCTTGAGTTATTACAAGATTACACATTGAGGATCTTTTCGGGTTTAGAGTTTTAGAGAATTAGATCATAAAACATGCATTGCATTCCACGTATAAACAAAGTGGTTACATAAAGATAGTATTCTTATTTCCCATCAATGGAAACATATTTAAAATAAAACATGGATTCTTTCTTGACACTTCCTTGACACTATCATCATATCATGTACCTTTCCCTTGACCTGTGAAAAACATTTCAAAAAATCTTGGGATGAGTATAAAAAGATCAGTAAGGGATATAAAAATATGGAAAGGAAACATGGGTACATATATACATAAGAATGAAATCATACTTTACCCATAAAACATAAGCTCTTTAACATACATCATCAAATCATGAATAAATCATAGAAATCATAAGACATAAAGGTAACTTGAGGCATTAATAACATTCTTACGTAGGGAGTAACCCTCTTGGTTAGGTTTGGAATACCCATCACAGTATATTCACTAAATCTCTTCGGAGAAACCTTAACGTTTCACTACTTCACGTTACCCAATGCATTGGAGAGATATATCGGGCTCACCCACCCTTAGTTAATCACGGAACCACCCGTCTTCAATATAATGCCCAATAACCTCAACATAATCGTATCACATAAAACGTGCATAAAGGAAACATAACATTTCCACCTTTCAATCACAAGATATCAATACAACACGTTGATATAAAAACATTATGAAAACCATTTTCAATACCAAAATAAAAGAAAATTTAAAACATGGTATTTATTTCTCTTTTAAAAAGAAGGTATGGCTTGTAGAGGAAGCCAAAACTCAAATAACGGTCACGATGGCGGAGAAGTCGTTGTCGCCGCATACGTACGACAAAAACATTCCCTTTTGTCGTTTAGTAAAACTCTTCGTATAAAAAAGAATCCTTTTGGATAAATGTAAAAGTCAAAGGGGTTTATACACCATATAAAAAAAGGTTGTGTATAAAACAAAATATGCCTCAATGAAAGGAGATTGAGACGAAGTCCCATACCTCGGGTCCGACTTGACTCGATCGTTCTTTAATCTCCTGAATAATAAACATGAGTTAATTTATACTTGTTTAAGAACCTTTTTCAAGTTCATTATTCCTTTTATATCACTTATTGCCATGTCATGAACACTATGTAATTATTGAAGTTAATAACGGTCGCTTTAACGACCATTGGTACTTGAGTCAAAAATAAACCCTTTATAATTACATGTTGTTCATGTATCCATTATATCCAGAATTATAATCATTATGTATATATCATATATATCCAGTATATACATGAATTTATAATATTACATAATCATTTATAGGTAATAAATGAAATGCACCGTTCATGGAGACGGTAAGCCGTACGTACGCATGAACGCTACTTTCATTTCTATTTCGTATTTTATAGAATGAAATCATAATGATATAAAGGTATATTATAATTCCAGTATAATATAATATATAATATCATATTTCCATCCTTTATACGTCCCACATATGTTATTTAATGAATCAAATCACTTTGAGGGGGCGGTAGTCCGCACTTCCTTAAATGATGATATCGCGTTTACCCATAA
Organism: Viscum album; assembly: GCA_963277665.1. Classification (NCBI taxonomy): domain Eukaryota; kingdom Viridiplantae; phylum Streptophyta; class Magnoliopsida; order Santalales; family Viscaceae; genus Viscum; species Viscum album. Next base: position 701,802,725 of record OY728150.1, read on the forward strand.
TGGAAACCATAAAGGTATGCCCACAATGAAAAATACAGAAGCTTAAGGAAAACATAAACATATTATATTTCATATATAAATATAGTGACATCTGAATGGCCACCTTTGAAGGTGTTAAAATAATTTTGAACAATCATCGTTTCGGGAGGCATAAATTCACCATCCACGGAAACAATATGTTCTTTAACCATTAGATGTAGGTGTGTGTAAGTGTAGCTCGAATCCTTCTTATAAAAAAATATATGTATATTCAGGATACTGGATTTGTTACAAAAGAAAATAATAAAAAGAGTTTAGGGGGTTGTAGAAGAAAAATAAAACAAAAGGACTCAAAAGAAGACATTACTTTAAAATCAGGTAACTCTCTTAGATTTGAGCTCAAAGGCTTCCTTGGGAATACTTATGCCCAAAGGGAGGCTTCACGGAGTAAGAGAGGGATGTGGAGAGCCAAAATGGGCAGGGGTTGACCGATCCAAATGCTTTGTGAGTGTGGGTATGGAGGTAGAGGTGGGGGCCTTTTATAAGAGGAGAGGAGGGGCACTCTTGGAAAGTAAAGAAAAGTCACTTTATTTTAAAATGGTATTCGGATTTAATAGGTCCCACTTTGATGTGTTTCGAGGATAATGTGATAAGGGTTCGAAATACAACCATCCAATAGGTTTTGGCTATGTGTAGGTCATAGATTTTACATTATCTTTCTATTTTATTTAAATCGTTAAATAATGAGGTCATCGCTGCATCATCATGATGTCATAAATAATTTAATTCATTTAATGTCTATAAATTATAAAAAAAAATATCATGATGTAGGAAATATTTTTATCTTTCTAATGAATATTTATAGTCAAAACTCTGACTTGTATAACCCCATGTAAAAATTGTTTTAGTAAAACATCTCATGTGTGTGTCATTTTTACTTTAACATTAAATAAAAAGTTATTTATGTCATTTCCCAACCAAAGTGGCTCCATGGGGTCCCCAAGATGACCCATGGCTTTTCTTGGTCGGCCATGACACATCAAATAAGGGTAGGACATGTGTCAAGGTATTTTCATTTTATTATAATAGCATTTTTGCCTTAAATTGCACTAATTACCTCTAATCGCGATTAAGAACTTAAGAGTTACTATTCACCAAAAAATTATTTTAATCTCATTGAACCACATTTTACTTCTTAATGACAACCATGTATGTCGGATTTTTGAAATTCAAAACACAGAAGTGGTAAAATTTCATTTAAACGAAAAATCAGTTTTTATAAGTACCACTTAGTGGTTTCACTATTCATCAAAAATTGAAGTTATTCAGAAAAATACCAAAAATTCACCCTAAGCTATATTTTATATTCCAAATTAAAAATTGAAGTCTATTTTACAAAATTCAAAACATATAAGTCACATTAATTAATTTAATAATTAATTCCCGCTGTCATGACAAATAGCGTCTTTTTATGAACCAATAAGTATCAAAAGATTGACACGAGTTTAAGTCCAAGTTCAAAGTGAAATTGATTCCAATGACCACCATTGAATTAAATGGTAAAAATATATTCTAATTTCACTTCAAACCAATTCAAAAGTTAATCTAATCATATAAATAAATTAGATTAAAAAGCAGTTTTGATGTAAAATGCAGTATTTTTCACTATTCATTAAAAAAATGAACATTGTCTGAAAAATACCAAAAATTTACACAAAGTAATTTTCAATGTCCCAATCATAATGAATATGTTTATTTTGACAAATATAGATTATAAAATTGTAAAAAGTTTGATTTAAAAAGGGTTTCCCATCAAAAGGCAGTAAAACAATCTTTTAAGAATATTAGTGTATTCCATGCATAAGATTGTATTTATTTTCATTTTAAGCCTCTAAAACACTATCTTAATCATTAATAGACAAAGATAAAAATATCTATTATTAATTACTTACTTGGGATGTTACATCCTTCCCCCCTTTAGAAAATTGCTTCCCCGCAATTTATTTACATATCGAATAAATGGGGGTACTTATCCCTCATTGCATTTTCAGATTCTCATGTAACCTCTTCCATCATTTGGGTTTTCCACAAAACCTTTACCTGGTTAATCACCTTATTTCGTAACACTTGCTCCCTGTGGTCAAGAATCTGGACCGGTTGTTCCTCATAAGATAGGTTCTCTTCCAGCTGAACTACCTCTGGACTCAAATCATGAGATGGATCTGGCATATACTTTCTCAACATCGAAACGTGAAAAACATTGTGTACCTGAGATAAACTCGGAGGTAAAGCTACCCGGTATGCAACTGATCCAACTCTCTCCAGAATTTCATATGGTCCAACAATCGTTGGACTTAGCTTTCCTTTCTTACCAAATCTCATCACACTTTTCCAAGGAGAAACCTTGAGAAAAACATGATCACCTACCTAAAAAGATAGATCCTTCCTCCTATTGTCCGCATAACTCTTCTGCCTACTCTGAGCTATTCTCATGTGTTTCTGAATCAGCTGAACATTTCCTACCATCTCTTCTACCAATTCTGGTCCCATCAACTTCCTTTCACCCACTTCATCTCAGAAAGCTGGAGTTCGACACCGCTTCCCATATAACGCCTCAAATTGTGCCATCCGTATACTGGAATGAAAACATTTATTATATGAAAATTCAACCAAAAAAAGATGTTGTTCCCAACTTCCCTGTTAATCCATCGAACAAGCTCGTAGCATATCCTCCAAGGTCTGAATTGTTCGTTCTAACTGCCCATCTAATTGAGGATGAAATGCTGTACTAAAATTTAATTCAGTACCCAACGACTTTTGAAGGCCTTTAAAAAAGTTAGAAGTGAACCTGGGATCACGATTAAATACAACGGAGTGAGGAACTCCATGTAACCTGACAATCTCTTTAAGATAAAAACGAGAAAGTTGATCTAGGGAAAAAGTATCTCGTATAGAAAGGAAATGAGAAGATTTAGTCAAGCTATCAACAATAACCCAGATTGCATTATTACCTCGAGATGTCTTTGGTAATCCCACAACAAAGTCCATGGTTATATTCTCCCATTTCCACTCTGGAACTGGTAAAGGATGAAGCATCCCCTTCGGTAACTGCCGCTCTGCTTTAACCTGTTGACATTTCAAACACTTTAAAGTAAAATCAGCAATATCTCTTTTCATTCCATCCCACCCGTAATACTCCCGCAGATCTCTGTACATCTTAGTACTGCCAGGATAAACTGAAAACGGAGAACTATGAGCTTCACATAACAAATCTCTCTTCAACTGTGAATCACAAGGCACACACAATCTCTTCCCAAATCTCAAAACACAATCATTATCAATGTTGAATTCAGGCAACTTAACTTTCTGAACCAACTCTACCTTTTTCTGCAACTCACTGTCTTCCCTCTGTGCTTGCTTGATTCTGTCTGATAGAGATGATCGCACTGATACTTGAAACAAAACAAAAGAACTTCCTGCACCAACAAATTCTATGCCAAAGTTCATCAAATCCTTAACCAAAGGATCACGTTCCAAACATAACATTTCTAATGAAGCATTACTTTTTCGACTCAAAGCATCGGCCACTTTATTTGCTTTTCCGGAATGGTAATGAATTGTACAATCATAATCCTTGATTAATTCCAGCCATCTCCTCTATCTCATGTTTAACTATTTCTGAGTGAATATATACTTTAAACTTTTGTGATCATTATATATTTCACACTTTACTCCATACAAATGATGCCTCCAAATTTTTAAAGTGAAAACAACAGAAGATAATTCCAAATCATGTGTAGGGTAATTTACCTCATGAGTTTTCAACTATCATGAAGCATAAGCAATTACCTGACCATTCTGCATTAGGACGCAACCAAGTCCTTTCAATGAAGCATCACTGTAGATAGCAAACTCACCATTCCTAGAAGGTAGTGCCAAAACTAGATCATTCACCAATCTTCTTTTCAATTCCTGAAAACAATCATCACATTCTTTTGTCCAGATAAACTTTAACACCCTTCCATGTTAGCTTAGTCATTGGACTAGATAACTGTGAAAAATTTCTAACAAACCTTTGGTAATAGACTGCCAAACCAAGGAAGCTACGAATCTCAGTTACATTTTTGGGTCTTGGCTAGTAATCCACAACTTTTGTTTTTGCAGGATCAACGGTTATCCCATCTTTAGAAACAATGTGACCAAGGAAAGAAATTTGTTGCAACCACAACTCAAACTTTCTGAATTTTCAATACAGTTTCTTTTCTTTTAAGGTTTTCAAGATAACCCTTAAATGTCTTTCATGCTCTTCTTTACTTTTAGAAAACACCAAAATATCATCAATGAAAACCACCACAAACTTATCCAAGAACTCATGGAAAATTCTATTCATTAAGTCCATGAATACATCAGGTGCATTGGTTAGCCCAAAAGGCATAACTACAAATTCATAATGGCCATATCTTGTACAAAACGCGGTCTTCGGAACATCTTCTTCCTTTACCTTCAGCTGATGGTACCCCGATCTCATGTCAATCTTTGAAAAATACTGAGCTCCCTGGAGCTGATCAAACAAATCATCGATATGAGGAAAAGGATATTTTTTCTTAACTGTGATGTTATTCAAGGCTCTATAATCAATGCAAAGTCTCATTGAGCCATCTTTCTTTTTATCAAATAAAATAGGGGCACCCCATGGTGATATGCTAGGTCGAATGAAACCTTTCTCTAATAAATCTTTCAATTGCTCCTTCAACTCTAAAAGTTCAATTTGAGCCATTCGATAAGGGGTTTTGAAATTGGCTTAGCATCAGGAACTAAGTCAACAGTAAACTCAACTTCCCGATCTGGTATTATTCCAGGCAACTCATTAGGAAAAACATTATGATACTCATTAACCACGAGCACATCATTAATCTGAACAGTTCCTTTATTTTCAATGATGTGTGCAAGGTAACATTTATTTCCATCTTTTACAAGTTTCTGGGCCTCTTGATAAGTTATCAACAGTAAGGGTTCATTCTTGTACACAAACTGAAAGTCTTTCTGAAAAGAAACTCATTTAGCTCTATAGTCAATATTAGCATGGTAAATAGAGATCCAATCCATACACAGGATAACATCAAACTCTACTAGATGTAGAACAATAAGGTTTTCAAGCAGGTTCTTTCCACAGATAAGGATAGGAAGATTCTTATAAATTCATTTTGCCTCAACATTTCCCCCAGGTGTTTTTACCAAAAGTCCAGGAGTCATTTCTTGAGATGGTATTCCCATTTTACTAGAAAAGTTTTCAGAGATGAAAGAATGTGTAGACCCCGAATCAAACAACACACTGGCATAATCTGAAAAAACAAACAAAGTACCTGATACAACTTCATTTGATGGCCCGACATCTGCTGAAGTAGTTGCAAAGGATTTCACCACCCCTTTTTGCTTGTAGTTTAACTTCTTCCCATCACTCAATTTCTTTGTCGGACACTCATTTGCATAGTGACACATCTCATTTCACTTAAAACATTTCACTAACTCTAAATCAAATTTGGTCTTACCTTCACCTTGATCTTTTTCAGTGCAATCACGAGCCTTATGTCCCATCTTACCACATCGGTAGCACTTTCCAGAATTCAAAAGACATTCCCCAACATTCCTTTTACCACATTTATCACAAACTGGAAACTTAGATTTCTTACCATCAGACTTTTTTGAAGAATTATTACCTTTCTCCTGCCACCTCAGTCTCTTCTTATGTTGGTTATTATAGAACACTTGATCATTGGAAAACTCTATTTCCACCTTCTCATCACATCGAACAAGCTTTTCATAACTTTTAAACTCACGAGAAGATAATGCACTTCGATATTTTGGATTAAATCCTGAGTAAAAATGATTGATTTTACTATCATGGTCTCGGATAAAATTTGGAGCATACCTTGCCAATCGAGTGAACCTTTCTTCATAGGCAGCCACTGAGTCTTCCTCTTGCCTCAATTCCAAGAATTGCTTTTCCATCCTAAGTCGAACAACCTTAGGAAAATACTTCTCAAGAAGCATACCTTTGAATTCATCCCAGTCGAGAGAGTCAATCTCATCAGCGTCCTTGATATTTTTAACCATCAACCACCACTGATCTGCTTCACCTTCCAAATGATAAATAGCAAGACTAACCTTTTGATTGTCTGAACACCACATGACAACAAAAATCTTCTCTAGTGATTTAATCCACCCTTCAGCTAGCACATGGTCAGATGATCCTCTGAATGATGGGGGATGTTGCCTCATGAAATGTTCCACCACTGACATGTTCCTCTACGGTTGATCTGGCCGATCTCATGTATGGATACCACCGCCATTTATCGCTTGAGTCAAGTGCGCCATTACTGCAACAAACTGTTCTGTTCCAATTCTGACCATCTCAGGATGCTGATTCGGAAGGTTATTTCCTTCTGTATGCCTTCCTAGCATTGCTTCCCTGTTTCCTCTGCAGAAAACCATTCTGAACAAACATGTCTTAGATGAAGCAACATGGTAATCTTCAAATACTATATCACTTCAATTTGACCATAAAAAAAATATTTTTGGATAATCTTTTAATAGAATTCTAACTCCTAAAGTTATCTAAACCTCCCTTTGATACCAACTATAAGGCCCCAGCCTTAAACCTTACTTAATCTTGAGTTATTACAAGATTACACATTGAGGATCTTTTCGGGTTTAGAGTTTTAGAGAATTAGATCATAAAACTTGCATTACATTCCACATATAAACAAAGTAGTTACATAAAGATAGTATTCTTATTTCCCATCAATGGAATCATATATAAAATTAAACATGGATTCTTTCTTGACACTTCCTTGACACTATCATCATGTCATGTACCTTTCCCTTGACCTGTGAAAAACATTTCACAAAAACTTGGGATGAGCATAAAAAGCTTAGTAAGGGATATAAAAATATGGAAAGGAAACATGTGTACATATATACATAAGAATGAAATCATACTTTACCAATAAAACATAAGCTCTTTATCATACCTCATCAAATCATGAATAAATCATAGAAATCATAAGACATAAAGGTAACTTGAGGAATTCATAACATTCTTACGTAGGGAGTAACCCTCTTGGTTACGTTTGGAATACCCATCATAGTATATTCCCTAAATATCTTCAGAGAAACCTTAAAGTTTCACTCTTTCACGTTACCCAATGCATTGGAGAGCTATATCGGGCTCACCCGCCCTTAGTTTATCACGGAACCACCCGTCTTCATAATAATTTCCAAGAACCTCAACATAATCGTATCACATAAAACATGCATAAAGCAAACATAACATTTCCACCTTTCAATCACAAGATGTCAATACAACACATTGATATAAAAACATTATGAAAACCATTTTCAATACCAAAATAAAAGAAAATTTAAAACATGGTATTTATTTTTCTTTTAAAAAGAAGGTATGGCTTGTAGAGGAAGCTGAAACTCAAATAACGGTCACGGCGGCGGAGAAGTCGTTGTCGCCGCATACGTATGACAAAAACATTCTATTTTGTCTTTTAGTAAAATGATTCACATAAAAAATATTCCTTTTGGATAAACATAAAAGTCAAAGAGGTTTATACACCGTATAAAATAAGGTTGTGTATAAAACAAAATATGCCTCAATGAAAGGAGATTGAGACGAAGTCCCATACCTCGGGTCCGACTTGACTCGGTCGTTCTTTAATCTCCTGAATAATAAACTTGAGTAAATTTCTACTTGTTTAAGAACCATTTTCAACTTCATTATTCCTTTTATATCACTTATTGCCATGTCATGAACACTATGTAATTATTTAAGTTAATAACGGTCGTTTTAACGATCATTGGTACTTGAGTCAAAAATAAACCCTTTATAATTACATGTTGTTCATGTATCCATTATATCCAGAATTATAATAATTATGTATATATCATATATATCCAGTATATAGATGAATTTATAATATTACAAAATCATTTATAGGTAAGAAATGAAATGCACCGTTCATGGAGACGGTAAGTCGTACGTACGCATGAACACTACTTTCATTTCTATTTCGTATTTTATAGAATGGAATCATAATGATATAAAGGTATATTATAATTCCAGTATAATATCATATATAATATCATAGTCCCATCCTTTATATGTCCCATATATGGTATTTAACGAATCTAATCACTTTGAGGGGGCGGTAGTCCGCACTTCCTTAAATGACGATATCGCGTTTACCCATAATGGAAACCATAAAGGTATGCCCAAAATGAAAAATACAGAAGCTTAAGGAAAACATAAACATATTATATTTCATATATAAATATAGTGACATCTAAATGTCCACCTTTGAAGGTGTTAAAAGAATGTTGAACAATCATCGTTTCGGGAGGCATAAATTCACCATCCACGGAAACAGTATGTTCTTTAACCATTAGATGTAGGTGTGTGTAACTGTAGCTCGAATCCTTATTATAAAAGAATCCTAGTATATTTAGGATACTTTAATTGTTACAAAAGAAAATAATAAAAATAGTTTAGGGGGTTGGAGAATCAAAATAAAACAAAAGGACTCAAAAGAAGGCATTACCTTAAAATCGGGTAACTCTCTTAGATTTGATCTCAAAGGCTTCCTTGGGAAGACTTCTGCCCAGAGTAAGGCTTCAAGGAGTAATATAGGGATATGGAGGGCCAAAATGGTAAGGCTTTGGCCATGCCAAAGGCTTTGGGAGTGTGGGTATGGAGGTAGAGTTGGGGGCCTTTTATAAGAGGAGAGGAGGGGCACTCTTGGAAAGTAAAGAAAAGTCACTTTATTTTAAAATGGTATTCGGATTTAAGAGGTCCCAAATTGATGTGTTTCGAGGATAAGGTGATAAGGGTTCGATATCCACCCATCTAATAGGTTTTGTCCATGTGTAGGTCTTAGATTTTACATTATCTTTCCATTTTATTTAAATCGTTAAATAATGAGGTCATCGCTGCATCATCATGATGACATAAATAATTTAATTTATTTAATGTCTAAAAATTATATAAAAAATATCATGATTTAGGAAATATTTTTATATTTCTAGTGAATATTTATAGAAAAAATCTGACTTGTATAACCCCATGTAAAAATTGTTTTAGTAAAACATCTCATGTGTGTGTCATTTTTACTTTAACATTAAATAAAAAGTTATTTATGTCATTTCCCAACCAAAGTGGCTCCATGGGGTCCCCAAGTTGACCCATGGATTGTCTTGGTCGGACATGACACATCCAAGAAGGGTAGGACATGTGTCAAGGTATTTTCATTTCATTATAATATCATTTTTGCCTTAAATTGCACTAATTACCTCTAATCGTGATTAAGAACTTAAGAGTTACTATTCACCAAAAAATTATTTTAATCTCATTGAACCACGTTTTACTTATTATTGAAAAATATTTATTTCAGATTTTTGAAATTCAAAACACAGAAGTGGAAAATTTCATTTAAACGAAAAATCAGTTTTTATAAGTACCACTTAGTGGTTTCACTATTCATCAAAAATTGAAGTTTTTCAGAAAAATACCAAAAATTCACCCTTAGATATATTATATATTCCGAATTCAAAAATGAAGACTAATTTACAAAATTAAAAACATATAAGTCACATTAATTAATTTAATAATTAATTCCCGCTGTCATGACAAAAAGCGTGTTTTTATGAAACAATAATTATCAAAAGATTGACACCAGTTTAAGTCTAATTTCAAAGTGAAATTGATTACAATGACCACCATTGGATTAAATGGTAAAAATATATTATAATTTCACTTCAAAACCAATTCAAAATATAATCTAATCATATAAATAAATTAGATTAAAAAGCATTTTTGATGTAAAATGCACTATTTTTCACTATTCATTAAAAAATGAACATTGTCTGAAAAATACCAAAAATTCACACAAAGTAAATTTCAATGTCCCAATCATAATGAATATGATTATTTTGAAAAATATATATTATATAATTGTCAAAAGATTGATTTAAAAAGGATTTTCCATCAAAAGGCAGTAAAACAATCTTTTAAGAATATTAGTGTATTCCATGCATAAGATTGTATTTATTTTCATTTAAAGCCTCTAAAACACTATCTTAATCATTAATAGACATAGATAAAAATATCTATTATTCATTAATTACTTAGGATGTTACATGTTGGCTTTCAGAGAAGGGTAGCAGCGAGGGGGTCACAGCATGACCAGTCCCGAGGTGCGGTTGAGCGAGGCTATTTGTCGTAGATGCGAGGCGATGTTGGTAGGGTGGCAGGCTACACAGGAGGTGAAAGCTACGGAGGGTGTGGAGGCGGATCGCGAAAGAGAGGGGGGTGGCTGTGCTGGGTGTGCCTCGTGCAGAAGCAGGGGAAGGGGGTGATGCAATAATAATGCAATAAAAATAAAAATAATAACCATAAAAGTTATAATAATAAAAATGATAAAAAAAATTATAAATATAATAATGATAACAATAATAACACCTTAATGATAATAATATTATTAATTATATAACAACAATATTATTATTACAATTTAAACAATTATCCATCTTTATTTACATAAAATGTTATATATTTTAATCATTAGATACTTACGCAGTCACCCAAGCTAACGACACGACTACCGCCTGCTGTGCAGTGACCACACACCGGTCCAAAACACATGAAAATCAGAAAACGACAATAATTAAAAGATGGGACCCATGTCGGAACATGGTCCAAGAACTTGGATCCCAGAAATAAAAAATAAAAAAATAATTTAAAATTTCCATGTGTGACAAATATTTATTTAAAATAAAATTTATTAGAGTATGGAATGTCATTCATATGGTGTGTGTGTGTGAACAAAAATCACATATCCATTTTTGTATGAAGTCCTAATTTCAATGTTAATTATATGATAAGTGGGTTCGTTATAAAACAATTAAAGGAATGTAAAATATATTAAAAATGGATGAAAATGTCTTTATATAATAGAATAAACACTCAATAATTTTTTTTTAATGTAAACATAGATATAGAAAAAAAATATTCTCAACCAAAGGGATGAAATGCATGGTATGACAAAAAAACTAATTTAAGTATATTAGTACACAATGATAGTAAAATGAAAGTTAAATTTTAAATATCCAAAAAACAATATTATAAGAGAATACAAATTATTTGAGATAGATTGATGTCAAAATTTTATAATCATAAAACTTTGGTATAAATAATCCCAATTAAAATGCAATCATTATATAAAACCCATACATAAACTCCATGTTTCATTTTTAGTTCTCCAAATTTAGTTATAATAAAATTAAATAAAATATATTTTATATCAAAACCAAAATAGTACTTTAAAAACCTTATATAGAATACTTATATCATCATATCTCCATTTCATTAACTATCATTCATAACTATCATCTTATAAAATATTGATTACATTGTTTTTAATATCTGTTTTCATTCAATGGTTAATGTCAATGAACAATGATCAAGTTTCATTTAATTTATCAATTTATATAATTATATAACTATATTATATATTCATTATATAAGTATTTATAACCATTCAATTAATTTTGTGATGAAAATAATAAATCACATCACTATATAAAGATGTTAGTCTATAGGTACGCACGAGTAATGTTTCCATTTATGAAAATATTGAATAAAATTACTTTAATTTTAATTCATAATTATTGAAAAATAATTATAAAATAAATTTAACATGTAAAAAATCATCATAATAACATTAATAAATTGGCGGTGGTGGAAAATAGGCGATATCTTCTTGTGGAGGAAGTAGTTCTCATGTAAGCATGAGCGATACATTTATCTCCAAACAAACAAAGAATTTATAGTAAATGGCTGTTACATAAACACTATATCCTATCAATTTATTCACTACAACAGATTCAAAATCTTTTGTGTTGAATAAAAAATATTACATCATGTATAAGATGAATTATATTGATAAATCATGGTTGAGATCATTACATCTTCTTTGGGAGACCTTATTTTGAATAATCATTATGCCATGATGGATTTGTATTTTGGGAAGAAATGAAGATCTTGGATGATCAAAATTATTATATTATTGTTTTTGAGTATGTTTTTTCCATGATATAATGTAAAAATTTTGTGAATAATGATGGAGAATAGGTTCCCCCTTATAATTGAATGGTGGCACACACGTGAAATATCATAAAAGAATTCAATGATTGAAGGACATTTTCATCTGAATGTGTCTCCACATGGCCATGGATTTGAGGTTATCATAATATAATATATCAATTCAATCAACCTATAAATATTTTTCATATTTTTGAAGAAATACCAATTTTATATCATTGTTACCAGCATCAAGCCACATGATAAACCTTTTTTGTTTTCAAGCAATGTAATCTCTCTGTACTATTTTTAATTATAAATATAACCAAAAATAAACTTTTATGTTAAATTATATTATTTATTCCAATTTAGGATATCCAATTCATTTTATTAGATTCAATTTCTAATAGTTAAAAAATTTAATTATAATTAAGGACACAACCTGAAAAACATATTTTTGTTAAATTATTATCAAGTAGTTAACACAATTTAGCAATATTTATTTATTTATAAATTTTTTAAAAAATAATGATAAAAATTATATTTATTATAAAAAGATAATTTTTATTTAAATGATTAATCTATATATATATAATTAATTTGGAATGATAAAATTAAATTGCACAGATAAAAAATTGTTTATAGAAAAAATATTTATGACTAATGATTATCTTATAAGATAATCATGTATAATGATGATTTGTAAAATATTCAAAATTATTTCTATATTGTTGATGCTTGTAAAAATTAATGATAAAATAAAAAATATATTTGTGCTTTTAATTGAAATGAAAAGTTAATTTTTACAACAATTTTTATATACTAGTATATAGTAAAACATAAATCATTTTGAAAAAATTTAAATAATTCACCAAAATATATTTCTATCATTTTTTTATTTAAGAATGATATTAATTTCGAAAAATAAAAATTCTAAATACTGGATAATATTTAATAAATATCATGTGAAAAAATGGGAAAGTAATTTTTTTATGAAGAACTATTATTTAATTGTAAAATTAATTTAATAAAAAACGAGTTATTATTTATTATTTTCTAATAAGTACATTTTGATTCAGAAAATACCATGTATTTATTTTCATAATTATTTCATAACTATTAATTCCAGAGTAACTAATGGCTATGCTAGTAGTTTACTATATAGTCGTTTTTATAAATATAAGGATGTGTTTATAGAATGTTATCATATACTTCATGTATTCTTTCAGATGATATAAATATGACTTTATTGGGAGTTACATTAAAATTTAAACATGTGAAGATTCCTTTTATAAATTTTGTATGGAAAATATCCCCACAAATATTTCTTCTTCTTATTACCTATTTTTATTTGGAAAAATATTAATCAAAATAGTATCAAGAATGATCATCATAATTAGTTTTAAATTAGTGTTTCCCATACAAAGAAATATTTTTTTTAATGATCTCTATAAATATAAACTATTACATTAATTTTTACCTCCATAAAATATATAATCATTCAATCCATATTTGAAAGTGTACAAGAATATCATTATGGAGTGATACTACTTTTCAGGGAATAGATAACCTCCTCACATCAGATATTGATTCTTAACTAATTATCAATTTAATTTAGTTTTACTACCCTTCTAAATATATTAATTTTTATATTTATGTCCGGCATAACATTTTAAAATTATTAAACATTAAAAACATTGGTTAATTTATTATTAAAAAAATATAAATATAGTACATAAGAAATAAAATTTGTTTCATAGTGTTGACCTTTTAGTAAATTTAAAATTTTTACTTAGTGGAAAATTTTTAGGTATTCTCTAGAAATATATTTTTTAACCACCTAAAATATTACATATTTATGTATTCTTTTTCATTGGAACATGACCTTATTTTAGTTATACATACATATAGATTTGACAGTGTTATGTATTTTCTATGTTTTTTTTCATTAACCAATTTTCTAAATAAACTAAAATAAATATCAATCATTTTCTTCACATAATAGTATGCATCAATAGTTTATCCATGACCTTTATAAATTTACACTCCACCATAGAGATATTATTAAATAATTGGGGGAGTATCCCTACAGTATGAGTTTTATAATATAGAATTTCATTAAAATAATTTTTGGAAAATATAATTCATATACACTTAATAACAATTTTATTAACCAAATTATAATAGGATGATGTTTGATATGGTTACAATGTGTCCTGATAATATGAGGGATTCATTAAAATCCTATATCCAGATATTATTTTCTATATATGTTTTATAATATTTCATGTGATTATTGAAGTTTATTTGATTGTATTAAAAATTATATTCTAGATTTTATATAAGTCTATAATTAATATATAATATAACTAATATTTAATAAAAATTTCATATTTTTGACCCATAGTATGATATAAGTGTCATTCTAGAACTCGAAGCATGTCACTACAGGAAAACCGCCTCTTACCGGCGATTTTTTTTCTATATAGCGGCGGTTTAAACCGCCGCTATATGGTTTGGCGGCGGTTTACAGAAACCACCGCTAAACTTGGAGTCGGAAATCTATTAGCGATGGTTTTATGCATTTTGTGGCGGTCAAATAAAAGCGTCGTAGTACCTCATTTCGCGGCGGTTTTTGGTAAATTTAGCGGCGGTTTTAATGGCTATTTAATTAGCGGTGGCAATAATCGCCGCGAAACTCAGGCGTGCCAGTCGCCTTCTTAGCAGCGGTTAAAACCGCCACAATTTCCGACGTGATTTTGCGGCGGTTCTAACCGCCGCTAAACAGTCTTACGAATACATTTAGCGGCAGTTTAAACCACCGCTAAATGTATATGTGGTAAAACATTAGCGGTGGTTACAACTGTCGCAAAATGCTGACCCAGAAAAAAAATGCATTTATGTTTATACTCCACCACTGCCCTGGAAAACAAACCAAACAACACATACAACATATATATAATAAGGAAAAAATTTATGCACCACCTACGCAATATTCATAAACACCCTTTCATTTAATGTTGATGAAAAAGTTGATCCAATTCAATAAGAATACCTAAAGCATACAAAATACCTAAAATTATGGATTTAGAATGAAACACAAGATAACATCAAATGAAACAAGAGATTGGGGGTCACATGGATTTATACTTATTGTTTACAGATGATCAAAATTGAAAATATTTGATTCCATAAATGTATCCCAATGTTCCAAATGATAATTGAATTCCAGTTAAGTAACATGAATACTATTTGAATTGGTAATGTCCAGTTTAGTCTCGAAAGTTATTCTTGTATCCTAAAAACTATAATATATATGTAGTGCGAGAAAAAAAAAGATATAATCATCTAGGTATTAATGAAGTCTTCAATTTTAGGTGAAAATGGTGTGTTAATGTGCTGGCCATCAAATAGAATAAACCATATAACCCCATACATTTCATCTAAATAATCCTTTATACACCATGGATTACTCATCAAATAATTGATCTAATATTATCATATGGAACTGTGTTCAACAAAAAATTAATGTAACCCCACTATAGATTAGACGTTACTCTTCCACTCTGAAAACCTTATATCTAATTAGCAATGCTCCCATCCAATCCAAACAAACCATGTCACATCACATCAAATCCTCCCCGTATACAAATGGGTTATCACATCACACAACATCCCAACAACAGTCACCTAGGCCATCACATCACATCACATACCACCAGTAGACACATAGTTCATCACTTCACAATAAATCATACTTGTAGACAAATACACTACCACCTAACATCTCTTCCCACCCACAGACACAGATTCTGTAAAATGGCATCCAAAATAGAACAAGAGTCTTAAGGTATCATGAATGTGATGGACATAATCATTGTCCCCTCCTCCTACCATCAATTACCCCACAATATATCACATAGAAACACATAACTTATCACTCATAGAAATTGGGTCTAATAGATCAATTCCCACCGGAAGGCACCATGGACATGACGTCGTTTCTATGAATTCTCCAACACCAACATGTGTCACTAATTCTGAATGAAGTGAGAGGATGTGTGTGAACCCATGCCTAAATTTCACCACCATCATATTTATTGGTGAAAATACCTAAAACTCTAAACCTTTGAGTAGTGGTAATTTTATATAAATTAAGCTTGGTGTATAAAATAATAGAAACATCCATGGTATATAGATGTCCCACAATACCAAACCTATGTGTCCACATAAACTACACTTGAGCTTATTAGTTCACCACACCATAACACAAATCAATAATCACAACCAATTAAATCACTATTTGAATCACCCAAGACAATCACAACACTATTAACACAACATTCGACTTTCCACATACATGTTTCACCACCTTTATTTTTTATCCATTACAATTCACATAACACTTTACATTTTCATTTGATTAATTTATAACATATCTATTTCCAATAAATATTTTTTATTTACTAACCTAGATCGTTTACATTATCAACATAGTTCATCTCATGGATAACCGAGAAACTGACATATCCACTCCATGCTACAACTAATTCAACTCACAAAACTATCACCACAACACCACACATCTACCATTGTTTCCACACCACATTGCCCAACCCATATCAAAAAATCAAATACTCCTTAAAACCATCACGAAACTCTATCACCACATACCAAATCAACGAATCTGCTACAAAAACATTATTCTACATCCACTACACCACATCCATGACCCCATAACCATGTACCACAACCTCTTCATAGCACATTTCACTACTACCAAAATCACATACATGAAAATCGACCAAAGAATCACATCCCCTTGTACTACACAACCAATCTGGTCAATAACATCACCATACAACTTCCTAAACCATATAGTGAAACACAATAAGATGAATTATGCACAACATCACAGATAACGACTTCAATGAATATTCATGGGAATTATCACATATCATTTTTACTAATCGTGGTTATCCCCACACAAAAAAAATACATCAATGGGACACCAATTACTATCCAAAAATATATTCCTTTTATTTTTATTCAGGGAGAAATTACATTACAACATTGAAAGTGTCCTCAAAACATTACAACTATATCAAAAACAGGGTCCTAATAGTACTTATATTTGGAATTGGATGTAATCATGCATAGATATCTCAAAAAAATATAATAATGCAGCAAGGCATGAGAAAATTACCCATTATCATAAATTTATATTTTTCATAAATTATTTTATTATTAAAAAACCCTTAATATTTACTTGAAAGAGAGAAAGAACTTGATTATACCACACATATAATATAAAAGATTGATAATGGGTATCCTCTACCACATGGAAGCAGTCACTTCTAACTCTTCACTGTAGAATGAAGAAAAATAAACTCAAAAACCACAACCACACATGGAAACCATGCATGAAACTACACCTAAACAAGGGGTTGTAGAAATTCATGCACATTCACGCACCAAAAAAAATACCACCTCTATATTGGATCTCCAAAATAGGTACATAATGAAAGAAATATAAAAATAGGAGAACACGCCATGGATCGCCAAGGGGAATCCACCATATCCCATGAATCAAATAAAGGATGAAGTGGGATATATTTTTTCCTCAAGACGCCTAGTGTTCACTCAAGATGATAGTAGGGTATTATGTATTAAATACTAGAGAAAAAATCTAATAAAACCTCATTTAAAATATTGAACTCGGATGATTCACATTGTGTATCCAATTCATGACATGAATTCCCATATTTCAAAATTCCCATGAATTTCATGTATCCTCAGCCATTTATTATTACACATAATGAATTTGAATATCATGTCCAGAATTAAGTGAGATATTTAGACAAGGGTGTGCATCATAGTTCTAATAAATTACCATTGATTAGTTAATGGATTGATTAAGTGATATATTTAGA
The DNA here is from genome assembly GCA_963277665.1 of Viscum album. NCBI lineage: Eukaryota > Viridiplantae > Streptophyta > Magnoliopsida > Santalales > Viscaceae > Viscum > Viscum album. The sequence goes on from OY728150.1 coordinate 701,820,779, forward strand.
CAAGTTGATCACATAAAGAGGTCAAGTGACATGATCACATGATTAGATCTCTTGTATGGTTCTTGTGGTGAGGTCATGAAAAGTTGTCTTGCAAAACAAACGCACGAGAGATAGGGTTTTGAGAGCTATGGAGCTTCATGTCACTGGTCAAATGACCAGCATCTCACCCCCTGTTTGGACATGCAACACTCTAATGAGTCAAATTACCAATGCTGAATTTACAACAGAAACATCAAAGAGCCTATTACCATAGATCATCTAACCAATGAAAAAAACACATCATTCTCTTTACCACCTGAGGTTATTGTGATCATTCAAGGTTAGCCACTGAAGCTCCTCCAAGACCAATGGTTTTTTAAAGGTTGCATACACCACACATGTTATATATACAAACCAACCTTTCCCATATTTGTTCAACACATCAACAATACTACTCATGGTCCGATGATGCATCGTCACCCTCTCCACCTCCATCTCCTGCTACCACCTGTAAGAACATTATATTGAAAATTAAATATTATTGCATATTTATAATTAAACATAAAACCAATAAAAGTTTGAAAGCTACATGATTGTGATTTTTTGTGATTTACCTACTCACCAACACTCGGTGCACTACCAATGGGGGCATATATTCTAATCTGCTGAGATAAATCAGTCAACGCTTTCTGCATAGTGGATATCTGAGCCCCTTGGTCTTGAACTGTGGATCGTAGAGAAGAAATATCCCTCTGAGCATCTTCAAGTATGGTCTGACCATAACCAGGAGTAGATGCGGCTAGAATCCCTGATGGCCTGCTAAAGACCTCAGATGGTACGGGTCCCAAACCCATCCCGCGCACTCTACCAGGATGCTCCTTCCCAAGGACTTGAGCAACCGGGTCATCCTGGGAGACTAAGTAGGACTGCCCAGGACTGGCATCCCATAGTTCTTTAATTTTTACCTATAAATCAAATATCAATACATATTAACACAGTAAAAACTAATAATAAGTATAAAATTTGACTTCATACCCCAAATTCTTTGGTAGGCTCATTAACAAAAGAGGCATCTGATTTTCTGTGAACATCCAACCATAGTTCAGTCCGGGAGGCTTCGTGCCCTAAATTCTGTGACTGCATTAAGCAAAGATAAATAAAAAATTCAATATATTAAATAGATAATATTGTATTATAAATATTATAAATATTTAAAATATTACCAATGACATTCGGCTTCTAGAAAAGCTTTTTGAGCCCACCGTGTGAGGGATGACTTGCTTCACCCTGTTTGATGCATTCTGTCGTGAAAGATCCTGAAATAAATAAAATGAAATTTAACAGTAATGTATCCAATGTAATCTCTTCTTCATATACATGTAATAATGTAAAATGAGGATAATATAATAATATATATTTCAATACCATCAACTTCTCATCACGATGTCTGTCAACAAAAACTTTCCACTGAACTTTCGGTACCCCACTGGGTAGCTTTTCATACTTTTGTTCCAAGTTCAACGAAGTATCGTTGACATCACACCACAATCTCCATTTGAAATCTTTCCATTTTTACTGAGATTTTTCAAAGTCCACTTCCGTGCTATCACATCAGAAACTGTGAAGTGGAAGAACATCTATATACAGAAATTCATTTTGAACATATTAGTAACATGACATTCAATTAAACCATAATGTAATAAAATTAAATTTATTTGAGAATCTAAAACTTCATTTTTCCAGTTTGGAGGCATATTTCTCCAATCATCATATGAAATGGGAAGGGAAATGGGCTATGCTGCCAACTGACCTATAATCTGGCCAAGTAACCCCGCGACATCATCCGTAGGGACCCCATAAGAATCAAATGGAATGACTATCTTTTCGTCATTCATGTTCCAAACATCTGAGCTTTATAACTATTTCGCCACGGTTTTATTTTTGTCATCTTCAATGAGCAAAGAATTAGTATAAAAAAATGCAATAAATTTATTTAATTAAAATTTATACCTATGACTGTGACCCTCCAGTGTGTTCGTGATGAACTGGAAGGGGTCTGTCACCACCCAACCGATGAGGCACCTGTAGGGGGAGTCGACGACTCAACCTCTAATGGGAGGCTCTCTGATGGTGTGAGAGATGGTGCAGGGGGAGATGGTGTGGGGGTGTAGGCAGATGGTGCCTCAAATTTCATGGGGAGTGAACCAGATGGATCAGCATCCGTCACAGGACTAGAAGAAATAATATACCGCTTCCTCCTTGGCATTCATGTCATTTAATCAAATAAAATTATGTTCAGAATATATATTTCAAAAAAATTATGCAGAAAAAAAATTAAAAATGATAATACATGCCCAGTACTAAAAAACCAAATATATATAACAATGATAATGAATGACTACAGAAATTAAACAAGTGGTTGCTGCATGAATGAATAATTGTACATACAATCATTTTCCCCTTCAATAATGTCAGTTTCCTGCTCCATTGCTTCATCCACTTCATTCATCCTTTCAAGACTAATATTTTCAATATCATGATGGAAAAATAATTCTGCTTCATATTGTTGATGACATTCAACTTCAGATGTCAAATCTTCCACTTCATCACCCATATCATACAAATCTCTTTGTATTACGTGAGTAACTACACTCCACACTTCATCCACAACATCATTCACATAATATACCATTTTTTCTTGCGATGCTAAGATATATGGATCATGCATTTCACGATCACCAACATCCATCAAGCGAGAGAAGTTCACAGATGTAAATTGCAATCAATCTCTTTTAACACCTATGATAATATCGACCCATTTGCATTTGAATAAAAAAACAGAAAAATGTCCATGGTAGTTTAATTCAATAATATCATGCAGCTTTCCATAGTATTCCACTTCATAAAATGTAAATATACCACTATTTTGTGTTTTCAATCCCACTTCTCGATCAACTATAAGAAATCAATAGCCATTCACATTATAAGCGTCGAACTTTCTAACTCTCTTTATAGGACCTCTAGCAAGAAACTTCAAATCTTCTGACAAGTCTGCTCGAGTATCAGTATTCATGATCTGAAAAAAGAAATATAATTTAATAGATTTACAAATTGTATGTGTCAAACTAATATTCTTATTTATTGCAATATTTATGAACATACAGGTCGTGAAAACCATTCTACAAGCTCTTTATTCACAGATTTCGTTATATCTTTCTCATTTCGTGTTCGGCCTCTCATTCGTCTCTTTGTTTGTATCCTCAACTCTTTAATAAATGGATATGCAATTTCACTATTCAGCAACACATATCTATGTGCCTGTAAAAATTCCAATTCTGTCAGTATCACATTTGAGGTCCTCCCAACTGATCGGCCAATAGCAGGAAATATTTTTGATTTCTGATGCATTTGAGATTGAGTTGATGTGTCGTCAACACGTCCAACTCGATTAAATCTTGTCTCAATATCATCTAAATATCTGGAACAAAAGGTAAGACATTCCTCGGCCAAATAGCCTTCAGCAATAGAACCTTCTGGTTGAGCTTTATTTCTCACGTATGATTTCAAATGCCCAAGATATCTGTGAAATAAAATAATAATATTATGCATTTATTTAAATGTAAAAAATTGTTTACTTAATTGGAAAACATATAAATAAAATACCTCTCAATTGGATACATCCATTGATAATGAACGGGGCCTCCTAATTTTGCTTCTTCAACCAAATGCACAGTTAAATGCATCATGATAGTAAAAAACGATGGAGGAAAGATCATCTCTATTGCACAAAGAGTCAATACAAACCTCTCCTGGAGGTTGTCAAGCTGAAATGGATGTACAACTTTCTCACATAATTTCCTGAAAAATGTGCGGAATTGGAGTACAACAGCAGTAACCTTTTCAGGTAATAATGTACGCAATGCCAACGGTAGTAGCTGCTGTAACAAAATATGCGAATCGTGACTTTTCAATCCATGTAACGTACGATTATTCAAGTCAACACACCTCGAGATGTTACTCGAATACCCATTAGATACCTTCACATTCTTTAAAATTTAAAGGAACGTATCTTTATCCCTATTTATCATTGCAAAAATGGCCAGAGCATACTTTTCATTCTCATCTGGCCAGAGATCGCGTTTTATGTTCATTACTCTTAAGTCTTTGCGAGCATTAAGATGTTCCTTTGACTTTCCATTCTTATTAAGTAATGTGAAAATCAAATTATCAGAGAGATTCTTCTCAATATGCATCACATCAAGATTTTGGCTCAACAAATTAAATTCCCAATACGAAATTTTAAAGAATATACTTTTTTTCTTCCATTGTTGCATTCTGATTTCACTTGACGGTGCACTTCAGACCCGTTTTCCGCTATCATTCAAATGATGAACCTTCCCAAATTCTGTTTCAACATTTTCAAGATGTGTCAATATTTCAGAACCGGTTAACAACTTTGGACGTGGTCTACGATCAATGAAACCATTAAATTTTGATTTGTTCATCCGGAATCTATGAGATGCATCGAGAAATCTTCGATGGCATAAGAAGCCACATTTTCTACTGTGAGGTAGCCGTTTGGGCTCAAAATCAAAGTTACAAATGGGACAAGCCAAACCTGTATAAGTGTTCCAACCAGATAAATTCCAAGCCCAGGGAAGTCACTAATGGTCCACAGTAAAGCAACATGCATTTTGAACATTGTTTTAGAATAAACATCAAATGTCTCAAAACCGTTACTCCATAACTCCTGCAATTCTTCAATCAAAGGCTGCAATTATACATCAATATCATTTCCAGGCATTTGTTTTCTAGGAATAATCATTGAAATGATAAAAGATGATTGTTTCATACACATACACGAAGGCAGATTGTAAGGGATCAAAACAACTGGCCAAATGCTATAACTTATACTCAAAGTCCCAAATGGGTTGAATCCATCGGCAGCCAATCCCAATCGAAAATTCCTAGGATCAGCTAAGAAATATGGATGTAATGAATCAAATGTATTCCATGATTGGGAATCTCGTGGATGTCTCATTAACCCATCATTTTTATTATCTATAGAATGCCACTTCATGTGTTCGGCAGTTTTTGATGACATGAATAATCTTTGCAATCGTGGATTCAAAGGAAAGAAATGCAAAACCTTTGCAGGTGTGTTCATTTTCTTCTTCTTCATGAAATTATGTTCAGTCAGACTTCCAACATCACCCTTTGACTGACATCTAGAAGAAGAACATTTCTTGCAATTCTGTCTACTTGAATCCTCTCCCCAATAAAGCATACAATCATTGGGACACACATGTATTTTTATATAATTCAGACCAATCTTGTTAACAACTTTTTTCATATCATAAAAAGATTCTGGGATTTTTGCTTCACGAAATTCATAACGAATCAATTCCAATATCATGGACATTTCCTTATTTGTAATTCCACATAGACATTTGATATGGTACAACTTCAGCAGAAATGAAAGCTTTGAATATTTCAAACACCCACTATACAACTCTTGATTTCCATCGTCAACTAAATCATGAAACACATTTTTATTAGTGAAGTTTTCCATTACATTTGGCTCTACAGAATCAAGAGGAGGATCCAATGATATGTTCCAATCTTGATCTACTTGTGTTACAGTCTCAAAAACATCAATTGTCACGTTCCAATTTATAGCACCCTCTTCTGGTTGTTCTGATATGTTTTGATGCTGATAGTGGTGTCTTGCAGTGCCGAATGCATCATTTATGAGGTTTTTCATTTCATTTTCCATTGTCAACGAACTTGGGACCTCATTCTGTGGATTAACATCGGTGCTCAATCTTTCTGTATTGTTCGATTCTCCATGCCAATTCCAACACAAATATTGACCAGAGAATTGCTTCAGTATTAAATTTTCATAAACTTCATCTCTCTTCAACCATGTTCTAAAATTACATTTAGGACATGGACATCTTATTCTCCCTTCAATGGATCGATTAGAAATCGCAAAATCTAAAAACTCATTCAAACCCTTAACATACTGAAGTGTGTTCCTCGGTAATGTGATCCATCTTTTATCCATGTATATCACAATGTGCCTACACAAAATATACGATAGTGTAAGATTGCAGAAGCATAATATAATAAAGATGACCAATTGATCATAAAGTATGCATAATATAATAAAGATGATTCATTGATCACATTTACCACTTACTTAGCATGCCCAGACAAACCAAACAAGTCTGGTCCTTAGGAGACAGCGTGAACAACTCATTGAGGAGCAGTAAGAATATCAGGATACACAATTATCATAACACTGTCAATAACACATTTATGTTGCCTCAAACAATTTCTATCCCCACTACATTAATGAGATACATTGGTCCACTCATATTACTTCCACACACTCACAAAAAATACTACAAATTTTCTGAACATCTCATGTACTCACATGCTTGGTCATCTCAATTAAATGTTTTATTTTATTTTCCATATCTAGAAATGGGATACCAGTCGGTATTTATAACACTATCGATCACACATTTATGTTGCCTCAAACAACACCCCATTGATGTGTGATCGAAACTGATCATAATGCATTTTAAACCTAAGACATTATGTGATTGTTGAGGCTTGACTTTAGATGGCCTCTAAGAGTAATGATGTTTCTCAATGGTTTCATACACAACCAACCATATCAAAGTCGTATTTCCTATGACAAAGAAGACTATCTGGGTACCAATCCATGTACTGAATATGGTGTGAGGTAAATTAAGTAGGCCACCACTAATGGTTTCTAATGAATAATCTAGTACACAAATATAAAACAAACAATAGTGTGTAGGTATATCAAAATTAAGTGTCACTATAAATATAAATCCATGTCACACTCAGGTTTCTTAGGAGAAACTTGTCACAATCTCAAAACTTAAAGATTTCATGTAAACATTGGTAATAATATCCACTTTGAAATGCACCAACCTAGAAAAGTTAGTGGAATACACTATAACAATACATTCCCATTTTTATAATGTTAGAAAGTATCAGTTCTTTTCCACATGTAACATTTTATGATAAAACTATAGTTTATATATTTTCTTGAAGGATTCCCACATAAGATCCTCATTAAATATAGAATGCACAACTGAGTCTCACCATTTCCTTCCCAATCTATCAAGACTATATGTTGACCCCCACCCCTTAGATTCTTTGGTAATCATTAGAATTTTAAATCTCCTACCAATCTACTCAAACCTCTCCTCATATTTCTAGATTCCATTATCACCATGAAAGATAGGTGGATTCTTGTTAATAAATTATGAGTCATGATCCACTACTCCTCTTGGGTTTTTAATACTTTCATATCCAAAGTATGAATAGTGCATATTATAACTTCCACTAAAGAAGATACCACTAAGGGATTCTCCTATTAAACCCGTCTCACAAATCCATCACTTAGATTCATAAGACCTCTTCTAGTACGAATCGTCAAACAAATACAAGATGAAAACCCCTTTAGTCATGAGAAAATTCCTAAATCATAGAACAACTTCCATAATCCATATTAATGATTTAAAATAATAATAATTTTATGAATTTATGAATTCTATTAATGAAATATAAAACATAAGAAAGGAATAGTTTTTTTAAATAGACACCAAATCTAGTTTATTCAATCAACCACAAAGACCAAGTGACAATATTTTGAAAAATAACTAACCACCCATAGTAACTTGAATTCATACATGGAGGTGAGATGTCTAGGCACCATCCCACACATATTAACTAAATTTTAGTGCTACTAAATCTATTCTACCAATGACACTAAACCAAAACTATGAAGTGTCGTAACATTCCAGGCTCAATATTCCTTTTGATATCAATTTATAATGAACCAACTAGGGAAAACTAGGAAAGTCTCCCCGGAGGGTCTTATACATGGAGATGTGTAATAAATAGACATGAAAGTAGTATCTTGTTTTAGAAAATAAAGTTATGAAACCAAATTAAAATAAAAAATAAAGATAAACATCTATTAGTATAAAAAAATCAATCTAAATAGGCTAAACCATAAAGATAAAATAAACAATACTATCATCTTCCTATGTGACCATCTATCACCACCAAACCATCTTTATACAAAGATAGTAAAAAAAGATAAAATTACAAGTTCTAGTATCAAAAATTCAATATCTCTATCTTTAAAATAAATCCAGATTACATATATTTTTCATAAAATAAAACAATTTTTTAAAATAATCCTTCGATTTTCATAAAAAACCCATATAAAAAAAATCTAGGAATATATTAAGAATAAAAGAAATCGGGTAGTCATAGAAAAACCCAACCATAGATACACTATAATATAACTGTGTGAGCAAGTAACCATGAAAATACCATCATGTGATAATCAAATCATCAATGAAAAAACCCACCATTTGGGATCCAAACTATGGGTTTACGTTCTAGACATGAAAGAGAATCCCCAATCCAAGATTAAGGTGGATTCAAATAATATAACCTATAGTAGAATTACACACAAAAAAGTGTCATAAAACCTCTTGTGGAATTACATAAAAAAAGAGTGAGAAGTATATTTCCAATGCATCCAAGGACACATAATGTTCCAAGTTTTTCAAAATCTTTTTAGAAACCATGATCACATATAATCAAACAATTTTAATAATAAATCATTTCGACTTCAATCTTGAAAACCCATTTTAAAAACAAATCCACCCTTTAAAGAATTTTGTCAACCACTTTTCGTGAGAAAAACCATTTTTGAAGAAAGTCCTCTTTAAAAACATGTATTTTTTCCATAAAATCCATTTAAATCCATCAATTTCATGAAACAAGACAAATAAATTAATAAGAATATAAGGAAATTTTAAATTAGAACCACTTGTATAGATACACCTACCTTATAAACATAAGGAACCTAAAATCCTTTGACAACATAAATTGGAAACAAGCAGATATTCCTCAAATAGAAAAGGAATGAGGGAAAACCACAATGGATTGATTGATAACAAATATTATATATGAAACTATCGAAACCATATCACACAACACTACCAAACCAAGAACATAAATGATAAAGAGAGTGAATGATATTACACGTACCCAAAGGAAGACAACCCACCACACTAGTGATCAAATTCCCTAAGCAATGAAATCTGGTAGAGGAAGATACCCAATATTTTCTAAAATCTTTCTAGGATTTATGAGGGAGGTCTTCACATTGAATGGAAGAAGTGTAATATGTAAATCATGATAAAAACCATTGGTTCTAAATAATTCATGTCATGAACCCCTTTTATGGTGTGAATTCCACAATTAATAATAATACCCAAAAAAAGTATCCTTAGTTTGAATTTATCCTAATCAACCCATTAAAAACATGAAAATGTTTTATGACTTATAATTATTCAAGCTCTAAACCAAACCCATAGTATTTACCCTGCAGTAGATTCACATTGTGTAACAAAGTCATGATTCGAATCAAATAACCAAGAAATAACTAAAATTTACCAAAATCGAAGGGGTTCGCGGGGGGCGCCGGGGGGTGCGGGGGTCGCCGGAGGCCGCGGGGGGTGCGGGGGTCACCGGAGGGCGCGGGTGTCGCTGGGGCCGGGGGGGGGGATCGGGGAAGAGGGGCGAGGGTTTGTGGGGTAAATGCGATAAGGGTGGGAGAAAGGGTCGCGGTTTTTTTAAAAAAAAAAGGGTTTCACGGCGGTTTATTAAAAACCGCCGCGAAACTGTTCACGGAAAACGTTTAGCGGCGGTTTTGTGAACCACCACCACAAAACCTCCTCTAAACCCTATTTGTGTTGTAGTGTGTGTTTGAGTTAAAAACAGAAACAAAATTAATTCAAAACTGAATTTTTAGATTCAATAATAATATATAAGAGTAACATGGATATCACTATGGATATGATTGAATCATTATAAATTATAATATACCAAAAAATGTAGGAGGACTAAATATGTAAAGGTATCCATATCTATATATAAACGTCACCTATAACATTGGAAATAACAATTTTTTAATTTCCATTTTCACACATTTATGAGAGAAGTAAAATTCCATTTTATATAATGATTATCAATGTTTTTAGGTAGTGAATAATGATAAAATGTCCCATATAATTTATCTGTCTCTTGAGTCTCTATGTGCACATAAATTTTAGTTGAACCGAATATGAATTTAAATATTGAAGGATTATATTTGTGAAATTTATAAAACTCATAATCCTCATTATGATAGGTTTTGGTCACTTATTGGAATAATATATATAAAAATATTTTATTTATTGTGTTGTACTAAATGATATACACATGTCCATAATTTTAAAAAAATATGACACATTTAATGGAAGTAATTTGACATTGTTCTAAAAGAATACAATTAAAAAAACTCATGATGGTTTTTTATTATCCATGAATCTAGCCACAAATTTTTTGATGATGGAATAAAAATATAAAATTACCATTAGTTTTGAATAGCTATACAATTACACTAATGATTATTTGGAAGAAACAGAAGTTGATTCTAGTTGTGTTGTTAAAGAAATATTCACATCATGAAGATAATTAGACACTATATGACATGATAAATTCAATTTTATTAGAGAGTTCAATTGTAAAATATCATTGGTTGATAGTTAGTTACTACAATTGAGTGAAGTAATAAAATATGATATGTTCTAAGAAATTAACAATGATGAATCTATGAAATCATACAATGATTATTGTATAAGGATGTGAAATTTCACACTACATTTGTTCGATGTATATTTTTGTGAAAACATGGTGAAAAAATTAATGTTTTTATAGATTGGAAATAATAATAATTAGAATATATATTAGAGAATAAAATATGAAGTCATTAGAAGATATTTTTCTGAATAAAATAAATAAATCTATAATGATGATTATTATAAATAAAGGAGGATTCCTGATTAATGGAATTTAAAATTCAATGAAACCCATATATAGGATTAAAATTTAGTATATAAATATAGATGAATTGGAAAATTACTAGATAGACTGAATAGTGTGAACTCTTGATTTTAACAAGTATTTATTTTATGTTGAAGATATGAAGTTATCCGACAATGTGTAAGAATATTGTCACTACACATTGAATAATAATCATGATATATATATCGAGTAACAGACATACTTCACTTTATTTTGAATTTTGTAAATTAATTAGAACAATGATAATACTAGCCTAAAATTACCTATAATATATTGTCTGGATGAAAGAGACATCTAATTTAATCTTTATACCCTAACGTCTAAAAACGTGGTGGCCTATTATGGATTTTTTAATATTATTTTTGTAACATATACATATTGATCATCAGTGAAACAATGATTAAGATCCCAATTTTTTTAGGGATAACTTTAGATCGATTACACGTTCATGTTTTCCTTGTTTTTAGAATATCTATATTCTATTTTATCATTACTATGTTTGGTGAAAATTAGGATGTTATTAAAGGAGTTTTTTGTAGTGCACATTGTAACATGATTATCCCAAACCCTGCACCTTTCTCCAACAAACCATAAAACCTTAGACATATTGGTATCCCATGGTTGGTTCATGGTTTGTCAAAACATGCGCCCTTTTAGAAGTAACCATGATTCCCCCCATAAGAGGTTCATGGTAAAGGTGCACAGTTTAGAAAATAGTTCTCCCTTTCCCAATAAACCATGTTCAAAGATTTATTTATTCTATAAATTTGTTTAAAAATTATTTAACCATGAAATTCATCCATTATTTAAAAAACTTGAAACTAACTATTTCCACACATTTTTTAAGAATAATGAACAAATTACTAGGGCTCTTGATCATTAATCATGATTACTCTAAGGCTGTATTACCTGATATCCACCATTCTGGGTATGTGGTATCCTCTCAAATAGGATTATATCTCTCCCAAATCCACTATTGTATAAAAATGGGATGGATTTCTACCATTTTATATTTCTTTAGATATAGGTTTTGCTCTATCTTGATTATTTTTATATTGGATCTTGTTTTGGATCTAGATATCTCTCTTTATCGTGATCTTGGTTGTTCTACTACAATTGTGGATTTATATTGGCAAATTGTTTTCAACAATTTTGAGGTAGGTGGTCAAAATTAAATTTCCAATATCTTTATTTTGTTTTTATGAATGTGTTTCTATAATTCAACTGGAATGTTTTCTTAGTTGACTTGTGAATTTGATAACTAAATTGATTAATTAATTCAAGGAAATATATAATTTGATTAATCAATTACCTGATTAAATAATGAAATGTGTGATTGGGAAGTTAATGAGGATTTAGGTTAATGAATTTATTAAACTAATTTTATCATGAATTAATTGAATATGGCGTTGAGAGATTTTAAGCTTAACCAAAATTGATTAATGGGTTATATGATTTATTAATGATATATGGTTTAACTATTAATTGTTCATATTATTACATGTACTTAATGTATTAAACCATGTCTGTTTTGTTAATTGAATGTAATCCATTATTTTAGAATTCCTAAGAGGATTAATATTGTTTAATCTTGATTTCTTTGATTGATGGGATGTATTTGGGATTATTTTATATATGATTGAGGGACATGGACTGATTCTCCAAATACCCATATGTGATAAATGAGTGTGGGACATGGAATGATACTCCAAATAACCATATGTGATTATTGATATACAAGATAGTTAATAAGTCCCACAATACCCAATATTTATTACTATAAGGTAAATTAATGATTCTATAATTAACCATGTGACATTGATGTGTGGGATAGGGATTGCGGATTAAAATACCCACAAGGTGTTAGACATGACACTCTACTCCCCTGATTTTGGAATTGGACTATGGTTCCAACTATCCATGATGTGATGCAAAATAAATGACAAATGATAACCATGTTATTATTAAATGTGACATCTCATAGGGATATTTGATACTCGAGCATGCATTGAAGAAGTTTTTGAGGCCCAGGTGTCATCTGGAACCTGGAAGAATATGTTGATAATAACTAGTATTTAAATATATATAAACTATTTACATTTTTTGAAATTCATTATTTATAAAAATGGAATATATTACTATTAACTTGATATTGATTTATATGTTATTGGTTGTGGAATATTTATATAATATGACTGACCAGCACGTGGAACAAGTTTGTGGCACATGAGTTGGGATTCTATATAGTGGTATCTAAATAAGTTCTCATTTATTTTTATTTTTTTAAAATTTTTGAAAGGTAGATAGGGGAATATGATTATTTCTTCCTTAGATATGAGATTATACATGGGATTAGATAACCAATATAAGAGGGTAAAATCCAATTTCCTAGGGTGGGATTATGGTAATCGATTGGTTTTGTTATTATAGTATGTTATTTGACCACAATTTACTCACTTGTTTTGTGATGAAATAATTATTTCCTTTATTTTTGTACATTTACTCATGATTAAGTGACGAATGAGTGTTTAGGAATGATTAGTATTTCTAGGTACTTAGAATTTATTATGAAATTCACCATTTTAGGAATTCGAGGGAAAATGAATTTTTTTGGGTAGTTATATTGAAAAATATTTTCATTTCCTCTATGTTTTGAGTGAAAAAATTTATTTAATATAGATTTATTTTTTTAAAATATTGTATGATATTTAAATTGGTTGTCAAATAATAATCTTGTATAATGAGAATTAGTTTATCCATTGATAACCATGACATAGACAAAGGATGGAAAATGGTAGTGATAGTGCCTCAGTCTTGAAAATGTGGCAGAAAAAGGAAAAAGATAGGTTATGATTTTTTGTAAATTTTACTTGTGAAATGATTAAATGTTATGTAATATATATTAATTCATGTGTTTCTAATTTTAAATATTTTAAAAAATGAATAAATTTTATAAATTGAAGACTGGAGTTTATGGCTTTAAATATTCCACCAGTAGTGGAAATAGGGGAATTTATAGATCTTGGTGAAGGATATGGATGATAGTTCTGTGTGTGATTATCTCACTTAAAGTATTTTATGTATAAAGACCCAAATAGGGTTATGAATAGTATTTCCAACCTCATATGAGAGTTCCAGTTACAATAATCTCTGATATTCACTATAGTGGGTGGAGTAGAGGCATCAGAGTTCTCGATTGATCTCATCCAGAATATGAATGGACATTGAGAGAATATTTCTAGGAAGAGGGTCAAGTTGTATATGTATATGTTATGGATATCAGTGAAGCAGTAGTGGTATTTTCACCAATGAATTGAGTATGCAGAAGAAATGTATGGAAGGACTTCTTGGAGAAGTTCGCAGACCATGTTAATTCAATGAAACTGAGACATGAAATGGAATCTTAGTTCATGTGGTTGATGTTGGGGATTTTTTTTCAAGTTTGACTATAATGGTCACTTTAATATATTTTTGTAATATGTTCTAATACTATTTTTTATGAGATATTTATGAAATGGAATTTCCAAGAAGGAAATAAATGTGAAATTAAATCACCTATAAATATCATTCGACTGAAAATGTTTTCAAAGGAGATGAACATGGCTCTCATATCTGATGGTATACTGAGTGAATCTTCAAGTGGAGAATAGGTGGTTTATGATGGAAAATATGGAGTTACATCTTATGAGTGTTGGAATATTAATTATTGGAATATTGAGATGAACATTGTAATGAAGTGTGGTCGGGGGGGGGGGGATCAGTTACTCAGGATCACACCTGAGTGATTTTCCACTTGTTCTGTAAGTCAATCCATTATCATATAAATTTTCCTCAATCACCAATAGAGTTCCAATATATGTTGAAGGATGAGACATCTAAATCTGTTATGTAGGAACTTATGAATGATTGGTAGTGATGAAGTAGAGTGTTTGGACCCGAGTGTGGGATGAGGGTCACCTACACTATATCTGTCGATCATTTAGACTACTATTGGTCATGGTGGATGAGTAAATGGGGATAGGATGAGTTTGGGATAAACTTTACACTGAGAGAGGGTGATTTATTTTTTGGTAAATTTTAATGAAATTTCATCTTTTTATCTATATACATATTAGGATTTTTAGGTTCCTGATTCTCCTTTTCTCTTCTTACTATCAAATGAATGTATTTAAAAGTAGTAAATAAATGAAATGATATATTAAGAAGGATAACTAATAAAAATTAGTAGCTAGAATGTTGCATGGTCAAAAATAATATGTACCACAAAACCATTAGATAAATATATGTTGTATGTGGTTACACCAAGTTGGATATAACATTACACTAGTGTGGAACAATGAAAACATTCAAATAGTGCATGTTTTATAACACATGTATGGTAATTTATAGTTCCTCCCAAGATAATATTTTCCCTATTGATAAGGGTTTCTAACAACAAGAATCTCTTCCACCTATCTGGTCATGTCTGATTTCATAGTTCTGGTTTATTCTTCCACATCATTTTTCATCACATGGTTACTTTCACAAAAGCATAAAATAAACTCTTCTTACCTCTTCCCAAAAAGTATCATGATATTTGGAAAATATTATTCTTTTATCAGTCCTAATAATATAAATTTATTGTGGACTAATAAACTCTGAATCTTCTCTAAAAAATATTATATTAAACTAATATTAATTTGGTAAACATATCATTCACTTATTATCACTTTCTTCCCCAGTGAGATAACAACTCCACTAAGACCTATTCATCATATTCATGATGGAACCCCAAACCTAGCTTTGTGATTATTAAATCATTGGAAAATAGCACATCATAGATTCAATGTAATTAATCTTCCTTGAATAATAAATTATCCTTTATGTGGGAACCCTCTATTCTTCTTAGACCCACAATAATATGAAAACATTAAATAACTATATTAATCTCTTTTTCACCTTCTTCATGAAAATATGAGTTTAGGTGCATGTTTGTTTCATCTTCACACAATCAAACTACATGTGTTTCTTCTTCTCCCTCTATTGTGTATCAACCAGGTACACACATGGTTTCACATGATGTTTCTACTTTTTGGATTGTCCTATATCATCCTCTAACATCCTTCCAACACATTGTAGGAGTGCTTCATGAATAAATTTTCCTACCATGGATAATGCTTACATTCAAGGATAACCACTCCACGGTTGAACTACATCTACTCCATGTATTAATGACTCTTTTAATACTTTAAATGATATGTGTATGACTAATGCTATGTATTCCACCAATTATCCTCAAATGACCCCAACTTCATGGGACGTCAAAACCCGGTGGACCCTTTTCCTTTATTGAATATCAATTTACAAAAACTACTTATTGAAACCTTCTCCATTGACTATATACTTCATCTATATGATTTACCATGATCAACTTCCTCGCCCCATGGAAACTCCTCCTCGTGAACTCATTCCTTCAAAAAATCCTCATTTGCGAACTCTTCGAACCTCACTGAATTCTTCCTCATAATGAATATCTTATCTTAAAAAATCGACACTCAAACAATGATGAGATTAGGTTCCATTATTTAAGAAAGTAAATATTAAAATTAAATTAATTTGATTTACCCCTGTTTTAAATATGGTAGAGTCTTCACCATGAAATATGCCCCTCAAGTGAACAGTTTTTCCCTACATGGTCTACATACCAACTTACGTCCTTCATGGTGGATAATTCCATATGAAAACAGATAACCATCACCATTCCAAAGATTTTATCCTTCATCAAGAAACTCAATACTTTCACAAATTATGATCATCCTGCTAACCGTATATCAAGCGCAGTTTGTGTACTGTGCTTCATGGTCCGTGCAGCACTGCTATACAGAATCCTTCCATTTCCAATTTTCCATCGCCGCTCTAAGTACCTCATATATTATTCGAAAACTATCCTTCGCATTCTGAAAATTTTAAAATCATCTGTCAAAAATATTTCATTTTCATAAACAAACACCAAATTTTATGTCCCAAACATTTGTCAAACAGTAGGAATTGAAACCACCTTAAAAACATACTTAAGAAAAACTCTAGAAATAATGATACATAGTCATTGATACATCATTAATTCTTCAAACATCATATAACAAGAATCACCTCATATAAAAACCACTCTATTTCATTCACTAGAATCCCCAATCATTATATTTTATCCTTGATTGATCACCTTTACCATCGTCATATTTTATAAGGAATGTGTAGTAACATAGATATCATCCAACAACATATTTCCTTTGAATCAACATAAATATGATTGGATGAATCTTTTTAACCCCATTACTTTAGAAGGATTTAATCACATGTTTTTCGAACCACTTTTTATATTTGTGAAATATAAATCTAAAAACCATCATCTTGTTTTACTCGAATAATTATTCAAAAATTACATCTTATTTCATCAAATGAATACATAATAATTACCTTGGAAAAACATTAAAAATAATGGTATTAAAACAATTCATAGTTATTTTGGAATATCAAGACTTTAGTACTTATTCCATGATCTATTAACATTGGATTGAAATTGTTTTATCAACGCAATGGGGTCTTATTATTTCAATGAACACCATTGAAATATAATGTCAATCATTAAAAAAAATCCATACACAATGTGGGATATATATGTGGATGTGGTGCACTGGGGAATGATAACTCATATAAATAAATATATGCATCTCGGGGGTCTCAACCTACATCACATGGAAGAGAAGAGTGATAATTGAAATCATTTTATCCTACATTGGTGGGTAGCGAGGCTGGGCCATTAGTAGTTAGAGGTAATATTCATATAGAGGATACACATGCTAGTTCAATATTTGATTCCAGTTCCCCTCATTATTTTATACCATCCACGAAGGAATATTTATTTTGTTGTTGGGAGTGTATTTTATGAGTGGTGTAATGATGATTGATACACATTTCAGTGTAAAATTGGGAGAAATTTTATTGAGTAAGGGGTTTTAACTCACGGCCGAGGAGTGTCATTTACATTGGGTATATACATTCAAAGATATATTAGACTTTAACCAAATTATGGGTATTTTATGTACTATATTATAATGGTCCAACATTGATTACTACCTATGTAGAGTGACGTTTTCATATTTTGAGGATAATAGTTTCATTCATCATTGAGAATAGGATATCAAGGAGGGTCATGTACATTCAGTTCATCAGAAATAGGGGGAGATGACCACCACTTTTTCCAATATGATTGTAGAGGATGGTGGTGTAAATAAATATATCTTTCCACCCATAGTGGATTTATTTTAGTATGTGTTTTTTAAATAATTCTATGGGGTGCCACTTGAAAGTGATATAAAATTAAACATTTATCTTATGTTAATGGAGTTTCCAATTTCTATTCCACTATATGAATTTCCCCAAAATATCATTATGAAAATGATAATTGACATGAAATGTTATATGATTTGTGATTTACACATCTGATTATTTCACCATGTGGTTCTTCAGTCAAGTTTTCAAAAAAAGAGTTATAGAAAATTCTTCTTGTTTTTTGATAGGTGATTGTTGAACAAGATGATAGTAAAGTACCCATATCCTCTTCCGTGTATTGACGTTATCTTTGACCTATAAAGGTGATATTATGTTTACTACAACATTTACATGAGATATGGGTATCATCTGTTGACAGTTAGACATTCTAATATACCGAGGACTAATGTTTTAACAATATATAGACTATATTAGTTCATTGAGATGAATTTAATTATAACTAATTAAATATTAGTGTTTATGGACATGATTATTTGATGATTCCACTCATACATGGATTATTTTTTTGTAGTATGTTTTTATGACATCACGATGTACTCCAATCCACATGAATATCATTCCAAAACTCTTGACATCATCCTGAGTATATTGACAAAGAATAAGCTATATTAAAATTATCTAAAATTTAAATTTGGATTGATCAAGTACAATTATTTGGTAACATAATCTCTGATTAAGGAGTGTTAGTAGACCTAAATAATATTCAAGCAGTGCTTTCATGGGAGAATCCTAATAATATTATCTATATCCATAGATTTCTATGGTTAACAGAATATTATTTGATGTTTATACTTGAATTTTCCCATATTGCGGGACTAATTTTAGGCTTGAGAAAAAGTGGACAATGTTGCAATTGATGAGAGAATGTGTGAATGCCTTCTATTAAATAAATATGTTATTTATTATAGAACTAATCTTGATCCTAACTCAGTAATGTGAGGTTTATACAAGGTTTTTTTATTCTACACGGATCATTCTAAGAGATGTTTTGTTTTAGGGATATTGAGTTATGGTTTTTAGGTCTCAGTAGTTGAGTCCATATGAACAGAAATAGACAATGAATGAACACTAGTTGGCTACTTTTATAATTAAAATATGTATTGGTGACATTATCATTTATTTGAAATGTTTACTATCTATACTTATTACAATAACCAAATGTATTTATTTTCTCAATGTGATTTGAATCTCTATTTGAAGATGTTCTGTAGTGTATATGAAATCATTTTATTTTAATTTATTTTATACACCTAGGGGTTGAAATAGTGTTGATGATGACAAGAGTAAGAAAACTATGAATCATGTAGTTTAGTAGAATACTGCTAAATGAAGGAAGATGAAATTACTGGATGAGATACATGTTGTTGTTCAAGAGATCTAAGAGAAGATCAATCTCATTTATGATTTAGTGGATTCTACCCTATTAAACAAGGGTTGAGAAAGACTATGTATTGATGGAGAATTTTTAGGTTTAAGGGAATGCCTTGAATGTGGATATATTACTTCATAATTGACCATCGATGATGATGATATCATATATGTCAGAAATCTAGGTGTTGTTCCAATGACCACGTTGGAGGAGCAGATGTGTGAATTTCATGTCATGAAGTTGGTGATACATCTAGGTGTGTCAAAAATGTAATATGAACTATTTCATAATGTATGTTGTTCTATAATTAAAAAGTATATAGCATGGTTCTTGAAATGATGCTACACCTATCAATAGGTGAAGTTAGAGAATCAATGACCAGGTGGTTTACTATCTCTATAATCACTTGAACAGTTATAAATAATATTCTCTTTATGATATAATTAAATTAATTATACTATAATATGGTTATATAAAACTCATTAAATTATTTAGATTTATCCTATAGTATTTATATGTCAATTAGCCATCATTAAAATTGAAAATATAGTTGTTCAATTGTACTCATATGATTAATATAAATGTCTAGTGTTATAAAATCCAATTTATAATGACAAAGGATGTGATGGCATCAACTATTAGGATTTTTCCCAATGAATCCCATTTATCCGAGCATTTGAGAGAGATAACATTAGTGGGATTTTCCCTTAACCCTGTCCATGACAAGATCCAATAACATAGAACGTCCAAAATCGTTTATGAGAGATGTTTGATATCAATGAAATTACAGCCTAAACCATGTTTAACAACCCACCCCATAAAAGTCTTATAGTCACTTCATATACCCTTATGATTTTTTTTATTAAAAAAATATTTATCATTACCCTAGCAATACGAGTATGTAAAATATTTTTTATAATATACAGAATATATTTTGTTCATATAACTATTACTTTATAAATGATTTATTATTTTCATCCAATAACAAAAATTATTTTCGATTAATATTCAAAATGAATTAATGAATTTATATTCAGGAATTAAAGGATTATTGAAATAAAAATTGGTTTTAAGAGATATTATTATTTAATAATTTTTATAAAAATATATATTATAAAATATTTTTTTGTAGTCTAATGTAATTTTTATAAGGGTTTAAAAAAAGATATTGTAAAAAACCCCCAACCATCCGAAAAAATGTACAATTTTTTGAAAAGTGAAATGGGAAATACTTATAAAATTATTTAGAAAAAATCAATTTTATTTTTAGAATCAGAAAGTCGAAATTATCCAATGGTGATTTTTTCATAATTTTGCAAGATATTAGAATTTTCTAGTAAAAATAAAATATTTAATTAATATATTATGTCTATTATGACATCATAATGATGAAAATGTGAGGAAATAATTTATTTCAATGGTATCAATGAGAAAATATGTAATAAAATTATATTAATTTGATTTTATATTTATTTGATAATTTATATATATATATTATAAATCCTCTAAAACCATTAATATATTTTATGTTTTGGAAGTCACTTCATTAAAATTATGTGTCATCTTTGGATAAGTAGTGGAAATATTTTTTATGTTCAGATGTTAGAATTATAAAAAAATTTAAACCAATCAAATTGGAAAAAAAACAAGTGGAACCTTGTGGAAAGGTTTTTGGTCATGTATATTTTATTATATAAAGTCAAAACCCAGGTGTCAGAAATAATAAATAATTCCCCACACATTTCCTAAATAACGCAAGAAAATTTCCCACTTATTTTCATTAAAAATTCATTGACCACATCCATACTAATACCTACCCTATCTATATCTCTCAAATTGTTCCCCAGTTCTTTCAAGATTCCCCTCCCAAAAATATGAGTCACATACTTATGTATGTTTTTTAAAATTTGCTATCTATTAAAGATTCATTATTATATTCTTCCTTATATATTTTAAATCTACTATGAGGATATTTCTTTCCATGCTCCTAATAATTAAAATTTTATGTCTAGATGATTATACCCCAATTAATCAATTATAAACACATTTTATGAATTTTTTAGTAAAATCATTTTGATGTCGAAATTTCCCTATGATTTCAACGTCGAAAAATTTTTGTAGTGAAAACCATAATAATTTCATATAAATGTTGTTCACATATATAAAATTATACTAATTTGAAATGGGAAATATATATGTCTTCCATAACACATAATCTTGTAAAACAATAATAAAATTAATGAATCAATTTTGCATGATCTACGTGGAAGACATAAGCATGATAATGAAATGAAAGTGATGGGCATGTCCATAATTATATAGTGCTTCAATGCATTAAGTCATATTTAGTATCATGAGAAATCATTTTGGGTTAGGTATTGAAAGTGATTCATTTATTGGACTTTTTACATTATTAATTCTATGATGTATGCATTGACCTATGTTTAGGATGCATTGTTTTATGCTGTTTCCACATTTACAAAGTTTCCATTATATTATTATGAGATATAATGCCTTACTGTTCTTGTTAAAAAATTACTCCACATTTATATAACATTAATACTCCCACTATAAATCATGTATTACATTCTTCATTTTATTATTTATTTACTCTCTTACTAGTATTTATAGCTCACCCCTTCAATATTAATGTCCCCAGTTATCCCATGTGTTATTAGGTACATTCATGTTAAGAATGATTTAAATATTGATGTTGAATTTTTTTTGTTTTATATTGTAATGTAATTCAACAAGTTCCAATAAAAAAAGTGTTATTCATACTATGGGTTATATGAAGGTTAAAATTATGTAATAAATCATGTATTAATTTCTAATAATTAATTGTATTATTTTAGTTTGTATCAAATAAAAATTATTGTTATTTTTGGGATTAGGATTTGAAAACCACAGAGAAAGACATAGGGAAATAAATATTTACATGAAAACATCCCAAAATTTTGGTAAATTTAGAGTAAGTGGGTTTTCAAAAAAATACATCCCTATCAGGACAATACATGTTGATGTGTCTATGGTATAAATGGAGATAGTAGTAAGACCCAAAAATAATGCATAGAGCTTGACTCGACTGGGCACTCTTGCATGAAAATGTGCCTTGGTTCAAATCTATTTTTACACTCCCATGAAATATTATTGGTTAAATTCAGAATCTCTTTTCAAACCATTATTATGGGAATCAAAAAACTCACATAAAAATATTTTCATGGAAATAGACCATATATAACATAAACTGAAGCCTATAAATTGATAACATATGAAATAAATTTAATTTATTTGTTATATATTTAATGATATAGTATTATAGATTTATGTGTTAAATAGTTTCAAAATAATCATAAAAAGTTTCATTTATTCTATATAATGGAAGGAAATATGAGGATATAGTAAAACAATCAATGTAATGTGAAATGGGATGACATTCCTAATGGGATGTCCCATAGAATGGGAGGGGGAATCATAAATGTAACATCCCAAGTAAGTAATGAATAATAGATATTTTTATCTATGTCTATTAATGAATTATATATTGTTTTAGTGGCATAAAATGAAAATAAATCCAATCTTAAGCATGGAATACACTAATATTTTTTTAACGGATTGTTTTACTGCCTTTTGATGGCAAACCATTTTTAAATCTATCTTTTGACAATTTTATAATCTATGTTTGTAAAATAAACATATTCTTTATGATTGGGACATCAAAATTTACTTTTTGTGAATTTTTGGTATTTTTCTGACAATCTTCATTTTTTTAATGAATAGTGAAAAATAATGTTTTTTACATCAAAACTGCTTTTTAATATACTTTATTTATATGATTATATTATCTTTTGAATTGGTTTTAAAGTTATATTAGAATATATTTTTACCATTTAATCTAATGGTGGTCATTAGGATTAATTTCACTTTGGAATTGGGCATAAACTAATGCCAATCTTTTCATAGATATTGTTTAAAAAAACCCCGCTATTTGTTTTGACAACGGGAATTATTTTTAAATCAATTATTGCAATTTCTGTGTTTTGAATTTGGTAAAATGGATTAAATATTTCGAATCAGAAGGTCCAAATTATGTAATCAAGACTCTTTTGTCTTTGGACATTATGAATAGTAATGACGGTAATTATCTTTAATTATCTTGATTAATGGGTAATCAGGTAGTTAAGGATAATAAAATGATATCATAATAATTCAAAAAGACCCCAACATGTGTCTTAAGTATACTGGTTGTCTCATGGACGACCATGGGATGCCTTGTGCCAAACATGGGGGCCCCATGCAATCACTTTTGTGAGAAAGTGACTTTTTATCATTTTATTTTTAAAGAATGTTAAATGTGACAAAGAATTTATCACCTAAGTAAAATATTTTTAATTTTGTCTACATAAATGATCTTTTGGACTATAAATATTCATTAGAAATATAAAAAAATTTCCTACATCATGATATTTTTTTAATAATTTTTAGACATTAAATTTATTAAATTATATTTGACATCATGATGATGCAGCGATGACATCATTAATAAAGGATTTAAATAAAATGAAATGATAATGTGAAATCTATGACCTAAACATGTCCAAAACCTATTGTATAGGTGGATTTCGAACCCTTATCACCTTACCTTCGAATTATATCAATGTGGGACCTTTTGAATCCGAAAATAATTTTCAAATAAAGTAACATTTCTTTACTTTCCAAGAGTGCCCCTCCTCTCCTCTTATAAAAGCCCCCCACCTCTACCTCCTTACCCACACTCCCAAAGAATTTGTCTCGGCCAAACCCTACCCATTTTGTCTCTCCACATCCCTCTCTTACTCCTTGAAGCCTCACTTTGGGAAGAAGTCTTCCCAAGGAAGCCTTTGAGCTCAAACCAAATGGAGTTACCCGATTTTAAGGTAATGTCTTCACTTGAGTCCTTTTGTATTATTTTGATTCTCCAACCCCATAAACTCTTTTTATTAATTTCTTTTGTACCAACTCCAGTGTCTTAAATATACTAGGATGTTGTTATAAGAAGGATTCAAGCTACACTTGTTGGGCGGAGAGTGATGGCAAGATGGGGGGGGGGGGTGAATTGCCATTTTAAAAAATAATTAAGAATTTAAAACAAAGTTAAAGGTGCAGCGGAAATAAAAGAGGCAAGACACAAAACACGATAACGGAGTTCGGCTTAAACCAAAGCCTACGTCTCCGCTCCCAACTCAACCGTTGAGATATTTACTACCGCTTTCTTTTTAATGGTTTTAGAAAGAAACCCACTAGACTTTAAGGTAGTCTAGAACCTATTACATCTTGCTTTTAATGGTTGAGCAAGAACCCACTAGCCTTCATACAGGTGAAGGCTAGCTCACCTATGACTCAAGCCTTTTAAAGGGAAGGCTTGACTAACCTCTTCACACCTTGAAGGTGGTGTGAAAACCCAAACAAAAGGAAGATAAAAGAAAGAGGGGTTTGTAGGCACAAACCCAAATTGATGCTCAAAAAGATAAATAATGAAAAACCGTAAAGAGGAGAAGTCTTGGGTGCCAATGGATTGATTGGTGATGTTGAATAGCACTCCCAAGCTTCTATGGTGGTGCTCCTTAGATGTGGAAGTGGGTTGGAGCAATTGAGGTTCCTTGAAAGAATCCGCCGGAGGTTCGCCAAATGATTGAAAAATGTTCTCGTGGGCTTACTTGTGTTTCCGGGGCTTCCTAGTCCTTTATTTATAGAGGGGGAACCCTCATATGGCCGTTCGGGGTCTTCGGTGCCATTGAAAAAGTCTTCGGAGCCGTTGCGAGTAGGCTGGTCAAAGTACAACGGCTAGTTTGACTGGCTCCACCGGCTGACCGGTGCTTGGACACCGGTTGGCTGGTGCTTTGGAAAATAGAGAGGCCTTCTGCCCAGGCACCACCGGCTGGCCGGTGAGGAGGCCACCGGTTGGCCGGTGGTGAGACAGTAGGTCTCCCTTCTGTCTGGGTTCCACCGGCTGGCCGATGATGGGACACCGGTTGGCCGGTGGTCTGGACCGAGGGGATGCCTTCTGTCACGATTCCACCGGCTGGCCGGTGGTCATCCACCGGTTGGCCGATGGACTGAAATCAGTCCACTTTTGCCTTCTGGCTTTCTTGTCCCAATTCCTTGGCAACCTGAAATCATGCCTATCATCGAAAAACACTTAAAACAAGATTAGATAAATAAGAGAGTGATTGTGATAATGAAAATTAAACTACGAGGGGTACGAGAGGTACAACAATCTCCCCCTATTTTGATGATCACAATCACCAAATCAAACAATGTAAAAGACTGAAATGAATGGCATTCTTTAAAGGATAAATTGAAAAGTAAAGAAAAACATGAGAGAAATATCTCCTCCCCAATCAACCAAGAATTTCTCCCCCTTTGTGATTATCAAAATAGCACGGGGCATAAAACTTGATTGAGGGAAAGGATTGAAAAACAAGATAGAGTTTTTAAACCAATTGAAATTTTTGAGATTTGAATTGAAATTTTTGAATTGAAGGTTTTGAATATAAAGTTTTGAATATAAATCAAAAAGGATTAAACGATCCTAACTCCCCCTAAATAAAAACAACAAATCACCGGGGAGAGGATTTTAAAACCGAGACAAATTTTGGCCCAGAGAGACTCGCTAAAAGGGACTTTTCAATCCATACTTGTCTAGTGGCGGGTCTTCTCCTATGAAATTCATCGTTAAAAAAAATAGTTTTGGGCCTTCCATAGCGGGCATTTTTTCAATTGCACTCATAAATTAAGTGCCCGGGTTTTTTACAATAGTTGCAAAATTTATATTGGGAGCTCCCCCTTAAAAAATATTAGGAGCATGGGAAGAGGAAGCTTGCTTGGAATAGCCAAGCCCTTGGGTGATTCTAGATACGCATTGGGAACCAAGGAGCTTCGAAAGGTTATGTTCACCTTCGGTGAACTTAGCTAGGGATTCCCTTAAATCCTTGATTGTTGATTCTATAGAATCAATATCGGGAAGGTTTTGGATCTTGAGGGACAACTCTTCCTTAACTTTGAGAAGTTGTTCCTTTTCGGAAGAAAGTTTTTCGAAATTCTTTTTTAAAGCAATAAATTTGGAAGAATGTTCGTGAAATCCTTCCTCCAATTGATCTCTTGCATGTTGAAGGTCCTCATAAGATAAATGATAGAATGAATTGGAAGAACTAGAGGAAGAGGAGTCGGAAGAGGTTACCTCATGAAATTCCATTAGGCATTTTTTACCGTTGACACTTGAGGAGGAGGAGGAGGAGGATGTGGAGCTATCACTCCATGTGGCCTTTAATGCCTTCTTCTTTTCCTTTTGCTTGGCCTTTTTCTTGTTGAGTGGACAATCTGGCTTGTAATGGCCTTTCTTGCCACACCCGTAACATGTTACCTCGGGCTCGGATATTTCGTTGGGTTGAGCCTTACGGGATTTCTTCTTCTTGTGCTTCTTCATGAATTTGTGCATTTTGCGGGCAAGATTCTCGATTTCGGAATCGCCGCTTGAAGAGGAAGACGATGAGGAGGAGGAGCTTTCTTCTTTTTGAACTTTGAAGGCGATGTTCTTTGGAACATTGATCGGTTTGCCTTCCTTTTCAGCTTGCCTCCTCATGGTGATCTCGTAGGTCATGAGAGATCCGATGAGCTCTTCGACCGGCATATTCTTGATGTCTTTTGCTTCTTGGATTTCAGTGACTTTCGGTGCCCATGTGCTTGGTAAGATCCAAAGGATCATCTTGACCATTGTTTCTGCAGAAACATCATCTCCAAGAGATTTTCATCCATTGCAAACATCAGTAAAACGAGTAAACATTTCAGTAATATTTTCAGATGGATGCATGGTAAAAGACTCAAAATCTTGATGGTACATATCCAATCGAGTATCCTTAACTTTGTTGGTCCCCTCATGGGTAACCTCCAATAGTTTCCAGATTTCATGAGATGAAGTGCATGTGGAAACTCGATTGAATTCATTACGATCAAGGCCGCAATGTAGAGCGTTCATGGCTTTCCCATCAAGCTCGAAATTTTTAATATCGGCTTGAGTCCATTTTGATTCATCGGGAGAAGAGAGAGAGTAACCATACATGACAATTCTATAAAAAGGATAACCTATACTTCTAAGAAAAGTGGTCATGCGGGTTTTCCAATAAGTATAGTTGGTTCCATCAAAGAATGGAGCACGACCCAAAGAATAGCCTTCGGGGGAGAAAGAAGTTGAATCCATCACAAAGGATCTTGAATTTGAAACCTGTTAGGGTATTACTCAAATTTTGCCTCTGATACCAATTGTTGGGCGGAGAGTGATGGAAAGAGGGGGGGGGGTGAATTGCCTTTTTAAAAATAATTAAGAATTTAAAACAAAGTTAAAGGTGCAGCGGAAATAAACGAGGCAAGACACAAAACTTGATAACGGAGTTCGGCTTAAACCAAAGCCTACGTCTCCTCTCCCAACTCAACCGTTGAGAGATTTACTACCGCTTTATTTTTAATGGTTTTAGCAAGAAACCCACTAGACATTAAGGTAGTCTTGAACCTATTACATCTTGCTTTTAATGGTTGAGAAGGAACCCACTAGCCTTCTTACAGGTGAAGGCTATCTCACCTATGATTCAAGCCTTTTAATGGGAAGGCTTGACTAACCTCTTCACACCTTGAAGGTGGTTTGAAAACCAAAAAAAAGGAAGATAAAAGAAAGAGGGGTTTGTAGGCACAAACCCAAATTGATGCTCAAAACGATAAATAATGAAAAACCGTAAAGAGGAGAAGTCTTGGGCGCCAATGGATTGATTGGTGATGTTGAAGAGCGCTCCCAAGCTTCTATGGTGGTGCTCCTTGGATGTGGAATTGGGTTGGAGCAATTGAGGTTCCCTGAAGGAATCCGCTGGAGGTTCGCCAAATGACTGAAAAATGTTCCCGTGGGCTTAATTGTCTTTCCGGGGCTTCCTAGTCCTTTATTTATAGAGGGGGAACCCTCATATGGCCGTTCGGGGTCTTCGGAGCCATTGAAAAAGTTTTCGGAGACGTTGGGAGCAGGCTGGTCAAAGCCCAATGACTAGTTTGACTGGCTCCACCGGCTGACCAGTGCTTGGCCACCGGTTGGCCGGTGCTTTGGAAAATGGAGAGGCCTTCTGCCCAGGCACCACCGACTGGCCGGTGAGGAGGCCACCGGTTGGCCGGTGGTGAGACAGTAGGTGTCCCTTCTGTCTGGGTTCCACCGGCTGGCCGGTGATGGGACACCGGTTGGCCGGTGGTCTGGACAGAGGGGATGCCTTCTGTCAAGATTCCACCGGCTGGCCGGTGGTCATCCACCGGTTGGCCGGTGGACTGAAATCCGTCCACTTTTGCCTCCTGGCATTCTTGGCCCAATTCCTTGGCAACTTGAAATCATGCCTATCATCGAAAAACACTTAAAACAAGATTAGATAAATAAGAGAGTGATTGTGATCATGAAAATTAAACTACGAGGGGTACGAGAGGTACAACAACACTTACACACACCTACATCTAATGGTTAAAGGACATACTGTTTCCGTGGATGGTGAATTTATGCCTCCCGAAACGATGATTGTTCAATATTCTTTTAACACCTTAAAAGGTGTCCATTAAGATGTCACTATATTTATATATGAAATATAATATGTTTATGTTTTCTTTAAGCTTCTGTATTTTTCATTTTGGGAATACCTTTATGGTTTCCATTATGGGTAAATGCGATATCTTCATTTACGGAAGTGCGGACTACCGCCCCCTCAAAGTGATTTGATTCGTTAAATACCATATGTGGGACGTATAAAGGATGGAACTATGATATTATATATGATATTATACTGGAATTATAATATACCTTTATATCATTATGATTCCATTCTATAAAATACGAAATATAAATGAAAGTAGCATTCATGCGTACATATGGCTTACTGTCTCCATGAACGGTGCATTTCATTTATTACCTCTAAATGATTATGTAATATTATAAATGCATGTATATACTAGATATATATGATATATACATCATGATTATAATTCTGGATATAATGGATACATGAACAACTTGTAATTATAAAGGGTTTATTTTTGACTCAAGTACCAATGATCGTTAAAACGACCGATATTAACTTAAATAATTACATAGTGTTCATGACATGGAAATAAGTGATATAAAAGGAATAATGAACTTGAAAAAGGTTCTTAAGCAAGTCGAAATTAACTCAAATTTATTATTCAGGACATTAAAGAACGATCGAGTCAAGTCGGACCTGAGGTATGGGACTTCATCTCAATCTCCTTTCATTCAGCCATATTTTGTTTTATACACAACCTTATTTTATACAGTGTATAAACCCCTTTGACTTTTACATTTATCCAAAAGGAATCTTTTTTATACGTAGCATTTTACTAAACGACAAAAGGGAATGTTTTTGTCATACGTATGCGGCGACAACGACTTCTCTGCCGCCGTGACCGTTATTTGAGTGTCGGCTTCCTCTACAAGCCATACCTTTTTTTAAAAGAAAAATAAATACCATGTTTTAATTTTATTTTATTTTGGTATTGAAAATGGTTTTCAAAATGTTTTTATATCATTTGGTTTTATTGATATCTTGTGATTTAAAGGTGGAAATGCTATGTTTCCTTTATGCTTGTTTTATGTGATATGATTATGTTGAGGTTCTTGGTCATATTATGAAGACAGGTGGTTCCGTGATAAACTAAGGGAGGGTGAGCCCGATATAGCTCTCCAATGCATTGGGTAACGTGAAGGAGTGAAACATTAAGGTTTCTACGAAGAGATTTAGGGAATATGCTGTGATGGGTATTCCAAACGTAACCAAGAGGGTTACTCCCTACGTAAAAATGTTATAAATGCCTCAAGTTACCTTTATGTCTTATGATTTATATGATTTATTAATGATTTGATGAGGTATGTTAAAGTGCTTATGTTTTATGGGTAAAGTATGATTTCATTCTTATGTATATATGTACCCATGTTTCCTTTCCATATTTTTATATCCCTTACTAAGCTATTTAAGCTCATTCCAAGTTTTTTTCAAATGTTTTTCACAAGTCAAGGGAAAGGTACATGATATGATGATAGTGTCAAGGAAGTGTCAAGAAAGAATCCAGGTTTTATTTTAAATATGTTTCCATTGATGGGAAAGAAGAATACTATCTTTATGTAACCACTTTGTTTATATGTGGAATGTAATGAACGTTTTATGATATAATTATCTAAAACTCTAAACCCGAAAAGATCCTTAATGTGTAATCTTGTAATAACTCAAGATTAAGTAAGGGTTAAGGCTGGGGCCTTATAGTTGGTATTAAAGGTCGGTTTAGATAACTTTAGGAGTTAGAATTCTATTAAATGATTATCCAAAAATATATTTTTTGAAATGATATAGTATTTAAAGATTACCATGTTTCTTCACCTAAGGTATTTCAGTGTTAAGAATGGTTTTTCGTGGAGGAAATAGAGAAGATTTTTTGGGAAGGCATACTGAGGGAAATTAACTTCCAAATCAGCATACTGAGATGGTCAGAATCAGAATTGAGCAGTTTACTACAGTGATGGCTCAGTTGAATCCGGTAATAAATGGTGGTTGTGTTATTGATGATATTTTGGTGTTTTCTAAATGTAAAGAGGAGAATGAAAGTCATTTAAGGGTTATCTTGAAAACCTTAAAAGAAAAGAAACTATATGGAAAATTCATCATGTGTGAGTTTTGGTTTCAACAAATTTCTTTCCTGGGTCACATTGTTTCAAAAGATGGAATAACTGTTGATCCTGCAAAAAAAAAGTTGTGGAAGACTGGCCAAGACCCACAAATGTAACTGAGATTCGTAGCTTCCTTTGTTTGGAAGGCTATTACCGAAGGTTTGTTAGAAGTTTTTCACTGTTATCTAGTCCAATGACTAAGCTAACTCGGAAGGGTGTTAAGTTTATCTGGACAAAAGAATGTGATGATTGTTTTCAGGAATTGAAAAGAAGATTGGTGAATGCTCCAGTTTTGGCACTACCTTCCAGGAATGGTGAGTTTTTTATATACAATGATGCTTCATTGAAAGGACTTGGTTTCGTCCTAATGCAGAATGATCAGGTAATTACTTATGCTTCACGACAGTTGAAAACTCATGTGGTAAATTACCCTACACATGATTTGGAATTAGCTGCTGTTGTTTTCGATGTAAATATTTGGAGGCATCATTTGTATGGAGTAAAGTGTGAAATATATACTGATCACAAAAGTTTAAAGTATATATTCACTCAGAAATAGTTGAACATGAGATAGAGGAGATGGCTAGAAATAATCAAGGATTATTATTGTAAAATTCATTACCATCCGGGAAAAGCAAATAATGTGGTTGATGCTTTGAGTCGAAAAAGTAATGCTTCATTAGCAATGTTGTGTTTGGAACGTGATCCTTTGGTTAAGGATTTGATGAACTTTGGCATAGAAGTTGTTGGTGCATGAAGTTCTTCTGTTTTGTTTTAGGTATCAGTGAGATCATCTTTATCAGATAGAATCAAGAAAGCACAGAAGCAAGACAGTGAGTTGCAGAAAAAGGTAGAGCTGGTTCAGAAAGGTAAGTTGCCTAAATTCAAAATTTATATTGATCGCGTTTTGAGATATGGGAAGAGATTGTGTGTGCCTTGTGATTCACAGTTGAAGAAAGATTTGTTATGTGAAGCTCATAGTTCTCCGTTTTCAGTTCATCCTGGCAGTACTATGATGTACAAAGATCTGCGGGAGTATTACTGGTGGGATGGAATGAAAAGAGATATTTCTGATTTTACTGTGAAGTGTTTGACATGTCAACAGGTTAAAGCAGAGCGGCAGTTAACGAAAGGGATGCTTCAGCCTTTACCAGTGCCAGAGTGGAAATGTGAGAATATATCCATGGACTTTGTTGTTGGATTACCGAAGACATCTTGAGGTAATAATGCAATCTGGGTTATTGTTGATCGCTTGACTAAATCTGCTCATTTCCTTGCTATACGAGATACTTTTTACCTCGATCAACTTTTCCGTTTGTATCTTAAAGAGATAGTCAGGTTACATGATGTTCCCCTCTCCATTGTATCTGATCGTGATCCTAGGTTCACTTCTAACTTTTGGAAAAGCCTTCAGAAGTCGTTGGGTACTGAATTAAATTTTAGTACAAAATTTCATCCTCAATGAGATGGGCAGTCAGAACGAACAATTCAGACCTTGAAGGATATGCTAAGAGCTTGTTTTATGGATTATCAGGGAAGTTGGGACCAACATCTTTCTTTGGTTAAATTTTAATATAATTACATTTTTCATTCAAGTATACAGATGGCACCATTTCAGGCATTATATGGGAAGCGGTGTCGAACTCCATCTTTATGGGATGAAGTGGGTGAAAGGAAGTTGATGGGACCAGAATTGGTAGAAGAGATGGCAGAAAAAGTTCAGATGATTCAGAAACACATGAGAACAGCTCAGAGTAGGCAGAAGAGTTATGCAGACAACAGGAGGAAGGATCTAACTTTTGAGGTAGGTGATCATGTTTTTCTCAAAGTCTCACCATGGAAAAGTGTGATAAGATTTGGTAACAAAGAAAAGTTGAGTCCAAGGTTCATTGGACCATATGAAATTCTGGAGAGAGTTGGATCAGTTGCATACCGGGTGGCTTTACCTCTGAGTTTATCTCAGGTACACAATGTTTTTCACGTTTCGATGTTGAGAAAGTATATGCCAGATCCATCTCATGTTTTGAGTCCCGAGATAGTTCAGCTGGAAGAGAACCTATCTTATGGGGAACAACCGGTCTAGATTCTTGACCACAGGGAGCAAGTGTTACGAAATAAGGTGATTAATCAGGTAAAGGTTTTGTGGAAAAACCACATGATGGAAGAGGCAACATGGGAATCTGAAAATGCAATGAGCGATAAGTACCTCCATTTAGTCGATAAGTAAATAAATTGCGGGGACACAATTTTCTAAAGGGGGGAAGGATGTAACATCCCAATTAATGAATAATAGATATTTTTATCTATGTCTATTAATGAATTAGATAGTGTTTTAGAGGCTTAAAATGAAAATAAATCCAATCTTAAGCATGGAATACACTAATATTTTTTTAAAGGATTGTTTTACTGCCTTTTGATGGAAAACCATTTTTAAATCTATATTTTGAAAATTTTATAAGCTATGTTTTTTCAAAATAAACTTATTCTTTATGATTGGGACATCAAAATTTACTTTGTGTGAATTTTTGGTATTTTTCTGACAATGTTCATTTTTTTAATGAATAGTGAAAAATACTATATTTTATATCAAAACTGGTTTTTAATCTACTTTATTTATATGATTATATTATCTTTTGAATTGGTTTTAAAGTTAAATTAGAATATATTTTTACCATTTAATCCAATGGTGATCATTATTATTAATTTCACTTTGGAATTGGGCATAAACTAATGCCAAAATTTTCATAGATATTGTTTAAAAAAACCCGCTATTTGTTTTGACAACGGAAATTATTTTTAAATCAATTATTGAAATTTCTGTGTTTGGAATTTGGTAAAATGGATTTCATATTTGGAATCAGAAGGTCCCAATTATGAAATCAAGACTCTTTTGTTTTTGGACATTATGAATAGTAACGACGGTAATTATCTTTAATTATCTCGATTAATAAGTAATCAGGTAGTTAAGGATAATAAAATGATATCATAATAATACAAAAAGACCACAACATGTGTCCTAAGGCTACGGGTTGTCTCATGGCCGACCCTGGGATGCCGTGTGCCAAACTTGGGGGCCCCATGGAATCACTTTTGTGAGGAAGTGACTTTTTATCTTTTTATTTTTAATTAATGTTAAATGTGACAATGAATGTATCACCTAAGTAAAATATTTTTAATTTTGTCTACATAAATGATCATTAGGACTATAAATATTCTTTAGAAATATAAAAAAATTTCCTCCATCATGATATTTTTTTATAATTTTTAGACATTAAATTTATTAAATTATTTATGACATCATGATGATGCAGTGATTACCTCATTAATAAAGGATTTAAATAAAATTAAATGATAATGTGAAATCTATGACCTACACATGTACAAAACCTATTTGATGGATGGATTTCGAACCCTTATCACCATACCCTCAAATTATATTAATGTGGGACCTTTTGAATCCGAAAATCATTTTCAAATAAAGTAACATTTCTTTACTTTCCACGAGTGGCCCTCCTCACCTCTTATAAAAGGCCCCCACCTCTACCTCCTTACCCACACTCCAAAAGCCTTTGGCTTGGCCAAAACCTGCCCATTTTGTCTCTCCACATCCCTCTCTTACTCCTTGAAGTCTCACTTTGGGCAGAAGTCTTCCCAAGGAAGCCTTTGAGCTCAAACCAAATGGAGTTACCCGATTTTAAGGTAATGTCTTCACTTGAGTCCTTTTGTTTTATTTTTCTTCTCCAACCCCCTAAACTCTTTTTATTCATTTCTTTTGTAAAAACTACAGTATATTCAATATACTAGGATGTTTTTATAAAAAGGATTCGAGCTACACTTACACACACCTACATCTAATGGTTAAAAGACATATTGTTTCCGTGGATGGTGAATTTATGCCTCCCGAAACGATGATTGTTCAACATTCTTTTATCACCTTCAAAGGTGGCCATTAAGATGTCACTATATTTATATATGATATATAATATTTTTATGTTTTCCTTAAGCTTCTGTATTTTTCATTTTGGGCATACCTTTATGGTTTCCATTATGGGTAAACGCGATATCTTCATTTAAGGAAGTGCGGACTACCGCCCCCTCAAAGTGATTTGAATCGTTAAATACCATATGTGGGACGTATAAAGGATGAAACTATGATATTATATATGAAATTATACTGGAATTATAATATACCTTTATATAATCATGATTCCATTCTATAAAATATGAAATAGAAATGAAAGTAGCGTTCATGCGTACGTACGACTTACCGTCTCCATGAACGGTGCATTTCATTTCTTATCTCTAAATGATTATATAATATTATAAATGCATGTATATACTGGATATATATGATATATACATTATTATTATAATTCTGTATATAATGGATACATGAACAACTTGTAATTATAAAGGGTTTATTTTTGACTCAAGTACCAATGATCGATAAAATGACAGTTATTAACTTAAATAATTACATAGTGTTCATGACATTGTTATAAGTGATATAAAAGGAATAATGAACTTGAAAAAGGTTCTTAAGCAAGTATAAATTAATTCAAGTTTATTATTCAGGACAACAAAGAACGATCGTGTCATGTCGGACCCGAGGTATGGGACTTCATCTCAATCTCCTTTCATTGAGGCATATTTTGTTTTATACACAACCTTCTTTTATACGATGTATAAACACCATTGACTTTTACGTTTATCCAAAATGAATCTTTTTTATACGTAGCGTTTTACTAAATGACAAATGGGAATGTTTTTGTTGTACGTATGCGGTGACAACGACTTCTCCGCCGCCGTGACCATTATTTGAGTTTCGACTTCCTCCACAAGCCATACCTTTTTTTAAAAGAAAAATAAATACCATTTTTTAATTTTCTTTTATTTTGGTATTGAAAATGGTTTTCAAAATGTTTTTATATCAATGGTTTTTATTGATGTCTTATGATTGAAAGGTGGAAATGTTATGTTTCCTTTATGCATGTTTTATGTGATATGATTATGTTGAGGTTCTTGGGAATTATTATTAAGACGGGTGGTTCCGTGATAAACTAAGGGCGGGTGAGCCCGATATAGCTCTCCAATTCATTGGGTAACGCGAAGGAGTGAAACGTTAAGGTTTCTCCGAAGAGATTTAGGGAATATACTGTGATGGGTATTCCAAACCTAACCAAGAGGGCTACTCCCTACGTAAGAATGTTATGAATGCCTCAAGTTACCTTTATGTCTTATGATTTATATGATTTATTCATTATTTGATGAGGTATCTTAATGTGGTTATGTTTTATGGGTAAAGTATGATTTCATTCTTATGTATATATGTACCCATGTTTCCATTCCATATTTTTATATCCCTTACTGAGCTTTTTATGCTCATCCCATGTTTTTTTGAAATGTTTTTCATAGGTCAAGGGAAAGGTACATGATATGATGATAGTGTCAAGGAAGTGTCAAGAAAGAATCCATGTTTTATTTTAAATATGTTTCCATTGATGGGAAAGAATAATACTATCTTTATGTAACCACTTTGTTTATATGTGGAATGTAATGCAAGTTTTATGATCTAATTCTGTAAAACTCTAAACCCGAAAATATCCTCAATGTGTAATCTTGTAATAACTCAAGATTAAGTAAGGTTTAAGGATGGAGCCTTATAATAAACATTGTGACAATAATTTCTCCATTAAAATAGGTTCTAAATTTATAAAAAGATCAATATGTGATCCCAAAAAACCCTAATAATTAATATTCTATAATTGAGAGATTTTTTCATAAAGGCCTCCGACATTAAATGCACAATCTTATTACTTATTTGTAGAGAAATTTATCAACTCCATTGATTTGATCATCTCGATCATTCAACGGTTTAAAAAATAGAATATTCTAATGGGTTTTTATCTTATGTAAAGAGAATTTGATCAATGGTGGATATTGATCAAGAATAAAAATATGGAGTATGATGTCAAAGCTATAGGGAGGAAGGAATTTCAGCAAATGTATTTTGAAAAATATATTCCTCAAAATCTCTGACAAAAAATGGAATTTTATTTACATTACCTAAATATAAAAGATGAAAAATATAACTTGTAACATTAGGAAAACTTCAAAATAAAATCATTATATGACTTTGGATTTATCACAACCAACAAATTCATTGATGACTTGTTCATTGGTGGACTAAAACATATTCTCTGAAATACCTGGTGATTCGAGACATTGATTGCTAGGAGGAAATAGTTTGTTCTTCCCTTAATGTCAAAATAGTAGTTAGAGAATCCCAAGAGTATCAGAGGGAGATGAATTTTAAAGGGAAAATTAATTCTAGTTGTTCGATCGAGAAATATTACAATTCCTAGAAATTTATACTTCCTCCTTATCAAAGGAGTAGAACGTAGAACCCATAAAATTGTTTAATATGGGCTATGATATTTTTAAGGTGAGTTAAAGAAGGATTCCTAGCCTGAGATTGAGAAAAAGATAAATAAAAATAACAGATAGAGGAAAGGAATACTCTCGTAAACTCTCTTTACATTGTTCATTACATTTAATACATGTACGTGATGAAGTTTTAAATCTAATGCACAAAGACAAGGGTGTTTAGAGGCAACCAACAACCTTCATCGGAGAATGGGCTTGTTTTTTCCATCACAACCACTATGATCAATGTTGAAAAAGATGTGCTGATATCTATACAAGTTATTCCATCAATAATAGAGAATATACATTCAGATACTTATTCATCACATTCCTTCAAACAACAAATGTTTACAAGAACAATTCAAACACAACAAAAAATAACCGAAGTAGAGATGCCATTAGAAGGTACAAATGGGGAAATTATTTTATACCATGTAAATAACACATCCCTTTTTATTGTACATGTTTCCAAACATCAATGTGAACGTTTTATTACTTAATTTTATATAAGTAGATGTAATTCCTAGAATTTGTTGGATATCTATATATATAGACAACATTAATTTCAATGAGATAAACATCACTATCTGTATCATGAATCCTCCTCCATTTTTTTGTATAAGTGTAAGGAGGAAGATGAATCTTATTTAGCACCATCATCTCTAGCATTTTTATTATTACCCTATGAGAAATCATATTGGCCTCAATTTATTGAGACTAAAGAAGAATCATCTTAGATGACATATCCATTGTGAGGGAATACATAGATGTGTGTTGTGGGGAATTACCTTCTATTCCTCATAGCCAAGAGGTTAAATTTTTAATGAAACTTATACCTAGAGAATTATCATTATCCAAGACACTATATAGAATAACTATTGTGAAACTTGAGTAGTTTAATAAACAAATATATGAGAATTTGATAAAGGGTTCAAATTCCGAAGTGCTTCACCCTGGGGTGCTTCAGTCATCTTCATTAAAAATAAGGATGGGTCAATATTCCTTTGAATTGTTTTTCATGATCTCCAAAAGATCAGGATAAAGAACAAGTATCCCATGACAATAATTAATTATTATTTAGAACAACTACAATTGGAATTATACTTATAAAATGTTGATCTACATTCTGGATATTATCAAGTATGGGTGAAGAAGGGAGATATCCCCAAGATAGATTTTTGTACAAGGTATGTGAACTGTGATTTCATTGTAATTCCATTCAGATTCACTATTTCTACCGAAACATTATTGGACCTGATGAATATATTTTTTAGAGACAACCTCAACCAAATTAGTGGTATTATTTATAGAGGAAATTATAATATACTCTAAAAGTGTGTAGGATAATTAGCAGAATCTGAAAACTGTACAATTTTTTTTCAAAAGTAGATGATTTATGCAATGTATAGAAAATATGAGTTCCTGTTGAATGAAGTCTATTTCCTGGAGAATGTAATAACAAAAATGGGATATGTATTGACCCATTAATGATAGATTAAATTGAATTATAGTTTACATCAATAGATATGATAGATATTGGTAGGTTCCATGGGTTAGGTGGATATCATCCCTGATTATTGAGAAATCTATCATGATTGTCAAACCCCTTTACGATGATAAGTAATAATGTAGTCATTTTTTATTTGAAAGATGAATTAGAAGATATATTAAATTATTTGAAAAGGTGTATTCTTAATGCACCTTTACTCATACTACCCAATTGTGTATAAATTTTCATATTATTAAATGATGGCTCAATGAAGGGATTAAGATGTTTGTTAATGAAAAATGAAAAGGTGATAGAATATTCATCATGGTAGTTAAATTTACATGTATATAAATACCAAATTCATGATCTATAGTTTGATCTAGTGATCTCTGAATTTAAAATATGGAAGAAATATCCCTTTTTGAGAAGTTTAAAATATTTAGGGATCACAAAATCCTAAGGTATATATTCTCACAGAAACTGATAAATATGTACGAATGAAGATGGTAAGTGCTGATAAAAGACTATGAATTCTAAATACACTACCATCATAGGAAATAGTATAAATTGAATGTTTATATAAGTATAAACTATTTATAAATTCTATCATTGATGAGAATTGAGAGAGATCAGATTTTATTAGATTTAGAAATGATATAAATGGGATCTATAAAAGATGTAACACCATTAATTCTTACATAAATGAATATAAAACTGTCCATTTTAGAGAAAATAATGGATTCTAAAAAAGATGATGAAATAATTAAAAGAATATGGAACAATAGGAAAATAGAAATCATCAGATTACAATGTTAATTATGGAGGATTTATATGATTTGGGGCATGAATTTTTGTACCATCAAATAATGAGATGAATAAGGAGTTGATCGATGATGCACACAGTACAACCTTCTATATCCACACTTGAAGCATGAATATGTTTCGAGATCTCCAAGTGTTGTATTTCTAGGACAATATGAATAAAGAGATCATAAAATATAAATCAATGTGTTTGGTATATTAGTATGTAAAGGGTAAAGGAAAAACCTATTAATGATCATATAATTTTAATTTAGTTAAATGTTATTTTTATAGGGGTTCAAAAACTATCATTTACAAAAAATTTATTAATAATCAATAAATATTTGTTATTATTCTCAATCTGAAAATGCTAATATTTTTTAAATTGTTTGGATAAAATCATTTTTTGAATCATAAAATTGAAATTATCCAAAGGTGTGTTTTTCATAATTTGGTGTGATAATCAGATTTTTGTAAACAAATTCAATACAATATAAATGTACGGTGTGTAATATGATATCATAATGAAACACAACTGATATAATAAATACTATAATTGTTATATCCATCCAATATTTTTTTTATCTTTAATATAATGTGATTTTATGTTTAAAATATTAATTTTATAAATACATTATGAATTCTAAAAAACCAATAATACATGTTAATGTTTTAAAATCATTTTGTTTAGTGTATGACTCTCCTTCACATAAAAAATGAAATTATTTTATAAAATTTGGACCATGGATATACAAAATAATGGGATCCAGTTCCATTTGGAAGAATCCATGGGAAAATACAATGAAAAGGCTTGTGGCAGTAGTTATTTTATTATATAGAGTCCAAATCATATGTTTGAAAATTTATATAGAATTCCTGAATCATTTCCTATATAAACCCACACAATATCCCACTTCTATTTACTCAAAATAATGACACACATACCTAATATTTCACCCCATTTCATGTTTCATCCTAATGTGACCCTTATCTACCAAGAATCCACTCCCATGAATTTATAGTCACATACTCATGTATGAGTATTTTTAATTTTCCTCTTGAATAAATATTATTTATAATATTATACCTTATATTTTAATATTTTTAATGTGGTTATATTTATTTAGGTTTCTCCAGTACCAAAATTTTGATTTAAAAATGAATTGGTATGTCATTTCATCTCATCAACCCATTTTCTACATTATTAGGTTACACCCATATCCATCAAAAATTTTATTATGATTTCTATTACAAAGTAGTTATTTATTGAATACCATACCCATTTTATATCATGGGTGTTCAAATTTATACTTGTATACTTATTTTAACTAGGAGTAACATGTTGGTATAACAAAATCGTTGATCATGGAATAAGATGTGATGATGAATGAATCAATGTTATATGATATATGTATAACAATTAAGCACGGGAATGAAATAAAACATATGGTATGCCCCTAATTATATAGCTATATAATTCTTTGTAAAATGTTTAGTCTCTTGAGCCATAATGTTGGGACATGGACTGAACCTGATTACATTATGAGACCTTTTCAATTACGATGTCTAGATAGTTAGCCTTGACCTATTTTTATAATGATGTTTTTATGATGTTTCTATTATGTTATCATGTTATATTATCCCTCGATGTTAATTTTTATGATTCCCACCCCTTTTATATCCCACCGACATGACCATTTTATAAGATGTACTACTTCTTATACCATGTTTATTCCATTTCTAGTATTTATAGATCTCCCATTTCTTATGTATTTCCCCAGTTTATCACATATAGTTTTATGTATGATCTTAATAAAGAAGATATCAAAAAAGATGTGGTTTTTTTTGTTTTGTTGTTGTTATGTATTGTACCCAATTCCTTTAGAGACTATATTTCACAATCCTCCATTTTTTATTAAGTGTAATATTATGTAATAAATCATACATTAATGTGTAACCAAGAGAAGGGTCATTATAGGATATATATATATATATAATTGTAAAATTGAAGTGTGATGATGTTACTATGGAATTATTTGGGTGTCTAGAGGATACCGTAGATGAATGATGATATTTTGTTGATTTTGAAGTGGCTAACAAAAGTATCCCATTTATTGCATGCATGAGAGGCATTCTAAATATAACTGTTGAGATATTTTAATGATGAGGAAATAGTACATCATTATGGGGTGCCATGGAGTATAATTTTGTACCATAATTCACATATAACTTGTCACATATAAAAGGGATTATAAAATGATCTTAGTAAACAGTTTATATTGAGTATGTAATTCCACCCCTATATATTTGGTCAGTCAGAATGTAATATAAATTCCTTAAAAGATATTCCATGACAATGTTTTCATGAATTAAATGGGTCTTTTGTGAATCAATTGCCACTAATTGAGTTCATATATAATAATAGTTACCAAGAAACTATTTAGATAGAATCAAACACAGATTTTTATGGTTATCTATGAATATCAAATATATGATCGATGTAGGTAGTTGAGTCAATGTTATTTAAACAAATTATCATGGAGGAGATGTTGGTGAAAGTTTAGAGGACTCAGAAAATATTGGATATAGCTCAGAGATGATGGATGTTGTATACTAATAAACATCCAAAACCCCTATAGTGTATTCATAGTTATCATGCATTCTTTTGGTTTTCTCATAGGTTGGGTCACCATAGGATACAACGATAGTGAGAGATGAAACCATGTTTTATTAGATCATTTGAGGTTGTGGAATGATTCTTGATGGGGGTGTACCAATTGGATGTTCCATATTGATATAGTGTTATGAAATATGTTTTCCATGTGTCATATATTTGGTGGTATCACCCAAACCCAACTCATGTGATCAATGTATATGATGTTGAGATTGTGAATAATGATTCCATTATAGAGAATCTGATATGTGTGTTGGATCATAAGGAGATTGTTTTTGGGGGAAGGACCATGCCAATAGTTTGTGTATTCTGGAAACATGGACATGTTCTGGATGAAACATGGGGGAGAAAATATGATATCTAGGTTCATTGTACTTATATATTTCCTTAGAATCTTATAGGTGATGAGAGTATTAATTGAGGATGATTTGTAATAAGGTGGAGAGATTATAAGGATCTAACATTTTATAGATACTAATAATTCTCATTTACTGGTACACTATTTCCATGTATTTACTATTTATTGTTTGGGTTTTATCGTGGGTGTGTTTTGGTGAAATTTGAAATTTTTTGGATGAGATTGTGTATGTTCAAAATTGGTGCACATTTTTCCCAAACCATGCACACTACCCTAGGAAACTGTAAAACATTGAATAGTGAGGGATTATGTGGTGGGAACAGAAATTTTCATACCATTCAACCCTTTGGTGTAACCGTTAAATCCCCTATATGTGGAGAAAAATTAAGGCAAATCAATTTTTCAAATCATGCTCCCCTACCCATAAAACCATGTGTGTAGGTAAAATAACTCTGAAAATATGTTTTATAATTCCAAAACTCCCCAAAAATCACCCACTGTTGAATCAACTCATCCCTAAATCATTAATCCAATTTTTTTGTGGATTTTCAATGAATTCGTAGTGCTATCAAATGTGGTTAATAATGAATTAAAGGTCTGATTGATCGGTTTATAAATTTCCGGGTAGGTGGGTTCTTCTAGATTATGTTTTTCTCTATATTTTATCCTAGTCCAAATAGTAGGGTGTTGATTTCCTACACTTGTTAATGTTTTTAGATATAGTTATGATGGATCATAATTCATTTGGTCATGTATATTGGGTGGATCAAGATCTTGTTCGTCTTCATTATGTAAGTAGTTCTACTTCAATTGGGGATTTCTGTGGAAGATCATGTGTTATTGTTTTTGATTTAGGTGGTCTAAATTCTATTCCCAAAGACTTGATTTTAATTTCTTATATGTATTTTTAGATTTCAATTAGGACATCTGCCGGTTGAATCTTTAATTTCATAACCTAATTGATTATTTTATTTATGTAATCAACGAATTAAATTAAATAATTAGGTATTAATTAATGGA
This sequence comes from Viscum album, assembly GCA_963277665.1. Lineage (NCBI taxonomy): Eukaryota > Viridiplantae > Streptophyta > Magnoliopsida > Santalales > Viscaceae > Viscum > Viscum album. The sequence goes on from OY728150.1 coordinate 701,864,926, forward strand.
ATGAGTGATTTTGCAAACAAGGAGGTTTTTGTATTACCAAACTAATAGATTAATTAGATTATAAATTAATTTAAAATGGGATTGAATGATTTTTTGTAACCTAAATAAACAAATGGGTTATATTATTAAATAATGATTGATGTTTTAATACTGAATTGTGCATACTATTCCAAGTGATTACACTATTGAACCAAGATTTGTTTTGATAATTGAATGTTATCCATAATGTGAAATGAGGTAAGGGTGTTAATTTTGATCTAACATGATTTTTTTGATTGATGTGATGTATGTGTGATTAATTTAGATGTGAGTGTGGGATAGGGACTGATGCACTAAATACCCCAATATGATAAATGAGTGTGGGAAAGGTGTTGATGCATCAATTACCCACATGATATTATTTTTTATGGTACAATGACTGATGATCAAAATAAAAATTTGTGATAAAGAGTATGAGATATGGATAAAGGATCCAAAATACCATGTAAAATTGAGTTTTTGGATAGTGACTAAAGCGCCAAATACACAAGTGGGATTAGATACAACGCTCTACAGACATGAGTTATTCATTGGACGATTGTTCCAATTGGCCGTTATAAAATTGAAATTACTTGATAAATAATAATCCTATTATTATGATATGTGGTTTCAATTGGGGATAGTTTAATCGCATCCATGGGTTGAAGCGGGTTTTGTGGGTCTAGTTTTCCGCATGATCAATAGGGTTTATGTTCTTAAATAAACAATAATTTAATATATCTGATCTATTCACAATATTTCTTAAATTTTACTCTTTATACAACAATAAACACTGACAATGACTAGTTTATTTAATATTCCATTAGTGAGGCCTTATGAGGTCCTCGGATGGAACAAATTAGTGCACCAGTTTGTGTTACCTTGGACCAGATGTAAAACTATCCTAGACTACTATTATACATAATTAAAGGATGAAAAGCAATAATTTTTATTTCAAGATGGGGTCCTTGTAGGACCTAGCCCCAAATACAATATGTTAGTGCTTCAATATAATAATAATGGGTTCCTACAATTTTAAATGTTTAAATATTTAATTTTATAAAACCATTATCTTGATTATAAATATTTTTTCTATGCTACTTTGATAATAACAACCATAATATAGGGACATATTAATTTATTTTAGGGTAATACATTATTGTAATTACATGTGTGGATTTTTGTGTAGTTACCTTAATCAATATTACACATATATTATGAAATGATTGAAATGAGAGTTCTAGTTTGACTCTTTTAATAGGCGTTATGGTGAAATAGGGTATGTGGTTTTATTGGATAAATACAAATTTAAAACTAATTCACCCCTACCACTCACTCAATATAATATATCCTAGCATAACAATAATTAGTATTAGTTCTACCATGACACCATTGAATGAATCAAAGAAAAATCGGATATGAGGTCTGTGAGATTATTCTTCAAATTTCATGATGTCGTGAAGAATCAAATATTATGTGTTCTATTAATTATATTTATATATATTCTAACTCTCTGTATAATATTTATAATAGTGATACGATGAACTTATTGAAGTAATACCTATTATAAATATTGTAAAATAAATTAGTTTGACCATTCAATAATCATGATAAATATAATTCATATGTGTAAGAAAATGATCTGATTGTATGACCAACTAACAATGAGATAAAATACTTATCAACTCATGAAATTTCAAAGTCCTTAATTTAAATAAGGGGTATCCTTTATTATTTTTTAAAATATAAGATATAAATACCATGTTAATGTATGGAATAACACATTTATGTGTATTTAAAAGAATGATTTATTACTGTATATAATTTAATTTAATAAAAATATTTTAGTGAAATAATAATGTTTATTTGTTCTATATTAAGAATCATAAATCTTGAAAGTGAATTTGAATGTTTTATGAAATATCATGACAATAATTTTTTATATGTTATAAATTATGCAAGAACGTATGATCTAGATGTGTTCATAACATATTACATGAATATTTTTTCTATATTAAGAATCATGCATTGGGAATCCCCTAAAAATCAATCAAAGAACCCTTAATGCTGAGATTGGATTGTATGTGAGAGTCATGGTGGAGGTTGACATTACAGACAAGCTCCCAGAGACCATAATTTTCAATGAAAATGGATTTAAAACTGAGGTCTGAACAGAATATGAACGCATGCCTCTTTATTGTGAGTTGTGTAAGATTGTAGGACACTCATTTATCAAATTTAGGATCATCAAGAAGCAGTTTTCTTAGCTGAATGATGATCGTTGGATGGAAGTATGTAAGCCGAAAAATAAAATGGCCGAGAACCCTCATGAAGTATCCAAGAAGAAACTGGAAACATGGATGAAGAAGCCCACTTTTCTGGGAGAAAACATAGGCAAAAATGGGTGGACATGGTTGAAATTGAGGAATATATGGAGGCTGACCTGCTCATTTCAGAAGAAATTGAACTGATGGTCCTGGATGCTTGTAAACAAGCTCAAACTCCTACAGTCCTAGTATCTGCTGCTTATATTAAGGTCTCAAAATTCTCCAATGGTGATCTCAAAGAAGACAATATTGGAAAGAATCAGGACTTGAACTGCCAACATGAGTTTTCTGAGGATTTGGAAGGTGTTGGGAAGCTGGTTGATGGTTTGTCGGACTGTGTGACTCGGGTGCATGGCTAGTGCATGCCTCTAGAAATGGCAGATCAGTTTGCATTTCCTTTAATTACTGTTATTTCGGCTATGCTGGACAAAACATCTGGTACCCCTATTACAAATTCTTCAAATTCTACTATAATGATTAAACAGAATAGGGGTGCTACAACTCAAAAAATTAATGAAACCAGCTCTTTTTTAGCTCCATTAGATAACAATTCCAATGGTGCTCATCAAGAAGACCTCCATCTAAGTAGAGAACATACACTAACTTTGCACTCACAGTTTTCTCCCAATAAGAATACTTCATCCAATATGGATTATCAAAAAAAATTCCAAAAGGAGTGGACTTGCAGCCCACTGGACATGACCATATTACCCATAAAGTCACTCCTCCATCGACATCAAAGGTTAAGCAATAATTTTCCACCAGAAATTCTGGAAACACCAAAAAAAATTCAGATCATTCCTCTTACAGGTACTGTTAAAGAAATTCTTGTGTCTCATATGATTGAACAGGTTAAACAATCCATTCAGCCTCTTTCCCAAAGTATCATTAGATCACAAAGGAAGAGGGTCTCATGAGGATCCAAAAATAAGAAAGGGATCTCTGGCTCCAAGAAAAGGTCTTAATGGATTGCATATTTTGGAACTGTCAGGGCATTGTAAGCCCTGCCACTTTTCTACGCATAATAGACTTATTTTGATGCACAAGCCTAAAATTTATTCTATTGCTAAACCAAAAATCAATTTCTCTTTAAAGTTTACCATTTATGTGCTTGTGGTTATAACTATCTAGGTTCTTGAAAAACTGGGTCATCTATTGAATCTTTGTGGATGTTTTACCATGACTATTTACAAATGATTGTGTTTTATCTTCTATGGAGAAAATGATAACCTTCCAATTTTCTCTTGATGGTAGGAAAAATAATTTTATGATGATATATGCCAAAAATAGATATCAAGATCGCAGGTACCTTTGGAAAGATCTTGTTGATTCCTCCCTTAACAGTCATGATCCGTGGTTTGTGTTAGGTGATTTCAATTCTATACTTCCATCCAGTGAAAAAAATGGTCTTTCTGTCTCCTCCATTTCTTCGATATAATTTAGAAGTGCTATTGATAATTGAAATCTCTTTGATACCAATCTCACTGGCTCCAGGTACACTTGGTACAGAAGACACTACAACAGGGTTGTTGCTAGCAAACTGGATAGAGCATTTGCTAACTCTTAGGCTCTCGACTATTGGGACACCATCTCTAGCATCACCTTACCCAAGATTAATTCTGATCATCATCCTATCCTAGTCAGTCTGAGATCTAAAAATTTGAAAACCATTCATCCTTTTAGATTTAACAATGCTTGGTCTTCTGACTTAGATTTCTCTACTATCAAAAAAATTGCTGGGAGTCTATGAGCCATCACAAAGATTCTTTTGCCTGGATTACCAAATTAAAGCACCTAAAACAATGCTCTAAGGGTTGGTGTAATGAAAAATAAAATCACATGGATAATTAAATATCTATTCTTGAAAAAGAGCTACCCCAAATTCATAAAAACTCTACTTACTCTGATTTTTCTACTAACCCGCACGATGAAGTCAACACTGCTCTCAAACTGAACTCTCTCCTTGTTCTAAAAGACAACATCAGTAAACAAATATTTAAAGAAAAATTTATTTTGTATGATGAGAGAAATAATATTTTTTATAACTCTTTTCAAATAATGAGGAATGTTTTTCACCCCCTTTCCTTCCTCAAAGACAATGCCAACCTTCTGGAAACAGAGGAGGCTATTACTACCCATGTGGTCAGCTACATTGAAAATATTTTTGATGGCCCAAAAATTAATATAAACCTTTTCCCTGTGGTCATTACAATTATGGTGAATGAAGAGGATAACCTCTCTCTTCTATGTATCCCTCTTGACCAAGAAGTCAAAAGATAGTGTCTGCAGCCTTAACCCAGATAGTGCTCCGGGCCCTTCTTTATTTTTTTGGTTTTAATAATGGTTTTTTTCAACATAACTGGAATTTCATTAATAAAGATGTGTGCAACCTTGTGAAATAATTCTTCTCTAATTGGGTTCTCCCTAATGATCTGAATGCTCAATTCCTTACTTTAATTCCTAAAGTTGACAATTCTTCTAAAATTAATCTTTTCCGGACCATTGCACTTATTAACTCTCTCTATAAAATTATCACTAAACTGGTAGCCAACAAAATTTCTTATCTTTTCCAAAAAATTATTTCATGGAATCAATTTGGTTTTATAAAAGTAATAATGATTCATGATTGGATTTTTCTTGCTTCGGAATGCACCAAATATTTAAACAAAGCTAACAGAGGAGGTAATGTTGCCATTAAAATTGATATTAAGAAATACTTTGACACCTTTGACTGGAGTCTTATATTCAAAGTTTTGGAGGCCTTTGGTTTCAGTGATATTTTCATTATTAGAATCTATTCCTTGTTCAATTCAGCCTCTATTTATGTTCTGGATAATGGATCTCCTAAGGGTTATTTTAAATGTACCAAGGGTGTCAGACAAGGGGATCCTTTATCTGCGCTCATTTTTTCATAGCCGAATATTATCTTATTAGGCTTCTCACAAACCTGGTTAATTAGAAGAAACTTAAAACTATTTAGGCGGATAGAAACTTAAGTGTGCCTACACATATTTTTTATGCCGATGACATCATTCTTTTCTTAAAAGGTGATAAAAAAATATTCAAAATCTTAAAAAGGCCTTGACCCATTATGAAGATATCTCTATTCAACCTATTAGCTGGGGGAAATCTTTTGTTTTCTTTGGGAAAATTTTTCCCCTAATAGAAAAAATGGCATCGTCAATTGTCTTAATATCAATGATGGATTATTCCCTTCATCTATCTTGGGATGCCTATTTTTTGGGGAAGGCATAAAGCTATATTTTTTTCCTCCGTTGATGATCAAATGGTCAGCAAGCACTCCTCCTAGAAGGGAGAATCCCTCTCTATAGCGGGAAGGATCTGTTTGGTGAAATATACTATTGTGTCAAAGTTGGTCTACTCTCTGATGATATATAAAAGGCCAATTGGTCTTTTAAAAAAATGAATGTCTTCATCAAGAACTTTATTTGGACTGGTAGCATTCTTGAAAGGAAACATGTGACTATTCTGTGGGATACCTATTGCAAACCATTAGATAAAGTGGGTATAAGTATTAAAAATATTCGGAACTTTAATGATTCTCTACAATATAGGATCACCTGGAGATTGATTAATAAAAACTCTGATTCCATCACTTTCCTTTAAATCAGATTTAAGGACAAACTTAGGAAAGGCAATTTGAACGATGTCCAATAGTCCATCTGGACCTCCATTAAACATTCATATTCTCAACTTATGGCTAACTCTATGTTTATGGTTAGTGTAGACTCTTCCATTAGTTTTTTGTTAGATAACTGGACTGGATATCCTCGCATCACAAAATTACCTACTAACTCCATTTCGGTTAACACAAATTGTACTGTTAAAGATATCATGCTATCTGTTGGTTAAGACCTGCCCAATAACATCATTAACATTATTGATAATTATCCCTATGCTAATGATGATTTTCTTATTTGGGAACCTGATCCGAATGAGATCATTGACTCAAAACAATTTTACAATCATAACTTTTCTAATCCGGATCATAGATTTGTTTGGTTAAATTTCATTAATAAGAACTGGATTAAGCCCTCGAGACTTAATCTTGTCTGGCGTATTTCCCATAATAGTGTTCCCATGGAGGTTTGTCTTCACTCTTTTAGAATACAAATTTTATTCTAAATGTCATTTTTTCCATCAGCATAGGGAAGATGGTAACCATCTATTTTGTCCTGTGCTATAACTTCATCGCTTTGGAATTATATTACTGATTTTTTTGGCTGAATATGGTTACATTATAACTCAATTAGTACTCAAATAAAGTATTTTGTGGATCTAGATTCTTCACAGAAAATCAAAAATCTCTTCTTAGCAATAGTGGTGGAGCTTCTATACGTGATATGGTATGATCAGAATGACATTATTCAAAACAACTACTCATTAAACATTAATGCAGGTCATACGCGAATCCGAATGGCTATCAGGGATGCTGATTATATTCAAAAATCCTATTGTGAAAACTTGGTTGGTGATTTTGAGATTCTTCGTCAGCTTAGAGTTAATGGTATATACAGGCAACCGAAGCGCTCCTTTGAAGTTTTCTAGAAAAACCTGCTTCCCGGATGGATTAAAGTAAATGTTGATGGAGCTTCCAAAGGAAATTCAGGACCTGCTGGTTATGGAGTGATATTTTGGGATTCTAATGGGAGATTCCATGGATTCTTCTTGAGTAACTATGGTACGACATCGTCCTTGCAGGAGGAAAATGATGGTTGTGATTCACGATGTGGACTTCATCAGGAAAAAGGGCTGGAACAACATCTGGATCGAAAGAAACTCATTCACTATTGATCAAGCTATATAAAATGGGGAATTACATTTAGCCTGGCCTCTCACTACTATCTGGATGAGATGCCTAGACTCTCTCATGGAAATTAACTACATTGCGACACACACCTTTCTAGAGGAAAACAAGGATGCTGACAGTCTGGCTAATATGGGTATCAACCATGATCTCACATGGAGGGAGGCTCTACCTGTAGAGCTTCTTTCTCTTCATGAAAGGGATTGTAAAAAAGTCCCTTACATCAGAATCATGTAACCCCCCTTTCTATTTTTAATAATAAATCGTGTCTTGGTCCTTGACTGAGACACCACCTGTTTTAAAATAAACAATCTCAGGGACTATATGTTATGAATTGAATATTTTAATAAATAAATTATTTAATGGATGATCATTATTAAAATAGCCAATATTTAATACAAATAATAGCCCATAATTATAATATGAAAATCTTACGATGGGAAAAAATATCAGTACCATTTTTTCTAGAAAACAATAATCCCAACTAATTTTTTTTGTAAATGAATAATGTATATTTCAAATATAACTACATATAAAATGTTTATGGAAATTTATGATTAACTCAACTCTACAATAATGTAATATTTAAATGTAAAAATAATCCATCCCTTAAAAAAGGGAATAAATAATTGTTCAAATGAACAAAAATAGTTATCAAATAAGTTTGATTATCCTATTTTTAGAATCCGTATGATATTTTTTTTGAAATGGATGGTTTTCTTAAATATTTGAGAACAATGTAGTTTATTTTTTATATAACATTGAAAAAAAATCAATGAAAAATTAATCATTTATAAATGTTTATCATGTATAATTTAAGGAAAGGTACATAGAATAAGAATCCAAGAATTATTTCCAAGAACATGGTTGGATGATTGGAGATTTTTTTGGAAAATTCAATTGGATGGATTACTATGGATATGAATTATTTTTTAATTCTATGAAGTTTATATTTAAATGGTATCTTTGATTATGTTAACAAATTATGATATTAATATAATAAAATATTATTCAACCTAGGAAAAAACTATAGGACAAATTTAAAAATATTATTACATAAGACCACTATGGATGATGTTTTACCATGAAGAGGATGGATCATCATTTCAAGATGTAAACAAAAAAATATTGTTTAAAATAATATATGTTTATGGGTACCAATAATGTAATTTTCCATCTGAAAGTAATTTATTACATCTATGGTAGAAACAAAATGTTTGATTTAGTTGAATATATCACATAAATGTAAGTCCATAATCAAGGATATTTTTAAAATGAATATGACATAAATATTTCTAATATCCCACAATGAAAAAACAATCATGATGAAGATGTTTCGAATGAATGAATGATATTTTTTCAATCCAAATTTCAAAAAATAAAACTATATATTTTATAATTAAAATATTTTACCTTCAAATGTGAACTATATAATTTAAAATGATGAATTTTAATTCTACGAGGGGATGAGAAACTTTTATGACATGAGAGTTCATGAGGAATATTATTAACGGTAAAGGTAAAATGAACACATTTGAAATAATTTTTGAGTAATTTTTCCTTCCACAGAGAAAATGTTGATGAAATTACATCTTTTATAAAATGATTTATTTTTTTTATATTAGAAAAATGGGAGAAAATTACTCAAAATTTTAATATATAAAGAATAATGGATTCCTTGATGAATATGATTAATTATTAATATATAGTGAAAATTGAAATCATGATTATTTCTCCCCAAGAATGGATTGAAAATGAATGGGTATGTATATGAGAGTAAACTATTGGCATTGTAATTATTAATAATAAACCATGATGTTTGACATTATTATAATACCCAGGGTTTCAAATTTTTTATATTCCATGTTTATAATATAATATGATTTTTAGGATTAGAATCTAGAAGGTGATAATGCTGTAAAAATGGAAAAAAGATGAGTTGATTCATTTATCGTATAATACTATATTTTTTTATCTTTAAGATATCATTGTTGGAATGATATGTCATTGATAAATACATACTTTATCAGTATCCAATGAGTGTTATATGTCTTAAAATCATTTAATATTTATTATTTCAATTGAATTGTATTTTTGATAAATTTTCTTCTAATGTTTCATTGAATATATATGTCTTTATATTCTTCATTACATTCATTTTTACTGAGATAAAATATAATTTTATGATGAACATGATAAAATTATTAGTGAAAATTATACAATTTATATTTAGAGTATAAATGGATGATTCTTAAAAATAAACCCATTTTTTGTTTTGAATTTTTAAATTTTATTTTCATCACGTCCAAATTATTTAATTTTTACAATATCATTAATATCATTATGAAAATATCAAAAAAACAATATGGGGATTTATTTTTTAGTATGAATCATATTGTTATATTTAAATCATAGTATTATAAATTCTATTGTTAGTTTTTTTCCAATATGCATGAATCATGAGAATCAAAGAAAAAAAATCTATATAATGTAGAATTATGGGAAATGAAACCATCCTATCACATTTTTTATTAACAATAATGGGGGGAGAGACAGAGTAAAATTAAAAAATTCACATTGACACACATTTCCTATATTAGTATTGATAAAAATCCAAAGGGGCTAATCTATAGAGAAATTAATTATATGAATTGAACACATAATAAATTAAATTTTCAATATATTTTATTAATCTAATGGTGGGATTGAGAGAGAAAAAAAATTGAGGAAGTACACATTGAAATGAACCTGGTAGTTAATTATATTTTCCATAAATAATAATCCTAGTTATAATAAAAAGGAAAATTTTCATTAGATAATAATATATTAGAATATATATTTATTACCAAGTCAGAATAAAGAGAAGAAATTAGATGTTCCCAAATAGTGTTTCCATTATTCATTGAGTTGTGACAATGCATGAGGATTAAATAAAAAAATACTAATATTATATGTATTTTTTAGTCTTTATTCTTAAGATAATTATAGTAGAACGATTCCACTACATATTATTTGATATCCATTAAAATATTTAAATGGATAAATATTTTTTTGAAATATTCCATATAATTGTATAACACAATGAACATACAATAAGAAAAGGTATTGGTTTTGTGAAATATTACATGTTTTCTATAATTTTTGTAATATTAAATATCTTGGATGATTTAAGTTGAGTAGGATATCTATGATGTTCCATAATATGAATTATTATATGGTTAATAATAAAGTCACATAAGAAATATAATTATATTATTTTTGAGAAATCTAAAATATGTGTTGATGAAGTGGAAGGTGAATTAAAATACTATATTGAATCCTTTCATCATTTAGAATACTAAAATTTATTATTCTATTAATATAGGTACATTTGATTGTGATATGTACTTTTTGGTGAATCTTATAATTCTATGTCTCAGATTCATGAATTTTAGAAAAGGACATATCCACTATTTCATGTATGTGACCATCCAAGATTAGAAGGCATGTGTTAATGTTATAATTTTATTAGGGTCTTTGTATGAAAGACTCATTTATATATATATATATATATATATATATATTACAGTATCATGTATAGATAATTAGATGTGTAAGGGTATTTCTTTGTTGGAGACTCTTGAAATATTGAACAAGAATAAAATAATAAAGGTACACATCTCAATATCAAAGGGTCCACAAGACCATGAGGAATATAAACTGTAAATGTGTTATGAAAAAAGTTATATTAAAGTAAATACATCATTTTTGACCCTCCTTTTCGTCACATTGTCTAAAAGAATGTAAAGGCAAATGACTTAGCACAAAGTGATTCATCCTTTGAAGAAAACATAATAAATCGACAAATTAATGAAAAAGGAGTCAAAGGACCTAGGGTCGCGCAAGTTCCCTTACTGTCACGCAAGTATACTTTCATGCCACCTAATGGTCATGCAAGTGACTTGTGCACCCTAGGTGAAACCCCCTCGGGGTATTCTCCAGCCTATAAATACCCCCGGTGGGCCCCCCATTTCAGGAGGAATTTTTCTAGAATTCAGATATAGAGCTCTGAACGCCCAATTCTCTTCTTCAGGTCTTTAGAACACTTCTAAGGTAATTCTTTACATAGAATGGAAGGTCTAAACAAGAGGAGTAAGGTCTAAGTGTTATAATTCACCAACACTTGTGTGCCTAAGTGTTTTACCCTTAAGGGAAATGAACACACTTGTGCGCCGCCCTACTTCTTCATTAAAATTTGTGCGCCCCTCTTCTAGAAGTACCTCAGGATAATTCTAAAGGCTTTGGTCAAGGATCTCCCAATTATTACCCTACTGGTTAACAATCGTGCAAGTACCCATGTGCCGCACAAGTATACCTGCGCGACCAGGGACTTGCGCGCCCACGTAGTACCTGCGCGCCTACCAGGACTTGCGCGCCCCTATCTTTTTTGGTGTCTTTCCTGCCCATTTCACCCCTCTTATGACATTCCACCTCTCCTATCCAAGATTCAGTCTTCAAGACACTCTTGAAAGACATTTATGGCATGATTTCTTGATTTAACTTCCTTATCTAAAAGGAACTCCATGGAACATCTCTCAAAACCTAGTGATTTACACATCTTTATGTCACTAAAATTAGAGATTTCATTCATTCAACCTCATCCTTTAAGATGAGAGAACCCTATTCATGGGAATCCTCCTTAGGAGTAAGCCCCAAGTCCTCATTAATCTGGGCCTCCTTTTCAAGAGTAAGCCCCAGTCATAATTTCCATTAATCTAGGCCTCCTTTTTTAGGAGTAAGCCCCAGTCCAAGTTCTCTTAATTGGGCCTCCTTCTCAGGAGTAATCCCCAAGACCCCTAATTTGGGAATCCTCCTCAAGAGTAAGCCCCAACTATAATTCCTTTAACCCGGGCTTCCTTTTCAGGAATAAGCCCCAGTCTTAAAGTTCCAAAATATGGGCATCCTCCTCAGGAGTAATCCCCAACCATAATTCCATTAACCCGAGCCTCCTTTTCAAGAGTAAGCCCCAGTCTCAAATATGGGCATCCTCTTCAGGAGTAAGCCCCAAGTCCCTTAATTTTTCAGGTCCCTTAACCTGAGCCTTCTTCTCAGGAGTAAGCCCCAGCCTTAATCTCTCTTAACCAGTCTTAATTTCCTTTTGATCTGGGCTTCCTTCTCATGAGTAAAACCCAATCATAAGTCCCCTCCTAAGTTGGGAATCTTCCTTAGGAGTAAGTCCCAAGATTAGAGTATCCAAATCTCCATGAAGCACATATACCTTTATGGACCCTGTTCCTAGATTTATTCTCTGAAGTAAATATTAACCCTCATCTATTAGGCTGTCATACACACATAAGCCCCACATCATTGCATCTTTCATGGCACAATTTTCTGATTTCACCAATACCTCTTGTTTCTCACACCGATCATGACTCACATGAGCTTAGAGTGTAAAAGTAATCATGAAATATTTCTTTGACCCATCAATCATGCATAAACATCATACTCCCTTACTCGAACTATGCGGGTTCTGATTCCTTTTCCGAAAACAAAGGATACGTAGGTAGCCCATCTGCGGGTACGATCCCAACTTTTACATAATCCATGTCCTTCTGAATGATAATAAACTTCAAGTGCCCCACTGAGTGGCTTTAAAACCAGCATGGTCATCATAATGACAAAGATACTTTTATGTATCAAAGGATACCATTGAATAAGAATCTATAACAAATATAAATGATTCTCTATTAATGAAGAACCTCGAATACATATAAAAGATTCTTTAAATTTCCTACATATCAATCATTGATTTTCAGATATAAAGGAAATCTCATTTTGTACTTGGTAATGTAATAAGGATTCACGAACATTACTTAAATCTATAAAGAGAGTCCCAGAGTAGACAATAATTCCCCTAAAAAAGGTGTGAGGAGTCCGACCTCCCATCCTCTTCACCAATGCAAATTACTAAGCCTCATCAATCAACAACTAATGAGCACCTACCTTTGGAAAGTAGGTTCAAATGGATATGGAATCATTGGATGTTTCCGGTTCTATGAACAAACCCGTTAGAAATAGCTTGGAATGTTTGAATCTTAAATCAATGAGATCATCCCCCATTCGAGGGGGAAACAATCATATATGTATATCAATATGGCATACAAGATATGATAAAAGGTTCTCATAGTTTAAGGAATTCAATAATTCCTCGAGTCAACCTATATATGAAATTGTTATCAATAATATATCAAATGGTCAATAAATAAGGTCTACATTATGGAGTTATAATATTTTACCATTCCATACTAGTCTACGTAATGGTATTCAACATGGAAACTAATTTTCACAAGGTATCACATAATAATAACCAAATAAATTATATTTAAAAATTAAAAACTAAGAAAAAATGTGAGATATCTAATGTTTAATGTCAGATGATTTTAGGAAATAATTCAAAGATTAAACATCATGATGCTTCATCCATGTAAAATGTGATCCAAGATACTAGTTTTGTGGAATCATAAATATTAACATAAACAATTTATCTAGAAAAAAGAAGATGATCATGTTTTTAAAAAGTATAAAGATAAACTATCAGTAGAAACCTATTTTATATATTGATATATGGCCAATATATGATGATATGTTTTTTCAACAGTGAATGATGAAGATAATGTTGTCAGAGGTACTCATGTTTCAATTTCACTCACTAATAGTAATATACTTAAGTAGAATAAACTATTATTCTATATATAAAATTGAAAAATGATTCTAGGATAAAAATACCTTATAATGAAAAGATGATTCTTATATTATGAGAATAGTCATACCAAATCAGATTATTGAATGTGACTACTGTTATGAGGAATGAATAATATGGGGGTCATAGAGATTTGAGAGAAAAATAATTTTGATATCAAAATTATATTAAAATACTTTGTAATAAGAATATATTTTCTGTGGTTAATCTGAATGAATCATGAATAAATATTAACATGTATAATTTATAAATATTTATTAATGGGGTTTAAAATCCAATGAAAAAAATATCCATAAGATATGTAGAATATATATATATATATATATAGAATAAGGAGAAGAAGAGAATATTTATTGAATATAGTGAACCAATATTTTTTCCATATTATCTATTATTTCAAAGAAAAAATGGGATTAAACACAATTTCAAAATTTTGGCCTAATGAGTTGAAGTTGGAGGATGGAGAAAGAGATAGAGAGAGAGAGAGAATATATGGATTAAATCTGGTAATTTTCATTCTGGAGGAATATGAAGAATATTTTGAATATTGAAATATTATTGTATATTATAGAATACCCAATAATGATAGCATATGATATATCTATATCATATGTACGGAATAAGATAATGATGATTATGAATTATTGATAACCCTAGAAGATGAAAAAATACATATTTTCAATGATGGAAATGTTCCTATTCTATAGAAAATCATACATCAAATAGGTTCATGCCAAATATTATATTTGAATAGAGATGCATATTTTTTATAGAGAATTGGTAAAACAGTTTATTGATTTTTTATTTCATATTATTAATTAGAATTGAACATGATTATGGATATATTGTTACCAAAAATTAAAAAATAAATTCAGATATAAGAATGGTGCAGGAGGGATAATAACTAATATACACCGAGGATATAGTCATATATCTTGGTGGAAAAATGAATTAATATTAACAAGATTACATTATTTTTTATTTAATTATATATATTTCATACATAATATAAATTGTGTGAGTAAAGGATGAGTGGTCTATTTACAGAATGGGTGAGATTATGAGAGATGGAAAACCATATTCATTATCATAACAATGTTCACACTTATTGATGACATATATCTATGGGAAGATTTTTTTTCTAGTTGAATAATAAATGTCTCTAATGAAATAATCATTTTAAGGTTTACGAGAAAATTGGATTAAAAATTTCATGTATAAGAACATAACAGAGAAAAATTGGATTGAGATAACTTTATAGAGTTATTTTGTGATCTCTTAGTAATATATCATAACAATATATGAAAATGGAATTATTTATTACCAAACAAATGAACATAATTATATATTTTAAAAAAATTAATACCAAACCACCTAGTATTTATATAAAGTATCCACTATATTATTTTAGATCATAAAATTCATTAAATTGACATTCTTGATCCAAAATAATACTAGTGGTGAGCCACTAATTTCTTACTGTTATGTCACTAGATTTACAAAGGTGAGGTAACTGGTTCAAAATCACTAATTTCACCAAATCCCTATATCCACTTCTACATCAACCACTAACTCTTTACTAATTGATATCATAATAAATTTTAAATGGATATTAAAAAATCTTAATAATTCATGAGCTGATATTAAAATTGATAAGATACAAAATTTTAACACTTGTTAAATTCCACAATATCGATTTTCTTTTCCCTAATAAGCATAAATAACATATATAAGGAATAAAATTTGGCCACAATTATTTATTTTTTATATCCCAAAATTATTATTTTCGTCTAATTTCTCATTCATCCCAAAGAAATACATGGAATGAAGAAATATACCATTAAAAAATATCAATGTAATTAATTATTTATGTAAAGACCCGTAAATTTAAAGGAAATTTTGTTTTTCTTAATTTTCATTGGAATTTTACAAGAACGTAGTTTCTGACGGCGCCTGATTCCGAGGCCCGGTGTGCCCAGAATCATTTTCCGAAGTTTGGCTCGGGTACGTTCAGTGAACGGACGAGCGGGTTTTTCTAACTTTTGAACCGGTGCCCGGAATCGAATTCTGAGGGCACCGATGAAATCGCAGCGCCGGTATTCGCTTAGAAACGCCTCTTCCGGAGTTGCGTTTGCTCGGGTTTGGTTTTTAATTTTCGGGCTTAAAGTTAAGAAATAAAATAATTTTGCGATAACTTTATTTTATTTCACTTATGCCACTTGGAAGCCACTTGAAGCCACTTAAAGGCGGCTTGAACTGAGTTGAACTGGATAGGATGCTATCCAGAAATATCCTACCCCCTTTGTAGGATATTTGTGAGGTGGGGCCCGCACGAGCCCCGCCGTTTCTTTCCGCTAAGAAACACACCCGTGAAAACCCGTCTTAATGAAAGTCAACCGACGCGTTTTCCAAATTCTTAACAGACCATTTAAATGAGCTGTTTCTTTCATGAATTAAATGGGCTGTTTCTTTCGTGAATTAAATGGCCTGTTTCTTTCGTTGAATTAATTCAACGAATTAATTCAATCGTTTCTTAACCGGTTTCGTGTGTTGGCATATTAATAAAATAAGACCAACCTAAAAATCCTTTGAAAAGATTGAGAGGATCCCTATTTCTTCAGCTCCCTCGTGAAGAACGCGAAGAACGCGAAGAACGCCGAACCCAGAAATCGACGACGCCTTCGTCCGAGACGTTCTTCCGATCCCCGATCTCCGATCTCCGATCACCGACCATTTGAGGTGAGTGATTTCGGATTTCCGCTAAAGGTTCTTTTCTTTTGATTTTAAACACAGATTTAATTAATTATAATTTAAATCTGTTGTTCTTGGTTTGTTGAGTTCACCGACTCAACGCCGGTTTCCGCGACGACGCGACGCCTCCCCGCGACGACGCGACGATCGATCTCTTCCACAACGATCTCTTCCGCGAAGAACGCCCGCGCACGACGATCATCATGGTAGGGATTTATTTTGGAAAATTACCCCTTTTTAATTTTCCGGTGAACGTTCTTTGAAAATTAAAATGTCGGTTTCAAATGAACAATTTTATTTTAATTAAAATTGTCGGTTCATTTGTTGAACAATTTCTCCCGGTTGTTTATCTCTAACGCGGAGGGTGCGGGCCAAACGAACACGGCCCGACGACCCTCCGCCGTTCTTCGTTTTGTGCGGATTTGACGGTCGACGATGGAACGTGCCGCAACGGACGTTTGACGATCCCGCAGTAAAGAACGGATCCCGGGAGGAGCAACGGCGCAAACGGGAAGGAAAACGGGCCACCAGAGCGACGCTGGCGCGGCGGCGGCGCCCCGGCGCGCCGCCGAACGAAATCCTCCGCGGCTGAAGCCGCGATGGCGGTGGTCAACGGACCCGCGGCGCACGGGTCCGGTTCGTCCAGGCGGACGCGGCTCAGCGCGTCCGCGGTTCGCCAGCGCGGCCCGCACGCGGGCCGCGGTTTCTTCTCAGGCCGCGGGTCGGCACCCGCGGCTTCCACCCGTGCCGCTCGGCCAAGCCGAGCCAGCCGAGCCGGCTGAGCCGGACTGGCCCTGGCCGGGCCGGGCCGGGCCAGCTGGGTCAGACCCGGTTCGGGCCGACCCAGGGGGGGTCGGCCCGGGTCGGCCCGGGCCCGTACCCCCCATCTTCGGACATTTTTCGTTAAAACGCCCGTATCTTGAGCTTCGTGCCTCCAAACGACTCGCCGTTAGCGGCAATGCAATCCTTGGATCGAGACGGTCGTTTCGGTATATCGTACTCAAGGTTTCGGAATACTTTGAGTTCGGCCGGGTTGGTTCGTACACGAGACCAACCGGGCCCTCGGAGCGGAAACGCTCATATCTTGAGCTACGGACGTCCGATTGACGTGTCTTCAGTTTTGTTGAATTCCTCTAAGTGAGAAGGATCTTTTGGCATACTCCTTCCGAGGTTTGGACGCAGGTGGAGTGTGGTCGGGTTGGTTTTGCCTTAAAAACCAACCGGGCCCCTAGGACGAAAATGCCAATATCTCTCAGACCGGGCATCCGATTGACGTGCCGTCTGTGACGTTGAGTTCCTGTTGACGATACGGAACTTTTGGATACATCAACTTCGGACTTCGTGTCAGTTGATGTATCAGCCTCTCGGCTCGTGGAGCGGACCCTCCCGAACGAGCTTGCTGTGTGCGGGAACCCTAGTGCTGGCTGCGACTGCTACTTCGACAGCGACGACCGTGCAGAGATCCTCAGTGGACTGCGGCGACGACTGTGCAGAGATCCTCCGTGGACTCCGACGACGACCGTGCAGAGATCTTCAGTGGACTGCGGCGACTACTGTGCAGAGATCCTTCATGGACTCCGACGACGACCGTGCAGAGATCCTCAGGGGACTGCGACGACGACTGTGCAGAGATCCTCAGCGGATTGCGACGACTCCTGCACTCAGCGATCCTACGTGGATCAGTGCTACAGGTCCTGTGTGGGCCCGATCCTGTGTGGGTCTGATCCTGCGTGGGTCAGCGCTCAGCGGTTCTGTGTGAGCCAGCGCCTCCAGGTCCTGCGTGGGCCCGATGTTGTGTGGGTCCGATCCTGTGTGGGTCATCTCTCAGCAGTTCTGTGTGAGCCAACTTCTACAGGTCCTGCGTGGGCCCGATCCTGTGTGGGTCACTGCAAGGTTAGTACCTATCGATCCTTCGTGGGTCCGACGACTTAGATGGTTCAATGATCATGTTTATCATCATCCGAAGAAGTATACCTGTGTGAGCTGAATCTTGTGCTACTCTCCTTTGTGGATTGTGTTGAGCTATTCTGTGTGGATTTACTGTTTACTCTCCTTTGTGGATTGTGTTGTTCTATCCTGTGTGGGTATACGTTTTTCTTTCCTGTGTGGACTGGGTTGTGCTTGGGCTCGGACGTTGGAGTCGAACGGGAATTGAAGACTTAGGTATATGTATGGGAATATACCTAAGCCGTGTCAGATGTTACTTCGTGATTGTATCTTTCCTTTGTGGAATATCCTTGTGGATTTCGGGAGACCTTCGGGGGTCTCGGGGTCCCTATTGAGTAGCTTATACTCACCCCTGCACGGGCTATGCCCGCACTTCGTGGTGTTGGTTGCAGACGACGGACAGCGCTGATCGTGGAGGAGGCGTGCGGAGCAGGACAGTACCTGGAGGTGGACCACTGGGCGGGACGTACTCAGAGCGGTTAGGTGGACCCGAGGAGCAGTGGAGGCTATCTGTACCAACCCTTCAGGTGGGATTTACAGAGGACGGCTCGACGTTGCAGTTTTCACTTTTTCAGTTGCTGTTTTTCCTTTCAGTTGTACTTTACAGTTGGGCTTGTATTTCCGGCCCCTTTTTACTTTCAGCACAGCTTGTACAGTTTTACTCAGTGTTTACTTTTCCACTTTCTTACTCTGTGGTGCTTGATTATTTTTCAAAGGCAATACCTTCCCTTTTTGTTGGGATTTACGCCTTGGTGCTAGTCGCCAGCCCCTGGCCTATGGAAGGCGGGCTTGGGGTAGTCACGGCACGGGCCCCGAGGACGGGTCGTGAAAAATTGGTATCAGAGGCGGTCGGTTCTACCGCAGACTCTGATCTTTCTTCTATGTGAAGCAATAGTGTTTAGCGTATTGAGTGTGGTTATCAGTCCAGGGAGTCCAGTGATGGTGCGGCGGCTGACGTATCCATACACTAGGACCCTGACTTCTGATTTCCGACTTAATGCACGAAAACATTGATTGTATGTGTGTTTCAAGTTTTCATTGTGATTATTTACGTCAGCTCACCAGGTATACTATTTTGACCGTGGCATACTTGTTTCCTTTTTAGGATGGCACGACGACAGCAGCCAGCTAGGGTTCCCAGAGTAGGGCACGACGACAGCCCGCCGAGCGACGAGGCCTCGGTACAGGGCCCGTTGACAGTAGAGGCACCGGCGGTACCTTTACCCGCCGAGCCCCCGATGCTTCCAACACTGGCAGCTGACGACGCACGATGCCTTGGAGCTCTGCATGAGTTCCAGCGCCAGCGACCACCAAGGTTCCATGGGGAGTCGGACCCCCAGGCAGCCGAGGACTTGCTGGAGGCGGTCGTCTGGGTTTTCAGGCTAGTGAGGACACCAGCAGACCTCATGGTGATCCTCGCGGCGAGCCTACTTCACACAGCAGCCGGACGCTGGTGGAGCCTGATGCTCCAGGTACACGATGAGGCCACCCTCATCTGGACGGACATCGAGAGCCTCTTCCGCTCAGAGTTCGTCCCGTCCACCCTCCGAGCGGTGTGCATCCGGGAGCTTCTTCAGCTGCGGTAGGGGAGCTCGACGGTCCCTCAGTACGCGGAGAGGTTCACCGACCTTTCTCGGTACTCGACAGACATGGTACGGGACCCCTTCTTCCGGGCCCGGACCTTCGAGCAGGGATTGAGACACGAGATCAGGGCATCGCTGATCTCCCTCAGCATCCCGACCCAGGCAGGAGTACTGGAGCGAGCCCTCCTGATCGAGAGCTTCCTGGCTGAGTCCACAGCGAGACCTACCGCAGGGCGGCAGGTAGCGGAGTCTTCGGCAGCTGGTAGCCGGCGGATGACTCAGGGTTCCAGGAGGACCAGACCTTCCGGCAGGCGACCTCGGGACGCTGGCTCAGCAGTGCAGGGCACCCGGCCCGGCGCCAGCCTTCCGAGAGGCAGACAGTGCTACGAGTGTGGCGGGCAGGGCCACATGGCTCGTGACTGCCCGACCCGTCGTACAGAGGGGCAGCAGACGGTGGAAGGACCACCCAGGCAGAGGCGGAGGGTCGACCGTGGCGGTCCGCAGGGAGGAGGCGGATGAGGTAGAGGAGCTGGCCGAGCAGCAGGTGGTGGGCGACGCTTTGAGGCTCTGCCACCACCACCACCAGGAGGCCCGCCTCGACCACAAGGAGCTGGCAGGCAGAGACAGGCTCAGCTCCAAACAGCGGAGGCCTACGACCACGGCGCACCAGAGATGATTCGAGGTACGATCTGTGTCTATTCCACCATTGCTGCAGTTCTGATAGACACAGGAGCGAGTCACTCTTTCATAGCCACTGCCTTTGTTCGGAGCTCGGAGATTCCGACGGAGCCGATGGCTCGATCCTTACGGCTAGAGACTCCTATGGGAGCAGACTCGACGATTACGCACTGGTGCCGGCAGTGTGAGCTTACTCTAGGAGGCGAGATATTCGGCTGGGATCTTCTTGTAGCAGCGTCGAGGCCTTACGACGTCATTTTGGGCAATGATTGGTTATCTACGGTCCATGCTCAGATTGACTGAATTAGGCGAAAGGTGCGATGTGTGTGCACCAACGGGAGCAGGTTCACCTTCACCGGCGAGAAGGGAGCCTTAGCAGCACTTGATGGACTCACGCAGGGGAGAGGTCAGCCCATCACTCATCAGTTGGCTAGCCTCATCCTGGGAGCAGTTGACGTGCGGAGTCCCAGTTTTCCTGCAGTGGTGGATCAGTATGCGGACGTCTTTCCCGACGACGTTCCAGGACTACCTCCTCGCAGAGAGGTATACTTTTATATCGACCTGTACCCCGGGACAGCCCCGATATCCACCCCAGCATATCGGATGGCCCCCACTAAGCTTCGAGAGCTGCGTGTACAGTTGGAGGACTTGCAGGGCAATGGGTTCATTCGACCCAGTGTTTCGCCCTGGGCTTCCCCGATTTTGTTCGCCAAGAAGGCGGAAGGGAGCTTGCGACTGTGTGTCGATTATCGTCGCTTGAATCAGGTGACAGAAAGGAACAAGTATCCGCTACCCAGGATTGATGACCTCTTCAACCAGCTCAAGGGAGCACGGTGGTTCTAGAAGATAGACCTCAGGTCAGGCTATCATCAGCTTAGAGTTCGAGATGAGGATGTGCAGAAGACGGCCTTCAGGTGTCGGTATGGCCACTTTGAGTTCTTGGTTATGCCTTTCGGCGTGACCAACGCTCCAGAAGTGTTCATGAGCCTAATGAACAGGATCTTCCAGCCATACCTCGATCGATTTGTCGTGGTCTTCATCGATGGCATTTTGGTGTACTCGACGACGGAGGAGGAGCACGCCTACCACCTGCGTGTTGTACTAGACACACTCCGAGAGCACCAGCTTTATGGAAAGCTCTCGAAGTGTCAGTTCTGGTTACGTGAGGTCCACTTCTTGGGGAACGTCATTTCTGAGGCGGGAGTTGCAGTGGATTCCACGAAGATCGAGGCAGTGCTAGCTTGGGAGCCACCCAAGAGCGTGACAGAGGTGCGGAGTTTCTCGGGCTTAGCCGGATACTATCGGAGATTTGTGCCGGACTTCTCCAGAGTTGCGGCCCCACTCTCAGCGTTGACAAAAAAGGGGAAACCCTTCGTGTGGTCAGACAGATGTTAGCAGAGCTTCCAGGAGCTGAGGCAGAGGTTGACCAGCGCACCCATCTTGAGGTTGCCTGAGGAGGGAGTTGGATACGAAGTCTACTGTGATGCATCAGGGACCGGACTCAGGTGTGTCCTGATGCAGGAGCGGGCCGTGATTGCCTACGGATCACGTCAGTTGAGGCCTCATGAGCAGAACTACGCTACCCATGACTTGGAGTTGGCAGCAGTGGTCTTTGCCCTGAAGACATGGAGACACTATCTGATGGGAGAGCGCTTCACAGTCTTTTCTGACCACCAGAGTCTTAGGTACATCTTCTCTCAGAAGGACCTGAACCTGAGACAGCGGAGATGGCTCGAGTTCCTCCAGGACTATGACTTTGAGATAGTCTATACTCCTGGGAAGGGGAACGTGGTGGCTGATGCCCTTAGTAGGAGGACGGGCATCCAGCTACTTGAGGAGGAGACAAAGCAGCTAGCCGCTTTGCAGATATCCATCGTGGATGGAGACGAAGCAGCCTTTCTTCAGTCTCTCACATTCTCTCCTCCACTTCTTCAGCGGGTCAGAGAGGCACAGCGTGGGGACGTCGACTGTGAGACACGGCGTGCACAGATATCCTCGAGACAGGCACCTGATGGTTTCTCCCTTGGAGCAGAGCACGATGTCCTTTTCAGAGGACATACCATGGTACCAATCTCTTTACGAGAGGAGGTGCTGAGAGAGTATCACACTTCTCCTTTGGCGGTACATCCTGGAGTGGCAATGATGTACCAAGATCTCATGCGACAGCACTAGTGGCCGGGCATGAAGAAGGTTGTGGCAGAGTTCGTTTCACGGTGCCTCATCTACCAGCAGGTGAAGGTAGAGCATCAGGTACCAGCAGGTTTGGAACAGCCCTTGGAGGTCCCGGAGTGGAAGTGGGACGGGATATCTATGGACTTCGTGACTGGACTTCCACGCACTTCCAGAGGTCATGATTCCATTTGGGTGATTGTTGACCGACTCACCAAGTCGGCACACTTCTTACCCATCCGAGAGAAGGGCACGGTGGAGTGATTGGGGCGTCTCTACGTTCAGGAGATTGTACGACTTCACGGCGTGCCATCGACTATCGTCTCCGATCGGGACGCTCATTTTACTTCCCGGCTTTGGAAGGGGTTGCAGGAGGCGTTCGGGACGCGACTACGTCTGAGCACCGTCTTTCACCCTCAGACGGATGGTCAGACGGAGAGGACCATTCAGACTCTCGAGGACATGCTCCTCGCATGTGTCCTCGACTTTGGTCGCAGCTGGGAGGACCACCTACCCTTGGCGGAGTTCGCGTACAACAACAGCTACCACTCCACCATCGGGATGGCACCCTACGAGGCGTTGTACGGCAGGCCTTGCAGATCTCCTTTGTGCTGGACAGACCCTGGAGAGTCAGCACTTGTTGGACCAGAGATGGTCCGGGCCATGACAGAGAAGGTCCAGGTCATCCAGGAGCGGATGAGGATAGCACAGAGCCGGCAGAAGTCATATGATGACAGGAGGCGGAGGCCACTAGAGTTTGAGGATGGAGACAACATCTTCTTGCGTGTCTCACCTCGACGTGGTTTGCGGAGATTTGGCCGAGGCGGCAAGTTGTCTCCATGCTTCATCGGGCCCTTCCAGGTCCTCAGCAGGATTGGCGAGGTGGCTTATTTCCTGGCTCTGCCACCTCAGTTGCACCGGGTGCACGACGTCTTCCACGTATCCCTGCTGAGGAAATACATGCACGACCCGACGCACATCATTGACTATGGGGAGATAGATGTGGATGATGGAGCGACTTTTGCGGAGGTCCCAGTGGAGATAGAGGATCGACAGGAGCGGGTCCTACGTGGGCGATCGATTCCTCTTGTGCGCATCAGATGGCAGCACAGGATCCTCCAGGAGAGCACTTGGGAGCGGGAGGCTCAGATGCGTGCTCAGTACCCACATTTGTTTCCCTAGTTTTTGATGTATCTTTACGGGGACGTAAAGTCCTGAGGTGGGAGTAATGTAAAGACCCGTAAATTTCAAGGAATTTTTTTTCTTAATTTTCTTTGAATTTTACAAGAACGCAGTTTCTGACGGCGCCTGATTCCGAGGCCCGGTGTGCCCGGAATCATTTTCCGAAGTTTGGCTCGGGTACGTTCAGTGAACGGACGAGCGGGTTTTTCTAACTTTTGAACCGGTGCCCGGAATCGAATTCTGAGGGCACCGATGAAATCGCAGTGCCGGTATTCTCTTAGAAATGCCTCTTCCGGAGTTGCGTTTGCTCGGGTGTGGTTTTTAATTTTCGGGCTTAAAGTTAAGAAATAAAATAATTTTCGACAACTTTATTTTATTTCACTTAAGACACTTGGAAGCCACTTGAAGCCACTTAAAGGCGGCTTGAACTGAGTTGAACTGGATAGGATGCTATCCAGAAATATCCTACCCCCTTGGTAGGATATTTGTGAGGTGGGGCCCGCACGAGCCCCGCCGTTTCTTTCCGCTAAGAAACGCACCCGTGAAAACCCGTCTTAATGATAGTCAACCGACGTGTTTTTCAAATTCTTATCAGACCATTTAAATGAGCTGTTTCTTTCGTGAATTAAATGGGCTGTTTCTTTCGTGAATTAAATGGCCTGTTTCTTTCGTTGAATTAATTCAACGAATTAATTCAATCGTTTCTTAACCGGTTTCGTGTGTTGGCATATTAATAAAATAAGACCAACCTAAAAATCCTTTGAAAATATTGAGAGGATCACTGTTTATTCAGCTCCCTCGTGAAGAACGCGAAGAACGCGAAGAACGCGAAGAACGCCGAACCCAGAAATCGACGACGCCTTTGTCCTAGACGTTCTTCCGATCCCCGATCTCCGATCTCCGATCACCGACCATTTGAGGTGAGTGATTTCTGATTTCCGCTGAAGGTTCTTTTCTTTTGATTTTAAACACAGATTTAATTAATTATAATTTAAATCTGTTGTTCTTGGTTCGTTGAGTTCACCAACTCAACGCCGGTTTCCGCGACGACGCGACGCCTCCTCGCGACGACGCGACGATCGATCTCTTCCGCGACGATCTCTTCCGCGAAGAACGCCCGCGCACGACGATCATCAAGGTAGGGATTTATTTTGGAAAATTACCCCTTTTTAATTTTCCGGTGAACGTTCTTTGAAAATTAAAAAGTCGGTTTCAAATGAACAATTTTATTTTATTTAAAATTGTCGGTTCATTTGTTGAACAATTTCTCCCGGTTGTTTATCTCTAACGCGGAGGGTGCGGGCCAAACGAACACGGCCCGACGACACTCCGTCGTTCTTCGTTTTGTGCGGATTTGGCGGTCGACGACGGAACGTGCCGCAGCGGACGTTTGACGATCCCGCAGTAAAGAACGGATCCCGGGAGGAGCAACGGCGCAGGCGGTAAGGAAAAGGGGCCACCGGAGCGACACCGGCGGCCCGCGGAAGTTGCCGGCGATGCGGGTCGCCGGCGCGGCGGCGCCGGCGACCGGAGGCGGCGGCGCCCCGGCGCGCCGCCGGACGAAATCCACCGTGGCTTCAGCCGCGGCGGCGGCGGCCAACGGAACCGCGGCGCGCGGGTCTGGTTCGTCCAGGCGGACGCGGCTCAGCTCGTCCGCGGTTCGCCAGCGCGGCCCGCACGCGGGCCGCGGTTTCTTCTCAGCCCGCGGGTCGGCACCCGCGGCTTCCACCCGCGCCGCTCGGCCAAGCCGAGCCGGCCGAGCCGGACTGGCCCTAGCCGGGCCGGGCCGGGCCAGCCGGGTCAGACCCAGGTCGGGTCGACCCGGTTCGGGACGACCCGGTTCGGGCCGACCCAGGGGGGGTCGGCCCGGGCCCGTACCCCCCATCTTCGGACGTTTTTCGTTCAAACGCCCGTATCGTGAGCTTCGTGCCTCCAAACGACTCGCCGTCAGTGGAAACGCGATCCTTGGATCGAGACGGTCATTTCAGTATATCGTACTCAAGGTTTCGGAATACTTTGAGTTCAGTCGGGTTGGTTCGTACACGAGACCAACCGGGCCCTCGGAGCGGAAATGCTCATATCTTGAGCTACGGACGTCTGATTGACGTGTCGTCAGCTTTGTTGAATTCCTCTAAGTGAGACAGATCTTTTGGCATACTCCGCCTGAGGTTTGGACGCCGGTGGAGTGCGGTCGGGTTAGTTTTGCCTTAAAAACCAACCGGGCCCCTGGGACGAAAATGCCAATATCTCTCAGACCGGGCGTCCGATTGACGCGCCGTCTGCGACGTTGAGTTCCTGTTGACGATACGGAACTTTTGGATACATCAACTTCGGACTTCGTGTAAGTTGATGTATCAGCCTCTCGGCTCGTGGAGCGGACCCTCCCGAACGAGCTTGCTGTGTGCGGGAACCCTAGTGCTGGCTGCGACTGCTACTTCGACAGCGACGACCGTGCAGAGATCCTCAGTGGACTCGGCGACGACTGTGCAGAGATCCTCCGTGGACTCCGACGACGACTGTGCAGAGATCCTCAGTGGACTGCGGCGACGACTGTGCAGAGATCCTCCGTGGACTCCGACGACGGCCGTGCGGAGATCCTCAGTGGACTGCGCCGACGACTGTGCAGAGATCCTCAGCGGACTGCGATGACTCCTGCACTCAGCGATCCTACGTGGATCAGTGCTACAGGTCCTGTGTGGGCTCGATCCTGTGTGGGTCCGATCCTGCGTGGGTCAGCGCTCAGCGGTTCTGTGTGAGCCAGCGCCTCCAGGTCCTGCGTGGGCCCGATCCTGTGTGTGTCCGATCCTGTGTGGGTCATCTCTCAGCGGTTCTGTGTGAGCCAACTTCTACAGGTCCTGCGTGGGCCCGATCCTGTGTGGGTCACTACAAGGTTAGTACCTATCGATCCTTCGTGGGTCCGACGACTTAGATGGTTCCATGATCATCTTTATCGTCATCCGAAGAAGTATACCTGTGTGAGCTGAATCTTGTGTTACTCTCCTTTGTGGATTGTGTTGAGCTATCCTGTGTGGATTTACTGTTTACTCTCCTATGTGGATTGTGTTGTTCTATCCTTTGTGGGTATACGTTTTGCTTTCCTGTGTGGACTAGGTTGTGCTTGGGCTTGGACGTTGGAGCCGAACGGGAATTGAAGACTTAGGTATATGTATGGGCATATACCTAAGCCGTGTCAGATGTTACTTCGTGATTGTATCTTTCCTTTGTGGAATATCCTTGTGGATTTCGGGAGACCTTCGGGGGTATCGGGGTCCCTATTGAGTAGCTTATACTCACCCCTGCACGGGCTATGCCCACACTTCGTGGTGTTGGTTGCAGACAACGGATAGCGCTGATCATGGAGGAGGCGTGCGGAGCAGGACAGTACCTGGAGGTGGACCACTGGGCGAGACGTACTCGGAGCAGTTAGGTGGACCCGAGGAGCAGTGGAGGCTATCTGTACCCACCCTTCAGGTGGGATTTCCAGAGGACGGCTCGACGCTGCAGTTTTCCCTTTTTCAGTTGCTGTTTTTCCTTTCAGTTGTACTTTACAGTTGGGCTTGTATTTCCGGCCCCTTTTTACTTTCAGCACAGCTTGTACAGTTTTACTTAGTGTTTACTTTTCCGCTTGCTTACTCTGTGGTGCTTATTTACTTTTCAAAGGCAATGCCTTCCCTTTTTGTTGGGATTTACGCCTTGGTGCTAGTCGTCAGCCCCTGGCCTATGGAAGGCGGGCTTGGGGTAGTCACGGCACAGGCCCCGAGGACGGGTCGTGACAATTTAAATATAATTCTCCATGTAATATTTATATTCCTCTAGCCCAATATAATTGAATAATATCATATTAGTTGGATATAATATGTATTTCTATAATAAAAAAATAAAAAAAAACATGGTGTATAATACTGAATTTAACATTAACTGAAAAACGTTATTAGGATAAACCAATTTATCTATTAAAATTAATTTATCTTATAAATATCTTATTCAAAAATAGTTATTGAATATTAGGACCTAACTCATACATATCATCCCCCATGAACACAGTGTGTGTACCCATAAAAAAATATAAATTCCTTCCAAAACATAAAAATTTGAACACAATGAAAAACAAAATGATTTCATAGGACAAAATTCATAACATTTAAAATTACTTACTTCTTTATGTTAGAAATCCTTATGACATGTGAAAAAACTTTAAAAACATGGGATTAGCATAAAAATATCATTAAGGGATATAAAATGAAGATAAACAGTAGTCCATGAATATATATAAACATATGAAATCATTTTCAAGATGATATATTTACCACATATATATACATACTATGTGAAACAAGATATTTTCATAAAACATTATAGAATATATATAAAACCATAAAGTTATATTTTAAGATTACATACATATATTGCATCTCTCACCTCTACCTTAAAATTAGTAACCCTCAGAGTTTCCTCAGGATTTGACCTTCACGACTACCTTTTGGTGTAACCTTTATAGTTACACATGGAGTAACCAAATTTCCATACTTCTACATACAAATTCCCAATGCATTGGAGGGTAGTATATATCTCTCCCTTCATAATAAAAAATACCCAAAACAATAGCATAACCATATAACATGAATACATTCATTAAAACATTGCTGACAAATTTTAAAAAAATAAAAATTTAAAAGATGATTTTTATTGAAGAGTCAATTGAATATACCATATCATTGAATAAATAATTAATAAAATAAGGTCAATATGTATAATCACTGCCAGTTCACATAATAAAACATAATATAACATTGATTATGTTCAAAAATAATCTTACAATGAAAATATCAATGAAGTAGAAGGATAACCCAAAGAATTGAAATTGGGTTATGATTTCTGGTACCTCAGGACCTCCTTACCTAAAACGTGTTTAAAACTATTATATATTTGTTAAAATAGAGTTATTAATATTATAAAAAACATATTCATGTTTTTAAAACAATTTTTATTAATTTCATAATATCATTTGACCCCGTTATTAATAATTTTTTGTTTTTTCTATAGTTTTGGGTGTGTTCATCACATGATTTCCATGGTCGGTTCGTGAAATAATTTCTTGTCAAATAGAATTGAAATTAAATACGGGGAATGAAAGGGTATTTATATGATTACATAATATTAAATTATTCCATAAATCATTCCACTTAAATTCTATGAGGATAAACCAATAGATAAATAATTATTTATATTAGTTTCGATCATTTTGTGGGTTCTTCGATAATCAAAAAATATTTTCATTATATGAATTAATATCAAGAATTTAAGTTAATTTAAGAAAAAAATAGTGATTGTATAAAAAAAATTAAAACCTATTTCAACCATTCATATAGTTTAAAAAACCAACTTTCAAGGATTTAATGGAATTTAAAAACACATTGTCCACAATTTGGGTAAATTGACACGTCACAGACAATGTGTTTACTCTTTGAATAAGAGGAAGAGTAGAGGACGAATGATGATTTATTTTTTCATAAACATGATCAAAATCCATAATATATATAAAAATTGAGAATTCATACATATTTGATAATGTTATGTGAAAGTATTATAAGGAAATAAAGGGCAAGAATATAAACGGTAAGAAAATGAAAGTTGATTTTTACTTCTTTATCTCTTCTCCTTGAGATCCTCCTTAATGAAATTGGTATTGGTCTTTTGGTAAGACAAAAAATCATTGAAATGTGAAGGATAATTAGTAAGGGAATTTCATATTATCCATAAAACTTTCGAATCATTATAGGTGTATGAGGAATAGGGGGTGAGGGTCATATTTATAGTGGAGGGGAGGAACAGTTTTCCCCTATTTTAATTAATGGTTTAATATTTTTTATCGAGACTATACAATATTGTTATTCATGTGACCCAAAACGTAAATAGACCATGTGAGTTGGAACAAAGGGTTCATAAATCATCTATAATTCTAGGAATAGGTTATTTAACATATAGTGTATATATATGGTAAATTATTGTTTTTCACAATTCATCAAAAACTAAAGTATTTCAGAAAAATAAAAAAAATTCAACCAAAACTTTTTTCTATGTGTATAATTAAAAAATGATATCCATTTATTCAAAATAATTTTCTAAATATTCTCAATTAATTTTTTAAAGAAAAACAATATTTTTTGGAAAAAACAACATTATATAAATATATCATTTTAGAAAAAGTTGAAACATTAATTAAGGTATCATAAAATTATCTTCTAACCATATGACAGTAAAATAATAATTTAGGATTAAATTTTATGAAATTACATTTCATGAAAATAAATTTTCCTTTTAATTATTTAATTAATCATGAAATTATTATGAACTATTTATGACATACAAAAATATAAACACTTATATAATGATTAGGTTGTCACATTTAAGATTCCATGTTTATGATAAAATCATTAATGAGTTTTCTATTCTTTTAGAAATTTAATAATTAATTAGGGTCATATTACTTTTCATAAGGCTAGTATTACTATTCATAAGTGTATGTTAAAATTCCTCAAAAATTATGTTTTCCCTATTAGACTCCAAATAAATTACTAATCGCAACCATGTATGTCCATTTTTCAAAATTCAAATCATTAAAGTGGAAAAATTATATTTAATAGCTAGTTTATAACTATCTCAAAAAAGTTTCATTGTTTAGAGATTAAGTGTTTAAATCATTTCATTTTATATTTAAAACCATATGGTGTTACATTATCCACACTATCTGGAAATTGTGTCCTCACAATTTTTTACTTATTAAACTAGTGAGGGTACCTTTCCCTTATTGAATTTTACAATTTCCCTGTTGCTTCTTTCACCGTATGGTTATTCCAAAAACCTTTACATGTTGGATTACCTTATTCTACCATACATGTTCTCTTTGATTAAGTACATGAACATCATTACTTATATAAGAATGGTTCTCTTCTAGTTGTACATAATATAGGATTAGAACAATAGTTGAATTTAACACATACATTGTCTACATCAAATCATTCAAAACATCATGTACCAAACATAAAATCAGCGGCAAAGATACACATTAGGAAACTGGTCTAAATTTCTCTCGGATTTCATAAAGTCCAATACACCATGGTCATCGAATCCCTTTCTTGAAAATTTTATAACACTTTTCGATGGTGAGATTCTATAAATAAAATGATCACCTACCTTAAAATAAACTTCTTTCCTCATGTTATATGCATTGAATTTCTACCTACTCTAAGATATCCTCATCTGTTACTATATTATCTTCACTTTCACAACCACTTTCTCAACAAATTATGTTACAATCACCATCCTTTCCTCGACATCATTCAAAAAATAGGAATTTGACATGATTTCAGATATAATGTTATAGATGGTTCCATTTTCAGACCCAAATGAAAACTGTTATTATAAGAAAACTAAACAAAATAAATATGTTTATCAAAACATCCCTGATAGTCAATTTAAAAATATATAATTATATCCTCCAATGTCTAAATTCTTCTCCTGGTGTATCAATTAGATTGAGGATGAAAATCAGTGCTAAAATTTAATTCTATGACTATTGACTTATGAATGCCTTTAAAAAAGTTATAAGTGAACCAATAATCATTATCAGATACATGAAGAGGAGAAATCAATATAACTTGGAAATATCTTGGAGATACAATCATGGAAGCTGATCCAAACTCTTAGTATCTCAAATAGAAATGAAATGTGATGATTTTGTTAGCCGATCCAAAATAACCCCAATTGAACCGGTTTTGGATACTATGTTATTCTTTATAATATTATTTATTTAAATCATTTAATAATGAGGTAAATACTGAATCATTATTGTGTCATAAATTATTTTATATATTTGATGTCTAAATATTATAAAAAAATAACATGATATAGGAAATCTTTTTATATTTCCAATTAAAACATATTGTCTAAAAAATAACTTATATAAACTTATGTCAAAATTAATTTACCAAAATATATTTTTAAGTCATTTTTGTCTTTACTTTATGTTAATTAAAACAATGTGTCATTATCATTATTATGGGGATCCATGGGGTCCAAAAATACACCCAAGGTTGAAAATGGTCGGCCATGACTCATTCAACAATATAAATACAAGTGTTATGGTAATTTTGTATTATTATGACATTCTTTTTACCTTGAACTACCCAATTTACCTTTAACCGTGGTAAATAAAAGTCAAAAGTTTGTATTCAACAAAAAATATTTTAATATTATTGAACAAAATTTTACTTACTAATAACACCCATTAATATAATATGTTTGAAATTAAATTCCCATAAGATGTAAAATTTCATTTAAATGATAATGTTAGTTTATAACTACTACATAGTGGTTTCACTATTCATCAAAAATTGCTCTTTTTCAGAAAACTACCAAAAATTCAGCCTACGATAGATTTGATATTCTGAATTAAAAAATGATTTCTATTTTACCAAATTCAAAATATAAAATTTGTATGAATTAATTTCAAATTAATTCATTTTGTCAAAACAAAAATCATGTTTTTAAGAAATAATAATTATTAAAATATTGACACTTATTTATGTCCAATTTCAATGTGAAATTAATTCCAATGACCAACATTAAAATAAATGGTAAAAAAATAATCTAATTACACATTAAAACAAATTATTAAGATAACCTATCCCTATAAATTAATTATATTAAAAGGTATTTTTGAATTAAAATACAGTATTTTTCACTATTCATCAAAAATTTAATTTTATCTGAAAAATACCAAAATCTTACCCAAAGTCAATTTTTGTGCCCCAATTCAAAAGTAGAATATTATTTTGTTAAAAATAAAATATAAAAGTGACCAAAACTATATTTAATGCGGGATCTCCATTACAAGGATATAAAATGGCCTTTTAACGAATATTAGAGTATTTATGCTTAAAATTAGATTAATTGAAATTTTAAGCCTCTAAAATTTATTGGATAAATTTGAAAATAGATAACAAACATATATAATCATATTTTAGTTAGTTCTATTCATTCTTGGCAATACAATGGCTAGGAGTTAACTAAAAATAAAATATTATTATTAAAATATTATTGTGCAATGTAAGGTTTCAAAGAAACTCATTGTTTCATATTGGATAAGCCATCGAACATAGAAACACCTTTAAATTAATATTAATATTTAATTCACAAAAATTCATAATTATGAATTGTATTAATCTTTATTTACATGGGATGTTTCATCCTTCCCCCCTTTTAGAAATTGAATCATCGTAATTTTTATTCACTTATCAAATAAGAGGGGGTATTTATACTTCATATGATATTCAGATTCCAACATTTCCACTTCAAGAATTTGGTTTTTCCCCAGAACATCGACCTGGCGAGTCACCTTTTTCCGCAACAATGCTCTATGTGGTCCAGAATCTGGACAGGTCATTCTTCATAAGAGAAATTATCTTCCAACTGAATTACCTCTGGACTTAAAAATGTGATGGATCTGGAATATACATTCACAACATTGAAACATGAAAAAAATTGTGTAACAGGGACAAACATAGAAGTAAAGCCACTCTTTAAGCCACTGATCCATATTTCCCTAGGATTTCATAGGGTCCAATAAACCTCACACTCAACTTTACCTTCTTACCAAAATGCATTACACTTTTCTATTGAGAAACTTTGAGTAAGACATTATCACTTACCTCATAAGAAAGATCCTTCCTCCAATTATCCACATAACTTTTTTTCCTACTCTGAGCTGTTCTCATATGCTTTTGAATCATGTGAACCTTTACCTTGAGATGTCTTTTTTAATCTCACAATAAAGTCCATGGATATATTTTCCCATTTCAAATCTGGCACTAGTAATGAAAAAAGAATCCCTTTTAGTATCTACCACTCTGTTTAACCTGACAAGTCAAAAAATTCACAGTAAAATTAGAAATATCTCTTTTTATTACATCCCACATGTAATAATCCCGAATATTTCTATACATCTTAGTACTTCTAGGATGAACTGAAAACGGGGAACTATGATCTTTAAATAATAACTCATTCTTCATCTGAGAATACAAGGCTCACATAATCTCTTTACCAACCTCAAAACAAAATCATTATCAAAGTTAAATTCAGAAAAATTACCCTTCAGCACCAACTCTACCTTTTTCTTATACTCACAGTCTTCCAATCTCACTTTCTTCATTCTGTTTGAAAGAGTTGATTTCACTGACACCTGAATCAAGGTAGAAGATTTTCCAGCACCAACAACTTCTAGGCCAAGGCTGATCAAATCAAAAACCAAAGTATCTTGTTCTAAACGTAGCATTGTTAATGACACATTAATTTTTTGAAACAAATCATCAGCCACATTATTTTCCTTTCCCAGATGGTAAAGGATCATGCAATCATAATCATTGAATAATTCCAACCATATCCTCTATTTCAGGTTCAATTATTTCTGAGTGAATATTTATTTCACATTTTTTTGGTCAGTATATATTTCAATTTTTAATCCATAAAAATGATTCCTCCTAATTTGTTATTCAAAAAAATAGAAGCTAATTCTAAATCTTTTGTAGGTTAATTTAACTCACGTGGTTTCAACTGATGTGAAGCATAATAAATTACCTGATCACTATACATAAGGACCCAAACACGTCCTTTCTATGAAGCATCATTTCATATAACAAACTCACCATTTTTTGAATGTAGTGTCAAAAATGGAGCATTCAACAATATTCTTTTCAATTCTTGAAAACAATCATCTCATTCTATTTCCCAAAATGAACATAAAACATTTTTGAGTTAACTTAGTCAGTGGGCTGGATAACCGTGAAAAACTCTCATCAAACCTCTTGTAATAATCTGTAAAACCATGAAAACTATAGATCTTGGTTTTATTTGTGGGTCTTTCCCATTCATCAACAACTATTGTTTTATTAGTATTAACAGTTATGCCATTTTTTGGAAAAATGTGACCATGGAATGAAATTTCCAATAACCAAAACTCACACCTGCTGATTTTCCAAAATTGTTTCTTTTCTTTTAAAATATGTAAGAAAACCCTTAAATGACTGTCATGCTCTTATTTAATTTTAGAATAAACCAAAATATCATCAATGAACAAAACCAAAAACTTATCCAAGATCTCACGGAAAATTATATTCATAAGATCCATGAATATGTAGGTTGTTTTGTTTAACCAAAAAGAATAATTACAAATTCATAATATCCATATCTAGTAGGAAATGCGGTCTTCATATTGTCTACTTCCATTACATTCAAATGATGGTACCCCGACCTCAAATCAATCTTCGAAAAATACTGAGCTCCCTAGAGATGATCAAACAAATCATCGATATGAGGAAAATAATACTTCTTCTTCACAATGATGTTATTCAATGTTATATAATCAATGAAAAGTCTCATTTAACTATTTTTATTTTTCTCAAACCAGACAGGATCACCACAGGGTGATGTCCAAGTTTCAATGAAACCTTTATCTAATAACTCCTGCAATTGCTTCTTTAAATCTAAAAGTTCAATTTGAGCCATTCTGTAAGGGGGTTTTGAAATTGGATTAGCATGAGAAACTAAGTCAATTGTAAATTCAACATCCCAATCAAGTATAATACCAGAAAACTCATCTGAAAAATAATCCTGGTACTCATTTACCACTGGCACATCATTAATCGGAACAGTTCCTTTATTTTAAACAATATTTGAAATGTAACATTAATTTCCATATTTTACTAGTGTCTCTATTTCCTGATATGTTATCAAAAGTAAGGGTTTATTCCTTTACCCAAACTGAAAATCAGTTTTAAAAGAAACCAATTTAGCTCTGCAATCAATCTAAGCCTGATAAACATAAAGTCAATCCATACCTAAAATAACATCAAACTATACTAGAGGAAAAACAATATGGTTTAAAGGTAAATTCTTTCCACACAAAAGGATAAGAATGTTCTTATAAATTAATTTTGTTTTAACATTTCCTCTAGGTGTTTTTACCATAAGTTTAGGATTCATATCTTGATATTGAATTCCCAATTTACTACAAAAATTATTAGAACTGAATGAATATGTAGACCCCGAATCAAACGACAAATTAACATAATATGAAAAAACAAACAGTTCACCTGATACTAATTCATTTGATGGCCCAACATCTACTGAAGTTGTTGAAATGGACTTCACTACCCCTTTCTACTTGTAGTATGGTTCCACTCCCTCAGTTGGGTTCTTCGTTGGACATTCATTTTCATAATGACCCATTTCATTGCACATAAAACCTTTTACTGACTGTAAATCATATTTTGTCTCACCATTAGCCTGATCTATTTTATTTCAATTACGATAATTATGTCCCATTTTACCACATCATTAGCAATTAATTGAAATCAAAATACATTCACTAGTATAATTTTTACCATAATTTTCACAAACATTTTAATTAAGTTTCTTACCATCAAACTTTTTCGAAGAGTTCTTCCCTTCCGCCTGTCACATTGTCCCCTTATTCAGTTGTTTTTCAAGAACACTTGATCATCGAAAAAATCTATTTCTACCTTCCCAGCACATCGAAAAAGTTGTTCAAAACTTTTTAACTCATGATAAGATAAAGCACTTTGATAATTTGGATTTATTCATGAGTAAATACGGTTGATTTTACTATCAAGATCTCATATGAAATATTGATCATAGCTTGCCTGTCGATTGAATTTGGATTCATTAGAAGCCATTGTGTTATCCTCCTACCTCATTTCATGGAATTGTTTTTCCATACTAAGAAAAACCACCTTGGGAAAATATTTCTCACGAAAAATACCTTTGAATTCATCCTAATAAAGTGCAGTTATATCCTCAATATCCTTGATATTTTTCACCATCATCCACCACTGATCAGCTTCACCTTCAAAAATGGTAAACATCGAGACTAACATTTTGGTGTTCTGAACACCCCATAACATAGAAAATTTTCTCAAGTTCATTAATCCACCGTTCAGCTAGCACAAGGTCAGATTATCCTCTATAAGATGTGGGATGTTTCCTCATTAAATTCTCCACAACTAACATATTCCTCTGTGGTTGATCTACCTGATCTCGTGCATATATACCACCACCATTTATAACCTGAGTCAATTGTTCCATCACTGCAACAATATATTCAGTTCTGATTCTGACCATCTAAGGTTGCTGATTTGGAAGGTTGATTTCTCCAAATGTCTTCCCAATATAGATACCTTGTTTCCTCTACGGAAAAAATTCTGAAAAAAGATATATTTTAGGAAAAGCAACATGGTAATATGTAAATTCTATCATTTTAATATTGAAAAAAATTAATTTCTTGATAGTAATTTAACAATACCCAAACTCATAAAGTAATCTAAACTGGCCTTTGATACCCACTATAAGGACTCGACCTTAAACATTACATAATCTTGAATTAAATGAATAATTCACATTAAGAATCTTTTCAAATTTATAGATTTAGATAATTATTCCATAACAATTAGATTATATCTAAAAAATTACAAGGAAAACACTTCTACTCAGTTTCCATTTTTTTCATAAAATAAAACCTCTTAAAAAACAAGTCATGTCAACTCCCATTTTATAGATAGTATGACCTTTCCATGATTTCATCCTCGACCCTATTCATCTTTATGTCCTATGATTTTTTTTTAAAATTTTTGATGTGAATAAAAATATCAGCAAGGGTTATAAAACAATGAAAGAAAACATTAGTTCATAATTATATATATAACTTATGAACTTTAGGATACCTCATGAAAACATAAGATTTATAAATGACACACAAAAAACATAAAATGATAAAAGTAACTTTTGGAATCCATATCATACTTACATAATAGCTATCACAGCTACATATCGAGGTACATTTGGAATACTCATCACAGTATAATACATAAATCTTTTAGGAGAAACATTCATGTTTAAGTCCGTCATGTTTCCCAATGTAGTTGAGAGATATCTCGGGCTTAGCCACCCTAGGGTTATCACAGAACCACCCATATATGTAAACAATTACCAAGAACCATAATATATTAATAACACATAATAAAAACATAAAAAAATAACATTTCCACATATCAATCACAATAAATAATTTAAATATATTGACATAAAAAATGAATTATCAAATCCATTTTCAATAACAAAATACATAATAGAGTTTATGGTATTTATTTTCCTTTTAAAAACATTACGGCTTGCTAAGGAAGCCAAATGATCAAAAAATACTCGCAGCGGTGGAAAGTTCATTGTCACCACTTACGTTAAAAAGAAACATTATTTTTTGTCATTTAGAATAAAACATCATAGAAAAAGATTCACTTTTAATGAAATGAAATTTATAACATTTTTATACTTCGTTTAAAATAAACTCTTGTATTAAAAATTGTGATTTAATGAAAGGATATTGAGACGAAGTCCCTTACCTCGTGTCTGACTTGACCCGTTCATTCTTTAATATCCTGGATAAGAAACTATAGTTAATTTAAACATAATTAAGATCGTTCTTCATGTTTATGATTACATTTATATCACTTATTACCATGTTACAAAAATTATGTAATCATTTATGTTAATAACTATCATTTTGTCAATATTTGGTACTTGAGTAAAAAATGGGCTTCTTATATTTACAAGTTGTTCACGTGGTCAAAGTTTCATTATATCCAGAATTATATTCATGAATTAGATATATTATATATATTATATATCCAATATATATATGTATTTATAAAAGTATTAAACATTTGGATGTAATAAATGAAATGCACCATTCATGGAGACGGTAAACCGTACGTACGCATGAACGCAACTTTCATTTCTATTTCTAATTTTAATTGAATTAAAACATAATGATACATAGATATATTATAATTCCAATAT
Organism: Viscum album; assembly: GCA_963277665.1. Lineage (NCBI taxonomy): Eukaryota > Viridiplantae > Streptophyta > Magnoliopsida > Santalales > Viscaceae > Viscum > Viscum album. Next base: position 701,904,076 of record OY728150.1, read on the forward strand.
AATATCATATATAATGTAATTAACACCATACTTTATACGTCCCACATATGGAATTAACGATACATATAACTTTTAGGGTCGGTAGTCTGCACTTCCTCAAATGAAATTATCGTGTTTTCCCATAATGAAAACCATAATAGTATTCTATAAATGAGAAATAAAGAAGGAAAAAGAAAACGTAAAAGAAATATATATCAAATATAAATACAGTGCCATCTTAATGGCCTCCATGAGATATGGTATGAGATAATTGAACAATCATTGTCTCGTGTGGCGTTAGTTTTCCATCCATAGAATCTGTATGTTCTTTAACAATTATATGGAGGTGTGTGTAAGTGTAGTTCAAATACATCTCATACAACCATCCTATTATATTGATTATACTGTTTTATTAATAAAATAAATTAATAAAAAGAGTTTAGAGGTTGGCGAAGTAAAATAAAAAAAATGAATTTAAGAGAAATTATTACCATTAATTCGTGTAACTCCCTTTGGGTTGAACCAAAAAGTCTTCTTGATGTGCCTTATGCCTATGTTATGGCTTCTAGGTGGAATAGATGGATATAGATAGCTTATTTTGGAAGATTTTGGATGATCCAAGGGGCTTGAGAGGAGTAATGAATTGGTTCAAGGTGAGGGATTTTTATAAGGGGGAGGAGGGACTCTTTAGGAAAGTGTTAAAATATTATTTTAGTATATAATGATTTTCGGTTTCTAAATGTCCAAAACTTATTGAAGTCTAAGATATGATGACTCATGGTAGATATAGAATCATCTAAAAAGAATTGGACTGGTTTTGGATATTATTTTTATCCTTATTATATTATTTATTTAAATAATTTATTAATGAAGTAAATACTGAATCATTATTGTGTCATAAATAATTATATATATATGATGTCTATAAATTATAAAAATATATAATTATGTATGAAATTATTTTAGATTTCCAAAGAATATTTATAGTCGAAATGATATCATATATAACCCTATCTAAAAATTAATTTACTAAAAGATATTTATTTATGTCATTTTTTACTTTACAATATGTTAATTAAAATAAAGTGTCATTATCACTCTTATGTGGCTCCATGGGGTCCCAAAATAAACCCACAGACTCCCATGGTCGGCCATGACTCATCCAATAATGTTAGGATAAGTGTTAAGGTAATTTTGTATTATTCTGATATTCATTTTAACTTAAACTACCCTATTTACCTTTAATTGAGGTAATAAAGTCAAAAGAAACTATTCACCAAAATTTATTTTCAACTTATTTAACCAAAATATACTTACTAATTACAGCAATGTATGTCATATTTTAAAAATTCAATTCATAGAATCAGTAAAATTTTATTTAAATGGAAAATTCTATTTTTAACTACTACATTGTGGATTCACAATATATTAAAAATCTATGTTTTCCAAAAAACTACGAAAAATTAAGTCTAAGCTATATTTGAAATTCCGAATTGAAAATTGATGTCTATTTTACCAAATTAAAAACATATAAGTCGAATTAATTAATTTAAAAATAATTTTCATTGTAAAAAAAGCGTGTTTTTAAGAAATAATAACTATCAAAAGATTGACTCTTGTTTATGTCAAATTTTAAAGTGAAAATAATTCCAACGACAAACATTGGATTAAATGGAAAAAATATAATCTGATTACAATTTAAATAAAATTAAAAATTTAACATAACCATATTAGTAAATTATATTAAAAGGCACTTTTGAATTAAAATACATTATTTTTCATTATTCATCAAAAATTATATTTTATCGGAAAAATACAAATATTTTACCAAAAGTGAATCTTTATGTCCCTATTCTAAATAAGAATTTTATATTTTCAAAAAGTAATTAAGTGACCAAAATTGTATTTAACGAGGTTTCACCATTATAAGTTGGTAAATTGACCATTTAAAGAATATTAGATTATTTATGCTTAAAATTAGATTAATTCAAATTTTAAGCCACTAAATATTATTGGATAAATGTAAAATCATTTAACAAAGATGTATAAAAATATAGTAGTTTGTTATATTCATTCATTTCTATACAACAGATTGGAGTTCGCTAAATTTAAAATTATATTATTATATTATTAGTGTGCAATGTAAGATTTCAAAGAAACCCGATGTTGGGTATTGGGTTATCCATCGATCATAGAAACCCCTTAAAATTAATGTTAACATTTAATACACAAATAATTATAATTATGGAAATATATTATTCTATATTTACTTGGGATGTTACAACATTACTAATATCAAACTAAATAAAAAAATACTTGATACTACTTCATTTGATGGCCCCTCATCTACTGATGTAGTGGCGAAGGATCTCACCGCATCTTCCTACATACAGTATGAATTCTTTGTATCATTCATCTATTGATTTGTGCATGTACTTTCATAATGATGCTTCTAAAAACATTTAAATCACCTTTTGGTTTTATTAAAATGATATGTATTAAAAAAATTTCGTTTCAATATTGGGCCATATTTCCATACATACCACATTGAAAACAATTCCCAATTATGGCAAGTCATTCACTTAGGCGATTTTTAACACACATTTCACAAACTATAAATTGAACTTTATTATCATCATTATTCATTGACTGATTATTACCCATAAATTTCTATATGGACATCTTCCATTGATTATCATCCATGAACACATGGTCATAAGAATCCTCTATTTCCACACTACTATACCATGATATGTTTTTCATAATTATTGAAATCATAGGAATCCAATTCCCTTCGATATCATGGATTAAATCATGAGTAAAAATTGTGGATTTTACTATCATGATCTAGAATAACATTTAGAGAATATCTAAGTAGTCAGGTGAAGTTTTCATCATATAATGCCACTAAATCTTCCACTTTTTTCTTATATTCATGGAATTCATTATACATCCTAAGTCAAGCCAACATTATAAAATATTATTCTAGGAAATAAAGTTTTAATTCATACCAAGATAAGGCTTCAATATCCCCTATATCCTTTATAATAAATACCACTGACCACTATTTATCAGAATAACCTTCAAAATGATAAATTGAGAGACTAACCTTTTTATTATCTAAAAATCTCGTAACATCTATTATCATTTCATGGGTGTTATTTCATCCATTAGTTGCTACTCGGACAAAATATCCACTGAATGAAGGAGTGTGTTTCCATATAAAATGTTCTACTATCTTCATGTCACTTTGTGGTAGCTATGGATATTCTATTTCATGGATTCCCATAGCATTTATTTCCTAGGTTGGCTGATCAATTACAATCACGAACTGCTTGGTTCAAATTCCTACCATTCCCTATTGCAGATTCAGAATGATATTATCCTCTTGGTTCCTTCAAACATCAGAATCCATGTCTCTTATAGGGAAAACCAATATGAATAGACACATCTTAGATAAAGAAACCTAATAATGAATAAATTATATTCCATTTAATCCAAATCATAAGGTAACAATCAATAATGGTATTCTGATTATATTATAAGAACTCTTAAAGTTATCTAAACCATGCTCTGTTACCCACTATAAGGACCTGACCTCAAACATTACATAATCTATCTATTTCTACTATATTTAACTTCTTTATATTCCCAATGATATTTTCAATTTATTGTTTTAGTATTTTTGGAAAAAAATAATACACATTAACCCACAATTACCCAATGTGTGTATCACCAAAACAATATCTATTTTTTCCAAAACATAAATTTTTTAACACAAAACAACAACATGAATTATTTTAAAAATCATCAGAACATTTATCATGATTCCTTATCTACCATGAAAATAATTATAATCTTTGAAAAACATTTAAAAACCTCGGATGAGCCAAGAATTCTCATTAAGGGATATAAAAAGAAGGAAATAATCCATATGTCCATGAATAGTTATAAATATATGAAACCATTTTTAAATAGACATACTTCTCACCCATATATACTATCATTGTGAAACAAGATAATTCCATACAACATTAGAGAACATATATAAAAAATAAAGGTATATCAGGGAATTAATTACTTATATTGTAACCAATACAGATACGTTATGTTTTGTAATCCTCATGGTTACCTTACAATGTTACCCTCACAGCTACCTTATGCTGTAACCATCGCTGTTAAACTTGGAGAAAACATATAACCCAACTCCAACATACACATACCAAATGTAATGGAGATTTATATTGGTAAAACCCATAATTATAAATACTTCCTTATGAAATAGAACATAATCATAAAACCTGAACACTGGCACAAAAAAAATCAATTCCAATTTTGAAAAATAAAAATTATAAAGATGATTTTTAAATAAGAGTCCCTTATATATAACATATCATTTATTCAAGAATTTATAAAAAGAAGATTATATGTATAACTATGGTAAATTCACATAATAAAACATTATATAATATTAATTAATTTCAGAAATATTCCTATCATGAAATAATCTATTAAGTATAAGGATAACACAATGAATTGAAATTTGGTTAAGAATTATCTTTCCTCGGCTCTGTCATATGGAAAATTTTATTAAATCTTCCGTATTATGTTTAAAAAGTGTTATTAATATTTTAAATAAAAATATTTGTGTTTTTTAACTTATATGATCATTTTATAATATCATTTTATATATTTATTAATAATTGATTGTTATTTACAATGTTTTGGGTGTGTTTATTAAATGATTTCCATGGTGGGTTCGAAATGGATTTTCTTTTGGAATGGATGAAAAACTCTAGAAGTAGAATGAAATGGTATTAATATGTTTCAATAATATTAAATTATTCCATAAATAATTTCTGTTACCTGGTATAGGGAAAAATCATTAACAAATAAATAGTGATATTGGATTACATCATTTTGGTTGTTCTTCGCTATTTTGAAAATAGTTTCTTTATATAATTAAATACCATAGATATTAGTTAATTCCAGAATATAAAAGAGGTTATATGAAACACATTACAATATTTATCAACCATTGAAATGAATTTACCAATATTATTTTAGAAATGTAATGGAAATTTATAACACAACATCCATGATTTTCGTAAATTGACACATTAGAGTCAATGTTTTTATTTTTTGATTAAGAGGAATAAGATAGAAAAAATTACAATGATTGTTAAATAAACATGAAAATAATAATAAATATATATAATACTAGATCATTCATTTCTATTGAATAATTTGAGGTTAATAGAGTATTATAAAATAATATAATTGGAAAGAAAACACAAGAAAATCTAAGTGGATTTTTACCTCTTGATATCTTCTCCTTGAGGTCCTCCATAAGACCATTCATATTAGACTTTTTATGAGACAAGTATGCCTCAGACATGGGGAATAGACATGGGAAGGTTTTTTACAGAATTTAGACACTTCTAAAATCTTGAGATGTGTGAGGGAAAGAAGGGGTTGAGGGTGGTATTTATAGTTGAGAAGAGTATGGTTATTCCATTATTTTTATACTCACTTTAATATTTTTTCTCGTGATTATAAATCACCTTGATTAATGTGACCCAAAATAGAAAGGAGATCATTGGATTTTGAACCAATGGTTCTTAAATTATCCATTATGTTAGGAATAGAGTATTTAAAAAATAATTTTATATAATGTAAATTATTGAATTTTACTATTCATCAAAAAAATACATGTTTTTCAGAAATATCCCAAAAATTCACCCTATTAATTTATCGATATTTTGATATAAAAAATTATTCCATATTATCAAAATAATTTTATAAATTTTGTTATTTTAATTTTTAAATAAATTCATAATTTATTCAGAAAAAACAATTTTAAAACTACAACTCATTTTATAATAGCTATAAAAATTAATCGAGGAATAATAAAATTATCATATATAAATATAAAAAAATAAAATAGAAAGTTATAATTACTTTTTATGAAAATACATTTTCATTTAAATTATTTAATTAATTATAATATTTTAATTAAATATGTATGACATACAAAAGTACAATCACCTATATAATGATCAAATTATCACTTATAAGATCAATTTTTATTATACATTCAATTATGAGGTTTCTATTGTTTTCTCGAAATGGATATTCATAAGGGCTATATTTCTATTCATAAGGGTAAAATTACTATTCATAAGGGTGGGTTAATATTCAACAAAATTATGTACGTTCTATCGGACTCCAAATAACTTAATAATTAAAATTGTGTAAGTTTTTTTGGAATACAAGTAATATAAGTGAAAAATTATATTTAATGGAATGTTTATAACTAGATTCTATAAACAAAGTGTCATTATGTGGAGACTGAGTGTTTCATGAATTTCAATTTATTTTGAAAATATTCTTGTTCTATATAGTCTATAAATACTAGTTTAATATTCAATTACAATAATATCCATCAGTATGCCAACTAAGAATAAGCACTAAATATGGTTCAATTACATTGAATTGAAAAAATGTCATATGATAAAAAAATTATTTCATATTTCCTAGAATAGATTCCCGCTACATCAAAGTCTGCATCACCTTATTAGTTATTGTTGTGACTGTATTATGCCTAATCAATTATATTTTTTTAATTACAGGCTATCATAGTTGATAATTATATGATTTTCCCCTAAAATACTCAAATGAATCCATAGAATATATAATGGGTATTTATAAACATTGTAAAACCCTTATAGTAAATGGATACCATCCCATTATCCATCAGAATGTTGAATATAGGCCCTCAATAATTCATCATTTATTTTAATATATCACTCATGAAATCCCATCCTTTTGATGTAATAATGTGTTGTACAATGTTTTATTTTACTATAGAGATCCTATTAGAACCCTTTATAAGCTAAAATTTAAACAGTAGGTAATAATTTTAGATGTTTTTATCTATAACCCCATTAATATTAATAATCAATCAATAACAAAATTACAGATACCGTCAATATAAAAAATTCATCAATATGTATATGTTTAGATATCTTGTTGATGTAGACTAGTATAACTGATACCCTATTTTAAACCATTTTAGATCAATGAAAATAAGTGATTATAACAATACGAATATCCTCAAAATTAAATTTAAAAAGGGGATTTGGATAAATGATTCTAGAGTTACAGTCATGATATAATTTTACTTGATGGAAATTTGGGGATATAAAAAAATCAAAATTTAAATTTCAAATTTGGTTACACAAACTGACTCAATATTATATATGCATAATTGAAACAAAAAATGATTTTCCCATCTAGATTATTGATGTGAATTCATCACATTATCTTTTATTCTTATATGGAAAACATGTTCTTTATGAAATTTTGGATGTAATGGAAATCATCTGTTCACTAACCAAGTATCATGATATCATCAAATGATTCATGAGTAACTATACTATCATGGTAAATAATGTTAGAACCCTGGAAACAATCATAATGTTTTTTGTAAATATAATTTAATTTTCAATGATCTCATCACATTTCTCATCATTACAAAAATAAATTTCATCTTTAAATAAATAACCAAAGAATCTTCCATAAATTATTGTACTCTATTAAGATGGTCTTCTATCCATGTTAAATTGTAAAATATTTTCCCTCTCAAGGACTATACAAAAATTATAGAATCACAAAATTTAAGGTCATCATCCAATCATCACTTCTTAAAAAAATATATCTTATTAAAAATATATATTTAGGATGTATTTTTGGTTTATGAATAACATGAATATATTTCCACAGAAAATATATTCATATATACAATAAAGAAATAAGTACTATAATTAATTCATGATTGTGATATGAATTGTAATTTAAGTGTTTATAGAATCCATTAACCATAAGCCACTACCTAATAATATTATATAATCATTATATCAATATCTATTAAAAATCACAATAATAATTCAATCACATGTCATATAAGGGTAATATAGAGAAAAAGACATAGTAAACCATTCCTTAAATTCCTAAAATTCAACTTTACACTATTCAAAACATAAATTATAATTTTATTTAATCATCAGGGATATGATCAGGGAATATTTTTCTAGAAATGTATAAAATAATGTTAAGATAATATAGTCTATGTCCCAAAATACTCATATTCTCATATATCATATTTGGATCCACAAAGGAAACAACTTCCTATACTGATATATGATCTAATAACAGTATATATAGGGACACCATATACTCAAGGCCTACTAAATATCTAATATATATGTTTATTTATTAATATTTTTCTTAAATTAGATGCTCTTTCTTGGGTTTTAATTAAATTTTAAGTTGTCTTCAAGTATTGTAATATGATATGGAATAATGTAAGATATCACCCACAATGAATTAAATAAAAGAGTAAACTAAGTATAAAATATCCAAATTATATAAATTCTTAACCATTCAAGGAAAACTATTAAACAATGAAGGATATAAATTATACCAAAATTTCTATAATTGTTTTAAAAATTATTCTCTATATTTGAGGGGATGATATATAACATTAATACCATTAATTTTATACCACTTAACCCAATTAAATTAAATTAAATAATCATTAATTTTTGGGATTTTGTAGTGATTGATTTAGAATATTACATGATCTAGAATATAATAGTATATAAACTATTATAGTATTGAAAAATAATTTATAGAAGAATTTAATGATGTAGGAAAATATAATTTTATGTTTTAATATTAATATTTTCATAAATATTTTCTAAAAGATTCATTAACTACCTTGTACTTATATGTTCAATATCACATGGATTTATGAGAAATTTTACATTCTATGAAATAACATGATATTGAGTTCAATTTAATGATTAATTGGTACCCCTAATGAATCATTAAGAAATAAATCATGTAAGTAGTACACCACATGAGGAACTATTCATTGGTTTTTATAATATCGACAAAAATCATATTAATAATCTATGTATTAATATACCAAATCATATCCCTAAAATATAGTCCGGTATGTCTTTATAATTTCTACTATAATGAATTGATATTGATATCCAGTCATAGAGGATAAAGATACACAACTTTTATATTAGAGATCAAGATAATATAAGTACATAAGCAATTCTATTCCAATGGAAAAAATAAAAATACATCATGAAATTGATATATGTATGTCCATGAAATTTTCATAACATTTTTACAAAATATCATGAAATAATGAATTGTTATACCTTTTAAATAATTTTTTAATAATGTTAAAATAATAATTATCAATGATTATACTTCCACTTTAATCCATATGATAGATCTAATAAATTTGACATAAAAATTGGAGTTTTATGTATTGAATAATATATCATAATATGTGAATGGGAAATTTTCAAACCATAGATAATGGTCAAGGAAGGATCCCCCCCACACTAGGAGGAGGAAGGGGAAAGGATGTATTAGCTCCACCCTCTATGGTTTCATGGGAGTCGTTTGTTCCTTCCTCTAAACCTAGTTCTCTACCTAAGTTCCTGTTGATATCCTTAAGCCCGATGGTCCCATATCTTCATCTTGGGGATGCTCAGTTATCTATTTCACTATTGGAATTTTACGAGGCCTTGAGACTCCTAGATTTATCCCTTGTGGCCCGATTCAACAATCAAAGGCCTTTAGTTGTTGAATTTGATCGTTTTTTGTTTAGAAACTGGGATTTCAATGATCGCGTGTTTGTGGGTTTGATTTATAATTATCATCTGATGATACACTTTTCTACAAAGGTTGATTTCATTTTTGCATGGGCCAAGGCTCATCGTAGATGCAATGGATGTAGGTTCTTCCTCCTTCGATGGTCATTTGACCTTTGAATGAATCAGGACACACCTTTCATTTCAACCTGGGTATGTCTTCCCAACATTGCCCCGCCGTTTCTAAATTCCGTGATAATTCATATGTTAGGAAATTTTGTCTGTCGTTTCCATTAGTCGGATAACTGCACTGTTTATGTGAGTCATCCAGCTATCCCACACTTCTGTGTTGACATGAATGCTTTGAAGTCCCCATTTTAATGGATATGGATTATGGTTGGTGGGGAATTTTTAAGGAGGAAAGTTGTTGTATTTCAGTCGTGGGTTGATCACTGGCCCTCCTACCATCGTCTAGGTGATTAGGCTGATAAGTGACATTGTGGAGCCAAGAAATCTTCTCTAGAGATAAGGAATTGTATGCTATCTTCTTAGGAACATAATAATGTGATATGTGGTTCGGTGGAGGAAATCAACCATCTAAAATTTAATTTTTTTAGAAAAAAACAAGTATAATGATTTTTTTAAAACATATATAAAATTTATCATAATTAAATTTTAGTTTTTTTTCATAAGAGAATATAATATCCGAACAATATGTTGTCAGTATACTTTTTCAAGAATAATTACAATATGGCCTTCCATGACACATCTAAATGCTTCACCAATAAATATCCTTCAGAAAATACTATGTTACAATAAAATATTTTTCATGTTCCAATACAATTCTATTATTTTTTATTATAATATGATACCGTAACAATTTTTTGTCTCATTAATTAGTAAATTATTCGAATCACATAATACATATTTTGGATTTTATTTACTTTAATTTATAAATAAGATCAACTTAATTGTCTCAAAACCATCGTTTTTTAGATATAATCACAAAAGGTTGAGGGTATCTTTTCTATGATAGAATCCCATCATGGTAATTCCTACACCTTGTCATTATGTTGATGTGAATTCCCCAAAAACACTAGTAGATGAAACACAATTATTGTTGGTGGAGAATGTTATTATACATTTTCTACCACATTTTTTGGAGTTATACGATTTGAATATTGGACATTCATGTGGGGAACCATATCAATATACATTAATAATAATTTAAAACAAAAAATGAATAGGATGATGATAATAAATTTATAAATAGACACGATTTTAATTTATTCCATTTAATAAAATCATATAATTCATTAACATATAGGTTAGATGATCTGTTAAACATAAATAAAACATATTAAATAAACACATTCCAATAGAAAATAATAAATTTATTAACTTATCAATTATAATAAATCATTATTTATATTAACCATGATTGAAAAAAATGAAATCCATATTTATTTGTTGACCTTGACATTAATATAAATTTACATATAAATTAGTTATAAAATAAATGAAATTTATATCCGAATATAATATGTAATTTAATATATCACACATAGAAAGTCATTTTACTTATTATTTATATAATGGTGGATGTTCATACTCATTAGTATTCCTATAATATTACATAAAATTATGATAATTTGGATTTTAGTATATGGTGTATGGATTGGGACATAGTTTTTGTTAATGATGAGAATCCCATTCAGGTGACATATTTTTTCAGTAGATCTATTTTTAAAATTTACAACACAGTCCAGAAAATAATTATGAAAAAAATGTGTAGTCATAATTGTGTGTCTATTTATGGTTCCATGGTTATCACACAATTTTTTAAATCATCTAGGAATCAAATAGGGAGTTCCATTAATTTTAAAATCCAGAAATTTCTATTTTAACAAAAGTCTAATTAATACCCTAAACCATTTATTCCCTTCAAATTCAATGAAAACATCCCATAGGTTCATTCATTTATGTGTCTATCACTTTCATGGGTACTTATAATGATTATATGCCCATTTCCACGCTGATTTAACAAGGTAATATGCTCTAGAACTCATCGCCTCATTGTTTCCTACTTTCACATTGTTATTATCCTGAATTGATCCTTGTGAACAAGGGTTGTTCTAGGATTGTCATTAATTTGTCAAATTCTTGATATCAGTATTTTTATGGCCTCACTTATCAACTTCCCCTCCGTATTATAGGGGTGTATCACTTCGCACTTCAAAATCCATTGTTTCATGGTGGTTTTCCTCCATTACATTAATCATTAAATATAGAGATATGGTTTCATTCCATATTTATGTATCACATATATATTAACAATATCAATAATCTCAACAAAATATATGGATCATGTATAGAGTTATTTTTTATTATGTTATCTGTGTTTTCATTTTTAGGTTTTTTTGTGCTTAATATTTATACTACATAATCTTTATGAAATGAAATATATCATTTAGATGAGTCAAGATAGAATAATTTTTAAATTATAATATGTTGTAATTATTAATATTTTCTGATATCATTCCCATTCTTCTTTATTTAAATCTATGGAAATGGTACCTGTCCTGGTGAAATCAGGATCATTCATAGGTTATGCCATAGGCTTTCTCGGGTGCACTATTTATCGGCATCCCATGTTGGTTCAATAAAAAATATTATTAGATACAATGTTCATATGAGGTATATGTTTCTTGATAATCATTTATTTTTTTTAATAATGGTAGATCTAGATAGGTCATTAAAATTTAGTGTGTGGGTGCAAATTATTTAGTGGATGAAAATTTCAAAATTGAATCTTGAGATTGAAGGAGTTTCCAGGTTTTTTTCATTGATCTCGAGATTTTATCATTTATTTTTCTTGTATTAGGAGTTATAATGATGTTGTTTTTATATTTTTGGTTTTTTATTGACTCATATATTAATTTAAACTAATGTGGGATATAATGGATGAAAAAAATGAGTGACATGATTACATTAAATGCTCTTAAATACAATATAGTTTCAAATTTCTAATGTTAATTTTCATTATTGGGGCATTGGTAGCCAAAAAAAGTATCCAAACTATTCAAGGCCACTACCCTTGTGGTATTTTTTATATTTAGATCCCATTAATTAGATTCTTTTCTATGATACTTTTAGGTGTTACATGTACCATTTTATGAATATTTTCATAGTTTAACAATAATATTATAGTTGATTCTAATGTAATTTCATGATAGAATCAATTTTTTATACAATATATTTTTGTTTAAAATTGTACGTTTTTTTATTTTGAAATTAATATATTGTTTCGCTAAAAAAACTAATGATTAAAGTAGTTCATTCTAATTGTCAACCAAGAAGGTCTCAATCTATAACTTACAAAATGGTGGATTATTTATTAAGAAATGTTTTATGTTAATGAAACTAGGGTTATCATTTCATTTTATACTATTATATCTTAATAATATTATGCAGGTTTGGTTATATTTTTTAATGAAAAATAGGTTCAAATGATTGATGTTTCATTTTTAATATACATTTGGGTTCAATGAAAAAATGGAATTAATATTTTCTATATAGGAATAATAAATAGTATGTGTTTGTTTCCCTCAGAATTCGTGGATGACCTCCTGGATGGGAGATTCAAACGTTCCGATCGGTTTCTAACGGGTTTGTTCGTAGAACTGGAAACATCCAATGATTCCACATCCATATGGACCTACTTTCCAAAGGTAGGTGCTCATTAGCTTGTGGACTGATGAGGCTTTGGAATTTGCATTGGTCGAGACGATGGGAGGTCGGACTCATCACACCTTTTTGAGGGGAATTATTGTCTATTCCGGGACTCTCTTTATAGATTTAAGTTATGTTCGTGAATCCTTATTACATTACCAAGTATAAAATGAGCTTTCCTTCAATTTTGACAATCAATGATTAAATATGTAAGAAATTTAGAGAATATTTTATATGTATTTGAGGTTCTTCATCAATAGAGAATGATCTATATCTATTTAGAGATTCTTGGTCAATGGTATCATTCAAAACATTTATATAAAAGTCTCTTGGTCATTATGATGACCAGGCTGGTTTTAAAGCCACTCAGTGGGGCACTTGAAGTTTATTGTCATTCAGAAGGAAATGAATTATTTCAGAGTTGGGATCGAACCCATAGATGGTCTACCTACGTATCCTTTGTTTTGGAAAAGGAATCAGAACCCACGTAGTTTGAATAAGGGAGTATAATGTTTATGATTGATGGCTCAAAGAAGGATGTCATAATTACTTTTACTCTCTAAGCTCACGTGAGTCATGCTCAGTGTGAGAAACAAGAGGTATTGGTAATAAAATAGACAATTGGTCCATGAAAAATGTAATCATAAGAAATGGTTTGGGGATTATGTATATATGACTGCCCAGATAAATGAAGGTTAGGATTTACTTTAGGGATAAAATCCAGGAACAGGGTCCATAAAGGTATATGTGCTTCATAGATATTTGAATACTCTAACTTGGGACTTATTTCTGAAAAGGGAACCCAAATTAGGAGAGGATTGATAACTGGATTTTACTCCTGAAAAGGAATCCCAGATCAAACGTAATTTAGGATTGGTTAAAGAGAATTTAAGGGACATGGGGCTTATTCCTGAAAAGGAAGCCCAAATTAGAGGATCTGGGGCTTACTCCTAAGAAGGATGCCTAAAAATTAAGGGACTTGGGGCTTACTCTTAAAGAGGATGCCCATAATTATGACTGGGACTTATTCCTGAAAAGGAGGCCCAGGTTAGGGGACATGGGGCTTACTCCTGAAAAGGAAGCCCAAGATTTTGACTGGGACTTATTCCTGAAAAGGAGACCCAAATTTAAGGTATTAAGGTTTGGGGCTTACTCCTGAGGAGGATGCCCATAATTATGACATGGACTTATTCCTGAAAAAGAGGCCCAGGTTAAGGATTATCTCATCTTAAAGGATGAGGTTGAATGAATGAACTCTCCATATTTGGTGATATAAAGATATTTAAATCACTAGGTTTTGAGAGATGTTCCACAGAATTCTTTTTAGATAAGGAAGTCAAATCAATAAATCATGCCATAAATGGATTTTAAGAGTGTCTTGAAGACTGAATCTTGAAAAGGAAAGGTGTAATGGCTTAAGAGGGGTGAAATGGGCAAGAAAGTCACCAAAAAAGGAAGGGGAGTGCAAGTCTTGGAAGGCACGCAGGTACTGCGGCGCCGCGCATGTATTGGTCGCGCAGGTATACCTGCACGACATGGTGGGTACTTGCGCGATATTAAACCATCATTTGAAATACTTGATTGACTCTTCATTAAAGCCTTTAGAATCCTCTTGAGGTTCTTCCAAAAAAGGGATGCGCAAGCTCTATCGAAGGAGTAAGGCGGCGCGCAAGTGTGGTCACTTCCCTTAAGGGCTGGCCAAATAGGCGCGCAAGTGTTGATGAGTTTCAACACTTAGGCCTTACTCCCTCTCTTTAGATCTTTCGTTCTAGGTAAGAAATTACCTTAGAAGTGTTCCCGAAGCTTTTAAAAGAGACTTGGGCATCAGGAGATTCAATTCGAGTTTCTGAAAAACATCTCCCCCGAATGGGGGGCCCACAGGGTCTATTTATAGGCAAGAGAAGACCCCGGGCGGTTACCGGGTGGTTATCAATTAGGTCGCGCAAGTCACTTGCGCGCCAAGGTGCATCACGCAAGTCCACTTGCACGACCATGAGGAAACATGCGGGGCCTATGGGAAAAGTTTTCCTTGTTCATCCCTTTGTTGATTTTTCAAGTTTTCTTCAAAGGTTGAATCTCTTTGTGCTCATATATTCCCCTTTTCCGATAATTAGATTCTATGACGAAAGTAGCGTCAACAAAAGTCCCCCCTTAGAGTTGGATCCGGAGAGAAATAGAGGATTTGACTCTGAGGAAATTGAATACACCCAAAGGAAAAGGTGGCGTGCAAGTCTTGATGGCGCAAAGGGCGGCGCGCAAGTTCTCTCTGCGCAGGCCTTAAGCGCACTGGGTACGGCGCGTAGATAGGCTTCCTGGCCTATAAATACAAAGCTTTTGGCCGTGTATAGCATCTGATCCCGAATTTCTCGAGCTCTTTCCGTGCAAGCCATCTTCGCCGCGCAAGTCTCTTTTTCCACGGTTTCCTCACTGCCTCGCTACTCTCAAGGTAATAGGACTTGCGCGGTGATACCTGCGTGACAAAAACTTGCGCGACACATGTAACACTTGAGCGACATCTCCATACTTGCGCGCCTTAATGCCTTAGCCATTTTTTTGATTTCATTCACAAATTTTGTGAAAAATTAATTCATTTATAAATTAATTTATTCAACTCATTGTGCAGAATTAATGGCTCTTAGACCCGGATTAATTGATGAACTGGCTAGCAAGCGGATAGATGATATGATGAACATCATTGGCCATGATTACTATACTGTCAAAGATAGTACTCTTCCAAATTTGGATAAGTATCTGAAGAAATATCATCTCAACTTTCCTCAAAGCACTTATCTACCTTTGTATGGATATGGTCATCTACAAGAAGTCATTATTCCATAAGTAAAGAATTATCTTCCATTTTCGTAGTTTTAGAATTATACCAACTTTTCTTCAGCAAATATCTCAGGTGGAGGAGTATTTCTAACTGCTGGAACAGTGGAGAAGGCCTATATGATGCATCATAGCCCTTGCACACCAGATCTGAAAAAACATACACCTGAGCTTCAACCACATTGTCATCCTTCGATCTTCCTAAATGCCCAGATGGATCAATCCAAAGGCTGGAAGAAAAGTTGGGACTTCTGTCCTGGGGGAGGTTTGAAGCCAACTTGGATATGGGTAACTGGGTACGACAGACCTGTGCAGAGTTTATCGAGGATCTGAAGAGAGCTGCAATATATGAGGCTGTCTAGGTTGGAAAAACATATGTTTATAGACATGATAACTTCGTGCCAGAGATACTCAGCCACTGGAGCCCAGCAACTAATTCATTCCATTTGACTCATGGAGAAGTAGGTATCAATTTGTGGGATGTCCACAAGATCTCAGGGGCCCCAATTTTGGGCGATATGTATGATTAATTCATTCCTCCCAAGGTGACTTGGAATGATTCAGAGAAGACTCCTGCATTAGCTCGAGAATTATTTAAGATCATCCACAGGCTCAAGAGTTCAGAGACCTCCTTAACTCATTTTAGAAAAGATATTCATCCGGAATAATGGATGAATGTGTTTCTTATTGAGAAGAAAGGGATAGAGCCAAAAGAAAAAGGATCCAAGAAAATGAAATCCAAGGATACTAGGCCCAAACGTCATACCACCTGTCCAAAACCTGAGAAGAGAGGATCTCCTGGAACATTCTGGCCAACTCTAGAAGCAGGAGAGTTTGAAAATTGGGGATATGAAGTGAATCAAAGAATTACAAATAAAACTCATCTGGCGGGTTTCTTGGCAATGTGGCTCAGTGTTTATCTCTTGCCGGTCAGGGATTCGAAGGGAGGCATTAGGCCAGGGACGTTCGTCATTGCGGCAAGGTTGGCTGAGGGAAAAATGGTTGGGTTAGCTACCCCCAGTTTAGCAAAGATTCACAGGAGTTTACTTCATGTATTTCTGGGTAAATCTCCTTTAATAATAGTGGGACCATTCTAGGTTTTGTGGGGATGGATCGCCACTCACTTCAGGACTTACAATGTATAGAATGGATTACAAATTCCTGGAATCTCTTTCAGACCGTCAGTGCAATCATTCTCTGGAATTGCTCCATTAGATGTTAATGGCTATGACATGAAAGTGAGGCTGAGCATGGTTAAGGAATTAAACTTCTTTCCCTATAGAAGTCCGCCATCCGGGCGGTTTGTTGATGATGGGACAACCCATTTTGATTTGAGGGCATACATGCTAGCTTGCAGGGATGGTGTGTTAGTAGCCAGGATTGATGGAGAGATCATATGCGAGGCCTATGCTCCATATAGATTTGCACAACGATTCAAATGTCTGTAACAGATTGTTGTATCCCCTCCGGTACATTTCAAGTTAGAGAAACATCCGATGGTTGCTCGACAACTATGGCTGCTAACATCAAGAGAGAAGACTGGGGAAATATTTGATCTACCAGTTGAAAAGGCGGCACATAATTTGACTACATATTATGCCGAACACTGGATAGCATCATACCCCAAAGGGATATTGAATCACCCAGTATATCAAGTGGGAAAGAGGAAGAGGACTGTAGAGAAAGAATCCCTTCCTCATGAAGGTTACGCTTCCCCACCTGAAATAGGTTCAACAGACTCCTCTTATAGAACTGATTCACCAGATTATCATGATGGGGATGATGAGGCACAACCGGCAGCAAAGCGGTTTCGTGCCCGATATAATCCTCCGGCCAGAATTAAAAGACCCACTCCATCAACTCCTGGTGAGTTGTTTCATTATAGTAATTTCAATCACTGCTACTTTATAAAGTAATAAGTCTTACTTTCTTATTCTATATCTGTAGCTGCAGGAGCTGGGAAGAAATTAAAATAAAAAATTGTAGGACCTTCCTCACAACCTTCATATCTAAGACCAGAGGCTGTTCAGCTATGGCAGGGCTTATACTGTGGTACTGAGACCGCCTAGCTGGATTTGTGTGAGGGCCTACAACTTCCTGGAATATGAAATATTATAGCTTCTAAAAATCTTCAATACGAAGATAACCCGAATGAAGTGAGAGCTTACATCAGAGAGCTGGAAATGCTCATATATGCCACTGATGACTCTGTTCCTATCACCAGGCGGGTGAAGGAAATGATTGATCATGGCACCACTGAGGGGGATGGTTGTTCTAGAGATGAGGAATGGCAAGAGTACGTGGCTCCTGAAGATGTATGTTTTCTTTCCTTATTTTCTTTGCAACTTGATTTCAGTTGAAGCTTGGTTACTTAAGGAAGTTATTTTCTTTATCTCACAGCTTGAAAAGAAAAGAACTGGGGTTCCTTCGCCACATTATATCCCTGGTGGTACTGCTATCGGGGCTACTGCTAATTCTCCTCGCGAACCAGGAGAGATATCTCCAGGCCAGCAGGCCATGAATGAGGCGCTAGACATATCCTTCCATTCGCCAATCCAAGTGCCAATAAGGGAGACTACAGATACTCTGAAAAAAAAAGAATCAAAGGAAACGAAGGAGGAAATCAACAGCTAAACGCTTCATTAGTAGTGGTAAGTCCTTCGAATAATCATGAGTTTATACTCATAATCACATGGTTACTCATATTTCTGAGGATTGCAGGGGCTTCTTCAATTTCCCCCTTGAGGGAAGGGACTGACCCTCCTTCAAAGGCCATGGAGGGTGCTGTAAAACGATCATAGACCCAAGATGAATTGGTTTCTCTTGGAGAAGAGCTATCATCCATTCCCAGTATCCCTCCTACTGCTGAAGATGCTGTCCAGGGTCAGGGGTTGCAGGACATAAGTCGGCAAGAAGATGTAGCAAATTCTCCCACTGGTGAGACTAACCAGGATTCTGAAATATCATTGGATGAAATGATGAATCAAGGAATGAATTTCGAAGAAGTTTATGATCATGCTAAGTTGTCATGTGATTTAGAAGACCTCGGGCGTGAGTACTACCCTTCGCCCAATTTTTTTTTAAGATTTACACTTCTAACCATGACTGAAAACAATATGCAGTTTCTTCTGTAGAAGCTGCGGAACTGCCAATGCATGAAGAGGGTGTGGACATTGATGTCAACCCTACCATTGCAGAAACATTATCTCAAGTAGAGATAAACCCAATAAACCCTCCTGAGACCCATCTTGAAAATCCTGTAGAGACCGAGAAATATAGGGAGAAGTCTTCTCAGGTTGCTGAACCATCCTTGGGTAAGGGATAACAATATTTGTGATTGTACTTTATTCGCAAGACAATATATTCTTTTTTTATACTTTGAAACTAACTAAATCTTTCAATTAATCATGTAGGGCCATCAACTGCAATGACTAGATCCAGAGGTGAGGCCTTAGCCTCTGCCCCAACAGGAATTGAAAGTGAAGAAGCACAAATCAGGGGGGGGGGAAAGCAGGACAAGGCACTTCTTTAAGTGCATTAATTCCAGATTACATGCCCCCCTCTGACGATGATGTTGAATCAGATCCAGAGATTCTTAAAGCGTTTAGCTTTTCACGACGTAAGGCATGGAACAACATATGGAACATCATATCTGGGGTGCCTTTAGAAGAGCTACCATTGAAAATTCCTCTATTGTGATCCCAATTTGTTATACTAGGACTTAGTGGTTTTGGATATGAAAAGATCCATGCCATGGTGAAACAGATAATTTTCAGGAGGGAGTAGGCTCAAAAAAGTCGCGAAGATTTGATCAGAGTGAAATTGTCTGTCAACATAGGCGAATTTGAGGCTGCAGTATCCCAAGATGAAGCTGATTATGCTTCCAAGATGAAGGAGCTGAAGCATAAAATCAACGAAAAAGTTGTCCAGCAGGTGAAACTCCAGCAACAGTTAGATGATGTCATTGAGGAACTTGATCAGCTTAATAAATCATTGGATGAACTCATATTAATGGCATGAAAGCCATCACAGATGCTAAGAAGACACTTCATCAAGCTGAAAAGAGTGAAGCTGGTCAAGTGCATGAGCTTCAAGTAACTGCTGATAAATCTCAGGATGTCGTAAATCAAATGAAGAGTTATGTTGAAAGTCTCTTGTAATTCTTGAAAAAGATAAGAGACTCCAGTCTGTAGATATTCTTCTAACTCTTGTGTATCAATGAAAAAACACTTTCATCTTCAATCATTTGTACCTGCATTCTTTCACTACCTACTTCAATTTTACTTAAGCCAATGGGCTTAGTAAGCATAGTTTGATTTTTACTAGGATTATTACAAATAACCCTACAAACATTGAACCTTTTAATTGCTCAATATTACCTAAATCATACAAAAATTTATATTTAGTGAGCTGGAACTTAACTTTTATTCAGAGTTCCTTTATCTTTTATGGGCAGTTTAAAGTCATGCATGTCGGACATAAAGGGACTAATGTTTAAGGTCGAAATAGCTTTGACCAAAATGGATTAAAATTGATTCAATTCCTTGACAATTTATATGAAAACATATTACCACAATCAAGTATGAGGTAAAATATGTAAGCTATGACTTAAGAATATTTGAATCTGAGAAATGATATGAAAAAGAGCTAAAAGGCATTAGAAGAAGTAGTTTCCAAGAATGAAGTTACCATTATTTAACAATCCCGTTAGGGGGTTGAATTATACAGGGCCACCTAACGGCATTGGATGTATAGTTAAATAAAATAGTATCTTTTGGCTAACAAGTCTGTTATGTAGAATGTTTATGCAAGGCCACCTATGGGCACGTGCTGCATAGTCAGGCAAAAATAACTCTCAAAAATTTACTTTCCTAGTGCTAAAATCCAGTGAAAGTTTATGGAGATTCAAATTTTCTAAAGTATAGAGTTTTCTATATGGAAAGAGGTACTTGAATATGGAGAAGATATTTCCAGACAAGATTATCGAAGAACTGGATGAATATCACTCCTACGAAGGTCTGACCCAAATGTAGGGAAGAAGAATAAACCATAGACTTGAATACTTTCAGATCATGAAAAATGATATGGGAAAAATATATTAAGGATGGCTATTTTTTTGAAGATCCCTACATACTGTCATTTAAGACAAATAAGGAAAAAAGAGGCATTCTTCCCAAGAATGATGTTACCATTATTTAACAAACACGTTAGGGGGTTGAATTATGCAGGGCCACCTAAGGGCATTGGCTGCATAGTTAAATAAAATAGTATCTTTTGGCTAACAAGTCTGTTATGTGGACTGTTTATACAAGGCCACCTATGGGCACATACTGCATAGTCAGGAAAAAAGAATTCTCAGATGTTTGACATTTTTGTGACTAAAAGTCATGAAAAGGGTTATGAAGATCTAAAAATATTTAAGGTTAGGATTATAACACATAAATATGGGTATTGTCAAATGTATATAGAGATACATAGGTCAATTATAACCATAATCATGTTGTGGCTGGGTCCTGAATTGAAATTTTGGACTTCACTACGTATCTCATAAGAATGAGAATCAAGACATACATAGTTCTTGAAATGTAGTTTAACGTCGTGCAGG
The DNA here is from genome assembly GCA_963277665.1 of Viscum album. Classification (NCBI taxonomy): domain Eukaryota; kingdom Viridiplantae; phylum Streptophyta; class Magnoliopsida; order Santalales; family Viscaceae; genus Viscum; species Viscum album. The sequence continues at coordinate 701,925,901 of OY728150.1, forward strand.
ATGAAAGCATGAGAGATCTTAGTTTAGGGTCATAGAGTTCGGACCATAATAATGAATACACAGTGTGTGTTTTCATGAGGACTTTTCAGCCACGGGAATGAAAGTGAAATTTGGGGTTAGGTCCAAAAGACTTGGGGCTGGATTCGAGAGATACTCGAATGTTCCTACGTATCCCATAAGGATGGGAATCAAGCCCACATAGTTCTAGAACTACCCTTTGTACAAATTTGGTTCGTACACGTGAAGGGTGAAAGGGAACTTTAGTGCAATGATGGTTTAACCTGAGATAAAAAGTTTAGGCATTACCATGTATGCATGTAGTCTTTTGAAATGAAACATGATTTAAAAATCAATGTCAATAATAGTTCTCTCTCAAATGAGGAAATCAAAGAGTATTGTAGTTTATTGTCGTACCAGAAAAGAGTGTTGCATAGTTTAACGTCATATAACAAGGAAAAAAGTGAATCAATGTAAAGATATTGATTCTAGGGGAGGTTTCACGAATCAACATCATATGGTGGTGAACCGATGTGAAGAGATTGTTTTTGGGCTTGAACCTTGGGAGGTTGCCTATGTACCCAGCCTGGAAGGCAAGGATCAAATTCCTTGTAGTTCAATTAAAGAATGAATTAATGATCAAGTTATTCTTGGGGAGAACGATCTAATAATAAAAAAAATGTTGTTGGGGCTTATATATGGTTAGCGGCCCAAAGAGAGTGTTATGGTTGAGGTTTTCTCTAAGCACACGTGAGTCATACTCGGTGTGAGAAACAAGAGGTAACAACAACCTTAACGATGCATAGTTTAATGTCATGTAGGACATATAAAGGGACTATGCAGTTTAAAGTCTTGCAGTTAGGACTATTGGTGCTGCGCAGTTTAGTGTCATGTAGAAGGGACAAAATATAGTTTAATGTCTTGTAGGATGTATTATGAACTTTCTGTACAGTTTAGCGTCATGTAGTTAGGACGTCACAGTTTAACGTCTTGCTAGACATAAGGGACTTTTATACAGTTTAGCGTCATGTAATTAGGACGTCTTAGTATAACGTCTTGCTGGACGTAAGGGACTTTTATACAGTTTAGCGTCATGTAGTTAGGACGTCACAGTTTAACGTCTTGCTGGACGTAAGGGACTTGCAAATAGTTTAGGATCATATGCATGGATCGTTGATGTTGTAGTTTAAGGTCATACAGGACCTAGTTGCAGTCTAAGGTCATACTGGACCATTTAAGGAACTTTTTCATAGTTTAACGTCGTGTGGGATGAAGTTTCAGTTTAAGGTCATACTGGACCATTGCTATATAGTTTGACGTCATATAGTAAGGATGAAAGTGGTGCTGCACAGTTTAGTGTCATGTTGCGGGGACATATTGTGAATACTTTGTATTTTATACAAAATATTACGTCATAAATCTGGCATTAGTTAGAGTAGTAATGAGTTCTCCATCCATCGAGATTAATGAATAAACTCCATTGGAGTAGACCCTATGTATTGAATAAGGTCCTTCCCATTTTGGCTCAAGCTTGGGAGGTTTCTTTCCTGGTATCATTGGAGTTCTGAGAACTAATACCAATTCTCCCGGAATGAATGAATGAAGACAAACTTTTTTGTTAAAAGTTCATGCTATTCGATTCTGATAGATTTCCAAGTGGTGAAAAGTGCACAATATTTTCTCATCTAACCATTCCAATTCATTCAATCTCTTTTGGGATTTCTCATCTGTAGATAAATGATCACAAATGGCTACTCTGAGTGAGGGAAATTGAACTTCAATTGGCAAGACTGCTTCTGTTCCATATACCAACGAATATGGAGTTGACCGCGTTGCATTGCAGGTGGTATTCTGATAAGCCCATAAAGCATGAAAGAGTTTATCAGGCCATGACCTCTTATCTTTATCCACTATCTTTTGCAGTATATTTGAAAGAGTCTTGTTAAAGGATTCTATTTGGCCATTGGCTGCCACATGATACCGAGATGAATGGTTGGATTTAATTTTGTATTCTTGATACAATTTCTTCACCTCAGAAGAACAGAAGTTGGTGTCGTTGTTCGTCAATATGGTATGAGGTACACCAAATCTAGTAATGATGTTAGATTTTATTAAGCTAACAATGCATTTAGAACTGACCTCTTTGAGAGGTACTACCTCTGCCCATTTGGAAAAGAAATCAGTAGCAGTAAGAGTGTACTTAATCTGCTTGTCCATAGCTGAAGGGTAAGGTCCCACCACATCCATTCCCCATGTGGCATTGGCCATGAGTATTTAGCTGTATGATGAAACTCTAGAGGTTGATGAATGAAGTTGGAATGTACTTGATATGAATGAAACTTCTTTGTGAAATCAACACAATATTGTATCATTGAAGGCCAAAAGTATCCAAGCCTTCGAATTTGATCAGATAATCTATGTCCAGACTAGTGGGCACCACAGACTCCTGCATGAACTTCTTTCATGACAACCATTGTCTCTTCACCATAAATGCATCTGAAGATAACTCCATCAAAACCACGTTTGTAGAGAATTTTCTCAAGGTGGTTTGGGCCATCATAAAGAGTAAAATTGACCACATGTCGCCGGATTTGTTCTTTCACGGCTCTATCAAGTGGAAGTGTTTCATTTTGAAGTTATTCCCTGATAGGTGACATCCATCATGTAGTATGACCATACGGTTTAGGAATGGGACTAATTTCATTAATTTCCTCTGTTCTGGCTTGAACATAAGGTGAAATTGCACGACGGTGGGCAATGCTGATGGCTGTCTCGTCCCGATTTGGATCTGCTAGAGATGTGTCTATATTAGCTAGTGCAGCAGCTTGAGCATTTTGTGATCTCGGGACATAAGAAAATGTCGGTTCGGAAGGGAATTCCACCATTAACTTTCTGACGTAATCATACATAGGGATTAACTCTTCTTTTCTGATGGCATAATCCCCATTGACTTGTTGGATTACAAAGTCTGAATCACCTTTCACCTTTAAGTGATTCACTTCTGCTTGAAGCGCTAACTCCAAGCCTGTAATAAGAGCTTGGTATTCAGCTTCATTATTGGTACCACCTTCCCACAATAAAAAGGAATAAGGTAACAATGCCTTATCTGGATAAATGAGTACAATTCCTAAACCAACATTGTTGAATTTAGGATTTTCCATTTTCTTCCCTGTTGGACTTCTAGAAGCACCATCAAAATACATTTCCCATGTTTGAGGACACTCTTGAATAGAAAAAACTTCCTCATCAGGGAGTTCAACATCTGAAGACGTGTCTTCCACTGAAGGATGATCAGCCAGGAAATCAACCAGAGCTTGGCCCTTTATTGACTTTTGAGATACATACTGAATGTCAAACTACTGCAAAATAACTGCCCACCTTGCTATACGTCCTGTAAGCATTGGAATACTAAGGCTGAATTTGACCTGATTATTGCGAGATACCAATTGGACCTCATGATGTTGTAGGTAGTGTCTCAGTTTCTGAACTGCAAAGATTAATGCCAGGTAGAACTTCTAAATACTTGAATTCCGGGTTTCTGCTTCAAGCATAGTTCTACTGAGATAGTAGAGGCTATTTTCATTCCCAGTATCATTCTATTGAGTAAGAAAGGCACCCAATGATCACTCTAGAGTTGTCACATAGAGGATAAGTGGTCTACCTTCAACAGGTGGGATGAGTACTGGTGGACTCAAGAGGTATTTCTTGAGAACATCAAACGCTTCTTGACATTCTTCAGTCCACTGGTAAGTGACTCCTTTTTTCAATAATTTGGTAAAGGGTAAACTTTTTCCTGCCAAATTGGTGATGAAACGCCGAAGATAGGCTAAGTTTCCTTGAATTCCTCTTAATTCTTTCAAATTTTGAGGTGGTGACATACCAAGGATTGACTTGGTCTTCTCAGGATCGACTTCAATACCACGATGGCGTACAACAAAGCTGAGGAATTTTCCTGAGGTTACCCCAAAAACACATTTTAAGGGGTTCATCTTCAAATTATGTTGTCGAAGCTTATGGAATATGACTTCCAAATCAGCCAAGTGATTAGAACGTTGTTTGGATTTAACAACCAAATCGTCTACATAGCATTCAACAAACTTCCCTAAGAAAGGTTTGAAGATACGATGCATGGCGCGTTGATATGTTGCACATGCATTCATTAAACCAAAGGGAATCACCTAGTAACAAAACACACCTTGAGGGGATCTGAAGGCTGTAGATTCCTCATCTTATAGGGCCATTCGGATCTGATTATATCCGGAATATCCATTCATGAAGGAAAGTACTTCATATCCAGTCGTCGCATCAATTAATAGTTCTGTAATCGGAACTGGGAAATCATCTTTAGGACAATACTGATTAAGATATCTGAAATCGATGCAAACCCTAATTTGTCTGTTCTTCTTCTTTACAGGGACAATATTAGCCAACCACTTGGGATACTGAACTTCTTTGACGAAGTTAGCTTTGATCAGCTTATCCACTTCAGCTTCAATTTTGGAAGAATAAGTTGGGTGTGTTCTTCTCGCGGCTTGCTTAAATCCTCGATGTTCTTTTGGTAAACCCAAATGATGAGTAGAAATATCAGGAGCAAGCCCAGGAATTTCTATATAGTTCCAAGGAAAAATATCTTTATTTTGGTTTAGAAAATAAGTATACATTTCTTTCTCTTCAAGGGTCATGGACGCACTAATTAAAGTGGGGCGTGGATGTTTCTATGTACCCAGATTTATTTCTCTGAGTTTATCCACAGTGGTAGAGATACCCTCTTCAAATGCTGGAGGAGCATCTCTAAGATCTTCCTCTTCCTCTTCATCATGTGCTATTTCTTTTGTTTCTACTTGCATAGTAGATGAAAAAACGAAATTTTCATGATCAGAAGAGATGTCAAAATTTGCGCATTTTGAAGAAGAAGCTTCCATTTCCAACCCTAATGATGATAAAGGGCCTTCTTTGGGAAATAAAGAGGAGATGATGGATTGAGAATTGACATCATTATTCACCTTCGATGTTGCTATAACTTCTTCTGGCCTGATTGGCGAAGTATAGACCTTTTGGATTTCAGCAGATGAAATGAAGACGTCACCACTTGTACTTTCATCGCTGTTTGGTAGGATACCAATTTCTCCCATGTTGTTTGGCTAAATTGCCGTAATTGACATTATGGATCTTTCCATAAGAGTATTTTGATTTGGGCCTATTTTTTCAATTTGACTGATAGGTAACACATAATCTGTACTCACATGTGTAAATGGATTTATTGTAATTTTCTCCAAACCATATGGAGCATTAACTTTGGTAATTTCCTTCATTGTAGATTTCTCTCTTCCCTTCATGTGATAAAATTACGCCTCAATGTACTGAGATTCACATGTCTTGAATGGGGACTTATCACCATACAATGTTCCAACTTGACCATTGAAACAATATTTGAGACATTGATGGTATGATGAAGGGATAGCCGCATGCTGATGTAGCCAGGGTCTTCCAAGAAAGACGTTGAAAGCTGAGTCTTGATCAACAATCATGAAATCTGAATTGGAAACAAGATCTCCAAACTGAGTTTTGAGTGTAACATCGCCCAATGGTTCTTGTTCATTTTTATCATATCCTTGTAACATCATGGTAGAAGAAGATAAATCAGATTCCGTGAGGCCCAATCGACGAAGTGTACGAATGGGCATGTGGTTGACTCCTGAACCATTGTCAATGAAAGCTCTTCGAATATCTACAACATTGACTTTGACAGATAAGTACAGAGGTTTTATGTGCCCATGCACAACATCATCTTCATCTTTATCAGTAAAAGATGTCACTGCATGACATTCCGCAAGATTATTCTCTATGTGATAGACTTCAGCTGCAGAAATTTCTGCTTCAAACTCCTGAGGACTTGACAAAGCTTCTATGAGTGCTTCCCGAAGATCTTTTGACAGATTCAAAGCATCCAAAATTGATAACTTGGCTAGTACTTGGGTCAAGTGTTTCAATATATCATACTTTTGATCTAAAGGTCTGCGTTTCCCAACAGGAATATGCGGTTTAGCAGGTACCTTGGAAGCATATGCTTTGGAAGCTGATGCATCTTGTATTGGGATAGAAGTTGGCAACATCCTTGGCTTTGGAAGATTAGACCAATTAGATCCATTTAATTGCTGAGATAAAGAAGATGGAACCTTCAATCGGTCTTCTAAAATAACTGTGCCAAGACTGAGTTAGCTATTAGCAGAAAAACCTGCTTGTTCTTTTTGAGCTCGCTGAAGGGCATTACCACGAGTTTCTACTGCATACATAGTGCTAGCAGGGGTAGAATTGGAGTAGTGGCTTCGGAAAGATCCACTTCTTCCCCTGTATCCTGAACCTCGGGAACATCCTCAGATTCCCTTATTTGATACATGAAATTCAGGCTCATCAAAATTAAAATTATGACTGGAATACGGATCTATTAATTGAATCATATTAACAGAACCGAAGATTAACTCTTCATCTAATAAAGACTCTTCTTGACTAGCCTGTTTAGGCTGTTCCGTTTGATGGGGCGGTGCCCATGGTTTTGAAGTAGATGGCATAAAGTCTGCCAGAGTTAAAGACAATTTAGGCTTTGACACATACTCATCTTCTTCTGATTCTTTTTTCTTCTTTGAATCAAACCGTTTCTTTGAGGATTCTCCCTTTGACGAAGAGGGTTTTACCGCAATATTCATGGAAGAAGACACAATCGGTTTCTTTAATTGTGTTTGCAAAATGTCATGAGTCCGGTTGATTGTCTTTCTGACCATCCAATCATCATACTTCTGTGCATTTTTGCTTTTGACTTCGTGCCATTCACCTTCCTCCTCTGGAACTGTAGCAGTAACACATGCTACCTCAGTCGAAGAACCTTTCAACTTGACTTGTCCCAAGTCGACCATCTTTTGCCGGAGGTCTTTAAAGACAAAAAAATCCTGGATAGGATGCCCCAACATTTGATGAAAGGGACAATAATTGGGACGGTCCTCATCTCCTTCCTTGTTTGGCCTCTTGGGCACTGGTAATTGAACAAAATTATTTTCCAGAGCTGAAATGAAGTAACCAGGAACTTGCTCATTTTAGAAAGAGTATGTTTTACTCTTTAAATCCTAAAATTGTTTTCGTCGTTGATCTATTTGATCAATTGGACGAAACGGGCTTTTATGTTGGCGTTCAGGAGGTGGATCCCTTCGAGAATATGAAGGTTTTGAAGTATAAAAAGGTATAGGCACTTGTTTAAGCATAACTGTAGCAGTTTCTGCTTTACCCATTCTCCTTCCTGAAGCTGATGGAATTACACGAGATTTAACCTTAGCCTGTATAAGGGAATCTTCAATCTGTCGAGCGATTGAAGTAAGGTCTCGAAACCCTCATGTGTATTTCACAGGGATCAATGGCGTGCGTAATTCGTCACGCAAAGTTTCCACATAGATTGGCAACAGCTCTTCCCGAGGGAGTGCTATACTCAGGGAATACGTTAATCCCTTCCAATGAGCAATGAAATCAGAGACTCTTTCATTCTCCCTTTGCTTGCAGTTTGTAAGATCGAAAATTGTCGTTTTTTGCAAAGTTGAGCTGAACTGAAGAAGGAATTTTTGACGAAGATCCTCCCATCCGATGATTGACCAGGATTGCAAGCTTGTATAACAGACAAAAGCAGGTCCTTGCAAGATTCACCCGAAGCATCTGAGTTTCACTGCTTCTTGCTGCTCTGGAGTTCCCAACATAGGATCACAACAAGACACGTAATGCGTCAAATGTTGTTCAGGATTGCCTAATCCATTGAAAGTAGGGAAAACAGTGTTTCCAAAACTAGATGGAGGAGAAATTGAATCTACCCATTCAGGGTAAAATTTCTTTTCTGGTTGAACTTGCGCCCGTTTCCCTTCCATAGTTTCTAACCGAGCTATTAATGACTCAATAGTAGTTATTAACTTTTGAGAAACATCATGTTGAATTTGGTCTTGGGTAGGTGCAATGAATGGAGCTTGGACGGACGTGGTGATTGGTGCTGCAACTGATGGTAGCACTGCCAACTGTTGTTGCGTTTGACCCGTAGGATTAGACCTCTGAGGGTGTACTGATAAAGGAGGATATTCCTGATCCATCTCAGTAGCAACAACAAATTCCTTCGGATGTCGGACTTCAACATTCATAAGAAGAAGACTACTATGAAGTAGATCTGTATTCAACCTTCTTAATTCTTTCATTTCTTCCTCTTGCTGTGCAAACCTTTGCTCTAACGAGAGCGATTGACCTTCTCCAAAGGAAGGATATGTAACCTGATTCTTTCCCCTCCCTTTTTTGGATGCTTTTTGGAGAGAAGTAATTGGTTTACCTAGGTTCTGAGTAATCCTTTGATTTCTTGTACGCACACCTTCATCATTTGTATCTGTGCGTACATTTTCTTGAGCATGACGCTCTTCATCTGAGTCCCCTGAGTGAGTCTCCTCTGGTGGATTAGCAACAACGACATTGATGACATTTATTGATGTATAATGCATTGCATCCCTTCTATCAACATTTCTGTGATATTGTCTTCTTTCATGTCTTTGATGAGACATTGCCTTTTGTTGATTTAATCATTTAGGAACTTCTTGACGAGCTATAACTTGGAGGGTATCTCCTGATAATTTGTCTCTTCGTTCCTCTTGGGGATTCTTCCCCAATCGAGAAAAGACTGATATTCTCTAAGAAGGGGATTGATGATTTGAAAGAGTCCCCAGTCTCGAGAACTGGGGATGTTCCTGCTACTTCCGCTCAACTCCTCCAATCCCATTTGTTGACTCTGAGGGTTGGGTTAAAGGAGTCCCCAGTCTGACAAGCTTGGGTGGCTCTTGACATGCTATGTCTGAGAACTTCTTAAAATATCTCTTAATCTTGCGAATCTTAGTTCGGAAATTAGCTGGATGCATTAGCCTGTATCCACTTTTATCACCTGGTTTAACAGACCGTTGGATGATTTCTGAAGCTTCTGTCATTTGATGATGTGTTTTCTCCATATGAGAGGCTTGTGCAATATTCTCGCCTGCTTGATGTAGGAGCAATTAAACAACTTGTTCTCTATTTGCTTGATTTTGAGAGGAACTAGTTGAAGCCTGTTCTTGATCAAGCTTTTTATTATGAACAATGCCCATTGACTGTGGTCGGCCATGGGCAATAACATTGCATGAGACCATTTTCGGTGGGCTTTGCTGACTGGAAAGCACTGTGAAATTTAGTGCTCCGTGAACACCCGATCCTCTGATATGAACACCAGATGGAGCATTGGAAATTAACTGATGCAATTTTCTTAGTGCGCCAAGGCATGAACGTTGAAGGGTTCTCTGCTGCTTTTCAGCCTTCAGATACTGAGAGACTGATAGAGATGCCAAATCAATATGACGTTGTAGCCCTTCTATTATCTTAAGATGATTTTTATATTCATCATAAGATAATACCTTCTTCTTCAGTTGACAAAGAGTTTTCTATATGTTGAGATGAATATCATGGACTCCATCTTCCATCAACATCTTTGGAATGTCATACTGGGAGTCAGCCAAAGGCCAAAACATGACTGGTACCTCACTTTTTGCCAGTTTTTTCCTCATGTTTAGCATTTCCTCTTCATCATTAAATGAAGATTATTCTACCTGTTTTGACCAGAGTTGGTGTTTCCTTGTTGCTTCATCGGATTCAACAAGATTGGTAGAGAGATCATTGATCAAACTAGAAGATGCATGACTTAGGGGTGGTTCGGAGAATGACCTACACCCTGGGCTATCTTCTGATTGAGAAAGTATTTCACTTGCTAGCGATAAAGCATCATACATGACTGGTTTCACATTTTCAAGTGCCTCAAGATAAGAGGGCTTTCTCGACACTACATTGTCCACTGGAGTATTTTCCAGGCAATGTGAATCACTACTGCGGAGAGGACTTTCGTAGCGAAATTCATCATCATGGGGAAGACCACCATAATGGGTTACAACAAAAGATGAGATCTCTTGCTCCTTGGTCTTCTGACCACACAGAGGGTTCCTGTGGCTCTCATATGAAGAATAAACTTCAAGATTGACTGAATTTTCATGAAGCAATCCTTCATGAGGAAGTGTCTATTGAAGACTTTCAGAATTAATGTTACCGTTATTGGGAACTAAGGGAGTAGAATCTTGAATTCCAATAGATAAATGTCTGAGGGCTTCAAGAACTCCAGCATCGAGCAAGGCCTTGTTACAGATTGGCCTTTGATCTCCTGGCTGTGCTGGGCAGATCTTTTTCTTAGATGCCTTATTACTCGCTTTGGAAACCACTTGCTGACGAAAGTGGTTACTCTAAGTAGGTGTATGTGCCTGATCAGAAAAGATGGTCAGGTTAGGCTGACGATCTCCACTCAAATCAGGTGTATGTCCCTGACTTGGTTGTCCGTATGATATGGGGGTGTATGCCCCATAAACCTCTTATACTGGAACAGATGTGTGTGTATGTTCCGGAGTGAATCGTTGATGTGTCACTCCACTGCTAGGGATAGATTTATGTGTCTTTCCCTGAGATGATGCTGAAGCTGTTATGATATCCTGGAAAGCATCCAGAATATGAGAAGGAATTTTCTTCTGCTCCTTCACAATTGACAAAATATGTTTGGTGACTTCAGCTACCGGAACGAGGATATACGTCCATTCCGGGCTTGGAGTAGGTGTATGTGCCTAATCCTGTCCTCCTTTTCATGTCTGTGAATCCTGACAGTACGCAAGTGTGGAGGCAGAGAGTTGAGTCTTCCTCCTGTTTGTCGTCGGAGCTTTCTGACTGACTTCTTCGTGCGCTACCAAACGAGACTGTTGGTAGGCTTGATTAGTACTAGCAGGTGTATGTGCCTGCTGATTACACTTCTCCAAACGCGGTTGACGAGATCCATCATATGTAGTCAGGCGAGCATGCTGACTAACTGATGATGTATAAGCAGGTGTATGTTCCCGCCTATAGTACTCCACCGGAATTGCCTGGCGGGATTGGCTTGATGCTGCCAGACGAGTCTGCTGGACAACGGAATTAAAACGGACATGTGTGTGTGCCTGTTCGTTGTTCGCCACCAAGTTAGGTTGGTGGACTTATCCGGAGATGGAAGGGATGAAAACCTGCCCATTGTTAACCGGATTCCGTCTCTGGAGGTTCGTCTTGCCTGCTCGGGTTCGAGGAACCTGAGCTGAATGCCTGGAGTCGGTACCCTCATCATGTTGAGGGCGCACTGCCGCACGAGTCTGGCGGCGATTGTTGATGGGAGCCATCGGGAAGGACTCCTGTGTTTTTGAATTAAGGCATTGAGGGACCTTCTCATTCACTTCCTCAGAGTAAGGGAGCGAATGGAAATTGCCTTCCCGGGATAACAACCCGAAACGGTTGGAGACGGTAGTCAGCACCGCCTGCCTCTTGATCACTGGTCGTCGTTGTCCGGACGACCTATGTGAGTTGTTCACTTGGAGGGCCTGTCGGGAAGCCTCCAGAGTTGGGATGGTACCGTGTTGACGGTACTCCTTAACCAGCGGATTTGATACCCAGCGTTGAAGACGCTAAGTAGGTGATGTCATCCTCAGAGCGGAAGACGATCCAGTAGGAATAGCAGTAGTGGTATTTGCAGTAGCAGTATTCACAGATATGAATTTGAGAGCAGCCATTATGGAAATACAGAAAATCTTGGAAAAGAGTGCCTGTTTGATATAACAGACGTAATCAAGATAAAATTCAGCCACTTCATCCTTTGGATGAGAACACATGTCAATGATTGTTTTTGTTAGCCCTCTTATTGATTTTTAAATAGGGGCTTAACAAAATAGGTAAAACATCATTTTAACTTTGGTTAAGGATTCACGTCGGGTTCACCATTTTTTGTTTCCCTCGGAATTCAGGGATGACCTCCTGGATGGGAGATTTAAATGTTTTGATCGGTTTCTAACGGGTTTGTTCGTAGAACCGGAAACATCCAATGATTCCACATCCATTTGGACCTACTTTCCAAAGGTAGGTGCTCATTAGCTTGTGGACTGATGAGGCTTAGGAATTTGCATTGGTCGAGAGGATGGGAGGTCGGACTCGTCACACCTTTTTGAGGAGAATTATTGTCTATTCTGGGACTCTCTTTATATATTTAAGTTATGTTCATGAATCCTTATTACATTACCAAGTATAAAATGAGCTTTCCTTCAATTTTGACAATCAATGACTAAATATGTAAGAAATTTAGAGAATCTTTTATATGTATTTGAGGTTCTTAATCAATAGATAATCATCTATATCTATTTAGAGATTCTTGGTCAATGGTATCCTTCAAAACATTTATATAAAAGTCTCTTGGTCCTTATGATGACCAGGCTGGTTTTAAAGCCACTCAGTGGGGCATTTGAAGTTTATTGTCATTCAGAAGGACATGAATTATTTCAGAGTTGGGATCGAACCCATAGATGGGCTACCTATGTATCCTTTGTTTTGGAAAAGGAATCAGAACCCACATAGTTCGAATAAGGGAGTATAATGTTTATGATTGATGGCTCAAAGAAGGATGTCATAATTACTTTTACGCTGTAAGCTCATGTGAGTCATGCTCGGTGTGAGAAACAAGAGGTATTGGTAATAAAATAGACAATTGGGCCATGAAAAATGTAATCATAAGAAATGTTTTGGGGATTATGTATATATGACTGTCCAGATAAATGAAGGTTAGGATTTACTTTAAGGAGAAAATCTAGGAACAAGGTCCATAAAGGTATATGTGCTTCATGGAGATTTGAATACTCTAACTTGGGACTTATTCCTGAAATGGAAACCCAAATTAGGAGAGGATTGATAACTGGATTTTACTCCTGAGAAGGAATCCCAGATCAAACATAAATTAAAACTGGTTAAAGAGAATTTAAGGGACTTGGGGCTTATTCCTGAAAAGGAAGCCCAAATTAGAGGATCTGGGGCTTACTCCTAAGAAGGATGCCCAAAAATTAAGGGACTTGGGGCTTACTCTTAAAGAGGATGCCCATAATTATGACTGGGACTTATTCCTGAAAAGGAGGCCCAGGTTAGGGGACTTGGGGCTTACTCCTGAAAAGGAAGCCCTAGATTATGACTGGGACATATTCCTGAAAGGGAGACCCAAATTTAAGGTGTTAAGGTTTGGGGCTTACTCTTGAGGAGGATGACCATAATTATGACTAGGACTTATTCCTGAAAAGGAGGCCCAGGTTAAGGATTTTATCATCTTAAAGGATGAGGTTGAATGAATGAACTCTCCATATTTGGGGACATAATGATATTTAAATCACTAGGTTTTGAGAGATGTTCTACATAATTCCTTTCAGATAAGGAAGTCAAATCAAGAAATCATGCCATAAATGGATTTGAAGAGTGTCTTGAAGACTGAATCTTGAAAAAGAAAGGTGTAATGTCTTAAGAGGGGTTAAATGGGCAAGAAAGGCACCCAAAAAGTAAGGGGCATGCAAGTCTTGGAAGGCGCGCAGGTACTGCGGCGGCGCGCAAGTATTGGTCGCCCAGGTATACCTGCGCGACATGGTGGGTACTTGCGCGATATTCAACCAGCATTTGAAATACTTGAGTGACTCTTCATTAAAGCCTTTAGAATTCTCTTGAGGTTCTTCCAAAAAAGGGAAGCGCAAGTTCTATCGAAGGAGTAAGGTGGCGCGCAAGTGTGGTCACTTCCCTTAAGGGATGGCCAATCAGGCGCGCAAGTGTTGATGAGTTTCAACACTTAGGCCTTACTCCCTCTCTTTAGATCTTTTTTTCTAGGCAAGAAATTACCTTAGAAGTGTTCCGGAAGCTTTGAAAAGAGACCCGGGCGTCGGGAGCTTCAATCCGAGTTTCTGAAAAACATCTCCCCCGAATGGGTGGCCCACAGGGTCTATTTATAGGAAGGAGAAGACCCCGGGCGGTTATCAATTAGGTCGCGCAAGTCACTTGTGCGCAAAGGTGCGTCACGCAAGTCCACTTGCGCGACCATGAGGAAACTTGCACGGCCTATGGGCAAAGTTTTCCTTGTTCATCCCTTTGTCGATTTTTGATGTTTTCTTCAAAGGTTGAATCACTTTGTGCTCATATATTCCCCTTTTCCGATCTTTAGATTCTTTGATGAAAGGAGCATCAACAGTGTTAGCTAATGAAATGAGTACATATTGGTGTGTGGATTTGTTTAATTTTTTTAATTGGTTCATATGTCATTTATATTGAAACCATTTGTATTTTTATGTATATTGGTATAATTATGGTTATCCAGAATTTTGAATTTGGTTTTTAATCAATTTTAGACTCCACCCTCATGAAGTCTAAATGGATTCCAATCGGGATGAAATGGATGGTCCTACAAAAGTTCTTGATTTTTATTATGATACAATAAATATCCTTTCTTTATTATGGAAATTTAATAACAAATATTTTTTGGATATGTTTTATATTTTTAAGGTATAAGAATAGTTAAAAAACATTTAATGGGTTATTGGTCATCATGAGATAGCTAAGAGTCCCAAGATCACATTCACTACTAATATTCATAGTCATATATGTTGGAAATGTTGAAATTTAAATAATTTTTTCACCTCAATCTTAAGTGGGTCACTGTTGCAAAAAATTTACTTTTTCATTAATCCAACATTATTTCACTATGATCTTTAACATGTCTTGGTTAGTGAGGTTGTAAAATATTTAAAAGGGCGACAAAGAATAGTTAGTGTATTATCACTTTATATTTTTCCTTATTCAACAACACACACTATTATAAATGCATTATACCATAAAGGAATTGTATTATAAATGAGGCCAATGAGATGATATTTATTCATGGGATTTGTTCTATAGATTAACCTCATATATAAATGAGGTAATGTAAGGGGATTTGGAGAGATGGATATTATAATTTTCTAATTTTGTAAGTTTTTCTTCAAATATTTCCAAAGGTTGATATTGAAATTTAATTTAAGGAAAAAATATGTATTTTGATCTTGAATATTCATATTGTGGTGTTAAGAGGCCTTCATGTACTCCTTTATATACATCATCTGGTTATTAGGTCTCAATCTAAAATTAGATTTGATTTATTGCTTATAATATTACTTGATAACAAAATTATTTTTAAAAGTATTTTGTTTTTTACTATTTTGGTCATTTTATGTGTTTTTATAATATTTTTATGATGACTAGAGATTGATCTAGATCTATCCAATGGGAAATTACAAGGTCCAACCTATTGATCCTTATCATTTATAATATGTTTAGTATGGTATTAATAACCCCTCAATGATAATATATCTATTCAATATTCATTTTATTTATTTTATGTCATGATAAATCTACTTCCATTGTCTTAAGGTAAAATATATCCTCAAGGGTTCAAGTGATTTCTTGTGGATATTTTGAACCATTGAAGGATATATGATGGATTTTATCTTATCATATTATACAATGGGTATATGGTTGAACAATATTTTACCTACGGGATTAATGTTTTAGAGTAACCATAATATTGTTCGGAGGAAACCATATTCGACCTAGTTGTAATTATCTTTTGGATTAAGCCAAAACTCTTATGTGGAAATCTACATTGATTTTGGTTTTTTAGTTTGTTACATTTGTATGTTTTGGTTCATCAGGATAGGAATAAAGTCTATTTTGATTAAATTAATTGTTATTATCAATGTGTAAGTCATGTGTTTTCTTGAATTTGATATTCGAAACATGTTGAAAAGGTAAATATTAACGTTTATTTGGAGTAGATGAATCTAATAAATCATTATAGGTTAATTGATCATTATAGTTGGTATAATTGTCTCCCCATTGCATTATTTTTATTCATTATTTAAGTTATTTAATATTTTAAAGACATATCCATGATATTTTAGTTATTTTTCCATTTAATATTGAAATTATGGATTTTTAGTGAAGGGTGAAAAGATATTTAAAAGGTTAGTGGTAATGGTGTATTTCTGATTTGAGTGACCTATAATTTCACGCATATCCATTTACCACTATTGTTGAATGGTTTGGAAAATGTGAAATATTTAATGTTTTTTTTAAATCATGATCTTGATATTTTAACACCTTTTTAACTTTTCTTAGTAACTTCTATTCTATTCCTACACAATAAGTGGATCCCCCGAAAACCTCCCCATTAGTTTCCCCCACATCCAAGGGTTCTTCCATGGGTATTCTTCAAAATTAAAAAATGATTTATAAAGGTAATATTAAATAATTTTCAAAAAATTAATGATTTAACATTATTTTGTTTCATTCATTCTATAGAGAGGTCTTATTAAACAACGGTTCTCCTAGATCAATATTTTTTTCATATTATATGATATATTTGATCCATCATATAGTCATCCAATTCTTATTGTAGTGGATTATCCTAATTCACTTTTGAATCATTGTTTTTATTTATGTTTTCACCAATGTGTTTATCATAAATAATGATAAATTATTTACTTCTCTTGTATATCGAGTTTTATCTCCCTATTATATTATTATATTTATTTTAGCTTCACTAAAATAATATATTTCATTAACATAGTTTTAATTTGATAAAATATGGACATTCCAAAGAGTCACATTAATTGAAATTGTATTCAAACAAAAATTCATAGTATGTTTTTGAAAAATTTCATGAATGTACCTTTAAATTGTATTTAATATTCTAAAATTTTAATTTTTCATTTAGCAGAATTTTCAAATATTATGGATTCAAAGTGTAATGTTGTGCATGGTTCGGGTTTTTTCATTTTTTAGATCACGAGTTTCATGTTATAATGTGTGATTCATTTAAAATATTTTATCCTAATATTTTTGATTATATTGATTTCTAAAATGAAATATTATATTTCTGAATTGGAAAAATCATAAAAAACATTTTTGAAATAAAAGTATCTTTGATGAATTCCGCATGTGGTTTTCCAAATTTGTTTAATGTGTCTTCCCTATCAGGGGAAGTATTTTTAATATTTAGTTATTTATAAAATCATATGGTGACTTCTACAGGGTGTGGTCATAAAAGAGGGTAGTAATTGTTCTTTTTATCATTATCTTAAATATATATATATATATATATTTAATCCATACTATTTATTGTTGATTTTTTATCTAATATTTTATATATATTTGGGAATAAAGTGTAGCTCGGGTATATCTTGGTAGATATTTTTTACTCGAATATGATCATGATCAAGAATGTCATGACTTGTATGGATTATAACAATATTGTGTTTTCCTTGTATTTGGCCATGATTTTTATTACCAAGAGTTAGTAAAATGGGATATTATCATGCATTATGAAAACAAAGAGTGTGTATTAAACTATCCTAAATTTATATCGTAACACTGTGGTGTTTCCATTATTCACTTATGAATGCTTATTAATAATGATTAAATTTATTCTGATTCAGTGACCATTGAATTTTTGTTTATAATATCATTATTTGATATTCTACATTTATTATAATAATTTTTTATTTTTTAACAATTCTCTCGATTTTTTTCCAGTTAAAAAAATTCTTTTACCTTTTCTTGAATGAATTTATTTTTATATTATGTGAATAACTATTATTTAATTTTTAAAAACAATAATTTTACTATAAATGAAAATTATTTTCATTATAAAACAATTGGTTTTAAAATGATGATCATCCATGATTTTTTTGAATAAATTGAATATTTATTATCAGGTAAAAAAATGAATTATTTATTTAAAGATTATTATTATGTTGTAATTTTTAGGGAATACATATGGAATTTCATTCTCACATCTATATAAAAATAATTTTCTAGGTTCACCTTTAGGTAACTCATGGTGTGAAGAAGATGACAGGATTATATTCAGACCATGATGTGCGAAGAAGACAAATTTATATATTTTTTGAAATTTTTATGCAACATCACTATATCAACAATATATTCCAATCCTTCCCTATTTATGGATGATATTTTGTTTTATTATTAATTTTTATTTTCTATTAAATTTTTATGTTGTTTTTGGAATTTAATAAATATGTGATAAAATATAATATTTGTATTATTGTCTAATATTTAATTAAGATATATTGGATTTTTAGTGAATTTATGTTTATTTCAAATTAAATTTATTCTGAAAATATTTTCCCCTTAGATTGTATCTTATAAAATATCCCATTTTGGTTAGCATGGGGGATTAGGGCCATGCCTCGAGTGTGTAATAATTCGACCTAGGTATCCATTTCAGTTTTGGTCAGGGTTGGTTTATTAAACTATCATTTCGACTGCTAATTATATACATTTAATTTTAATAAATGCGACTCAATGGTTTTGGTCATCTTTTAGATGATGAACAAAAAAAAATAATCTAATCCTTGGAAACTATGTAACTCATTCTTATAGCATTATTTTATTTTCCGTAGTACTTTATGTCTAACAACATGATTCTTTATATTATTTTCCAATTTATTTTCTAATTCATAATTCCCTTGAACATTTCTAGCAACATTTTCTAATCAAATTAATAATATCACTTTTTCACCAAACCCATATAGACAAAACACCATTGGCATGATTCCATAATTACATTTATTAGAATATATTCAATGAAATAATAAATTACTATTTTGTATCATTTTTAATGGAAAATTTTTTTTTAAAAAAAACAATCCAGTCCTTAATGGAAATATTTATAAGCTTTATTGGTATAGAGAAAACAAAAACAAAAGGTTCCAATTATAAACAAGTTACCAAAATGGATAATATAAATTAATTTTATATATATATTCAATGTGAAGTAAATCATACTACTAATAAGATTAAAAATTCATTTTTTTGAAATATATAAAAATAATTTATGTATTATCTAAAACCATAGTCACCTAAGTCCAAGGGAAAATATGCATATGGTTTAATAACACCCCAATCTCCCGATTTCACTAATATAATTCACCGGTTCATTTCCAATACTGATATCAAGGAAAATTTTGCATATATTCATTATAAGGAGAAATGAAGTTTGTGTGAATACACCATATAAAATAACTGATCCCCACACAACCATTATTAAATTATTTAAAATATATTTTATTAATTTTAAATTATAATATAGTCATTGAATTAAATAATGAATGTAGAAGAAGGGATCACATAGTTTTAAATATTAAATTTTTCATAAATTTTTTATTGGGTTTGTTCTATTGTGTATAATAATCCACCATGAAACTTAATTTTTCAATCATGAACCCATAATAATAATCATAAATATTGAACGTATGAAATTAAAATATAGCATATAAATATTTAATTTTTTATAAGGAATAAACATATTAATATAATGTTATATATTCCAAAAACAAAATTATGAGAATGCCAAAATCCATCCAAGATTTAGTCAACTTATATATATATAATATTTTAGTTAATTCTATAAGTATCCCTTGAAAAAATTATATATACTCATAAATATAATTATAATATATATTTGGATCTTATTGGCCTATGGGTAAGTAGTGTACCCACACCAAAACAGTTGTCCCATATTAAAAAACCTTCTCATGCATTCATATAATTCACAACAATATCCCCATTTTTAAACAATGGGGAAATTAATAATTTATATATGGGCCATCATCTATGTCTGGATATAACAACATATCTATATTTTATAGAGTAATAATGACCTATTAAATAATATATAATTTTGCAAAAAATATATAAAATATTAATAGTAATAATAATAATAACATCTCCTTTAAATACATCAGAAATGAAATTATTTCTTTCTTGGTCTAATAGGTTATCATAATATTTATATCTAATAATAAAAAATAATTAATTAATGGGAATAAATATTTTTCATAAAATAAAAAAAATTTAAAATCCATCAGTTTAAAGGAATTTTTTGGTAGGAAATTTTCTAAAATAGTTTATTTCCCTCAACCTCATGGAATTGTGATAATTAGAAAATTAATTGTAAGACATAGGTTAATGGAAAACCAATTAAATATATTATTTAACTATAATATCTTTATTGATTCCATTTGTTGGAGAATAAAATTTGACGTACGATTATTTTTCATGACTTAAAATTCCATAAATATACTCTTACTACTATCATGAATAAACAAAATTCTATACAATTTTAAAATCAATTATCCCTATTGAAAATAAGATTTATGGATTATGTATAGTTCGTAAATAGTGAGGATTTTTAATTGATTTATAATGAACTAATCATATATTGACTAAGAAGACATTCTTCTTAATCCTAATGAGATTACCAAATAAATAAAATCATGTAATGTTAGTCAAATGAAAATCAGATGATTGAGAGATTATCTATGTGAATAACATAGGGACTATAATAAAAAAATATATAGAACTAATATATAGGGTATTTGATGTTAAAATGTAAAATATAAATTTTTTTTATCTTAAAAACGGTCACTACAGCCAACAATAAATCTGATTAGAATATACTGAAAATTTAGTTTCCAAAAAGTTACATAGGATTTATATGAGAGATCCTTTTGATTTAAACATCATTAGAGTAAAAATTCCAACATTCTCATTCACATACCCCTTTATTGAAAATCCTCTACATCAGTAATAATTCCTTGTAAGCATTAGAATACATCGTTTTTGAATCAGTTGAAATAATAATAAATTTAATATAACCACATTTTGATGGTGAAAATTAATTTATAACAATAAAAGATTAATTATTATTATTGTTCTTATTTTTCATTACACATAGATATATTGATTAATTTATATATTATGAAATATAAAATTATCAATTTCGGTGTGTTTTTTATTGTATTTATTTAAAAAACATTTAATGTTGTTTGCATCAGTTAGGAAATAAAATATAATAATAATAATAATAATAATAAATTTAAATTTTTATTAAGAGAACAGAGGAAAAACACACAGAAGAACCCCAAATCACCCCCACCCCCCTTTCCCCGCCCCCGCCCCCGTCCCCGCCCCCAGGGTTGGGAGCTATGGAGGCCTGAAATAGGGAAGACCGAGGGCATCCTATCTGATCAAGTTGATCCCCTCAGGTTTTAAGCTAGCCATAGTATGAAAGCATACGTCATTTAAGCCTGAGATATCCTGTGCAACCAGGTTATCAGCAACTTTGTTACCTTCCCTCCATGTGTGAACCACATTAATGTTGTTGCCAAGTAAACAATGACTTTTCCTAATTACATAGGTGATCGACCAGGGAGGAGTGCCCGGATCTAGTAGGGACTTGTGCACGAGTATGGAATCTATTTCCGCTTCAGTGATGACAAAATCCCTCTGAGTACAAAGGATGAGACCAAAGAGCTTCTCCAGGGCCCTTGTCTTTAGGGAGAAACCTTGGCCCAACCTTACTGTGAAGGCCATGAACACCGAACCACTAGCGTCGCGCACCACCCCCACTCCCCGCATAAAACCCAGGGCATAGGATTCATCTGTATTAAGTTTTAACCCTTTATCTGGAGGGTTCCAGCGGACCCAATTTACTTTAGTCCAACTGGCTTGGGGCCCCTCCTGGGCCCTTTCTTGAAACCCGATGAGAGATGGAGCTTCCCTCCAGTTTCGGACAGCCCTGTCCAAGTCGCATAAGAGGTTTTTCATCCTGACAATAATAAGGTGAGTCGTCACGGCCACCCCTTCATGTCTCACCTTGTTTCTCACCATCCAGAGGCACCAGAGGCCTGCATGCAACACCACTGTTCGAGCCTTTCTTTCTGGACTTCTGCCTCCTGCACCGTGGTACCAACTTTCTAGGAAAGAAATCCCTTTTGTGCTAGAATTGAAGACTACGGTAAACCCCCCAAAACTGGTCCATACCACGCACGCCCATTCACATTCAAAAAACAAATGATCCGTGCTTTCCTCGTTGTACATCTTGCAACACACACATCTTGACGCCATGCTAACCCCACACCTCTTGACGCTCTCATCAGTCGAGACAGCTTTGTTCCAGATTCTCCAGGTGAAAAAATTAAACTTGGTCGGAATATCTTTAACCCATATAATCTCATTCCATAAGTTCGCATTTTCTTATGCCTGCTCCCTGGTGATCAACTGAAAGTCCTTTGACGTGAAAGACCCGGAGGGGGAAGGGGTGAAAGCACATATATCAGGATCGGAATTCAGTTCGATGAGTTTAAAGAGAGATTGTTCATCCCTATCCAGAACCACTCTGATGAAGGTCGAGAAGAGGCTGGCCTCTCGGAAGGTGATATTTGTGACAGGGTATCCTGGAAAACTGATTATGGATCCACACCAGTTCTGGTGCCAAAAGGAAAAATCCCCTCTTCCCACAAGCCAACGGGATTGCCGACGGATAATATAAATAAGGGGACTAATCGTCGAGTAGATAGACAAAGTGTGGCCCTCTGCTGGAGCCAGACTTCCCGTAGAGTAGTTATGGATGGTCTTCCCCCATAGAGTGTGTTGCTCCAGAATACCCCATGCTAGTCTACCATGCATGCAGTATAAGGTGTCTTCCAGGCTGCGGACATTAATTCCTCCTTCATTGACTGGCCTCTCCATCTTGCTCCAGGAGGCCCAGTGCCATTTGCCTACGGAGAAGGGATCCCAAATGAATTTAATGAAGATCCTGTCGATGTTTTTAATGACCCCTTTCGGGACATTAACAGATGAGAGAGCGTGCACCGGGGTTTCCATGAGTACACTATTTACCAACGTGATCCGTCCCCCAAAAGAGAGGTATTTGTTCTTCCAGTTCAGCACCCGGTCGGTGATCTTGGTGAGAAGATAGTTGAAGTCACAGATATGAAGTCTACCCAATGAAATGGGGGCGACCAGGTATTCCATGGTGAGAGATCCTCTCTGCATGTCCAGCTTGCGGCTCATCAAGGAAACCTGCATAGAGGAGCATCTATTCGAAATATAAGAGTTTCTCTTGTTGTTGTTGATGACCTGCCCACTCCAGTGACTATACTCCTCCAGAACCTTTCCCAGGCCGCAGATGGATCTGCTCGAGGCGTTCGTGAAAATGATGGTATCGTCCGCAAAAATCATTATTCCAAATCGGGTACACAAATATTTCAATGATTAATCACATATTTTGAGTTCAATATATTGAAAATTATCTCAAAATATATTTTGGTGTCTGATTTTCAAAAATAAAATATTATTATCAATAGGGAAGAGTATATAATGATATAGAAAGGAAACATAATGTTTCAAGTTATATATATAGTTTAATTCATATCAATGTCTATGGGGATCTTTTTTCATCCACATTATAATAGCTTCTAATATTGTCAATATAATGTCGATATTCAAAAACATATTTTATTCTACTATATATGACTTATCATTTTTATTAATATAACTTTTAAATTAATAATCAATTGGAAATATATGGCCACTAAACAATAGGTTCATTAATACCAAAAAATATATAAGAAATATGAATGTAAAATATATAGAAATTAAGAATATATCATAGAAAAATAGAATTTGAATTAAATTTTACATGATAATTAATGATTTATTATGTCTGGAATCAATAAAAACATGACAATGAAGAAATTATTTTTTTATCTATATAATAAAATAACATTTCAAATAATCACATTGTTATTTTAAAATTATCAATATTTTTAAAAATTCCATTCCATATTTTATGAAAGAAAGCACAAATATATGATAATTTACCCATATATATATAAACATTACTCAAAAATGATTTTTTTAATAAAATAATTTTAAAATTATTTATTAAAATGAATCAATCATGGAGAATAATATTTGTATATTCTATAATTTACATATTGATGATATGAAACCTTGAAAATTAAATTTACCTTATTAATCAATTAAACATATTAAATATATAAAAACACCATTAATTCCACCCCTACACAGAACCATAAAGCACTAATTTCACATAATTAAAAAAATACATATGAGATGAATGATTTATAATTCATTATGAATTACACGACCAAAATTCATAATGTTGCATGAATATATTTAAGAGATTATAGAATTATTATTCCTAGATATCAACGATCATATTGATGAAATAATTAAAATAAATAGCATAAACTATATATATTTATTTTCATGTAAAATATCAGTATATAGTGCATGAAAAACATAAATTTGAATAAAAAATTCTCAATATAAGAATGTTAAATTAGTTGTGTTACTTTGAAAAACGAGGTATGATAATCAAATGTTCTTGATTTTTTTTGTAACACTAATGCAATAATATTATCTAATAATAATAAATATGAATATGAAAAACAAAATTTAAAATTAAGAGGATATATTTATTATCCATGATTTAATAGTTTTATATGTGATTATAAAAGAATAATTAATACCTCTCATGCAAAATTATTTTTCATAAAAAACATATTACAAAAAAATAACTATATAGTTCTATTAATATTTTTTTATTTAATAAAAAATATATTGTTTCCTATGTTTTTTCAAAAAACCTATACCATAATGAACAATGGAAGAGTGTAGGTCCATTGTTCATCTTGTGACATACATAATTGGGATGAGATAATTCAATCCCCCATTTTTTAGTATGGGTTTTTGAGGAAATAATACTGTCAAATTGTATGGGTAAATGAAACATTTGACTTAATATAATTAAAAATAATAATGATATGAAAATAATTTCAAATAGAATTATGGAACATAACTCACAATAATATATTTAACCATAATTAATTATGATTTCGATGATGATCTTTAAGAATCAACCATGTTTTTTCCTCCACAACTAATCCACTACATTTTATTCCCAAAAACACTTTTCAACTGAGATTTTTCACTTATATGGTGTGTTGTTACAATTTTATAGAGAAAAAAATAAAAAATAAAAATCATAGTTTTATAAAAATACTGATATTCTTTTCTTTTATACTATTCTATGATGTAGTAAAAATGTTATATTAACATCAATTATTTTATAGTCGATCTTCATGTTTTTCATTCATTTTAAAAACAAATTCTTAACAAATGATTATTAATATTATATTTTATAATTTATTTTCATAAAACAAGAAATGATCTATAATATTCTAAAAAATTTAAACAGCTCAATCCCTTATTTAACTTCTATATTTACTAATTTGTACTTCTAATGTATGAATATCAATATATATGGTAGTAATATGGTAACTCAGAAAAGTTATATATGTCATGAAAATAATACACCTAGCCATTTCAATATATATAGTGACATAACCGATTTCGCACCATGGATGATTGGAATAAGTTTTTTTTCAATCAATAATATTTTAAAAAATCCATATAGACATCAAGCATATAATTCCATATTCATAATTATATATTTTAAATAAAAATAGTTCATTTATTATGATAATATATAATAATGGAAAAATATTATAAAAAATTATGTCTTAATTCCGAATCCATATGTGTGACTTTATGAGTATTTAATTATTTGAAATTTATTTTTAATCATAATGTCATTATTATAATTCAGGGATAAACTCTTTTTAAACATTATCACTACAAAATCTATAATGGGATCTAAAAGTATATTCACCGAATGCTAATAACCCAATATCAACAAGTTCCCTAGATACATTTCCTTAAATAGCATGTCTTCTCATATAATCTATTTATCATTGAAATTATCATGATTCAAATTACATTTATCAAGTCAATATCATATATAAAAACTCATAAATTCATGATTCAACATATAAGAATTTTAATATTAATATTACATAAAATCTATGTCATTTGATAAGATAATGACATCATATATTACTCAAAAAAGATGTCTATGTATTTTATTATTCAAAATAAATGTTGGTACTTATTTCCATGATCATATTATTTGGTGATAAATCCCATATTGATAAAAAATACAAATTAATCATAAAAATAAAAAATTACCACTTATTTAGTTAAATTTTAATGACTATCATTATAATGGTATAATTTCATGATGATACAAATGTATAGTAATATATTTAACATAGGAAATGTGGATTATTATAATGTAAAAATGAAATTTTCTAAAATGAAAAATATTTATAATATTTCTTGATTTCTAGTTAATGTGTATCAATATAAATTAATTGAAACTTTCACATCACAAGAATTAATTTTGTATCTAAATTTATTCCATGAATCAAAGTAATCATCTATTATCATCACCACCAATAAAATCCCCAATAATAAAAAATTTAATATTATATTATTCATTAAAAATATATCAATAAAATTTAATATATGTTAATGAATGATAAAAAATAAATTTACATTAATAGAAATAACATGATATTATATAGATCAATGATATTCAATAAATTAAATATATTTAAAAATAATATGAAACTAAATATATCCAAATATCACCCTTTATTTATGTAATACATGTAAATTTAAAATTATGGTACTATTTTTATAATAAGTTTTTTGTTAAAATATATTATATACTTTCATTAATTTCTTATAAATTTTTTTACATCACATATATAAACCATTTTCTAATTATATACTGATTATGTGATTTATTTTACACATTTAGGGAGACTAAAGATCCTTATAATGAACAACATATCAATTTTTCAATATATAGATCTATTATATTTTATATTCAAGAACATATCACATATTTTACAGTGATATTATTGATCTAAATCGATTCCTTCATTAATTTTGATTCAAACATGTTCTCAAATTATTCTATAGTCATCCATTATAGGATATAAGGAATTATTAAATAACAGTGATTCTCCATCATGGTAAAATAATAACCTAGGATAATATTTATAGACATATTTTATTTGGAATAAATTTTTGTTTTATCACCATTCATATATCACTTAATAACTAAAGGCAAAAATGTATAAAACATTTTCCCCCATGAATTATGTCATGAAATTATTAAAATGTTAGATTATAGAAATATAACCTATCCAGATAAAATATTATGAAATAAAATATATGTAAATAACCTTTATTATAATTATTCATTTTATTCCTCATTATGAATTTTTCATTACAAATAAAATGGAAGAATATTAAAATCATATTTTCAATTAAATCTATATTCATTCATACCATATATATAATAGGTTACACCAAATTATTTAATTAA
This sequence comes from Viscum album, assembly GCA_963277665.1. Lineage (NCBI taxonomy): Eukaryota > Viridiplantae > Streptophyta > Magnoliopsida > Santalales > Viscaceae > Viscum > Viscum album. The sequence goes on from OY728150.1 coordinate 701,953,007, forward strand.
GAAAAATTAATATAAAATATCTTTCACGTATTTAAAATTAGGTATTCATTTATTGATGATATTCTTATAATCCACATATAATAAATATGATAGTTATTTAACTAGAAAATTATTATATATAAAATTCAAATTAGTTTTTTAATAATACTAAAGGCATTGATTATTTTTTAAATTTTTTTTTCAAACTCTATGATTCCTTAATCATTATATAATTGTTGAATTCCAAATTTTATAACCTCCCAGAATGATTTTCATTGAGTTAATAAACCACATCATTCATTAATTCAAAAATAGATAAAACTAAAATATATATAAATATAGTTATTGATGTTGTTTATATGTATTTGAAGAATAATAAACCAGTAACGATGTTACCATACAATTAATATGTGTTCATGAATCATTATTTATTTGAATATCCTCATGATATTATATTAAATTTTTTCAAATTAATTATAGATGTGTCTAAAAATCTCATTGTTAGATAAAGAGTCTCACATAGTTCATCAATATATTATTAAGTTTCTACTAATTCCCTTACTCCCGAATCCATGTATTATTAAATATAGTTTTTGATATTTATTAGAAACATTTATAAGAATATATGTACACATTATTTTATTAATGTATGATTATCGACCACATTTTATAACAAATCAATCACTCTCAAAAATTCAATTAATTTCCTTTTTTCACAAATTATTATAGCTATGAGTACTTCTAATCTATTTAATAATTTTATTTTTAATTATTTCTATTAATATCATTAATTTTATGTGTTTCATTATATATCTCTTAGAAATTTAAAATTTTATTGGTTTTTTTATCTTCTAGATAAAATTATTTTTATTATATGAAGACTAGTTACTTTATAATCATTTTATATTAGATAATACATTACAAGGAATACATACCATATTGACATACATCCATGGAAGTGATTTCATACCTATAGGATTACTGAAGGTGTTATTTTAATGCCCCGACCACAGAATCCTAGAGTCGGTGCATTATTTTAATACATTGGCATGATTATGAGGAATCATGTTCCAAATGACAGATCTGTTTAGCAGTCTTGGAAAATAGATTACATACTTGAACATTATATTTCAATTTGAAACATACAACATAACATAAATGGTCCATTGAGAATGCCATTAATCCCCTATCTTTAACCTATTTATCAATAATGACACACTTCTTAGAATCCTGGGAAAATAAAACATAAGAAAGAGGTCATATCAGATGCTCAATAAGTGTTACAATATAGTGGAAACTTTAATAAATAACCATAAACTTTTAAGGAAATGTATAAGACTAAAACAAAATACATTTAATTGTAAACTTCAATATAATATGCCTACGATAAAATCAAATAATTCCATTAACTTAATCACATGGATGTTCTACTAGTCGAAAAATCACATGGAGTATCAATATCCATTTTCATAATGATGGAATGCATAATTCTAGAAATCATAACCACATAGTCAAGGCCTTGTTCCAAGACTACAAATTAGATTTCTTCAACGCCTTATGCCAAGACACTAGTTTTTCTCATGAGACCTACTGATGCATCGAGGTGCTATAGAGGGATCCACCCATCACTTATTAGGTCCAATGAATTCCTCATATGAAATGGTATAATCATAACATAATCATTCATATTAAAACTAGAATATGAATTGTCAACACATTATCCATAAACCATGATTGGTGAAAAATAACTCATCCATAGTCAACCATATCAAAAAACCTTCAATACAATATGGAAGATTTGTATCATAATAAATCAACTTCAAACAAGTTTATAATCTATCAAATGATGTTGACATAGATGAAATGTAAACTATTTGAAATAAATACCTCCTTCTATTTAGAAATCATTTAAAAGTCACATAATTATAAAAGAAAACATTTATTTTGAAAATATTTAAAAATATTTTATGGTAATCTTTGATGATGATATAACGGAATAAAATATCCACACCAAACATTTAAGTTAAAATAATACATTCTTACCTTAATTTTGTCAAAACGTTCAAAATGTACCTTGTTTGGAAAATGACGGAAATATTCTTTCAAACCATTTAAAAAAAAGTAAAACAAGGGTATAATTGACAATAACCCATAGTCTAGTAAATAGTTAAATTTTATGGAAATACATTTTTAAGAAACATGGATAATAAAGTGGTCCCAGTAGATACTTTTGTAAAAACACAATTTCAGATAATAAAGAGATTGTGAAATTAACCCTTACCTTGCACATTTCATTGGTCAATGGTACATTTAACCTCTTATATGATGACCACTGTATGATATTAAATTATACCAGAACCATATTAATATATATTATATCATACATGATTCATTTATGACTTTAAACGACCCATTTAATTATGATTTCCATGTTAAATTATCATTTTCTGTAATAATATCGTTCTTTAACATATTCGTTTTATCTTCTTATTCTCGATAGTTTCATTTAGGTCATGATTTTCATACATCCATAATTTAACACATGATTTATATATCATATATATTTAGAATATAAATATGTATAATATATATATATATATATATGAAATGGAAAACACAGTTTATGGAGATGGTTGGTTATACGTACCCATAAACGTTGTTTTCGTTTTCATATCGTATTGAATGGAAGTAAGTGAATAAGATATATGTAAGTAAATATATATATATATATATTAGGTATAATTATTCCTTCATATATTACAAACTTATTAATATTATATATTTTTATAATCATCGTTGAATGGTGAATGTTGAAATGAATCCCATCGCGTCGTGGAGACGGTAATCCGTACGTACGCACGAGATACAATATCATTATATTGATGGTGAAATCATATGTAATTGAATGGTATATAATATATAATGAATCATTAACATGTTATATTTATTATTTACATCAGTCAACTCATTATTATACCCATCCAAATAATGAAGTGTTTGAATAACAAACTACACCAAGTCTTGGAGACGGTAAGTCGTACGTACACACATATGGTGAATTTATCATTTTTTGGATGGATATAACTACGAATATGGTTGTAACATATTTATAATAACATTACAGTATGTAGAAGGTACTAGAGTAATTATTTTGGTATGAAAAAACAAATAAAGAGGATGTGGAAAATGAAAATAACATGAAAGAGGGTTGTGAAATTATTACCTCTTCTTCGGGTGATTCCTTTTGATTTGATCTAAAGGGATACATGTGATGGATTTATTCTCAAAGAAGGGCCTATAAGTTAATTTGAGTGTATTTGGTAGGATATTTGAGCTGCGGTTGTCTGAGCCAAGTGGTTTTGGAGGTGGGATTTCTAGAGAAGGGGAAGTACCCCATTATAAGAGAGGTGAGGGTTACTTTAAGAAGAGATTGAAATATTATTTTATAATAAAATAATATTCGTTTTATAATGTCTCAAAAATGATTTATTTCTAGGATATGGAAGGTATGGGTTTAAAAACACTAAAACAACAGGTTTTAGACATGTTTATGTTACTATATTAACTTTATCTTTTAGATTTAACTCTTAGTTAAGTAATTTAACATTTACCATGTCTCCTTATATTTTTTTATTATATAGTTAATAAACTTACTATAAATTTTAAGAGAACACCAACTGGTTCATTAATGACATATATATCATAATAAGGGTTCTTTGGCCAATAATTAGATTATTAGTACTCTTATATAATTTAATGATATAGTATTTGTTTTAAAAATTCATTTATATCAATTTTGACACTATTTGGTTTTTTGTTTTATTTGTAAGTCATTAAAACATGATCACTTTGAAACTAATACATTTAATAAATTATAACAAGACATATTTACCTATAAAATTCATTTATGAAATCAAAACATTCAAATTTTATTTATTCTAATATTAACAATATAATTTATTTGTTTCTTTTATTAATAAGATAATTACTGCATCATCATTGTGTCATAAACAAATTTAGTTTTTTAATGTCTAAAAATTATAAATAAAATATAATTATGTATGAAATATTTTTATATTTTTAATTAATATTTATATTAAAAACGATAACTTATATAAACCAATAAAAAAATGTTTTCTAAAATATATATGTTTATGTCATTTTTGTATTTACATTAAATTAATTAATATAAAGTTTCATTATCACACTCAAGTGGCCCCATGGGATCCAAAAATCTACCCAAGGATTCCCGTGGTCGGTAATGTATCAACCAATATGAATAGAGAAAATGTTAGGGTAACATAATATTATTATAATATTAATTTGTTACCCTAATTTTCCATATTACCCTTTAACCATGGTAAATAAAATATTTACTAAAGTAAATATTAATAATTTCAAAAAACAAAAGTAAACTATTTACACAATTTGAACCTCCTGATTCCCAATATGGAATATATTTTTCCAAACTCAAAACATATAAGTGGAAAATTTATTTTAAAATTAATTCCCATTGTTAAATAAGAAAGCGTTTTTTCAATAAATAATAACTATCAAAAGATTGGCACATGTTTATGTCCTGTTTAAATGTAAAATTACATCCATTAACCTAAATTATATTAAATGTTAAAAATAAATTGTAATTATACTTAAAAACTACTTATATTTATAATCTATCAATATAAATTATTTATATTAAAAAAGTTGTTTTTAATTAAAATTTATTATTTTTTTATTATTCCTTAAAATAAGATAGTTATCAGAAAAGTACCAAAAATGTATCACATTTTTTATATCTCTCTTCAAAAGAATAATTTAATTTCACTAAATTTTATATATAAAAGTGTGATATATTTTTCATAAAATAGTTCTCCATTAAAAAGCGAAAAAATAGTTTTTTTGATAAATACCTCTTTTATCTTAAAAATTGAATTTTTATTATATTATGTCTAATAAACACAAGATATTAATGTTAAAATTATATAGGATATATAAAATTTAATATGTGGTTCATAATATTCATAACATCTTTTCTGAACGGCTAATTTGGTAAGTCATAGTGCACTCGTGCTCGGTGTTGCGTGTAGTGAAAGTTATTGATATACATTGAAAAGATAACATACTATAAAATCATCTAGTGTTAAATTCTACCTTCCTTAATTAAATTTCATCCTCTCAATTTGAAATTTTCCTTCTAAATTAAAGGTTTACTGATAGAAAAATACATTTGTGGAAAACCCATATCAAAAATTTGGGTTAATAAAATTTAGTCTTCTATAAGAGCGAATGGGAATAAAAAAGTCACCACCAAATTATAATCTCGGTTGGGAGAACATTGATGGGGATTAGAGACACATAATTGGAGTAAAACGTAAATATTTATAGGGAGTTATTTATGTCATCAATCACAAACAAGTGTAAAATTGAGTTCCTCAAAGACACCAATCAAAGATGATTTGAAAAATCATCAATTCTACAAAATATAAGGTATTTAGATAACAAATTTTCGGTTTTAAGATCCCTTATATAATGTTTATGAATTAATTTATTCATAGAATAAGAGGAAAACAAGTATACATTACAAGTAGAGTTTCATCCTTCAACTACTTCATACCAAAAACTCATCTTTCACACCAAAATATAATAGAATTAGAAAATAATTTATTTATCCTAATCATATAGGGTTCCAAAAATAATGTATTTATAATTCATTTGTCAGAATATTTTAAAAAACTACATTATTAAAACCTATATTTAACCTATTCTAGTGGTATGTGATCCATGTTGGTCACCCTTTGGTTTTGGGTTCCGGTCTCACAGCCTTACTGGACGAGATGAGATGTCGCCCAACCTCCGGGTTGCACTTTTTATGACAATCCAAAAGTAATCTCACGAAATTATTTATACTTAAAAATACTATCCAATTTCAAACATAATCGATTCCAACCTCTAGACTTATAAAAAATACATCTGTCTAAACTCAATGTCCAAAATCTTGAAGGAAGGTAAACACGATGAAGATTTTTTTTTCACATAAAAACATGTGAATACCATCATCATTATTCTTTTAAAACACTGTAACAACCTGAATTACCATAAACGTCATTTATTATATTCATTATCCCTTATTTTTTAGAATACTCTATATACTCTTCCTATCCAAAACTGTTGTTAACTCCAAAAATTGTGGAATATACAAATCAATAATCAGTTTCAAGGTAGTTAAAAATATCCAATATAATTTTTCCAAATCAATCATATATTTTTCCAAAATCACTACCTCAGTATCAGAACCATATTATGGTTTAAATTTCTCTCAACCATATATTTTCCAAAACAATTAACCTGCTATTGAGTCAATTTTCTTGGTTCCTCACAATCTCTAATCTTTAATGAAATGGTATTGCAGTACAGTCCTTATTTATTTCCATAATTAATGTAACCAGTACATCATTGATAAAAAACTCAAATGAAATAATTCATTAATAACAACATAATAACACCAGTCAATCCTCTTCATCTGTGGTAGTATAATAACATAATTATTATCCAATAACAACATTTGGGGTATACTCTGATGAGTTAGACATTGATTCGCGTAGTGTCCCAACTCCTTGCTGATTAAGCATTGTACATTTGAATCCTTTTTCTTACCCTCACAATCTCATACATAGTGTCCTTTTTCTCTAGACTTATAACAAACTCTAATTTCCTTAAATCATTTACCATGTTTATTCTTTCCATAGTTATCACATATGGGAAAATCCTTCTTTCCACTATTCCCTTTACCCAACTTTCTCTCTTCCATCCTTTTCTTCTCTTGTTTCCCATAAAATCTATAGGACTCAGTGAATTCATTACATATCTTATTAAAACATGATATTATTTCGTCATATGATGAGAATTTGTGGGAGACTATTTCCTTTTTAAATGTTGGCTCAATACCACAAAATATATGATCCTTGTTAATCATTCAATCTTGTGTATTTCTGGAATTATTATTCCTTCTACTAGGTGCCATTTCTAAACAATGGAAAGCACTAGGTTAGTTTATGAATCACAATGCATATTTCCAAAATTGTAAAATACCTAAGGTGAATTAAAAATAATATGCATATAATCTATAATCATAATTTTTTTTGAGGAAGTATTACACTTAAATCATTCATAATGGGTTGTAATGAAAATGTGAATTATTATAAGTATATTCCCTAGAAGTATCGTAACCATGAGTATATCACGGTCTGTTGTTGTGTAACAGGATACACCATGTCAAGCCCAAAACTCCTTGTAGGAGTTTTCACTCCATGGTACATCTGTTCCAAAGATACCTCTACCTGGTCCTATAAAGACAGGGATGTATTACTGTGAAAATACTCCAAATCTCTACAATACCAAAATTCTAGGAAGTTATTTTATATTAATCATCAAAGTCCATCTTATGGTAATGTTCTCTAATAAATTTTATCAAAATATATTTCTATGCATATTGCTAAAAATTCTCTGATACCAACTGCAACCCCCCGACACCAGAAGCCTAGAGTCAGTTGTCACGACCCCCTCCCACCAAAGATGCCCCTCCTAAGCTGGAAATGGTGAAAGGGAGATAATGACCCCCGATTCCTGCCTCCAGTAGGCCCCGGGGTGGCGACTAGCACTAAGGGTATGAGTTTTCACAAATATGGGAGGCATTACCCTTTTCTTATTTAAGATCAGGAAATAGGACAAGTCAACCACCAAAAAGGAAAAGAACAAGTGTATAGAAATAAACCCAAACCAATCCCATATGCATGTTTAAACAATTCTGAAACAAAGTACAAGTACATGAAAGCTCAAAGTACAATACCAAAAGAAACAAGAGTACAACAACTGCAAAAACTCCAACTGTCCCTACTAGTAGGGTCCCGCGCATCCCTGGTAGTCCTCCTAGAATCCTGAAAGTAAATGTAGGGTGAGAATACAAGTATACTAAGTAGGGAAACATAAAACTCTCATGCAAAGGTGGGGAGACATCATAATGTCCCGTGAGAACAACAGAAGAAACCAACCTAACAAGGAAATCTATCCACCCAACCTCACCAGCCACGCTCACCAAAAAACATTAAAATAGGTAGTAGTATATAAGAACAAGAGTATTGGGTACCCCGAACCATTTCCCACTAGTTAGTTGCTCTTCCTAATGATAAACATCTTGAAGCTACCACACTCTTTACGCCCACACACACCTGGGCCTCAAGAACCACATATCCCGCCCGCACACACCTGGGCCTCACAACCACAATCACATCCCCGCCTGAACACACCTGGGCCTCATCCCAAAGATTCTTTGGAATAGTAAACCTGCCCGAAGAGTCTTGGGCTAAAATCACCACAATCGAAACCTACCCTAAGAGTCTTGGGTGTAAGGTTGCCTCAAGCCATCACAGCCTATGGAAGAAGGAGAAGAAAAGAGCTAGCAACTAAGGGGAAAACACCCTCTACCATGAAATGGGAGTGTTCGGAAGTAAGTTCTCAACATGGGTGGGGTGCAACAAAACACAAAGATACAGATATATATGTGTATACCAAACACACAACCCAAACTATGGCTTCTAAACTGAGAAACTGAGCACGTGCCTCAAAACATGCACTACGAAGCATGCATAAAACAAACAATCCCAACCCTATTTAGGTTTTCACGTTTCAGTAGTATTAGTTTATTCGTTCCTTAACTACAGGGCATGTATGAAACCATATCAAGCGTTTCGTAGAACAAAATCCCTGTCAACCACAAATCAGGTTAGATAAAACCCAAGAAACACAACCCAAACTTTTATCATCAATGATACCCGATTGATTGTTCCTGCGTTTAATTCATTATCTTTCTCCACAATTCATTTATCAACTTTCCACTTTCTTTTAATAACACAACCTATTACTGTAGCACTGCTTCCACTATAACCACATCTCCACAACCGTATCACAAAACAAGGCTCGTGCCACATCATTGCCCATTTAATATCATTTTCCGTAGCCCCGCTACCCATTCTTTCTATAATAACCCAAAATTCACCCCCTTTCACACATCACATAACCAATACAACTCCCACATGTTCATTATTCCATTTTTTTCAACCGGGGTGATCACACAAGGGTTCTAGATTTTAATCATCCAACATTACGTGATTAACCAAACTCCACATTCCACAAAGTTCCATCCACAAAACAGTCTAGAAAGATAGGGAAACATTTAATTGTGCAAGTAAAGACCCCAATCGACCATGATTTTCTGTAGGCATAAGCCTATTAAATTCATAACATAACAACAGGATAAAATAAAGATAAACATAATAACTTCCCCATCCCCATTCTTTAAGCCAGTTATTATCTTTATTTATTGGATCAAATGTTTCTCATAGAAAAAAGAGGATACCCACCCCACATGATGCAAAAAAGAGAGATAAAAAGGTAAGATCCATACCTCAACAGGTTCTGATCACAATGATCCCCCGGATTAGCTTTAGAAGACGTCTGTCGGCATCCATCGCTTCTGTAAAAACTCGAAAAAACCTCCTTTGGTGGAATCTAGGAAGGAGAGGAAAAAGGGAAAGCAATAGGTCTAAGATCATAACTTCAGCCTTGTCGTTACGATCCAGTGGCCACTGACGAATTGTAAATTGAATCTCGGACGAAGAATTTATGGAGGAAAAGAGCTTTGGAGTCTCTCGGGAGAGCTCTACTCGAAGGAGAGGGGAGGAGAGGAGTGATTTGAAAAGGAGGAGAGGCCCCCTCCTTTTATAAGTGAGAAAAAAATAAAGTACATGGCTTGTAATTTCTAGTACACAGCATGTACTTGACCATTTCACATGGTCTCCACGCGGCTTCCAACACTGCATTCAACGCGGCATATGGCCGTTGACTGGTCAACACATGGTTTTAGGGTAACGCATACGCGGGGAGGAACTACACGTCATGTAGTATGAGCTACATGGCGGGTACTCATTTATTTCATGTGGCAAGGACATGCCTTTAACACAGCACAAGACCGTTGACTAGTCAACACACGGTTTGAGGGTAATGCGGACGCAGGGAGAAACTACACAATGTGTAGGATGGGTTACACGGCGTGTACTCATTTATTTCACACAGCAAGGACAAGGCTTCAAAACGGGGTATACCCGGAAAGGTGGTACATGACGTGTACTCACACTACACGATGTGTAGTTACAAAATTCTGAAAAGTGTGGGAAAAGTCCATTCTACCCGCCAGAACACTTCATGACCCTCTTTTAGACAAAGTAATGGGCCGGAGAGGTCTGGTCCATTACATCAGACACCTCTTAAAAAATTATCATCCTCGAGAATTCAGAAACCAACCTAGAGGAAACCAACAAGATACCTATTAAGTCTCTCATTATAACAGGAACCCAACCAACAACCCTAATCATATGTGTTAGGAATTCCCTCTCCTATATCGAGATATTATCTGCTTTAGGCGTCACTGACTTGCCTGCACGGGTTTAATCGCATCCGCATTAATGCGTCTCGATAAAGAATTGGGTCTTCCCACTTCTATATATTAGTATTTTTCAACTTACACTGCCCCCAACACCATACAACCAACACACTGTTCGAACACGTGTCTTGGGGAAATTCATTTTCCCATGTCAAGATATTATCCGCTTTAGGCGGCACTGACTCACCTGCATGGGTTTAATCGCATCTGCATTAATGCGTCTCGATTAAGAATCAACATTTTCCCTTTCCCACACATCCGAACACAATAAATACTTCCAGATAACAAGGAAACAAAACGTCTCACAACCAACAAGCCAGACATTTCATATATCAAAGGTACAGAGCATAACATCAAAACAGAGCTCATAAGAACAAAGTAAAACCCACGTCATAACAACTCTGGGTACTGAGCATGCATCTGAGCCTCCCACTCCCAAGTGATCTCCGTGAGGCCTCCATGCCTCCACAACACACGAACCAAGGTGATTGTTCGTCCATGGAGCACCTTCTCTTTTCGATCCACGATTCTGACTGGTCGCTCCTCGAAGTTCGTGTCATCTCCAATATCTAACTCTCCCCAGTCGATAACGTGAGAGTTGTCATGTAAGTACTGACAAAGCCGGGAGATGTGGAAGACGTCATGAACCTTCTCCAACTGAGGTGGCAGGGAAAGCTGATATGCCACCTCGCTGACTCGCCTCAGCACCTCGAAAGGTCTGATGAACCTAGGGGAGAGCTTACTCCCCTTCCCAAACCTCTGCTGCCCCCGTCGAGGGGAAAACATAAAGAACACGTGATTTCCCACCTCGAACTCCAAGGGCCTCCTCCGAGGATCAACATAAGACTTCTGTCGGTCCTGAGATGCTTTCATCCTCTCATGCACAATCTGGACTTTCTCTGTGGTGCTCTGTACCACCTCTGGCCCAAGAGCATCTGTCTCTCCAACCTCTGCCCAGAAAATGGGTGAACGACATGGTCTTCCATACAAAGCCTCAAACGGTGCCATAACAATAATATAGTGGAAGATGTTGTTGTAGGAAAACTCTTCTAAAGGCAACTGTTGCACCCATGATCCTCCAAAATCCAGAACACATGCTCGTATCATGTCCTCCAACATCTGGATAGTCCACTCTGTCTACCCATCGGTCTGGGGGTGGAAATTAGTACTACGGCGTATCTGGGTTCCAAATGCATGTTGTAACCCCTTTAAGACTCATGAGGTAAATCAATAATCTCTATCTGAGAAGATAGTATTTGGAAATCCATGAAACCAAAACACCTCGTCTACGTACCTCTGTGCTAAGGTACTCACCGGGCCCGACTCCTTAATATCTAAGAACTAAGCTGATTTCGTCAGCCGATCCACCACCACCGAAATAACATCATAACCACCCTGAGATCTTGGAAATATTATGATGAAGTCCATTGATATTTCATCCCATTTCCACTCAGGGAAATCTAAAGGATGAAACAAACCAATGGGAACACGGTGTTCCGCTTTTACTTGATGACACACTGGGCACTTAGCCACAAACTCTGCCACTGCTCGTTTCACCCCAGGCCACCAAAACTATTCCCTCAGGCCTCGGTAGATTTTTGAAACTCTCGGATGCACTGCCAAGGTAGAGCTATGGAACTCACGGAGAACTCCCTCACACATCGCCTCTGGAACAAACAACATTCCATGAAAAAGAATCCGATGACGGCTATCCTCTGACCATCCTGCTGGAGAGTTTCTCTGATCAATACGATCCCACATTATTTCCGCCTCAGAGTCTCCCCACTGAGACTCTTCCACCTACTGTAGCAAGGAGGATTGCACCGTCATCTGAAAGAAATAGCCTCTAACACCTTCTACCCTTGCATCCAAGTGCAAGGCAGCCAACTCTTCCATTGCTTTCCAAGCATCAGCGGATTCCCAAACCACTTCCTTATATGACTTTCTTCTCAAGGAATTAGCTACAACATTTCCCATACCTTCAGTGTAAGAGATATTGAAGTCATAGTCTTGGAGAAACTCGACCCATCTCCAGTTCTGTAAGTTTAGGTCATGCTAGGAGAAGATATAACATAAGCTCTTTTGATCTGAGAAGACCACAAAGCGCTCCCCAAAGAGGTAATGTTTCCATAACTTCAGAGTGAACACTACTGATGCAAGCTCTAGGTCGTGGGTGGCATAGTTACGCTCGTGAGGGAGAAACTTCCTAGAACCATAACAGATCAAAGACTTCTTCTGTATCAGTACGTACCCCAAACCAAGGATAGAAGCATCACAAAACACCTCATTCAACAACCCTTCCTTTGGTAACCTGAGTACTGGAACACTGACCAAATTCTCCTTCAGGTAGTCGAAAGCTTCCTGGAATTGCTCGCTACATAGGAATACCTAGTTCTTCCTTGTCAAAGATGTCAATGGAGAAGCAACTCGAGAGAAGTCCAAAACGAACCTCCGATAATAGACTACCAACCCCAAGAAACAATGTACTTCTGAAATGCTCTTGGGTGTTTCCCAAGAAACAATTGCCTCCACCTTCGACGGGTCAACTGACACTCCATGATGAGACACCACGTTCCCAAGGAAGTGTACTTCTTGCATCCAGAACTTACACTTCGACAATTTCCCATAAAACTGGTGGTGTAGAGGACTTCCCAGACTGCCTTGAGATTCTCAACATGCTCCTCCTCAGATCTTGAGTAGATCAATATGTCATCGATAAACACAACGATGAACCGGTCCAGAAACTCTCAGAAGACAAAGTTCATAAGTCCCATGAACATAGATGGTGCATTCGTAACTCCAAACGGCATCACTACAAACTCGAATTTCCCATACCTGCACCTGGAAGCTGTCTTCGAGATTTCACTGTCCTTTACCCTTAGATGGTGATATCCAGATCGTAGATCAATCTTAAGAAACCAACCTTCTCCCATCAGCTGGTCGAATAGGTCATCTATCCTTGGAAGGAGGTAAGAGTCCTTGACCATTACCTGATTCAACCTTCGGTAGTCTATGCATAGCCTGAGACCACCATCTGCCATCTTCATGAACAAAACATGAGCACCCAATGGAGACACGCTGGGTCAAACAAAACCCTTCCCCATCAGATCGTCAATCTGAATACGCAACTCCGAAGGTTCCATCTGATAAGGGGCCATCGAAATCGGACGGGCACCAGGCTGTATGTCTATCCCAGACTCAACGTCATGTCGGGGGGTAGAGTCACAACCTCCTCAGAAAAAAAATCGAGGAACTCCTCAACAACCTCTGGAACATCCACCATCTCTGTATCAACTGAAACCACTGATACCACGCATAGAAAAGAAGGGATATGCTTCACATGCTGGCTTACCACCTGATAGATCCTCTCACCAACAAAAGCTACACGCTGCCCATCCACGTCGGAGAACACGACTCTTCTTCAGAAGCAGTCGATAACGACACTAATATAAAACAGCCAGTCTATTTCTAGGATGACATCGTATGACAGCATCTGTAGAAAAAGACGATCTCCACAAGATCGATGTGGTCCCAATGTCATCCCACATCCCTGGAAAACACAAGATACACTGGTCTGACCTCCAACTGGTGTACTCAACACCAGGGGTACAGAAAGTCTCTCTACGTTTAGACCCAAAGCATGTGCTAGACCGGGTGTAACAAAGGAGTGCGAAGATCCCAAATCGAACAAAGCAGAAACAAGAGTGCTGAACAAACAAATCGTACCTTGCACCACCTCTGGTCCTACTGGAGCTACCAACTCTTCTGTGTGAAACTGTCCACACCCAGCTCCTCTACCTCTCTGATGACGTCCAGGTTCCATAGTTGTATGGTAAACAAAGATCGCCTAAGCCCAATTATTAAGGAAGGTATCATTTTATCACTTTATTTCTTTCCCAGAACACCCAAATAAAGTAAAACACAATCATGATGATGCATATAACTTCCCTAGGGTCTCTACTCTGCAATCAATGTAGTCTCACTTGGTCATTCAGTAGGCTCAGAGTCCTTGCATCGGATCACGGGGGGCCCTAAAATCCCGTGTCCTAGCCGGTCATCCCTGGCCTATGTCACGCACCAAGATCAGCCAACACTGTCGCCCTACCATCCCATGATCTCTCAACCATCACCTCTGATACCATTCTATCATGAACCCCTCCCACCAAAGATTCCCCTCCTGAGCTGGCAATGGTGAAAGGGAGATAATGACCCCCCGATTCCCGCCTCTAGTAGGCCCCGGGGTGGAGACTAGCACCTAGGGTATGAGTTTTCACAAATATGGCAGGAATTTCCCTTTTATTATTTAAGAACGGGAAATAGGACAAGTCAACCACAAAAAAGGAAATGAAAAAGTGTATAGAAATAAACTCAAACCAATCCCGCATACATGTTTAAACAATTCTGAAACAATGTACAAGTACAAGAAAGCTCAAAGTACAATACCAAAAGAAACAAGAGTACAACAACCGCAAAAACTCCAACTGTCCCAACTAGTAGGGTCCCGCACGGCCCTGGTAGTCCTCAGGGAAACCTAAAAGTAAACTTAGGGTGAGCATACAACTATCCTCAGTAGGGAAACCTAAAGCTCTCGTGCATAGGTGGGGAGACATCCTAATGTCCCATTAGAACAACAGAAGAAACCAACCTAACATGGAAAAATATCTACACCACCTCACCAGTCATGCTCACCAAAAACACATAACAACAGGTAGTAGTATATAAGAACAAGAGTATTGGGTACCCCACACCATTTCCCACTAGTTAGCTTCTCTTCCAAATGGTGAACGTCCGGACACAACCACACTCTTCCCGCCCACACACACCTGGGCCTCCAGAACCACATATCCCGCCCGCACACACCTGGGCCTCACAACCATAATCACATCCCCTCCTGAACACAAATGGGTCTCAAAAACCACACATCCCACCCGCACACACTTGGGCCTCAAAAACCACAATCACATCCCCGCACAAACACACCTGGGCCTCATCCTAAAGATGCTTGGGAACAGTAAACTTTCCCAAAGAGTCTTGGGATAAAATCACTCCAATCGAAACCCACCTGAAGAGTCTTGGGTATAATGTTGCTTAAATCCATCACAAACTATGGAAGAAGGAGTAGGAAGGATATAGCAACGAAGGGGAAAACACCCTCTCCCATGAAATGGGAGTGTTCGACACTAAGTGATCAACATGGGTGGGGTGCGACAAAACACAAATATACATATATATATATATGTATACCAAACACATAGCCCAACCTATGGATTATATACAGAGAAACTGAGAACGTGCCTTAGCACTGCTACTACGAAGCATGCATAAAACAAACAATCCCAACCCCATTTAGGTTTTCATGTTTCAGCAGTGTTAGTTTATTAGTTCCTTAACTACTGGGCAAGTATCAAACCAGATCAAGTGTTTCATAGAACAAAATCCCTACCAACCACAAATCAAGTTAGATAAAACACAAGCAACACAACCCAACCTTTTATCATCAATCAAACCCCCTTGATTGTTCCCGCGTTTAATTCATTATCTTTCCCCACAATTCATTTATCAACTTTCCACTTTCTTTTAATAACACAACCTATTACTGCAACCCTGCTGCCACTATAACCACATATCCACCACCGTAACACAAAACAAGGCTCGTGCCACATCATCGCCCCTTTAATATCATTTTCCACAGACCCGCGGACAATTCTATCCGTAATAACCAAAGATTCACCCCCCTTTTACACACCACATAACCAAGCCAACACACACATTTTCATTATTCCATTTTTTTCAACCGGGGCGATCACACAAGGGTTATAGATTTTAATCAGCCAACTTTACGTGATAAACTAATTTCCACATTCCACAAAGTTCCATCCAAATAATAGTCTAGAATGATAGGGAAACATTTAATTACACAAGAAAAGACCCCCAACGACCGTGATTTTTAGTAGGCATAATCCTATTCAATTCACAACATAACAACATGATAAAATAAAGATAAACATAATAACTTCCCCATCCCCGTTCTTTAATCCAGTTATTATCTTTATTTATTGGTTCAACTGTATCTCACGGAAAAAAGTGGATACCCACCCCGAATGATGCACAAAACAGAGAGACAAAGGTAAGATCCCTACCTCAACAGTTTGTGATCACAACGCTCCCCCAGATCAGCTTTAGAAGACGTCCGTCGGCGTCCGTCGCTTCTGTCAAAACCCGAAAAAACCTCATCTGGTGGAAGATGGGAAGGAAAAGAAAAAGGGAAAGCAACATGTCCAAGCTCAGAAGTTCTGACTCGTCATTATGATCCTGTGGTCGCTGACAGATCGTAAATCGGATCTCAGACGAAGAAGTTATGGAGGAAAAGAGATTTGGAGTGTCTTGGGAGAGCTCTGCTCGAAGGAGAGGGGAGGAGAGGAGTGATTTGAAAAGGAGGAGTGGGACCCTCCTTTTATAGGCGAGAAAAACTAAAGTACACGATGTGTACTTTCTAGTACACGACATGTACTCGACCATTTCACATGGTCTCCACACAGCTTCCAACACGGAATTCAACGCGGCACACAACCGTTGATTGGTCAACACACGGTTTGAGGGCAACACGTACGTGGGGAGGAACTACATGGCATGTAGTATGGGATACATGGCGTGTACTCATTTATTTCACGCGTAAAGGACATGCCTTTAACACGTCACATGGCCATTGACGTGTCAACACACGGTTTGAGGGTAACACGTACGTGGGGAGGAACTAAACGACGTGTAGGATGGGATACACGTCGTGTAATCATTTATTTCACATGGTAAGGACACGGCTTCAACACGGGGAATATCTGGCAAGGTGGTACATGGCGTGTACTCACACTACACGACATGTAGTTACAAAATTCTGAAAAGTGTGGGAAAAGTCCATTCTACCCTCTAGAACACTTCATGACCCTCTTTTCGACAAAGGAATGGGCCGGAGAGGTCCAGGCCATTACATTAGTGCATTATTTTTATACATTGGCATGATTACAAGGAATCATGTCCCAAAAGACTGATCAGTTTAGTAGTATTGGAATATATATTACATTCATGAACGTTACATTTCAATTTCAAACATAAAACATAGCATAAATGATCCTTCTATAATTCTATTTATCCATTAGATTAACCCTACTTATAAAACATAATAAAATTATTGAAATAATGGGGAAATAAAACATAATAAAGGGGTGAGCTCAGATGCTCAGTAAGGATAACAATATAGTGGAAATATTCATAAATAAGAAAAAAAAGTTATGTAATGTATAAGACTAAAAAAAAATCCTTTTAAACATAAACTTCATCATAATATGGCTAAGATAAAATCAAATAATTCTATATAATTATTCAAATTGATATTATACTAGTCAAATAATCACATTCTATTTCAATAGCCACAATCATAATGATAGAATACATAATGCCAGACTTTTTAACCACATTGTCAAGGCCTTGTGCCAAGACTAGAAATAAGATTTTGTCAAGGCCTTGTGCCAAGACATTAGTTTGTCTAATAAGACCTACCGATGCATCAAGGAGTTATAGAGGGATCCACCCATCATATACGAAGTCCAGTGCATTCCTCATATGAAATGTTTTAAACCTAACATAAACATTTATATTAAAACTAGAATACTAAATGTCAATACTTTACCCATAAACGATGAATGGTGTAATACTAACACATCCACAGTCAAACATATAAAAACACCTTCTATAGAGTAGGTAATATTTGTATCATAATAAATCAACTTCCAATAAGTTAAAAATCCATCAATGGATGCTTACATTGATGAAATGAAAACTATTTGAAATAAATAACCCTTTCTATTTTTAAATCATGTAAAAGACACATAATTATAAAAGAAAACATTTTTTTTGAAATTTCTTTATAAGATTGTATGGGATGAATAGACTATGATATAATGGTGGAAAATATCCACACCTGCCATATAATTTAAAAATAGATATTTTTACAATAATTTTGTCAAAAGGCCATAAATTACCTTGTTCGGAAAACGGCGGAAATATTTCTTTTAAACCTTTTTATAAATAGTGAAAATAAGATTTAAATTACATAGACCCAAATTATAGTAAATATTAAAAAAATATAAAATAATTTTTTAATAAACATTGTTCATAAAGAGGTCCCTATAGATAATTATGGAAAAACAACCTCAGATAATAAAGAGATTGTGAAATTAACCCTTACCTTGCACTTTCCATTGGTCGAGGGTACGTTTAACCACATGTAAAATGATCATAGTATATTATTAAAATTTAACTAACCATATTAATATTTATTATATCATATGTGATTCATTTATTACTTTATACTACCTATTTAATTTTGATTTCCATGATAAATTAACATTTCAGGTAATAATCGCTTTCTTTATCCTATGTGTTTAAACATTTTATTCTCGATCATATCATTTAGGTCATCATGTAAATACATAAATAATATAATAAATGATTCATATATCATATGTATTTAGAATAGAAATATGTATAATAGATATATATATGAAATGGAAAACACCATTTATTGAGACGGTAGGATGTACGCACGCATAAACACTGTTTTTGTTTTCTTATCATACAAAATGGATGTAAGTGAATAAGATATATGTTAGTACATATATATATATATATTAGGTATAATTATTATGTCATATATTAAATAATTATTAATAATATATATTTTAATAATCATCATTGAATAGTGAATGTGGAAATTAATCTCATCGCGTCGTGGAGATGGTAATCTGTACGAACGCACGAGCGACAATATCATTATATTGATGGTGAAATAATATGTAATTGGATGTTATATCAGATATAAATAATAATTAACATTTTATATTTATTATTTATATCCGTTATACACATTATTAAACCCATCCTAATAATGATGTTTTTAATAAGAAACTATACCACGATGTGGAGACGGTAAGCCGTACGTACGCATGTACAGTGAATTTTTCATTTATTGGATGAATATAATAGTGAATGTTGTTGTAACAAATTTATAATAACATCAGAGTATGTAGAAGTTACATGGTTGATTATTTTGGTTTCAAAACAACAATGAAAAAGGGAGTGGAAGAAGAAAAGAACTTGGAAGAGGGTGGTGAAATTATCACCTCTTCTTCAGAAGATTCCTTTTGAGTTGATCAAAAGGATCTATAGGTTGGATTTCTGATGATTTAGAGGCCTATAGGTTTAAGGGAGGGTAGTTTTGAGGATATTTGAGTAGGGGTTAGCAGATAAAATGGCTTTGGAGCTGTGATTTTGAGAGAAGGGGAAGTACACTTTTATAAGAGAGGTGAGGGTCACTTTAGAAAAAGTTTAAAATATTGTTTTATAATAAAATAATTTTGTTTTTTAATGTATAAAAAATGATTTATTTCTAAGATAAGTTGGGGATGGGTATAAAACCACACAACCAATATGTTTTAGACATGTTTAGGTTACCATAATAACCTTATCTTTTATAATTAACTCTTAGTTAAATAGTTTATCGTTTACGATATCTCGTTGTATTTTTATATTATATGGTTAATAAACATACAATAAAATTCTGAGAGAACCCCAAGTCGTTAATTAGTGAAGTATATATCATTATAAGAGTCCTTTGTCTGAACCGTTGTTTTTTAGGACTATTATATAATTTAATTATATAGTATTTATTAAAGAACTCATTTATGTCAATTTTGATACTATTTGGTATTTTGTTTTTTGAGAAAGTCATCCCAACTTGATTACAAAGAAAAAACAAATTGAATCAATAATAACATGTCATAATCACTTAAAAAACTCTTTTTTGGCATCAGAACTTTTATGTTAAATTTATTTTCATATTTACAATACCATTTGTTTGATTATTTCATTAATAAGGTAATTAATACATCATCATTATGTCGAAAATAAATTTAATTGTTTAATATATAAAAGCTATAAATAAAATATAATTATGAATTAAATATTTTTAGATTTCTAATGAGTATTTATAGACTAAATAATAACTTATATAACCCCATGTAAAAATTGTTTTACTAAAAGAAATATGTTTTTGTCATTTTTTTCTTTGCTTTAAATAAATTAATATAATGTGTCATTATCAAACTCAAATGGCTCCATGATGTCCCAAAATCGACTGAAGGAAGCCCAATTTCAGACATGTATCAACCAATAGGAATTGGACACATGTTAGGGTAACATAACATTAATATAATATTATTATTTTACCCTAATTTACCAGATTTTCCCTTTAACCTTGGTAAATAACAAATTTATTTTTCAGAAAATATTCATAATGTATAAAAAAAGATAAATATTTACACAATTTTTCCTCTTGATTAAAAATATGGAATCCATTTTTTAAAATTCAATTCAGAGAAGTGGTATAAATTAATTTTAAATTAATTCCCGCTGTTAAAACAAAAAGCGTCTTTTAAAGAAATAATAACTATAAAAAAATTGACAATTTTTTATGTTTAGTATAAATGTGACATTACATCCGACGACCTAAATTATATTAAATGATAAAAATATAGTCTAATTTGAATTTAAAACTACTCAAATATATAATTTATCACTATAAATTATTTCAATCAGAAAATTTGTTTTTAATTAAAATTTTATTTTTTTGACTATTCATCGAAATATGAATATTATCAGAAAAATACTAAAAATTTATCCAAACTAAATTTATATGTCCCTCCTCTAAAGAAACATTTAATTTTACTAAATTTAATATATAAAAGTTTAAAGTATTGGAATTAAAATATGTTCACCCTTAAAAGGCGAAAAAACTGTATTTTTTATAAAATACCTCTTTTATCATAACAATTGAATTTTTCTTATATTATGTCAAAGAAACATAGAATATGAATGCTAAAATTATATTCGATGTATAAATAATTATGATGTGGTTAATACTATTCATAATTTTTTTGAATGGCTAGTTTGGTAAGTCGTGGTGAGCTCGACCTCTGTGTTGTGTATTGCGCAAGTTATTAAAATACCATGAAGAGATAAAATACTATAAAATCATGTGATGTTACAATTATATTTATTAGAAGAAATAAAATCTTATATGCCATAAAAATTGGGAATCCGTAGGAAAAAATTTAACATTGATGATACCATTAATTAATATTAATGATATATCTTTTTATTGTGAAGAAAATTGTTGTTTGAATGTATATTTTAATTGAATATCTAATTCACTAATCAATACTAAATATTTAATTAAATAAAAAAATTTTATGTTTTTGAAATAAAATTTTATCTATATACAAATAATATATTATTTTAAAAATGAATTCTTATTCATTATAATATCTTCAATGAATTTTCATAACCATATGATAGAATTATTTATTGTATTTGATTTTTATTTCAAGAATTTTACAATTTCATTTTAATAATTTTTTACCATCAATTTTGATTGACCTATATTTATTAAATTCAATAAACCTTAATAATCGAGAATGTATAAATTTTATATGATTATTTTCAATTTTATTTCACAACCCTTTTTTACATCGAAAATAAAAAATTGGGAAAAGAAATAGTTTTAGAGAATGTCTCTACCCAATATTATGTTCTATAATATTTAATATTTTAGTAGGATTATATGATTTAAAATATATTTTCCTAACTCTAATAGTTTTAGAAAATAATGTTTTTAATGGAGTATTTTCTAGAAAGAAAACTAGAGATTTAAATATTTCCAGACCACCTAATGATAAAGGGTATGAAAATGATTTATATATTCCTCATATAACACATTATTCCATTAAAACTAGATTTGAGAACATGATAATGATGATAAAAATAAAAATGATCAAAATAAATATACTGTAAATTTAAATTTGGATTAATATAATGAAAATCTTAGAAATAAAATTTTTTCATGTAATTTACTATTATTTATTTCAAGGTTAATATCTAAACAGATATCTTCCTTTTAAACAACTTTAGATTTTCATAAATGTGGAAGATTTAATTTTTTGGAATTATAACTATGTGGAAAATCCTGGACCAGTGATGAAATCTCATTTTCAATAAAATTAATTTATTGATATTGAAATATCCTTTAAATTGAGTTAATTTTTTAAAAATATTTTAAATTGATTATAACCAATCGGTGATAAAGTGTAATTCCAAAATAAAATCGTAAAAAAATTACATTCATTATAACTAAATGATGGTAATAACATTGGTTTGAAATCGGTGATACTAATTTTTATTAAAAAAATTGAGGTTAATTATTTTATAAAAACGATATTTCCATATGAATATAGACTAAAATGAGATGTTGATGAAGATAAGATGAATAATGGGATGTTGTTTTCTTCTATAACCAATAATACTACTACTTTTACTTTTTATGATTTTAAAAATTCTTAGAAATCACATGTTTATAAAATGAAAATGAATCCCTTATGGACCAAGTGGTTATGTTGATTTTGATAATGGATTCCTCAAATTTAAATTAGAATGAATAATATTTCTGATAAAAGAAACATTTAGAAATGTTATCATAGAAAATTAAATATTAATATGATATAATTGAATAATAAAATGAGATTTGTTATGAATAAAGGATGGAAGATCATAATAGACTAAATTATAGAAATTTTGTGATGAATGATATGAATTTAAAAAGATATTATTAATGATATTTAATGAGAAAAATTAATTTTCTGACCATGTGGAGTTCCATTGAATGATATATATCATATGATAGTTCATTATACTATAAAAGAACAAAATATCAGAAAAGACATGGATTTAATTTGATTATTCAAAATAAATGAAAAATTTTACATAGGAATATTAATTGATGACTTTTTGTAAAACATAAATTTATATTTAAAATTTTAAATTAATTACAATGGTAGTTTTTGGACACCACTATATTGTGAATAAGATAATCTCGAAGATGCCAAAATTGTAAATACATTAGATGATCAAATATCCTTACCCAGTATTACTGATATGGATCTATATGTCACACTCTTATGAAAAAAATAGTCTATTTAAGATTAAAAATAATTTATCTAAATGAAATCTTATAATATAAAACATTATTATTTCATTATTAAAAAATAAAATTTCATACATTTTAATATAATTAGAATAAAAACATGAATATATGAATTAAATTTATAAAAAAACATTGAAACATCATTTTGATAATAAATATTTAAAGAATAAAAACATTATTCTTTCATATAAATATTATTTATATAGTTTAATGAATATATTATCAATAATTACATCATGAAAATAAAATATTAATAAAATTGATAAGCAAATGTGATTATCTATAATTTAAAATAAATATCATTTTACATAAAATTAATTTTTTTTAAAATGAGATTTTAATAATAAATTTTATTTGGGTGGTCAATATTGTAGATATATATCTTTAGAAAAATAAAATATTATTTAATTTGAAAATTAGTTTTTTTAATCAACTGGTATTTTGTCAACATATAATAGTTAGATAGATGTGGGGATATATTTTTCATTACTATATATGTTTTACTAATCTTGTGTCTATACAAAGATCAAGGTATTAAAATTTTTATGATATTTGGTAGAAAACCATAATCTAAAAAAAGGGGGAAGGGATAGTTTTTTTGTCAACCTAATATTAGAGAAATGTATAATTTTAGAATTTCAAAAAAATTTAACGGATCATGAGTCACAATTAGACATAGTTTATGAGGAAAAATCTGCAGTGTCAATTACAAATCAATTATAATTAAGAATTTAAACAAAAAATTACATATATTTTAGTTCATAATCACACCATTATCATTAGTAGTCAACTTTGGGGGGGGGGGATAATATATTTTTAACAATGGGAATCACAAATATACATTTCAATAATTATTTCATATTATCATTAAACCATTTGATTGGATCATGAATTTTTTTAATCATGAAATAGAAGACATAAGTCATAAAACTTTCCGTTCTTATTGTCTAAATAGATATCAATCAAGGATGTTAGATAAAATATTACCTCACCATAACATTCACGCACTATCAAAGAACACTAGTAAATTACTTCTTATGAATATATTTTAATATAATTTTATTTTATTTAGATATTTTGGTCCATGTTAATTTTCTAAAAAAATCACCTTTAAATCTAAAATAGAATTTTAAAATACCAATTCAATAATTATAGTTAACATGTATTTATTTAGAGATACACAATCTAATCTTATTAGGGTAAACACTGTGTTTATGATTTGGGTAAACACTATAATATGTTAATATGGGTTTATTTTATCACAATAAAACCTAAATCTCCTAAATTATTTAATTTAATTTTCTATTATATAAAAAAGTGATAAATATATACCTGTGAAAAATATTATGTGTGATTATTGTGATGTATCTATAATATATTGTTAAATATTTATGTAAAAACATTATTACTCAAAAATTTTAACTTCCAATATAAATATTGAAAAATGTCTTCTTTGAGTTATGAAATATAACTACACATGAAATCACATAAAAACTTTTACGTAACTATATTGTTTATAAATATTTTTGTGATTAGGATTTGATTTTTAGTTTATATACATAAAATTTATTTTTACACATATTATTTAATAATAAAACACCTTATGGGTTAAAGGATGGAATAAAACCAAAACATTTTTACACCATTTTTTTTATTTTATGTGTTCATATTGATTGAAAATTATATGTTACACAAAATTTATACAATGTTTGTAGAATGAATTTTTCGTTTTTTTCTAAAAAATCTTAATTTAATAATGTATTTAGTAAAATGTAAACATTTATTACTAAATGTTTTATTTAATGATTGATTAATTTGATATTTTTTGGAAATAAACTAACGGTGCATGGTATGGATGATATTTTTTAAATAACATCAATCAGTTTACCAAAAGTTTATATAATTCAATGTATGGTTAATTCTTTATATTTTAGATCATCATATTTTAAATACATTAAATTAACTGCATTAGAATACATACACGCCAATAAATAATAAATATACTATATTAAATTGAAAAAAAATATTTTATATTGGGATACAACTGATAATATTATATGTTATTCAGGTCATATTTTAATAAAAAAATTTAAAAAGAAATAAATATGGGAACCATGAACTCTCAAATAAATATGGTGTTAAAATTGATGATGATGCATTATGCGTTGAATATTATATATGGTAAATGAAAGAAAATTATAATAAATTTAAATGGTATATACATTTGTTTATAGTATATCTTCTATGATACATACATGAAATAAGAGTCAATTTTTTAGAAACAATATGATTAATATTTTACTATTATTTGCAATAAATCATGAACTTTTTCTGATATATTAATTTAAAAATTTTAGTATAAACACTAGTAATATTTTTTCACTACTAAAATAATTTGAATCTTTTAGGATCTTAATATCCTTTTCATTAATTCTGGATTTTACAATATCTAAAATGGAACACTATCATATCATAAAATAAACTTTTTATGGATTATTATTTAATCTGACATCCTATATTTATAGATAATAAATTCCAAAAAATAATTTCTTAATGAAGTAACAAACAATAATGATTCAAAAAATACCAAATATATTTATTAGATAATGTTACATTATATTTATTGAAAATTTACTTTTTAATGAATGTATTGATCCCACACTTCTATAATTAATATTTTTAGAGTTAAAATAATGGTTCATCTTTAAATCTAGGATATTATTTTTAATTAAATATAAAAATTAATATTTTTATTATTATTGTAGTCATGTGAAAAATTATTAATATATTACTATGAAGGGTGAACTCAATGTTTCTCATGTTGTTAATATTTATCAACACCTATAATGAAATATCCTAAATCAATATAATTATGATAATGACTTATTTAAGCATTTTCTTTTTTTTAAATAATTTTAAACATGTTATTGTCAGCCACTGAGATTTAAAATTATATATATTTTAAATACAATTAATCTCAATAATATCTTGTTCAATACTTTCCCCCATGATTTTAAATTATTCACATTCTCTTCTATAGCATTTGTGACACAAAAAACCGAGCTAAAACGTCATGTAAAATAAAATAATTTCATTTGAACATTATTATCTAGAAGTTCAATTTGTAGGAATGAATTTGATTAATTGAAATATTATATATATATATATATATCCTAGAAAAATTAAAAATTATTATTAAATAATAACTTAATTTTTTTGGTAAAGTAATTTATGTTTAAATAAACAATTTCATCACAGAAGATTTTTTTAAAATTATGTTTATGAATTATACTATTTTTAATCATTTCAGATAATTTATTTCATAAAAATAATATGAAATTATATACCAAGTAAATAGAAAATATCCTATGGTGAAATTTGGATATTTTTCTAAACATGTTGATTTTTCAATGAATAGTTAAAATTACGGAATTTTCAAATACTTTTATTTCCATTCATTTAATTAAATTATTTAAATATACCATTATACATAAATTTAGATTTAAAAGGAATTTTTTTTTATTTAGTAACATTGAAAATTTTGAATTGAATTTTAATAAATATATAAATATTTTTCTATATTTTTAAATTAACGATGAAAATACATATTTAAAAAAGAAATTATAAATGAATTGTTTTCAACAAATAAAATTAATCCAAAAAAACAATAATAAAGATATATTTAAATTATATTTTTATATGATATATCTCAATATATGAATTAAATTAAATCTAATCAATATTACTAATCATATATTAAACATAAGACCCTCTTGGGAGAAAAATAGAATACTTGAATATCCATCTTTGGAAATGAGTTACGGGTTTATTTTAAAATTATATTTTAAAAATTTGATGAATTGAATGTCATAAAATTTATTAATTTTTTAAAAAAATATATCTAAAATCATATATTGTGGTAAGCATAAATTTTGGATGTAATTATTAATAATTACATTAAAATATATATTGACCTAATAAATTATAAAATGACATTTTACTGGTCGAATGTGCTTGTAATAAATTTTTCTCTCAGATATATATATATATATATATATATATATATTATTTGATAAATATTATTCAATATTTATAATAATTGTGTCCAAATTATCTATTTATGCTCATTTTTTTAAAATATTAAAAAACTACACACATAGGTAAATAGAAAGTTATTTGTTAACATAGTGAAAACTATTATGGTAAAATTAAGGAAACATTGATGATAATTATCAACATGGGTAAAAAAGTGTTCTTGTGTGTTTTATGGTTGTGTATGGACAATATAATCACTCCAAAACAATAAAATATAATTTTTATAGGCACATTAATTAATAGTGACATCCCATTATTTAGTAGTTTTCATTATTTCGAAGAATTCCAGTCCTCTTCAATTATAAAAGGAGACTCCCTCAACTCAAATATTTACATCTATAAATGAATATGTTTTGAGAAAACTAATAAAAAATATCTCCAATGACTTCTTATCCAAATTATATTCCTATTGTTTCACATTAGACCATCTCTAGAGTCCTTTAGAGGATATCCAAACGCTATTTCACTAATATAATGGAATCATATTTACACAAATATTTATTTTTCAATAATATATTAATGAAATAATGAAATGAAATTAAATAAAATATAATAACTCAATAAAATAATCTCAAAAAATTAATTGTTTTTGTCGAATAATATTTATGAAAATCCTCTTCCATAAAATGGGAAACAATATTTTCAATTATTTTTATGGAGGACTACCACCTTACAAAATTATGTAATATTTTTTTCGTTCAATACATATCATTGTTAGATATAACGATATATTCAATATATATCTATATATAATTTATGATTTAATTATACATATAGAATTAGAAAATCATATATACAATATTCTTTAACATTCTATTGAAAATAAGATAATGAAAGTCATATATATAGTAGACTACCTCATCACGAATTGATGCAATTCAATTTTCACCTACACAATATGTTTAAGGTAATAAGGAGAAATTTAATAAATTTATGATATATATGATATGATATTTATTCTATAAAATTAATATATCATATGATTTTTCCCATTAACTTATTTCGTGAGTGATATCATCGCTCGTGCGTATGTTCGACCTATAATATCTACGAAGATATGTGATTCATTTACCATTACAAACCATGATTAATGGTCATAAAAATGTATCTAATGAGTAAATAATATGACTAAATAATTAATATTATTCAATATATGTTATATATATATCTAATGAATATGAACTATAACATCAGCAACAAAACATGTGTGAAAAATAAAACTATTAACACCCCTATCATGGGTAAAAATGAATCTTAATTAAAAAAATATTTATAGAAGTTTTAAAATGATAAAATTTGATATTTTAAATATTAATAAGCTTCATTAATAAATTAATAAAATTTACAAAATAATTATAGTAGAGGTTAAATAAAAACAATAATTTTTTTTGATAGAGCTATCAATTTCCTTTCATTGAGGCATATGTTAATGTTATTCAGCTAATTTCAATAATATGTTTTATACACTATCTTTTTCTTATATAATATCATGATTCCTTAAAACACCTTGTTATCTTACAGTTCAATTTTAATTATATAATACAATTTTATTTGACATGAATGATACTAGTTGGTAAATAATTACAACACTAAATTTCATTTCATTGGGAGAGATTACATTATAAATGCCTTTGATATTAGAAAATTATGTAAGTAATTAAAATTTATTTTATTGAATTTTATTACGAATTATATTATGTAAATTTAAATTTGACACACACAAAAACTACATGGTTTAATTCAATCAATAATTTTTTATTATATATTTAATTATTTGTTTCACAAGAAAATTTTAATTGATATTATTTATGAATGAATTTTAATTGATGGAAATTATTTGATCATCATATAATAAATCTATTTAATTTTATTTTCCTGTGATTATTCATCATGTTTTAATTTGATTTTTCTATTTTCAACTCTTTCTTTGGTAAATTAATTTAATTTTTTTAGTAAAATTTCAAATCATTTCTCTATTCTGTTGAAAATATATTTCTTCCAAATCCATTTTTTCTGATAATATAATTAAAATTTATTCTTCTATGATTTCTTAAATGAATTTTTATGAATAATTGGATATGTAAAAAATATTCTAAAATTAAGGTACATATCAATTTACAAAAATGTTATTATTATATTTTCTTAAAAAAAGTGAAAGTAATATTTTATTAATGTACATCGTATGAATGAAATTTTCCCTCCATCATAACCATACATTTCATTGAATCTACCTTTAAAATATTAAGGGTTTATTTTATTGAAAGAAATTTATTTCAGTTCAATTTATTATAATTAGTTTTTTTTTAATTTTTTTCAATTTTAATATGATTTTTTCATGAAGAAAATTTTAATGGTTTTTTTATATTTCTATACATCAACGGTTGCTACCCATTATTTTACATACTCTAAACTAATAATATTTTGTAACGATACTATCATAATTATTTCTTTGGATGGATTATGAAACATTGAATATGCAATCTATTGATATTTTTAATCATTATAAATTTTTGTGATCATTAACATTCCCATATAAATATTCATTTTATTCAAACCATTGAATTAAAATTTCAACTAAATATCCTTATTTTCTATTATTTGTATTCTTAATTTTTAAACCACATATCATTACTAAATGATTTTTTTACTTTGAATATTATTTTATTGACTTGGGAAATATGGATATTATTTATACATTACTCAATACATATATTAATTGATAAGGCATATCATTCATAAATAAACTTTATCATTTTTTATACAGGGATCATATTGGACATGAAATTATATTTGTAGATCACTAAATATAGTCCCTTGATGTATTAATTGTCTCAATTGAAGAATCAGTTGGATATGTGTGTTTAAATTAGTTACTAGTGTTTACTTATAATTTATATTTAACTATCATTTGAATGGTTTTGAATGTATAAGTATCATACTTCCTTAGATAATGAGTTTCATGAATTAAAACCTTCATTAAATAAGAATTTTGATATAAATTTTATTAATTTTACTTTCACATTGATATTGTCAATGGATGAATTCAAATCATTGTTTTTTGATTAAATGAAATGTGGTTTAAATTATTTAGATTTCAAAATTAGCGATGACTTTTTTTTAATGAGAGTCATGTTATAAAATATATTTCTTTTGTTGTCATATATATAATTTTCTATAATATTTATTCTTTATTGATTATGAATTGTTTATTCGTGATGACTTTCACATTTTGTAGCCCATACTGGGAATCTATCATAACACCATACCCACATAGATACTGAAATGAGGGGACAATGGTAGTTTCTCTTCAAGACCTGCCTCTAGTATCCCCCAGGTTGGTGACTAGATAAGGGGGGTATAAAAAATGCATATGCGAGGCATTACACTCCAACAGAAACATTACAATGATAGATAGAAAAGGCAGTTCCACAAATTAAAACTACTTAGAAATCAAGTATATATACAAAATATTAGTGACTTCTTAATACATTTCACCCAATAATGCTTCATTTTCAGGCAAAACAATTATTCCTCCCTAAAAAAATGTGAACCCTACCATGCACCCAGGAATACATTCATAATCCCTCCAATCATGGTTACCCACTATATATTTCTCTTCTAAGAAACCTCCACCAGCTATTCATTTCATAGGGATCCTTATGTGTCATTATCCTACGAAAAACCTCCACCCGATCATCCTCAACTAGGGATCCCACTAGGTGATTCTCCTCCCATAATCCACCTTCTGATCTTCCTCACATAGGGTTCTCGTTGTGTTATTTTCATCCTGCAAACCACCACCTAATCATCTTATCCATTTGAGTCCTCCATTTTGATTGGGAGATACCCTTTATTAAATTGAATACATTGTGATTAAATAACATTTTATGGATAGACTCAATCTCTAAAAGTCTTCTTTGAATGATTATCTTCCGCATCTGCCTATTTCACACCATATTAATCAAATCCTTCATGACAGAATCATCTCACCAATTATGTCAAATATATTGGATGTAATGATGTATTTACACTGTATTAACCTCTATTAACCACAAATTAACATCTATATCATGATTTCATATCACTCTAAATAATGAAACACTGTATTTTATATGTTTATATCCCCATACCCTATAACAGGTAATCAATTTCCTTACCCCACTAGCTACTTCTGCTTCAACATTTTCTGTCTATTTTAGGTATAACATCATCAGACCTACATACTAGACACCCATTTATTATTCCAAGGTTGTCTTATACACCTCCAATAGCTTCACAATGCGTAACCATTATATATACCTATTAATTCAAGAATATTGAACATGTTAATCAACATGCAATTACTTTTTCATTAAAACATATGTGTACTTTTAATTTTAAGATATTCATAATTTTTTTTTATAATGTTTGCACTACATATCCTCTACTCTAATTTGACTGAAACATCTATAATATTATTCTTCAAATAGAAAATATACCTACAATCATTTAAATCAATCTCTTCCACTACATCATACATTAAAGCACTAGTAAAAGGAATTTCTTTTCAAAAAATACAAACATTATATATTATTTTCATGCAAGATTTATATAATGGGCATTTCCAATATATAAAAAAATTCTTAAATAGTAAGTTAGTTACCATTTTGACCATCCAAAATATATTTTATTCACTATACCCATAGGTAATCTTAGTATGGCTTTCTTCAAGACATTGAAAAATCATCAAAAATAAAACCAACATGAGGATGCAATCTCTTTCAATATCTAGAGATGAAAATTTACAAATGATACTACTAATGAGAGAATAAAAAAAGGATGTATGTTCTATACTATGTTTGAATTAAATTACTCTACCATATTTCATCCATCCAATATTTTTTTTATATATTACTATATCAAAATATTATACTTCTCAATGAATTATTAAATAGATAATAATCAAATTTCCTTGCCTACAACATGTGAACCACTACAAAAAAATATTAATTCACCAAAAGTGGGGAACACATAACATTGTCACCTTTATCTATGCACAGTGAAATAAATTTAAATTTACTTGTTCCTTAAATTATATTTCATAATTTGTTTTAAACTACTAGTAATTAATTAAAATTTTCTTCTATTTAATTAACATTACCTCATGAATATGAAATTGTGTCAATGTATTCTAATGAATTAATTGTTGGTTATATATTTGATTTCTATAGAAAATATATCTTTGTTCATTACATTTTGCAGCTATCATGAATGATGATAATATTTTAACAGACTCTGCACTTACCTCATCATCAAAATAAGAACAACTCATAAGTCCCCTAATTTTTTCTCCCAGTTAACTCAATATAATTTCATACACAATATACTTATAGCAGATTCCATTTTTCTTCAAAATTTAATGGAAACCATAATTATTTTTCTTGCCCATGTGTGTAATAAAATGAACTCCCACTGTAGACTATATATATATATACATACATACCTCTATATTCCCTAAAATATTGAGCTGTAATATACATCTTCCCACTGTGGTTATTAAGAAGTAATTTCGATGCATGTTCTACACAACAACCTCATGTGTCAAGTACAATAGATCAAATATTATCAGAAAAACATGTAAGAATATAATATGTAATCTATCTTGTTGTACATATTTATTGTATGAATATGTACAATACTAATTTAAAATGTTTAAAATTAATTCACATGTATTATAATTAAAAATTATTTTATGAATTATTGCTATATAAATTATGCAACTACTATAAGTAATAAAGAATACATGTTAGTTTATTAACATTACATATCCGTATACTACAATAACATTCCCAATGTGTTTCTAAAATTATTTTAGCAAATTTTAATGACAAAATGTTTTTATTTAAGTTTATATTACATAATATATGAATGTTAGAGATCCTTATAATGTCTTCCGGTATTGTTGTTCACATTTTTTATTTTACGAGAGAAATAAGAAATGAAACAACAATTAAAACCCATGATTTTATCTGTGTTTATCACTATGTAAAATTGATTTGAACATGCTCATTACATGTCATAAATACCTTATAATCATGATTTTCAATAATAATTATTCTGATCCAAAATCATTCCAATAACACATGCATAATTACAGTTAGATGTTTTTATTCACATCATTTGGTAGGAAGGTCGACAGGTTAGTCAACTATGATCAAGCTCAAAATATATATAATTTACATAATAGTTATTTGAATATATTTACCATGTTCACTAATTAATGTTTTAAATATATTCAATATAGTAAATATAAATGCTGGGTTTTGTTCCGGCATACAATGTGATAGGGTTTACTATAACTGTAATTTAGAGATAAAACACATAATGAAATAGAAAAGTAGTGGGGGAATGCATGAGTAGAGGATCAATTTCTATTCTCTCACTTGTTTGTTTCTTCTAAATTTACTATATATAACTTATGATACATGTTTTTGAATACTGGATCTTTCAATCTTCATGATTAGAATATATGGTTTTTAATATGATCAGTTGATGTTTTTTTGGATCATGGAACAATGTATTTTATTTTAGTAGGGGATATTGTTTATTAATTTTTTACTAGATTGTTTTTTATAGAATTAATTTATATCACTATGAATACCCATGGGTTAGTACAAGTTTATATAAAATGAAATATAAAGAAAAAAACATGCAATGTATTACAATATTAAAAATATGAAGCAAGAAACTACATGTATAGAAAATGAAAAGACAATAGTTACAATAAATAAAAAATAACTCATAAAAAACCACATGTTAGTAATATCAATCATGATATAAACCATGATCCAGATGATCTTGAAGGCAATATATATATGTGGGTTGAGCTTACCAATATTATTAATAGGGACCTCTCCAGAGCCTCTCATACAAAATATTTTGAAATAATGTCTAAACACAATGAAAAATATTAAATCTAAATCATCACATAATCAAGTATACTAAGTTCCCAGCCTCACCCAATAAACCACTCCACAATTATCACATATAGTAGAGTATATAATAAAATAATTAAAATTAAAGGGTACCTTACTCCCACTTCCCAACCAGTTATCCACTCTTCCCTAACATCACATGTCTTGATCTATCTTTCTACAGAAGTATTTACACACAAAGTTATCTGGTCAAAAAACCCAACATGCACCATGAGAATCACATCATCATGTAATTCCATCCACATAACTATACATAGTAACTATTTAGTAATTTAAAGAAACCAAAACCTACTTGATATGTATGATATATCAGTTATTATACCTCTATCAATTACATCCCGTACACCCAGTATCTACGCCAATACATCATTTTTTCATAATAATAGAAATAATATTGATACTATATTTGGTAATACATGTTTTTGAAAAAATATGCAAGCCATCACATCCAATTACACACATATTTGGTAAAACAATCCACATGGTATATAACCAAAACAAACTGTCAAGGAATGTAACTGGGGCCAGATATGATAGACACTCATTCATTCTTCCACAGGGATGGGGAGATACACCTCACAGAATATACTATGTGTTTGTATACATATCCAACATGGGTGGGGTTCCATGTAAAATCACACAATATACATGAAATAATATATGTTAATCCCAGACCATGTGAACAACCTGGACTAAAACACAACAGCTTCTAATGTCATTTTAGGTCCTTGATGCCACATATAAATCTAGATATTATATTATCATAAATTAAATTAAAGAGATAAATTAATTACTTACCACCTTTTTTACCATTTCCTTCCATTAATTAATTCATCATATATTCATCAACAATTAACATTATTCATTTTTTAAATATCAATCAAATTAAAGTCCATGCCCAATAGGAGAATCCAAACATTATCTCTAATATATCAATATTATGATATTTTATGCATTTCTATTCCATAAACACCAACCCCATGGATTAAGAAATGTTTATCCATTTTTATTATACTTTATTAACCATGTAGTGTTTGAAAATAATATTTTTTTTCAATAAATTGTAATCAAGAAACCATGATCATTAAACCACCTCCTTTATTGGGTAATAGAATACATTTAAAATAAGAAATCAAACCACAAAAAATTAAATAAATTTAAACTAAGAATCCTAGACCATAGAATCACATTAATGAGTATGACCGTCATCTAAATGTTACATCATCTTGAGTTCCACCCCAGACAAGAAACATACATATCACGATGCATCTAAACATTATAGGCATTAATTAATGCAAAATAATTTAAGCCCCACCACCCAAATCAAGAAATTAATCATAGGAACAACCATCCCTAGGACACCTCACATCTAAGATTACCCTACGCACATCCCAAAAAATAATAGGATCACATAATCCCATCCAAATGGGTAATTCATCTTTTAAAATAAGGGATTAAGCCTTCATGTAAAAATGAGCTCTTCTAGATCCCAAAACAAGGCTCTTGTCCTTCTAAATATAATGGATAACTCATGCCCTATCAATTTTCATTATCACACATATTGTTCTTCTTCCATTTTAATTATATGATTCACTATTAATATGATCCAACTATGGGAATCATATGCCATCATATAAGAAACATAAGGAAAAATATGCAATTATCATTTTCTCTTGTTTCAAAATCCCTAGAGATATAACATTCTCAATTAAAATGATTTTTAGATTTATAAACATGAATTATCATACGTCGGGATAATTTTATAGCTTCAATATCTCATGGAAAAAAATATTGTATTAATCATGCATACAAACATAAATCTGATCAACATCAAATTACAACAACCCCTGATTAAAAATAGTCATCTTCATTAATTCTTATTCCAATTAATTATATACTATTCTAGATTTATGATATTTAAAAAATTCAACATTCAAATCCATGATTAATAGCATGTAATAAAATCATAGAATATATATCACAATATCTAGAAAAAGAAGAGGAAACCCACAATTATGTTATAATGAATCAATAACAACGACAAGATATTGCTACAAATTTAATTCATCATCTCAATAGATCATTAGGTTAATTCCATTTTCAACATATGTGATAAAAATGGTAAATATATTATTAAATTTAAATTAAATAGAAGTAATGATTCCACATCCTCAAAGATGTCAATGTTATTTGTGGGATAATATACAGATGTTACAGATATAGATCACCTATCAGGCATAAAGAAACATCCATACAAGTACACTGTAACATAAATAACCAAAACCAAAACCAAAAACCCATTAAAAACACGTTTTATCATCCCTGATGACAAGGAATGAATAAAATTGAGGTACTTACAACTGAACTACAAGTAACCAAAAGAAATTGTTATAGAACTCACCTTTGATCCACATGAATAACAACTTATTGAAGATAAAATCCATGAATCGATCCACATCAAATGAATCCCCAAAAAATTGCGAATAGGGATGATAGATTTTCTAGAGTTGAGAGTGCCATAGAGTATTGGAAAAAATCACAAGCATTAGACAATTTTTGAATGAGTTGAATAGGGGATTTACACAATGTGTAATCCAACACATCTTGTAATAATTAGTTTTCATATATTTTTGAATAATGTTCACCTTAAAAAAATTAATAATTAATTCACATATTCCATGAATAACAATGAAATAAATTCATAATAATAAATGAAATAATCGTACGTGATTTGAAAACCCAAAACAACTCATGTATTCTCACATCATCAAGTATTTGGTTCTTGAACGCCATTAGACTCACTCTAGGCCTCCTTTGAGGTGCACAAGATTTGGTATCACACAAAGGATATGTATACATGAATATGTGTACTTATAGTAGGTACCTATAAAAAAATTTATAATCCCATCAAATCCATAGCCAAACTCATGGAGTAATCAAAATGGGGGAATCAGAATAGCCACCCCACAAGATACCTTTCCACAACATCTCCATAAAAAGAGCTTCGCCACCACATAATGGGAGCAAGTGTAAACCCATAAGATATAAAAACCCACTCCTAAACACTATCCCAAGGTAGATAACTATAAAAAAATAATAAATAAACAACAATAAATAAGAACAAACATCTAATAAAGCATACAATGAAATGTACAAGGAGAAAGAAGTTATAAAAGAACAACTAAAAAAATAGCTTGGGGTACTGAGTGTGAATCTCCAACTAGTGTTCAATGGTAATCTCCAAAATAATAACATGTCACCAAAAGAGATGAAATAAGTAAATATAATTCATTCTAAACACTACTTCATATAGTTCCCAAGATCTCCGTAGGTCACACATGAATGATTCCATCATCATCAAAATCAATATCTTCCCCATCGATTTAATGGGAGTCTTCATAATGATAATGAATTAGATGTATCATAGGAATAACATCGTGTATATTTTTCAACTATTACTGAAGTGATTTCAAAGGTTCTATGGATGTAACATGATCCAAAACCTCATATATAGAGAAAGCTTACTCCAATGAACAATAGATCAATACCCATGATGAACAGTCACTTTTAGGAATAGATGATCTCAAACGTCTAACTCCATAGGTATCCTCCATTATTGAGAATAAGATTTTTTATTTTTATGAACTGAATTAAAATTCTCATAAATTACCTGAACAATCCCTATATTATTCTATAGGTGTTCTAGAATTGGAATTTCATTCTCCCCAACCATAGTTTATTAAAATAGTGACCAAAATGGTTGATAGAAAAAGATTAAAATCACTGCATTCCAATCATGGTGTGGAAACTATAATAATATAAAAACATACCAAGTGTAGTTTCTTCAAACAAAAGACTCCAAAATCCATGAAAAATAGTTAATCATGTATTCATGATTTGAGATGGTCTACTCTATCTAACTATCATTCCAGAAATAAAACTTAGTCTTAATACATAACTGAAAAAAATTGGATTTAACCATATTAAATCTTGGATGTAAAAAATTAATATCTTCCAGAGATGTTAATCCCTATGAAAATATGGTTTCAAACAACCTACTCCAGCTACATCCTCAATAAATCCTCCTTTGATATTGAATACATATTTTTTATAATTTGGGAGTATTTTTTCAAATTTTCCACTATCACCCATAGAGAATCATAGCCCCCCTTGGGCTCTAATTAAACTGATAAAAATTTCCAATAAGATTTCCTCCCACTTCCACTGGTGAATATATAACTATTATTGAAACCCACAAAGAAAAAAATGCTCAATCGTTAAATTATGGTAGAAAAAATAATCAAGAAATATACTAAACAACAAAAAACATCATCATAGGCCACCCAAACTGACATCTCAAATTTCATTACATATTATTCATGGTAGGATGTAAAACCCAAGGTGAATTATGGAATATAAAGATAACCATACCGCACATCACTAAATAAAAAAAACCTTTCTTGGAACAATAACTTTTGTTTTCCATCCTCATACCCACCACAAGGTGCTCCTCAAAAAACATCTCACTCTTGCCTAAATTCCACCTTTGAATCCCCCAATAGAGACTCCTCTACCTGATGCCCCGAAGATAGATACACTGTCATATAGAATAGTTAACACCTTCCTCCAACATGTCCTATATTAAGATTAATCAAAGAGGGATCTTCCATCAATCCTCATAAATACAAATTTCTATGCATGATATTAATTCAGTACTTCCTGATCATCACATTGGATATAACATTTCCCTTTTCCGACATATAAAAATATCAATGTCATTATCATGGAACAATTCTATCCATCGATGTTTTAAAAATTTCTTGTCAAAATGGGTGACTAAATTCTTTAGGATCATTTGATCAGTAAAATCAAAATAAAAATATTCATCAATGAGGTTATATAAATACAATATTCAATCAAAATCAACAAAATCAAAATACAGATTAATGTCAGAATAGTTACGACCATGTGCATAAAACATCCAAAAAACACAAGAAACAACTTATCCTTATAAAAAAAACACATCCCAACCCATGAAATATAACATCATAGAAAACCACTAACCAATCTACCTCTACTATAAATCAATGGATTGGGGCACTGACCAACTTCTATTTTCGGTATTCAAAAGGTGAATGACAATGGTCATCCCATAATAATTTTGTACTCTCTGAGGTAATGGTTGTTTGAGGTGTCACTCCCTAATATAAATCAATAATAAACATCACTGAATAGCCTATTATAAAATGAAAACTCTACCCCTCTTCAATTATATTGGGTTCCACCGAAGTCACAACTACTTCTATCTTTGAAGTATCCACATATACTTTTTAATGGTACATGACATGCCTAATGAAATAGAATTTTTTTATCAAAGGACTCACACTTTTACAACTTATTGAATATGTTGAAATAACAAAGGAATCCATAATTGGAAAACATATTATATACCTCATCATCAGAAGAAGAAGTGTTTACAAGGATTTCAACAAGGAAAACTACCATTAAATTATGCAATAACACTCATAAAAAATGAACATCATTTCCATGAACACATCGATATAATGTATTTTACTAACCGAAATCATAATAGACACATTGATACCTTGAAAACAATGATGTTCATGCTTTTAAATATCCTCACACTTCACTTATATCATATGATATCCTAATTGAAAATAGTTTTTGATAACATAATTGAACCATTTTTCCGATCAAATGAAAAATCAATAAACATAAGAGGATAGTAGTTCATAAATTGAACTTGGATAGTGTGATGATAATAGAATCAAATGATAAAATTGTTATCATATTTATTTGTAAACAAAAAGGTTTACTATAAGGTTAAACACTCTACCGATAAAAACCATGTTACACTACATCAACGAGTTGTAATCTCTGAAATCATAACTCAGACGGATCCTTACTATATGGAGACATCGATATTGATGATACTCCAAGACATAACTCAATCTCAAACCAAATATCCCACCAGGGGAGTTAGGATGCATTTTACAACGGAAAAACCTGTGTGTTCACTTACACAAGCCAATGGAACAACGAATGATGAACATCCAACCAATTATGAATAAAATTTCTCATTGATACTAACAAGAAAATAATACACCTCTTACCCATGATAGGGTCTCACATA
This sequence comes from Viscum album, assembly GCA_963277665.1. Taxonomy (NCBI): domain Eukaryota; kingdom Viridiplantae; phylum Streptophyta; class Magnoliopsida; order Santalales; family Viscaceae; genus Viscum; species Viscum album. Next base: position 701,993,794 of record OY728150.1, read on the forward strand.
AAAATTAACATTGTAGGATATCCATAATAATCATTAGACACAACCATACACCTAAAAATGATGGTGAGGGTTTTCATTAGATCTTCATTCATTAGACTTAATGGTGAACAAGCATAGATCACGATTTGTCCTTGATGATCTAGGAAATCGTTCATCCCAAACTAAGAGAGATCGTTTATTCCTCCCTATAGTGAGATCAATATAGGGTTAAAATCTTATTATCTACCTTGTAAGACGATTTCCTTCATATAAGCACTTAAAGTCCCTATAAATACATCGTTCAATTAGAATAAACCACCTATTACCAAATATTCCACAGAGGGAACCATCAATGATTATACCGAACCAGATGTGGTCAAGAATATGATGTATATCTATATATTCTCGGTGTTGGGATGCATATTTTATGAGAAAGGGGCTATGATCTGGTTCTATTTAGATAAGAAAATGTGAACCACCCACTGTAAGAATGAAACCAATTGAAAATTGATTCTGTTAGTGAGGGGTTACTTCCATGTTATTATGTAGAAGTAGGAATACGTGAACATAGTATGGTTCCCAAAAGGTCCCAATCTAAAACCAGGATTTTTCCATCTCTCGGAATGGTATGTGAATTTTAATCCATTCACACAAAACCATTTCATTACAAAATTTTGGGTAAGGATTCATGAACTACCATGTATTTATTAGGATCCTAAAATAATTAATGACATAACCTCTCAAGTTTTCACACCTCTAAAGATTGATCGGTGCAAAGTCAATAGAGGCATTGGTCATTACTAATGATGTATTAATGAGATCAATATGGTGTCACATCCACCAAACCGTGTTTCTTTGGATGTGAATGATCATCTAATAGTATACAGTTTTCGATTTCATAGATATTCCTTAATATATTTAACATTGAAATCATGTGGGACACATTATTATGAAATGTCTTATGGTCAAAAATATTTTCAATCCAATGAATGAAAATATGGCTTGGAAAGAGCTACCAAGAGGCCAAAAGAGAGACATAATTGAATATTTAAATAAGGTTTCACATAATAAACTCAATAATATGAGGGGAAAGTCTGTGATCACTAGTCCTATACATTAATACTTTGTAGAGGAATAAGAAGAACATAAAATCTAGAAAATTGAAAATGTTGAAAATCAAAGTACTCAAGTTGCGGTACCCAAATAGTGTCATGTTGTTGGTGAGGGATTATTCATGGAAATATCAAAAGATTTCATATCAACATTCCATGATTTGAAATCTTATTTTTATTATTGGTATGATTATGTTTAATATAATTGATTGAGAAACATTGGATTGATCTATGGAAAATGAAAAATTTCAATTCTCCATCTCCAAATCAATGGGTTGGTACACCCTAGGGAATGTGGGTTGATACATCCATGGTAGAGGACAGCAATACGAAATGTTCAATGATGAATGTGAGAAATTCTTTAGCATAGATCTTTATAAAAAACATTGACATGCCACCGAATACTATAATAATAGATTTTATGTATACTTTTATAATATGAATTGATCTAGGTAACCCCCTATACATCATGATGAGTTCAGTACAAACAAGGAAGTGAAAATTAATTACTCAATACCATCCCCATAATAATATTAGAATCCTTCTGAAGGACCACTACATGCTAAAAAACTGATTCCATGAAATCAAAAAGGTTACGGGAATTGAAGAAAAATAGAAGGGGGTTCCACCACAAAAACAAGATTAAAATAAATATACTATAATATAAATTTTTAAGAATATCCATTCCATGAATAGAGAGTTCTGTCTGGCTCTTTATAAGTAGGTATACACCTCATATCATCATAATTTAAGAACAAATGAAAATTGTATCTGGTTAAGGTTATAGTTCTACAATTAGTGGGTATTCACTGCTGGCCACTGTGTAATCTACATCTACCGTGGGTAGAATTTGGGTGCTAGTAAGTAGAAAAATTGAAACTCTGTGTCGGTTCAAGTGGTTGAAAAGTCACCACTTTCAGGTTCACCAAGGCTAGAAGATACATGTTTTGTTCAATTTTCTATGCCTCTAACAACAATATTGATAGGTGGTCACTATTAAGGAAAATGATAAATTTTTCTTGAATAATAGAGACTATTTCGTGATTATTAGAGACTTAAACATGATTCTTCACCCTAATGAAAAAATTGGACAGGTTTTCAAAATTCTACCATCAAAGATTTTTGAAATTAGGTTGAGGAATCCAAAATAATGAAAATCAATCTCATTGGGGATAAATTCACTCGGTATAGAAGGTAGAAAAATTGTATTAGAGGAAGTAGAATTGATAGGGACTTTGTGAATGATGTCACACTTGGAAATAAGAAAATTATTTCTTGTGTCACCTTTGCTAAACATAAATTGTTTCACCATCTCATCCTAGTGTGTATTGTTTATTTCAGGGAGAGACACTATATCCCATTTAGATTTAATAATGCCTGGAATTCCAGTTTGGAATTCACTAAAATTGTTGAAGACCCTTCGTCTAGTTTTATTTGGATGTAAATCAGAAGGATGTGTGAAACCTAGTAAAACACTTCATTAAAGGTGTCCCCTTCACATAAGGTTTTAATGATTGATTTTTTGTCTTAATCCAAAATTTTTACAATGATGGTGACATCACTCAGCTCAGGCATGTTTCTCTTGTTAATAACCTTCATAATGTGATCACAAAAACTCCTGCCAACAAACATGGTAGTATCATAGAATAAATCATTTCTTGTAAATAGTTTTGATTTATTAAAGGTATATACGACTCTGATTTTTTTCCCACCACCATGGAATGTTTAAATATTATTATAAAATCCACAAGAGTATGGAAAATTAATATCAATATTGATATCAAAAAGGCCTCTAAAAAAACTGACTTTATTTTTATAGGATATGTTCTCTTTATATTAGGATTCAATATAAAATTTATTTAGTGGATTAATAACCTTATCGGGAAGGACTATATTTCCATTCTCTTAAATGGGTCCCCAAGAGGCTACATCAAATTCCCATGAGGATTGAGGAGATATTATTTCTTCTATTATACTTTCCATTAAAGAACACTACTACAATAGGATCATCATTCACATGGTGGACAAGGATTATATTTCAACCATAAAGGTGTCTTGATGTATATCTAATCCATCACATATATTTTTTGCTGATGATATTATTAAAATTACTCAGGGAATTAAGAAGACCATTAACAACATCAATATTCTTCTCTAGCATTATGAAACAGTTTTAGGTAAGGAAATCAACTGCAACAAATCATTCATTTATTTTTTCAACTGTATTCTATCTCCAAATTTTTTTCCATCATTACAAATTATGAAATTTGGAATGGGGGGGCTTTATTACTTTTACATATCTTATTGTACATGTATTCTGTGGGAATCATTAGGACTCTCTTTTGAGTAATGCTACGAGCCAGCTAAGAAGAACTCGTACCCCTTGGAATGGTAAATCTATGTCAATGGATGAAAGCTTATATCTTGTTAAACACATTTTCATCTCAAGTATGGTCTATTTGATTATGGTTTATTATTTATCATCCTTTGTGAAGAAAATAACAAATAAATGATGTAGAAAGTTTTATGATGTTATAGTATTTTGAAAAGGCAAATAAACAAAACCTCTTGGAATAAATGTTGTGTGCCAAATAATATCGGTGGCCTTGGAAAAATAAATATAATTCTTCAATCATTCCATTATTTTTGAATTCCTATGGAGGTTACTCAATAATTATTATGACTCTCTAGCCTTCCTAGGATACCCATTCTTTATATATTTTATTGAAGGAAAAATAGGTTACATGGTGTCCTCTATTCATTTTGGTCATATGAAATTATTACAAAATATTAATATGAAATATAATTCGATTTCTAATGGTGACCCTGATATGAAATTATTGTATGATAACTGGATGCGATCTCCTTTTATTGAGTGGGTCAACTACAGTACAGATGATACTGACCACTCTATTTCAATTATAGAGTAGGTGCACAACCTGGATACCCTGGCTGAATATATCACAAATTATATTTTAAATTATAATATCCCCAAACAACTGAACATAATCATTTGGGAGCATTACCCCAGTTGTATTATATACTCCATGTACATTTACATGCACATTCTTCATAAAAACTGAAACTATAATAGAACCATGAATAAGAATTTTTTTACTCCACCTAGATTCATCCCTCTTTGTAAGCATTCACTAAACAAGGTCCCTATTCATGCCAGCCTTCAGCGGGATGGAATTTCCCTTTTATCTAAGTGTGTCCTCTATCATAAAAATAAGATGAATTTTTTCTATCTATTTTTTTGTTTCATGATTGGATAATCTCTTTGGAAATATGTTTTTGAGCTATTTGTGGTCTAACCCTCCATTATGTCTCCATCCAAGAGCTGATTTTTTATATCCAAGGTCTACAATATTATGATCAAATTACCATTCTATACTGATAATATTTTGTGAATATATTATATAATATTTAAACAAGTCAAAAAAATAACTGCATGAGTAGAAACCATTTAGATATAATGCTGATGTCGCGGTAATTTATGATGTATGCCTTCGTGAAAATTCACTTCCAAACACACAATATAGCAACACTGTGCGGGGGTTTTCAATTTATAGAAGGATGTGAATTGAAGGGAACCTCACCAAAACCCCATGTAACTCTTTATATATTTTCTTTCCTGTAGAAACCCCAAACCTGATGTACTTGGACATTAAATTAATTTTCCGAAATACTTAATACATAAAAAAAACCAAAACTCAAGGATCATAATATTTTAGTGTCTTTTGAAACTCGGAACGCAATCATCTAATCATGGTAAAAGATCTTCAACATATCCCATAAAGATATTCCCCTTTTTTCAAACCTAAAACCATTTTTATATCCTGGGGAAAAGAAAACATAAAAAGGGTGAGCTAAAATGATCATTAAGGGTAAACATAGAGAACATAAAACAATCCATAAACATTTGAATGCAAAAACATGAACATAAAATCTAAACATCAAAATCTTGAGAATAGACATAAATCTTGGATGTATATAAGGAATATATCAAAAAGGAACATAAATCATGATAAAATATAATGCGAATAAAACATGTAATTGTAGAAAACCATTAATCACTTGATATTATTTCCATAGTATCCAAGGCATTGCTTCCAAGTCCATCTTAGTGGACCAAGTCCCTTTCTTAATCGAGTGCACTCCTCATTCCAGCCATGTATCACTGAACCAGATTAACTTACCATTCCAGCCATGTCTATATCATGAGATATAAATCATTAACCAATGAATTTTAGGGAGATATAGGTCCCACCCATCTCATAATGAAATCATTATTACTTGTTCCACAACATAATCATAAATCATTCATCATAACCCAAAGAATAAAAATGGGTTTCATAAACATCATCCCATCATAACATAATCCATATAAAAGAAATGGACATCATTTCATCATAAGAAAAAATCAAACCATGTAAATAATAGATACATTATAATTTAAACATAAACATACTTAACAATTTCATCTTACATGGAAAATAGTTTTGATAAAACACTTGAAATGAATTCTTGAGGAAAATATCCTTTCTTTTTCAAAATCATTTTCTTCTCTCAAAATGCAATGAAATTTTAAAAAAATTATTTTGTTGAAAATAATCATGAAAACATATAGAACAAGATTCATGAAAATTAGGCATTATGAAACCATAAAAATCTTTTCATGTTGTATAAGTTGAAAAAACTTTCACCTCGTACTTTTGCTGGAAAATTCAAAAAGTCTCTCGTACTGAAAATGACAAAAGATTCCTTTCATATATTTTACTAAAAATTAAACAAAAGGTAAAATTGGATTTAAAAAATCTTAGGAGAATATAAATAATATTACATATTGAGGAAACATGAACATGGATGATAAATATTCCCTAGTAAAGTCTGAAGTATAAATAATCTCGGATAAATATGAGATTGTGTGATTCTCCCTTACCTTATGTCTGATATGCTTCGTATTTATCCAAACCTCCTGTATAATGATTTAAATAATGTCATTGACTTATTAGTGAATCAGATTCATTGTTATGATATCATATATGGTTTACTTATGACATTATATTACCTGTTCTTTTGTAAATTCCATGTTAAAGTAGTGTTTTGGGTAAAATTGTATCATTTATCGTACGTGTTTTGACATGTTGTTCTTGATATTATTACTTATATCCTGATTTACTTAATTCCATAATTTAAAACATGATTTATATATAATATATATTCATCATATAAATATATATGATAGATCGATAAATGGAATGAAATACATCGTTCATGGAGACCGTAGGTCGTACGTATGCATGAACGCTGTTTTCATTCCCTTATTGAATTAAATTGAATTAAGTAAATGAAACATATATGTACATAAATACAGTATCATTATTATGTAATATATTTCATGATTATTTATTATATATACTTTATAATCATACTTTAATGGTTAATCATGGAAAATTAATCTCATCCCGTTCGTGGAGACGATAGTCCGTACTTACGCACGAGCGATGATACGATTCCCATGATTGAGGAATTTTATTTAAGTGTATGTATAATAATTAAGAATAAATATCACTTTAAAATAATCATATATATTTATTTATTTACACCATTATACCCATCCAAGTAAGGTGGTGGTGGAAAATAGATTACACCACGGCGTGGAGATAGTATTTTGTAGGTACGCACGCGCGATGATTTCGTTTTCCGTAGGATGGATAGAAGATGAAATAGGGTTGTTTCATATTTATAATAAGACATCAGTATACTAGAGATAATTATGTAATTAATTTATGAAGAAAAAAAATAAAGAAGGAGAAGTAGAAGAAGAAATAAACTGGAAGGAATCAGTAAAGGACATTACCTCTTCTTTGACGCGCCTCTTCTTAACCTCCACTTAAGGCACTAGAGTTGGTATTTTGTGGAGAATAGAACCTCTATAATGTTTCTATGGATGTTTATAATGGAAATGGTCAGGGGTTGGCCGATAGTGAAGGCTCAAAATTTTGTAATGAGAATAGGGAGGAGGTGCCCTTTTATAAGGTAGGAGAGGGGTACCTTTGGAAACCTAAAAAAATATTAATTTATTATAAATTCAAACCACACTGAAAAAAATCAAAAATGTCTCAAATAAGAACTTATATGGGATAGGGTTTTAATATCATCAACCAATAAAATTTAGACATGTTGGTAATTTATTTTAAACGTTATCAACTTGATTTATCCTTATTTAATCTATTTAATTTAATTTGTGGTTATAAGATTCTAAATTTTAAATTGTTATAAATAATTACTTATGTATCGTGAATTTTCCATAATTGGATTATTTATGACATATTAGACCATATAATTTTTCATTTTTAATTGTTAAATATTTTTGTGATTTTTATACAATTTTTTATTATGATATATTTATAAAATAACAATAGTGTCAATTTTTACACTATTCATTTATTTGAATTTAAATAAAATACACACAGAAGATATGTTCAAACTAAAAGATTTAATATATTCATAACATGTCATATTTATCTAGAAAATTAGTTGAGCACATTAAATAGTTCATATAATATTTATTTTAATATTTTTAATACAATTTATTTGATATTTCAATCAATAAAATAATTTCAACATCACTATTGTGTCACCTTTAATAATAATTATTTAATCCTTAAAATTTACAAATAATTTCACATGATGTATATAATGTTATTATATTTTTTGAGACTATTCATGTTCGAAGTTTCATGAACTTTATCACTAAATTAAAATTATTATACTTCTAAGATTTAATAGAGTGACATGTTGTCAATTTCTTTGGTTTTAATAATAATTAAATTATTTTCATGGTCAAAAGTCCATTAAATGAATCTATTCCGACCCTTATGTGATATGGGTTGACTTATAGTCATCCAATAGAATTTTGGCAGGTGTTAGGGTAATTTTATAATCTTATTGTTAACCTTAATTACCTGATTTACATTTAACTACAGTAAATAAAAATTACGTAGTTACTATTCATAATATCAGAAAAATATAAAGTAACCTATTAACATAATTTGGACCCACTGAATTCAAATATGGTATCCATTTTTGAAAATTCAAAACACATAACCTACAGTAATTAATTTAAAATTAATCTCATTGTAAAAAAACAGGTTTTAAAAGTTAAAACATTTCCAAAGATTGAAATTTTTTTACCTATTAATTCAATGTAAAATTACTGTTAATTACATACATTATATTAAATGGTAAAAATGTATTTTATTTATACTTTAAAAACATTAAATATTGTAATTTACCCATATAATGGTTTGCGATAAAAAAGTTTTTTTAATTAAAATATAGCGTGTTTTTACTATTCGTTAAAATATGAAAGTTATTAGAATAATATGAAGAATTTATCCAAAGTAAATTTTTATATCACGATTCCAAATAAGAATTTTATTTTTTCAAATTTAAATTATTAACATGTCAAAAACTAAATTTAATGTGGGTGTTCCATCAAAATGCGGCAAAACTGCATTTTTTGAAAAATACTTATTTTACCCAAAAAATTTATTTTTTTCTCATACCATGTTACATAAAAAGTGTAAGTTGAATTATAATGTCATAAAATTCAAAATTTATATAATACTATTCATAATGGATAGTTCATAATAATATTATAACAATATATCGTTGTTTCGTGAAACCCAGTATTGCGTACTACACACGTTATCGAGGAAGGTCGTGATTGCGTGTAATGCAAGCCAAGTCATGGTTGTGTGTAGTGAAAGAACCCTTTGTTGTTGTGTATAACATAATAAAAACTTATTTAATTTATACATTAAACAAAATCTATACATAATGTTGCTTAGAATAATTTCTACAAAACGAACGTGAAATTATGTGTAACATGAGCCAAGAATAGTGTTCCGTATATTGCAAGTTAATACGGTGTTACGTATAGCACAAGATAATTTTGGTGTAGTGTACCACACAAGACATCAATGAAATTAAAAATAATAATTCTCAGAAAATATCGAGTTGTTACATCTACCCCCCTTAAAATGAATTTCTCCCTCAAAATTCGTCAGGGTTATAAATGGTTTACTACTTGAATGTTTCTTTCATAGAAACCCACATCATAAAAAGGAATAATAAAACCTAATTTTAAAAAATGAACATTAAAAACAAAATGGATACCCAAAGTAACACATCACTTGGGTTCCCACATAGGAGAACAAAGGTGAAATATGGATATGGAAATGAAATCTAACCATCATGTTCTGATGGAGAGTGGTAGAGAACAGGGCTATGAAAAAATCTAACAGTCACAATGCCATAAATTTGTGATGATCTAAGGTACCATATGATTCATCGGATATTAGAGCACTAGGACAACATTTTTGGTTTTCAAGATCATTTCCCAATTGTTATAGAATTTTTGAATTAAAATAAATACTTACTTGATTTTGTTACAATCTCAACGTTGCTCGTGTCTCGAACAATTTCCACTTCATCTCTTACATGAATTAAGATGAATTTTTCATTCGTGAAGTTTTAGCAGATCATGTGATAGAATGATAGGTCATTCAATGTTTCTCAAACATAAGTTAGAAAAAGTTATATACATAAGTCCATCTATGGTGAGACTAATCAGATATGGTTCCAAAATGGACTTATACTTCATCTATCATCTTTCTTAATAAAATAAAACTTGTTTCTACTAACCAGGGACTTCCTGTTGGCCAGTGGTAGGCGATAAAGGCCTGTCGCACTTCGGTTGTGGGTTCGATTCCCACAACCTTGTCCGACATGACGGGTTGTCGCCCATCCTATGGGTTGTCCTTTTTTTAAACTATATTATTATAAAAAAACAAAAAGTTCTTACCTTAAACAATACTATATGATGTCAAACTTAATCTATTCCATTCTTTAGGTTTATCCAAAATACTTATGTCCAATCTCATAGTATAAATAAAATGATTAATAGAAAGGTCATCTACCAAGCATTGAATACAATCATTTATCTCATGTATATCATAAGATATATATATATATCTTTTTGGTCACATTCAAAAAATTTGAATTCCTTAATCATGTATTCTCTTTAAAAATGAATACCCATTGATCCTTAGTGAAAACATTAATACTGTCAAAAGTTAACTCTTTCCACATACCAAAATCCCAAAAATTTGTATACTCAAACCATGATATCACATTGTCCTTATACCGGTCATGAGCTCATTAATACTATCAAAAATCTCATTATCTCCTTATCCTTTCATTATTCACATATCATCTACCTCCCAAAAATATTTGATAACATTTCATGGTTACCGGTACCATTCATCATATACTTTCAAAAACTCAAGGAAATACAACAGTGTTACAATCCATAGACTTTTCTTTATTCCATAGTACCATATATTATTCTTGATAAACATACAATCATTCAACTACATTCTTAAGGCACTGACTGAGCCTCATCCTTTCTTTCATCTCATATAACATTTGTAGTCTCTTTATCATCATCAACATAAATACTACCTATACGACCATACTGATTCTCTTCATGTAATTTTCCCTTAGAGCATTGGTTTGCATAATGCCCATACATTCCACATTTAAAACATTTAACCGTTTTTGATGTCTTAGCAATACCATTATCCTTGTCCATGGTGTTAACTGAACCATTTCCTTTACAATTACTAGATTTATGTCCTTATTTTCCAGACCCAAAGCATCTTCCAGTTCTTTTGAAACATTCTCCCTGATGCCTCTTACCACATGATTTACATGATGGAAATTGAACTTTTATTCCTCTATGATCATCATGAAACTCCATCTTTCTCTTATTAGCTGAGTCAGGAAACTTACCAAAGTTGATATAATTGATCATATTATGAGATTGATGATTAGGTATAATAACGATATTTGGACTTCCAAATCCCGTTTCATTTGGTTTCTCATGAATAATATCATTCCATTGTCCATCATATCCTCCATTATCGTGAATCTTCATGTTTCCAGCCATTTTCTAAAACCCAAAAAGAGTAGTGTGAGAGGAAAAAATCATAATAGGAAAAGAACATAATCAAGGGGAGTACATTAAATCTCTAACATCATAGGTTTATTCATATATTATTCAATATTGTTATCATAATTCTAGTACTGTAACTTTTACTTATACATAACTTTAGGAACATCCCTAGACATACCATAGAAATATTTCTAAAGATCTCACTAAAGTTTTCGCATCCTAGTTTCCAAAGGATAACTAAACCTTTCCTTTGATACCAACTGTAGAGACCCCAAACCTGAATTACTTGGACATTACATTACTTTTTCGGAATACTTAATACATAACAAAAAACCAACAATCATGGATCGTAATAGTTTAGTGTCTTTGGAAACTCGGAACACAATCTTCTAATCATGGTGAAGGATATTCAACATCTCCCATAATGATCTCCACCTTTTCTTTTCTTACCTAAAACCTTCCTTTATATCCTGAGGAAAAGAAAACATATATTGTGTGAGCTAAAATGCTCAATGACGGTAAACATAGATAACATAAAACAATACATAAACATTTGAATGAAAAAAACATGAACATAAAATCTAAGCATCAAAATCTTGAGCAAAGACATAAATCATGGAAGTACGTAAGGAATATATCATAATGGAACATCAATCATGATAAAATAGAATGGTAATAAAACATGTAATTCTGGAAAACCATTAATCACTTGATATTATTTCCATAGTATCCAAGGCATTGCTGCCGAGACCATCTTAGTGGACAATGTCCCTTTCTGAATCGAGTTCACTCCTCGTTCTAGTCCTGTATCACTGAACCAGATTAACTTACTGTTGTACCTCTCGTACCCCTCGAGGTTTAATTTTTATGATCACAATCACTTTCCTTTTTATCTAATCCTCTTTTAAGTGTTTTTGGATGATAGGAATGATTTCAGGTGGCCAAGGAATTGGGCCAAGAAAGCAACAAGGCAAAGTGGACTGAAATTCAGTCCACCGGCCAACCGATGGAAGAGCACCGGCCAGCCGATGGAGGCCCGGACAGAAGGCATCCTTCTGTCCCGACCACCGTCCAACTGGTGTCACACCATCGGCCAGCCGGTGGCACCCAGACAGAAGGTTGAGCCACTGCCTCAGCACCGGCCAACCGGTGGCCTCAGCACCGGCCAGCCGGTGGCACCCATCCAGCACAGTGGTTGCTACTGCCTCAGCACCGGCCAACCGGTGGCCTCCTCACCGGCCAGCCGGTGGAGCCTGAGCCCGATCCCTCCTCCATTTTGCAAGCACCGGCCAACCGGTGGCCCTGTACCGGTCAGCCGGTGGAGCCAATCAAACTAGTCGTTGGGCTTTTGACCAGCCTGTCCACTTGGCCTCCAACGGCTCCGAAGGCCTCTCCAACGGCTCCGAAGCCTCCCAAAGGCCACTTGAGGGTTCCCCCTCTATAAATAAAGGACTAGGAACCCCCTGAAGCCAAAGTAACATAGCCGGAACTATTGTGAAGCCAACAGACACATTTTCCATCATTTGGCGAACCTCCGGCGGATTCTTCCAAGGGAACCCCACTTGCTCCAACACACTTCCACATCCAAGGAGCACCGTCAAAGAATCTTGGGAGCGCCCTTCATCAGCTCCATCAATCCATTGGCGCCCAAGACTTCCTCATTACGGGTTTTATTGTTTTATTTATTTTGAGCATCATTTTGGGTTTGTGCCTACAATCCCCATCTCTTTCTCTCATCCTTTCTTTTGGGTTTTCACATCACCTTTAAGGTGTGAAGAGGTTGGTCAAGCCTTTCCTTTAAAATAATTGAGACATAGGTGAGATAGCCTTCAACTGTAAGAAGTCTAGTGGGTTCTTGCTCAACCATTGAAAGCAAGTGGGTTCTTGCTTAACCATTTAAAAGCAAGCTGTAATAGGTGAGCTAGCCTTCACCTGTAAAAAGGCTAGTGGGTTTCTTGCTACAACCATTGAAAAGCAAGCGGTAGTAAATCTCTCAACGGTTGAGTTGGGAGCGGAGACGTAGGCCAGGTTTTAGGCCGAACTCCGTTATCAATTCTTGTGTATTTCCTCTTTATTTCCGCTGCACTTTCACTTTGATTTTTAATTTGTTAATTAATTTTTAAAAGGCAATTCACCCCCCTCTTGCCATCACTTCTTTTCTTTCTCCGCCCAACACTTACCGTTCCAGCCATGTCTATCTCATGAGATATAAATCTTTACCCAATACATTGGAGGGAGATATAGGTCCCACACATATCATAATTAAATCATTCTTACTTGTGCCACATCATAAACATAAATCATTCATAATAACCAAAAGAATAAAAATGGGTTTTATAAACATCATCCCATCATAACATAATCCATATAAAAGAAATGGATATCATTACATCATAAGAAAAAATCAAACCATGTAAATAATAGATACATTATACTTGAAACATAAACATACTTAATAATGTCATCTTATATGGAAAATAGTTTTGATAAATTACTTGAAATGAATTCTTGAGGAAAATATCCTTTCTTCTTCAAAATAATTTTCTTTTCTCAAAATGCAATGAAATTTTAAAAGAAAATGATTTTGTTGAAAATAATAATGAAAAATTATAGAATAATATTCATGAAAATTAGGCTTTATGAAACCGTAATTTTTTTTCATTCCGTATATGTTAAAAAAACATTCTCCTTGTACTTTTGCAGGAAAAGTCAAAAAGTCTCTCGTACTGAAAACGACAAAAGATTCTTTTCATATCATTTACTAAAAATTAACCAATATGTTAAATTGGATTTCAAAAATTGTAGGAGGATAGAAATAATCTTAAATATTGAGGAAACATGGATTTGGATGATAAATATGCCATAGTAAATTCTGATGTATAAACAATCTCAGATAAAAACGAGATTGTGAGATTTTCCTTTACCTTATGTCTGATATGCTTTGTATGTATCTGAACCTCGTTTATAATGATTTATATAATTTCATTGAGTTATTACAGAATCATATTCATTATTGTTATATAATATATGGTTCATTTATGAATTTATATTAAATGTTCTTTTGTAAATTCCATGTTAATGCTGCGTTTTGTGTAAAATTGTTTCATTTATCGTATATGTTTCGACATGTTGTTCATGATATTATTACTTATATCCGGATTTACATAATTCCAGAATTTAAGACATGATTTATATATAATATATATTTAGAATATAAATATATATGATAGATTGATAAATGGAATTAAATACACCATTCATGGAGACGGTATGCCGTACGTACGCAAGAATGTTGTTTTCGTTTCCTTATTGAATGAAATGGAATTAAGTAAATGAAACATATATGTACATAAATAAAGTATCATTATATGTAATATATTTCATGATTATTTATTATATATACTTTATAATCATCCTTTAAGGGATAATCATGGAAAATGAATCTAATCGCGTTCATGGAGACGGTAGTCCTTACGTACGCACGAGCGATGATATCATTCCCATGATCGTGGAATTGTATTGAAGTGTATGTATAATAATTAAGAATCAATATCACAGTAAAATAATCAGATATAGTTATCTATTTACACCATTATGCCCATCCAAGTAAGTTGGTGGTGGAAAACAGATTACACCACGGCGTGAAGACGGTGTTCCGTACATACACACGCGCAGTGATTTTGTTTTCCGTGGGATGGGTAGAATATGAAGTAGGGTTGTTTCATATTTATAATAACATATCAGTATATGATTGATACTGATGTTATTAATTTTTTATGAAACAAATAATAAAGAATAAGTAGAGAATAAAAAAATTGGAATGTATCGGTAAAGGATAATACCTTTTCTTTGACGCACCTCTTCCTAACCTCCTCTTAAGGCACTAGAGTTGGTCTTTTGAGTGGACCAGAACCTCTATAAAGTTTCTAGTGAAGTTGATAAGTAAAATGGGATGGGGTTGGTCGATATTTAAGGCTCAAAATTGTGTAAAAATAAGATGGAAGAGGTGCCCTTTTATAGGGGAGGAGAGGGGCACCTTTGGAAACCTCAAAATTATTAATATATAATAAATTCAAACCCCACATAAAAACATCCAAAATGACTCAAATCCGAACTTATATGATATTGGGTTGTAATATAATCAAAAAATAAAATTTATACATGTTGGTAATTTATTTTAAACATTATAAACTTGATTTCTCCTTATTTAATCTATTTAATTTTATTTGTGGTTATAAGATTATAAATTTTAAATTGTTTTAAATAAATACTTATGTGTTGTGAATTATCCATAATTGGATTATTTATGACATCTTAGACCATATAAAGTTCAATTTATAATTGTTATATTTTTTTGATATTTTCAAACAATTTTATATTATGTTATTTTTATAAATAACAATAGTGTCAATTTTGACACTATTGATTTATTTGAATTTAAATAAAATCAAAACAGTAGATATGTTCAAACTAAAATCTTTAATATATTCATAACATGTAATATTTATCTATAAAATTAGTTTATCACATTAAATAGTTCATATAATATTTAGTTTAATATTTTTAAAACCATATATTTGATATTTCAATCAATAAAATAATTTCAACATCACCATTCTGTCACCTTTAATGATAATTATTTAATCCCTAAAAATTCTAAATAAATTCACATGATGTAGATAATTTTATTATATTTTTGTAGACTATTCATGTTCGAATTTTCATGAACTTTATCACAAAATTAGAATTATTATACTTATAAGATTTAAGTGAGTGACAAGTTGTCACTTTCTTTGGTTTTAAAAATAATTAAATTTTTTTTCATGGTAAAAAGTCTATAAAATGAATCTATTCCGAAAATTAGGTGATATTGGTATACGTTTAGTCATCCAATAGAATTTTGGCAGGTGTTAGGGTGATTTTATAATCTTATGTTTACCCTTAATTACCTGATTTGCCTTTAACTACAGTAAATAAAAATTACCGTAGTTACTATTCATAATATCAAAATATTAAAAGTAAACTATTAACATAATTTATACCCACTAAATTCAAATATGGTATACATTTTTCAAAATTCAAAACATAGAAGATGCAATAATTAATTTGAAATTAATCCCGTTGTTAAGAAAAAGTGTTTTAAAAGTTAAAACATTGCTAAAGATTGAAATGTTTTTACCTATGAATTCAATGTAAAACTAATGGTAATGATATAAATTACATTAAATGGTAAAAATATATTCTATTTATACATTAAAAACATTCAATATTATAATTTATCCATATAAATTATTGCAATGAAAAAAGTTTTTTTTAATTAAAATATAGCGTGTTTTTACTATTCATTAAAATATGAAAGTTATTAGAATAATCTGAAAATTTTACCCAAAGTAAATTTTTATATCCTGATTCCATATAAGAATATTATTTTGTAAGATTGAACTTATAAGCATGTCAAAAACTAAATTTAATGTGGGTGCACCATCAAAAAGCAGCAAAACTGCATTTTTATAAAAATACTTATTTTACCCGAAAAAATTATTTTGTTCTCATACCATGTTATATAAAATGAGTAAGATGAATTATAATGACATAAAATTCAAAATTTATATACTATTATTCATAACTGCTAGTTCATAATAATATTATAACAATATATTATTGTTTAGTGAAACCCGGTATTGCGTGCTACACATGTTATCAAGGAAGGTCACAATTGCGTGTAATGCAAGCCAAGTCAAGGTTGCGTGTAGTGAAAGCTCCCTTTGTTGTTGCGTATAACATAATAAAAAATAATTTCATTTATACATTAACCTAAATCTATACATAATGTTTCATAAAATAATTTTTTCGAAACGAACTTGAAATTGTGTGTAACACGAGCCATGAATAGTGTTGTGTATACTGCAAGATAATACGGTGTTGCATGTAGCACAAGCTAATTTTGGTGTAGAGTACAAAAAAATACATCAATGAAATTAAAAATAATAATTCTTATAAAATCTCGGGTTGTTACAGTCCCCTCCCTTCAATGGCTATATCAAATGGAATACAAATGGGGAATTGAGAGGAAGCTCGGGGCCTACAATTTATGGAGTCATTTTCAGAGATAATAATAGAGACTTGGTAGATTATATCCATGAAATTTGTTTCCATTTAAATCCCCTAGAGGAAAAAATTACTAGATTTATCAGGTCTATAATATATACAAGGAAATGATAATAGAACAACATATGGTTTGAGTGACACTCCACCACCATTATTAAATCTTTATTGATGGGTGTGGGACATCATTCATGGAAGCTGATAGTGGAATAGGATAACTGTTTGGATGTTCTCTCTAACATGAACTACATTATCAAACACATTTATCATGAAGTGGACTACCTAACTGATTGTATTTCGAAAAAAGGTGTTATTGATGAGGTATTCCACTACTCTAATACTCTTCCTAGTGATATGATGCCAATAATCCAAAGGGATAATTATAAAATACCCTCCATCATAATCTTGTAACTTGTATTTGTTTTAATTTTAGAGCCTATATGCTCATGTTCCTTAAAAACCCTTACAGATGAAGAAATACACAATTTCCTTAACTGAATACAACCAATCAATGATGAGGATAATTTCAAATGGATATTTCTATAAACATAGGAAGTCTCCAAAAGAGAAGTGTTCACCTATCAATAGCTCGCAGTATCTACATAATTGATACATGTCAGCTCATCCTCCATCAATTGTCTTCAATTCAACAGTCACTGAAATCCCCTATACCTAATATCACAATGAATTAATGATGGTATGTGATGTAATGGGGTTTTATTCTCTTGAATCCAAAAAATAATACACCAATGTTGAAAATATGAAAAGTGTACCACATAAATTCACTAGATCTCTAGGAGCTGGTGATGTTAGATCATGAATCTGTCCGTGAAATACTCTACATCCTCTATGACCCTACTGATGTCTTCCTCTATGGTTTTTGTCTACTATATAAGTATGATGATCACTACAAAAAAATAATATACATGTCCCATTTCCTATATAATTATCCCAAAATGGGTCACACTAATAATACTTCCATGGATAAAATTGTCTTAATGGAGGAACTTGATGTTTAACACTAGGTAACACATAATTTTCAAAATTTCTAGACATTGTTTCCTCTAATAACCCAAGAATATATATGAAATACAGTCATCATATCCATTGGATTATGTTTTAGGTCCACCATCCATAGTGAAATTAATGTTAATAGGTTGTACCTACCACATTTTAACAATGATATATTCATTCCACACAAATGGGAACCACTAACCATATTATTAGATCATTAGAAATCCTAATGAAACCCCTGACATGATGAACCAGTTCCAGACATCGTCTTCTCGATAATGTCTAACCTATCTAGCACTTCGAGATATGTCATTTGTATAATATGGGTCAATTGGTACTAGATATCTTGAAGCAAATACTCTATAAAATGCTCCATCCAAGCCTCTCTAACCAGAAGTTCATTTGATGGAAATCATAGAAGGGTCCTAAAATGGAAGTTTATATCTCTCAAGATGGAACTCCCATGATGATTTATAAGTAAATTTAGTGATTTTAAACTTTAGTAGTAGATAAATAATATATACATGGAATTTGTATAGGAAGTCCCCATGAGAAGTTTAATTCT
This sequence comes from Viscum album, assembly GCA_963277665.1. Taxonomy (NCBI): domain Eukaryota; kingdom Viridiplantae; phylum Streptophyta; class Magnoliopsida; order Santalales; family Viscaceae; genus Viscum; species Viscum album. The sequence continues at coordinate 702,012,599 of OY728150.1, forward strand.
TCATGATATCTTATAAACAAGAAACATGACAGTATCACAACTCCATGTAATATATTCATAGCTAATGAAACCCAGTTCCACTTCTTAGCACAGGTCAAACTGAAATCATTCTAATGATCCTATGAAATTAGTTTTATGTATAAATATAGATTTAGAAAATGAAACATATATATACTTCTAAAATGAATCTCTCTAAGTGTCCACCTTTGACTTTCATCATCATCAACCTCCACCCTATGAAGATTTTCTTCAATATCCTATAGAACAACATTTAGAAGAACATGGAGAGGACTTCAACCAAGATTCATGGAAACAAAAAATGATAGAATCATAAACCTAGGAAATATATTACATTACATTAATTAATTACATCATTTATAAATATAGTATTATTTTTAAAAGTAATAAGGTCTACCCATTTAAAGAAAATATGAAAAGAATAATGATGCATGATCCTCTTATAGGATTCATTTCTACAACCAATATTACATTTTTAGTAGGTCCATTAATCTGATAGGTTAGTGAATTTGAACAGGGGGTTAAATAATAATTTTATTTGATTTATCTCATAATTACATATCATGTTTAAAATAGATGGCATTGTTTCCTTACCAACCCATGAGACATCACATATGCCTACCAATAAACAATATCCTATCACTAAACCCAATCCAATGATACCACTCCATCTTGTCCTCTTCCCTATAATGGTACTATAACGAGGTTTAGAAGATAGTGACTTCCTAATTCCCTCAACCAGTATGACTATGGCTGGTGAATAACATCGAATTTATAATAAAAAAACATAAGGGAGTAATTACCCTAATATAAGTCCCCCACCGTAAACCTTACTTAATCTTGAGTTATTACAAGATTACACATTGAAGATCTTTTCAGGTTTAGAGTTTTAGAGAATTAGATCATAAAACTTGCATTACATTCCACATTTAAACAAAGTGGTTACATAAAAGATAGTATTCATTTTTCCCATCAACAGAAACATATTTAAAATAAAACATGGATTCTTTCTTGACACTCCCTTGACACTATCATTATATCATGTACCTTTCCCTTGACCTGTGAAAAAAATTTCAAAAAAACTTGGGATGCGCAAAAAAAGCTCAGTAAGGGATATAAAAAGTATTGAAAGGAAACATGAGTACATATATACATAAGAATGAAATCATACTTTACCCATAAAACATATGAACTATTAAATACCTCATAAAATCATGAATAAAGCATAGAAATCATAAGACATAAAGGTAACTTGAGGCATTCATGACATTCTTACGTAGGGAGTAACCCTCTTGTTTACGTTTGGAATACCCATCACAGTATATTACCTAAATCTGTTCGGAGAAACCTTAACATTTCACTCCTTCGCGTTACCCAATGCATTGGAGAGCTATATCGGGCTCACCCGCCCTTAGTTTATCACGGAACCACCAGTCTTCATAATAATGCCCAAGAACCTCAACATAATTGTATCACATAAAACATGCATAAAGGAAACATAACATTTCCACCTTTCAATCACAAGATATCAATACAACATATTGATATAAAAACATTATGAAAACCATTTTCAATACCAAAAAAGAAAAGTAAAGTAAAACATGGTATTTATTTTTCTTTTAAAAAAAGCTATTGCTTGTAGAGGAAGCCGAAACTCAAATAATGGTCACGGCGGCGGAGAAGTCGTTGTCGCCGCATACGTACGACAAAAACATTCCCTTTTGTCGTTTAGTAAACGCTTCATATAAAAATATTAATTTTGAATAAACATAAAAGTCAAAGGGTTTTATACACCATATAAAAGAAGGTTGTGTATAAAACAAAATATGCCTCAATGAAAGGAGATTGAGACGAAGTCCCATACAAAGACGGTATCCTTGGGTTAAGGATAAATCAATTACATAATTATGTGTGACAAAAGAATACACCAAATATAAGTGGATATTAAGTGTAAAACAATCAAAGGTTATTCACATATATTCATAGAATGACATATTCAATGAGTACACGTTTATCCCAAAGAATCAAATTTGGGATAAGAAGTTCCCTTGCAAAAATTTTACAGCCTAACGGCGTCACTACAAAATTCAGAAAATGAGTTGATGAGAGATAAAAAGGGTATCTCATCACATGGGAATAAAATTTAAATCAATAATTATATAGAAGAACATATCCCAACATAATAGTATGTGAATTAAAAGACATAACAAAAGAAGTCTTAAAAAAAGGAGGGTGAAAGGTTCCCTTACTGACATGGGTATCTTTCGAAACATACACCCCGTAAAAGAAGGACAATAAAAAATTGATGTAAATACTCATAGATGATAGTATATTACACAATGAGTAAAATAATGGGCAGTATAGACACCGATCAATGGAAATTGTGGCAAATTTAACATAAACCTCATGGTAATAAAAGTGAAATGAAAAATCTCTTACGAAAACTCGGCAGCCTAACGTCGCCACTTAAAACTTACAAAAATAGATTGTTGAGATAAAATAGTGTCTCTCATAATATTAAAATAAAATTTACAGAAATAGGAATATAAAATAAAATCCCCCAACATAACAAAGAGGATCTTGAAAGAAGTGACATAAATAAAAGTACTTAAAAAGAAAGAGAGAGGTTAGATCTCTTACGAAAATTCGGCAGCCTAACGGCGCCACTCAAAACTTCCAAAATGGATTGATGAGAGAGAATATGGTCTCTCATCATATGAACATAAAAATTACTGTAAGAGTAATATAAAATAACATCCCAATAACAAGAAATATGAGCTTTAAAAGGAATGACGTAAAAGAGTGTACTTTAAAAGAAAGAGAGGAGTAGGATCCCTTATCTCGGGTCCGACTTGACTCGACCATTATTTAACGTCCTGAATAATAAACTTTGGTCAATTTATAATTGCCTAAGTACCTCATTTAGAGATCATTATTCAGTTAATATCACATATTATAATGTTATAATAATTGTTTAATAATGTTAGTTCATATCAGACGTTTTTGCCGATGTTTGGTACATGAGTCAAAAATGAACTTGTTTGAAAAATGATTGTCCATTAAGTTATAAGTAAATAATTTCCAAAATAGTATTAATGATTAAAATATCATATATATCCAGTACATATTCATTTTATACTATTCCATATCATTTGGAGATAAAAAACTAAAATCATCGTTCATGGAGTCGGTAGGCCGTAGGTACGCATGAACGCTACTTTCATTTTTTGTCATATTAATGGAATTAAAAATAAATGATATATATATATATATTATAATTCCAGTATAATATATATGTTATATAGGTCAAATATGTTCATTAATTTCATTCTTTATACATTCCATGTATTGCATGTACGAGTCACATCACTTGAGGGGGCAGTAGTCCACACTTCCTCATATGAAATTATCGCATTTACACAACATGAAAAAAATAAAGGTATGTTTTAAATATAAAATACAGAAGCATATAGTAAACATAAATACCATATATATCATATATAAAATACAATGACATCATAATGGCCACCTTTTAAGGTGTTATATGAGTGTTGAACAATCATCGTTTCGTGAGGCAGAAATTCGCCATCCACAGAAACAGTATGTTCTTTAACCATTTGATGTAGGTGTGTGTAAGTGTAGATCTAATGATTCTTATAACAACATCCTAGTATATTTATGATATAGGAGTTTTTACAAAAGAAATGAATAAAAAGAGTTTAGGGGGTTGGAGAAGCAAAATAAAACAAAAGAACACAGGTGAGGACATTACCTTTAAATCGGGTAACTCTCTTCAGTTTGAGCTAAAATGCGTCCTTGGGAAGACTTTTGACCAAAGTGAGGCTTCAAGGAGTTATATAGGGATGTGGAGAGACAAAATTTTCGGGGGTTGGCCGAGCCAAAGGCTTTGGAAGTGTGGGTAAGGAGGTAGTGTTGGGGGACTTTTATAAGAGGAGAGGAGGGCACTCTTGGAAAGTAAAGAAATGTTCCTTTATTTTAAAATGAGTTTCGGATTTAAAAGGTTCAACATTTATATAATTCGAGGATAAGGAGATAATGGTTCGAAATCCACCCATCCAATAGGTTTTGGACATGCGTAGGGCTTAGATTTTACATTATCTTTCCATTTTAATTAAATCCTTAAATAATGAGGTCATCGCTATATCATCATGATGTCATAAATAATTTAATTTATTTAATGTATAAAAATTATAAAAAAATACTATGATGTAAGACATCTTTTGAGCTTTCCAATGACTATTTATAATAAAAAATCGGACTTGTATAACCCCATGTAAAAATTGTTTTAGTAAAACATCTCATGTTTGTCTCATTTTTACTTTAACATTAAATAAAAAGGTATTTATTTCATTTTCCAACCAAAGTGGATCCATGGGGTCCCCAAGTTTACCCATGGATTTTATTGGTTGGCCATGACACATAAAAGGAGGGTAGGACATGTGTCTAGGTCATTTAATTTTATTAAAACATTATTCTTACCTTAAACTACACTAATTACCTCTAATCGCGATTAAAAACTTAATAAGTTACAATTCACCAAAAAATTATTCTAATCCCATTGAACCACATTTTACATATTAATGACAATCATTTATGTCAGATTTTTGAAATTCAAAACACAAAGATGGAAAATTTTCATTTAAAAGGAAAATCAGTTTCTTTAACTACCACTTAGTGGTTTCACTATTCATCAAAAATTGATGTTTTTCAGAAAAATACCAAAACATCACCCTAAGCTATATTTGATATTCCGAATTCAAAAATGAAGTCTATTTTACATAATTCAAAACATATAAGTTTCATTAATTAATTTAATAATTAATTTCCGCTTTCAGAGCAAATAGCATGTTTTTATGAAACAATAAGTATCAAAAGATTCATAGTAGTTTAAGTCCGATTTCAAAGTGAAATTAATTCTAATGAACACAATTGGATTAAATGGTAAAAATATATTCTAATTGAACTTTAAAACCAATTCAAAATATAATCTAATCATATAAATAAATTAGATTAAAAAGTTTTTTTGAATTAAAATACAACATTTTTCACTATTCAATAAAAAAATGAACATTATCCGAAAAATACCAAAAATTTACACAAAGTAAATTTTGATGTCCCGATTATAAAGAAGAATTTTATTTTGTCAAATATAACACATAAAATTGTCAAAAGTGGATTTAAAAGAGGTTCGACATCAAAAGGCGGATAATCCACCTTTTAATGAATATTATAATGTGTACGCTTAAAATTGGATTCATTCGCATTTTTAATCCTCTAACATTTATTGTAAAGAGTAAAAATATTTGACAAAAATATATAATCATTTTGTAGTTAGTTCTGTTCATTCCCGCCATTACAACGGCTATGCGTTAACTACCATGTAAAATACTATTATTTTATTATTAGAGTGCAACCTAAGATTCCCAAGAAACTCGTTGTTGCGTATTGGGTACGCCATCGAGCATAGAGTCCCCTTTAAAGTAATATTAATATTTTATTCACAAATGTGGATAAATATAAAAATGTCATATTCTTTATTTACCTGGGGTGTTACATCCTTCCTCCCTTTTTGGAATTGCATCCTCACAATTTTAAAATTGGGCTCGGAAACATCCTTGAAAGTCCCACATCAGAACAAGAGTCGGTAAAACAATCACTTTAAAATAAAGAAATAGATGTACAGAGGTCACCCGAGTTAACCCACACTAGGATTCCATGTAAGAAAACATGGAAATGGAAGAGAAAACATAGGGTCATGTTCTGATGGAGAGTGATAGAAAACATGTTTAGGTGAAAGTCAACCACAAGAAAATCACAAACTTGTGATGGGTTAAACGGTATTCGATTCCACAGTAGGAAAAGTTAATATACAACATTTTTTTGTTTTTTTATTGAGGAATTTATTCATAAGGAAACATAATTACTTATCATGTTGACTTTCAACTTTTATTAGATTTCTTACACAAACTCATATTTTCTCCAAAAGATGAGTATTTAGGAAGACTTTTTCACTATAATCAACTTCTAGAGAATCACCTAATCCACAAAAGAGAACTATATACTTCCCATGTCTTTAGGATTTAACCAAAACCAAAACCAAAAAGGTTAGTACAAGATCAGATAATCCAGAAAAGTATAACCCTTTATAAAAAGAAAATCTATTCTTAATCTCCAAAATTTGTCCAACAAAACCCAAAGTTCAATGAGGACCATTTGATAAACAATTTGTCCATAAAATTATTCAAAGTAAACCTAACTAAGATTGAAACCAAAATATTTGAAGGATTTAGTCACATAGTCTTCCAAGGTACAAATTAACTTTTATCTCCAAATAACATCAGTTGCTCTTAAATTCTCATATTGAAAAGTAATTAACCTAATCACATATCCTCGATGATAGGTTAATCATTTCCATAAATAACCCAAAATAAACATACTCTTGATTCCTAAAATCATCTAACTAAAAATAATTAGTCAAACTAACCAGGGACTTCACGTAGTCCAGTGGTAGGTGATAAATACCAGTCGCACTTTGGTTGTGGGTTCGATTCCCGCATCTTTCTCCGACGCGATGGGTTGTCACACGGTCTGCGTGTTGTCCTTTTTCCAAAACTATATAATTCTTAAAGCATTCCCCAAAATGAGAAAAAATCTTCAAAAATAATCATAACATATTTTAACCTCAAGATTATCTCATGCCTTTCATTTTCCATCATAACATATAATAACCCATAATTACCTCAAAAGTAAGGATCATATAAACCCTAATGGTTACCTTTAAAATTATTACCTGAACTTCCACATCAATTGGTCATCAAGTACATGATGCATTACAGATCATACCAAGGTTAAAGTGGTTGATCATGACTCCTTGATAGTTGGTTTAGAACAACCACGAGTTTCCTCATTGAATCCCCCATTTCATCCAGTCTCTTAATCAGAGAACCACCACAGTTTCCTTCAAACCTATTGTCACTTTGGTCCCTGCTAGATCCATCCATTCACTAAAAATAGAAATGTCAGTGTGAGTAACAAAACCATCATGTACTAATGAGGAAGATAAACACTAAGATATACTTACTGATTCACTTTATCTAAAACTAGGACTCTTTCTGAAATCCTAACCATTATGGTAATGTCACTTGTTTGTAGAGAATACCCTAACCTCTAAAGTTATCTAAACCAACCTTTGATACAAACTATAAGGCCCCACCCTTAAACCTTACTTAATCTTGAGTTATTACAAGATTACACATTGAGGATATTTTCAGGTTTAGAGTTTTAGAGAATTAGATCATAAAACTTGCATTACATTCCACATTTAAACAAAGTGGTTACATAAAAGATAGTATTCATTTTTCCAATCAACAGAAACATATTTAAAATAAAACATGGATTCTTTCTTGACACTCCTTTGACACTATCATTATATCATGTACCTTTCCCTTACCCTGTGAAAAACATTTCAAAAAAAACTTGGGATGAGCAGAAAAAGATCAGTAAGGGATATAAAAAGAATGGAAAGGAAACATGAGTACATGTATACATAAGAATGAAATCATACATTACCCATAAAAAATATGCAATTTTAAATACCTCATAAAATCATGAATAAAGCATAGAAATCATAAGACATAAATGTAACTTGAGGAATTCATAACATTCTTACATAGGGAGTAACCCTCTTGGTTACGTTTGGAATACCCATCATAGTATATTCCATAAATCTCTTCGGAGAAAACTTAATGTTTCACTCCTTCACGTTACCCAATGCATTGGAAAGATATATCGGACTCACCCTCCATTAGTTTATCACGGAACCACCCGTCTTCATAATAATGCCCAAGAACCTCAACATAATCTTATCACATAAAACATGCATAAAGGAAACATAACATTTCCACCTTTCAATCACAAGATATCAATAAAACACATTGATATAGAAACATTATGAAAACCATTTTCAATAACAAAACAAAATAAAAGTAAAACATGGTATTTATTTTTCTTTTAAAAAAAGGTATGGTTTGTAGAGGAAGCCAAAACTCAAATAATGGTCACGGTGGCGGAGAAGTCGTTGTCGCTGCATACGTACAACAAAAACATTCCCTTTTGTCATTTAGTAAACGCTTCGTATAAAAAGATTCCTTTTGAATAAACGTAAAATTCAAAGGGGTTTATACACCATATAAAATAAGGTTGTGTATAAAAAAAATATGCCTCAATGAAAGGAGATTGTGACGAAGTCCCATACAAAGACAGAATCCTTGGTTTAAGGATAAATCAATTACATAATTATGTGTGACAAATGAATACACCAAATATATGTGGATATTAAGTGTAAAACCACCAGAGGATATTCACACATATTCATAGTAAGAAATATTAAAAGAGTACAAGTTTATCCCAAAGAATCAAATTTGGGTTAAGAAGTTCCCTTGCAAAAATTTAACAGCCTAACGGCGTCACTACAAAATTCACAAAATGAGTTGATGAGAGATAAAAAGGGTATCTCATCACATGGACATAAAATTTAAATCAATAAGGATATAGAATAACATATCACAACATAATAGTATGTGAATTAAAAGACATAACAAAAGATGTCTTTTAAAAAGAGGAGGGTGAAAGGTTCCCTTACTGACATGGGTATCATTCGAAACATACACCCCGTAAAAGAAGGACAATACAACATTGATGTAAATACTCATAAATGAAAGTATATTACACAATGAGTAAAATAATGGGTAGTACAGACACCACTCAAAGAAAATTGTGGCAAATGTAGCATAAATCTCACGAGAATAAAAGTGAGATGAAAAATCTCTTACGAAAACTCGGCAGCCTAACGACGCTACTTAAACTTACAAAAATGGATTGATGAGATCAAATAGTGTCTCTCATCATATTAACATAAAATGTACAGAAAGAGGAATATAATATAAAATCCCCCAACATAACAAAGAGGAGGTTAAAATAAGTGACATAAAGAAGAGTACTTAAAAAGAAAGAGAGAGGTTAGATCTCTTACGAAAATTCGGCAACCTAACGCCACCACTCAAAACATCCAAAATGGATTGATGAGAGAGAATATGGTCTCTAATCATATGAACATACAAATTACAGTAAGATTAATATAAAATAACATCCCAATAACAAGAAATATGAGCTTTAAAAGGAATGACGTAAAAGAGTGTACTTTAAAAGAAAGAGAGGAGTAGGATCCCTTACCTCGGGTCCGACATGACTCGATCGTTCTTTAACATCCTGAATAATAAACTTTGGTCAATTTATAATTGTCTAAGGACCTCCTTTAGAGATTATTATTGAGTTCATATCACATATTATAATGTTATAATAATTGTTTAATAATGTTAGTTCATATCAGACGTTTTTGCCGATGTTTGGTACACGAGTCAAAAATGAACTTGTTTGAAAAATGATTGTCCATGTAGTTATAAGTAAATAATTTCCAGAATGGTATTAATGATTAAAATATCATATATATCTAGTACATATTCATTTTATACTATTCCATATTATTTGGAGATAAAAAACGAAAAGCACCGTTAATGGAGACGGTAGGCCATACGTACGCATGAACACTACTTTCATTTTTTTGTCATATAAATGGAATTAAAAATAAATGATATATATATATATTATAATTCCAGTATAATATATATGTTATATAGGTCACATATGTTCATTAATTTCATTCTTTATACATTCCATGTATTTCATGTACGAGTCACATCACTTGAGGGGGCGGTAGTCCACATTTCCTCGTATGAAATTATCGCATTTACACAACATGAAAAGAATAAAGGTATGTTTTAAATATAAAATACAGAAGAATATAGTAAACATAAATACCATATATATCATATATAAAATTATGTTACATCATAATGGCAACCTTTTAAGGTGTTATATGAGTGTTGAACAATCATCATTTCGTGAGGCACAAATTCGCCATCCACAGAAACAGTATGTTCTTTAACCATTTGATGTAGGTGTGTGTAAGTGTAGATAGAATTATTCTTATAACAAAATCCTAGTATATTGAAGATACTATAGTTGTTACAAAATAAATCAATAAAAAGAGTTTAGGGGGTTGGAGAAGCAATATAAAACAAAAGAACACAAGTGAAGACATTACATTAAAATCGGGTAACTCTCTTTGTTTGAGCTCAAAGGCTTCCTTGGGAAGACTTATGCCCAAAGTGAGGCTTTAAGGAGTTATATAGGGATTTGGAGAGACAAAATGGGCAGGGGTTGTCCGATCCAAAGCCTTTGGAAGTGTGGGAAAGGAGGTAGAGGTGGGGGCTTTTTATAAGAGGAGAGGAGGGAACTCTTGGAAAGTAAAGAAATGTTCCTTTATTTTAAAATTTGTTTCGGACATAAAAGGTCTCACATTGATATAATTCGAGGCTAAGGTGATAATGGTTCGAAAGCCACCCATACAATAGATTTTGGACATGTGTAGGTCTTATATTTTACATTATCTTTCCATTTTAATTAAATCGTTAAATAATGAGGTCATCGCTGCATCATGATGATGTCATAAATAATTTAATTTATTTAAAGTTTTAAAATTATTAAAAAAAATACTATGATGTAGGAAATCTTTTTATATTTCCAAAGACTATTTATAATAAAAAATCTGACTTATATAACCCCATGTAAAAATTGTTTTAGTAAAACTTTTCATGTTTGTGTCATTTTTACATTAACATTAAATAAAAAGGTATTTATGTCATTTTCCAACCAAAGTGGATCCATGGGGTCCCCAAGTTGACCCATGTATTTTCTTGGTCGTCCATGACACATCCAATGAGGGTAGTACATGTTTCTAGGTAATTTCATTTTATTAAAACATTATTCTTACCTTAAACTACACTAATTACCTCTAATCGCGATTAAAAACTTAATAAGTTACTATTCACCAAAAAATTATTCTAATCCCATTGAACCAAATTTTACTTCCTAATGACAACCATGTATGTCAGATTTTTGAAATTCGAAACACAAAGATGGCAAAATTTCATTTAAACGGAAAATCAGTTTCGTTAACTACCACTTAGTGGTTTCACTATTCATCAAAAATTGAAGTTCTTCAGAAAAATACCAAAACTTCACCCTAAGCTATATTTGATATTCCGAATTCAAAAATGAAGTCTATTTTACAAAATTCAAAACATATAAGTTGCATTAATTAATTTAATAATTAATTCCCGCTTTCACAGCAAATAGCGTGTTTTTATGAAACAATAAGTATCAAAAGATTGACAGTAGTTTATGTCCGATTTCAAAGTGAAATTAATTCCAATGACCAAAATTGGATTAAATGGTAAAAATATATTCTAATTGAACTTTAAAACCAATTCAAAATATAATCTAATCATATAAATAAATTAGACTAAAAAGTGGTTTTGAATTAAAATACAACATTTTTCACTATTCATTAAAAAATGAACATTATCCAAAAAATACCAAAACATTTACACAAAATAAATTATGATGTCCCGATTCTAAAGAAGAATTTTATTTTGTCAAATATAACACATAAAATAGTCAAAAGTGGATTTAAAATAGGTTCGTCATCAAAAGGCGGTTAATCCACCTTTTAATGAATATTAGAATGTTTATGCTTAAAATTGGATTCATTCGTATTTTTAATCCCCTAACATTTATTGTAAAGAGTAAAAATATTTGACAAACATATATAATCATTTTTTAGTTAGTTCTGTTAATTCCCGCCATTACAATGGCTAGGCGTTAACAACCATTTAAAATAATATTATTTTATTATTAGATTCAAACATAAGATTCCCAAGAAACTCGTTGTTGCGTATTGGGTACGCAATCGAGCATAGCGTCCCCTTTAAAGTAATATTAATATTTTATTCACAAATATGGATAAATATAAAAACGTCATATTCTTTATTTACCTGGCATGTTACACCTAAAATAGAAACATACAAAATAGATTGATAATATAGATAAACAAAAAACCCATATATGAAATATATACTAATGTAAATACAAATTGAAAAAAAAGTAACTTCATATAGTGCTAAACAAGTTAAAGGATATCGAAATTTCTCAAAAATTAAATAAAGGGAGTGCCCACAAATCCCAAGAATATCCTACAAAACCACATGATATTTACATACATCCAAATCTCCTTCTTTCCCTAGCTAACCAGAAATACAGTTTATATATATGATGGGTGACTATAAAATTATATTCAATAGGAACCTCCATGAATCATAATTAAAAAAAAATAATTGATTCATTCCTAATAACAATGATCAATACTAATTCTAACTCATTATCTAAATATGTATACAATGCTTCCAAGTCCCACAAAGTAACAAATTAAAGAGAGAATTTAATTTTATAATGAACATAAATTGTACCCTTATCACACATACCCACAATATTTTATCTCTTCCCCAAAATCGCATGACTTGATCTATATCTCTCTAAAGGTAAACCACCAGGAAGACACCTGGTCAAGGCACTAATGTTGCAACCCAAATTTTTATGAAATGTATTCCATCATTATTGCAACAATTGCTTGATAGCATGTGTTACAAAAAATATATTGTTTAACCTAAATTATACACAACATCATATTTATCCTCTGTGTCATGTAACATTCAGTTTCTTCAATGGCTTGTGTTACAAACAAGGCCAAGTTATACTGCACAATAATTTACGTGTAATATTATTATTTTGACATGATATTTAGCACCTGAAAGTTATATTGGTGGTATTGAATTGTAATAACTATATAATGTTGACACATATTTATATAATTTTATCAAATTCATCGAATATATTTTATAGTCTTAATATTTGAAGAAATCTAATTATAAACATAAAAATATGTATTTTTATAAAGCGTAGTTTTCATTCCATTAAGTGGGAAGATTGTTTTGAAAATATATTTTTAATATTGTATTAATTTTATTTGATAAAATGAACTTCATTTTTTGAATATTAATATCATAATTAACATTGGGTGATTTTATGGAAATGTTATATGAAGTTTAATTTTTTGATTATTAGTGACATCACTGAATTATAATTGAAAACCTATATTACATAAAATATATTTATATAGATAGATTGTATTAGGAATTGGATTTTAAGTAAAATTATTTAAATTATAAATTTATTAAAACAAATATGGTTGATTTTATTATTTTCATTATTAATTTTTGATTAAAACTCAGTAACCTTATGTACATTCTCACATTAAATAACGTCTTTATCGCCAAATCAATGGTATTTTACTTAAATTTACATTTTCCATTACAATGAATTGAATTCGAAAAAAATTTATATTTATTTGGAATCCGTGTAATATTTATATTCTAATAAGGTCAATATAATTTTGGAGCCCAATGATTAGTGAAAATAGTTAAAATTAATTAACACTATTAAGTTCGAAACATGGTTTTGTGTAGGATTGAAATTTTTATAAAAATTAAATTTAAACAGAAAAATTATTTTTATTTAATTGATTGGAAATCATATTTTGAATAATTATGTAGAAACAATCTGATAAATATATTTTTAAATATATTAATAACATATAAATTACCTAGGTAAGTAAAAAGATACATTTTATCATAGTCAAAACAATAAATATAAAATAGATTCTAGAAAATTATTTTTTTGAAAAAAATAAAATATAATTTAATATTGTGTTCTTTGAGTTTGGATGGACAATAATTACCTAATAATCTATTTTTTAACTATTTAGTTGTAATTTGTTGGACCATGATGTCTCTCAATAGTGACCTAAAGCCGGTTGGACACATGGCATCAACCACATATCCACAAATGGTAGAGGCCACTGAATAGTTGTGAGTGCCTAAGTGTTCTAGTGGGGATAATTTTACCTCATCACAAGAGTATACAATGTTTAATATGAAAATCATTATGCATTGAAAGATGTAAACAATGATAGTTGCATGACAAGAAATAGAAGAATATATTACAAATCAAGAAGTATCTCATTTATAATAATGATGATGGTACATGTATATAGGAAGAATAAAAAATAGTTATATGGAAATAAAGTATAATAAATGTATCCAAAATAAAAAACGACCAAAAAGGTATCCCAGTATAATCACAAACCTCATCTTTGTCTTATGCTTCAATGCTACAAAGCAGAAAACCAACATCCTATTCTATGGTGAATTCCCTTATCAATACTAGAAAACATATAAGCCATTTTGTCCCTAAGGTATCCCATAGATGGTGTGAGATAAACATCCCTTTAGGAACCCACCCATAGATATAAAAATTTCTATGCACCATAGTGAAATATTCTAAACTAGTCCAATTAAGAAGAAATGTGAGTCTTAATGCTCAAGGAATATAAGAAATGATACAAGTAATATAAAAAAACCTCTCAAAGCTCCCTAATACTAGTTTCATATACTAACAAGGGCGGTCCAATAAATTTAATGAAGAAACATGTCCTCACTATCCATTCAATCATATCATGTCCACATGGTCTTGTCGTGTAAAGAAGCCATGTCAAAATCCCACAACCTTGTCGTATAATATGTGGATCAAATTTCCAAATCCACACCATAATAACCGAAGTGTCATATATTTAAATTTTGTACTAAATAATGATGTGTAGACCAATATAGGATTATCCAAGGGGTAGAATACCACATCATCCTCATCAATTCCAAAAATTGTTTTGATGGAAACATGGTATATGGATTTGTTGTTGTCCTCGAAGAATGTGTACCAACATGTACTATGCGATTACAAGAATTTGAATCTCAGGGGTACAAAGGCCTAGTGAATCAAATGAAATCAAGACCCAAGATGAATCAATAATCAATGCTTCCACTATAGAATTACAAATCAATGGAGAGCCATATATTGAATTTGTACAGTCATTCGTCCATTTCATACCATTTACGAATCTTGTACTATATGAGTCTACCCACATATATAATTAATTACATTAAATTTCATTCAAGGACAATTCCCACTAATTTAATCAAGTAATATAGTATAACCACCCAATTATCACCATTTTCCACTAAACACATCACCCGGGTCCACCAACACATCAATCACAATTCATTATCAAATAATCTACATCGCTATACACAACCATTAAACACAATTACTAACAAATCTATTGATGATATTAGAAGACATCCCATGAGTGTACACACTCATTTAACCAAATCTATTTAATAAATTCAATAATGTTAGAAATTATATATTTTTATAACACATGGAAAAGAGGTAGAACATCTCTTTTGCTTGTAATTAATTCCAATATAATTATATTTCAGATTCATTAAATTTGGAAATCTAAAGAACACACAACTTCAGTGGTTCATAAAAATAAAAAACCCAATTAAAAGGCATGTCACACCCCATTAGTGTTCGTGGGTTGGGAATGAAAAACCTAATTCATATCAATGACACTATTTGAATTTCTCATAAGTCATGATTCCTCTATTTCAAGATAAAAATTTAATTCTGGTGTAGTGCTAGAAAGTCTGTCAGGTGAAATAATTAATGAAAGATAATCAATAGACCTATGGGTGAAATAAATTTATGGAAAACCTACCTTATCTCGTTAGAGGATCGCTTATCCAAAATTAAGTCCTAATTTGACCCAGTTTTGTTGAAATCTAACGAAATGATGAAGAACAAGATGTCAGGGCATATGATCCAAAATCTAAACAGCACATCCGATATCCAGATTATTGAGGAATGTCTAAAAAGGAAACATAATCATACTATTGAATATCTAACAAGACCGATAGAGAATTAAATAGTGTCCGATCTACAACCCGAAGAAAAACCTATATTAGGATCCATGGGGGTTCTCTGATGTTTGAAAGAGGACTGAGGTGTGGGTTCTATCAAAAATTCGGTGCCCATGAAACTATTTTTTAAAAATGGACCCGAGAATTTACAGGATGTGTATACTCCATACATGTCGTTTAACTCATGGGTTCCCTCTATGGGAAATACCCTTACACAGTATGAAATATACTAACCAAACCCTTACACATCATATAATCGAAATACATGTCGTGCAATTGGACTACATCCAAAACACAGACCTCCAGCTACCTCTCTCCTTTAAACTACCCAACTGTCCCCTAACACCACTAGGGCCTAAGACCAAAAATGATTATTTAAACTAGATAAAAAGGGTATATACCACAATATAAACCCCTTATCATTAAATCAACACCCATAAATAAATTTTTCTGTAATTTTCTCTCTTAAGCGTGTTCAAGATTACTCTGAGAAAAACAATAAACATTGAGCTTGTATGTTAGCCACCCAATCCAAAGTCTCATCCTGTAAATGGTCATCCATTTATAGAAGTAGTAATAGAGGAACTGATCGGCCTTAGAAAAAATTCTTTCTCATGATGACGATTTGAATCTGATGCTCCTCAACAGATGAATCATCAGTTTTTTAACCACCTTAGTCTGAAAATCATGATATGGGTCCAAATGAAAGTTAAATATTACCATTCATCCTGATCCGTCTATTTTCCAACATTGGTGAAACATGTATAATGACATTATCCCCATCCTAAAATCTATATGTATTTTTATATGATTTTCATAAGACTTATTTTAAGGTTGTGTTGTATCCATCCACTTTTGAATAAATTTTACGAACTCATATGTCTCGTATACAAGATACGGTCATAGTAAAGCTCCATCAGCTTCCTCTTGCCATTAGAGGGGTGATCATCATTCCCTGTGCTACAAAACCTCATAAGGAGAAATCTATACCATCACATGATAACTATTATTCTAGTAAATATCCACCAGGGGAATCTATATCTCCTATGAGCCATAAAAATCCAGGATACATTTTCACAACATGCCCTCTTGCACATTTATCAATCACTCTAATTTACTATTAGTCTAAAGGTGGTATGATGTGCTTAAAAGGACCTCTGAACCCAGCACCCTCTAACCACATTGGAAAAACTGAGACTGAAAAAATTAATACTTATCAGAAAATGTCATGTGAGACCCCATGAATTCATACTATCTCATAGATATACAACATCCGATGCTCATCAACAATGTAGGTATTTTTGATCAACAATAAATTTAAAACATCCATGATCCAATCAAAAAACCCACAAAACATCATTACATTGAGGTGACCATAGTAAACAGGTTATGAAATCAATCAAATCATCATTTCATTTCCAGTTGGAAATTGGTAGCTACTATAAAATTCTAGTTAGTCACGGATGTCTCGACTTCACATGCATACAAGTGAAAAACCTCATTACGAAACTTGTTATCTCCCTCTTCACACTTGGTAAGAAGTACTTACTACACAATTCATGGTATATATCAGGGATATTGGGATTCAGTGCCAAAAATGAAGAATGAAACTCCCACAGTATATCCTTGTTTAATGAAATTAAAACCCAAACTAACCATATATACTAATGAACTCATACTCTCCTATCGTCTAAGTAGCTGAATGCTCCTCACATGAAAATCTCTATCATCAGACTATGCCATTTGAATCTGATATCATCCACATCTTCACTCTATCCAATAGGGTAGTGGTGAAAACTATGGATAATATATTAATGTACCCTGAAATACTATTCATTTACAAATGAAACTCAACGAAAAACACCATAAGCTCCCTGTTACTATTTGCCTGCAAAACTACCCATATCTGAGCCCTCTTCCTTGGTGCATCGACCACTAGATTACCATTACCAACTTTTTATGAAAGTTAAATGTAAAAATACTATTGGTAACCACCCACCTTCACTGCCTCTTATTCAGATCACGCTTTGAGAATATATACATATACCGTTTTTGGTCCGTGTACACCAAAAAAAGATATCCTAATATGTAATGACTCCAATAGTGGAAACCAGGAACAACTAAAGACATCTCGATATTTTGTGTCAGGTAGCTCCTCTAATGTTTCCATTGCTACCGAGACACATATGTCACGACTCTATCCCCATGTATTTTTACTCTTTTTTCCAGATACATGATGAGTGACAATACACAGTGTATATCCAACACTTATCTAGTAGTATATGGATTGGTGTCGATTTTAACCTTCCTTTAATCTCTTGAAAGGATATCTCATAAGAATATAACCACACCGACATCACTCACTTCTTTTTCAAGACCTTTATTGCACTTCTAATCATGATATTTCCTATAGGAAAGATATGTAATATCTAAACAACCCAAAGGAACTATATATGTAAAAAATGATCATGGGATTTTCCCATGAAACATCTATTCTCACCTTCTCTAGGTCGACTGATTCTCAGGTCTACGAGATTTTGAGACACATAATGAGAATATTATCTATTTAGATGTTGAAAATTGTGATATTATCATATAATATATTCTCTATCAATTAATTTGAAATGATCTAAAGAAATATGTCATGGTTGCGTCGATTGTGAGAATAAAACAAGATATCCAAATTTAAAACCACCAAAAAATAGTCTTTGTAATGATGGAAAAATCATTTAATAAACCAGAAGAAATCTATTGGTACTTTCATGAAATATAATGACATACCAAAAAACTCATATATACCATACCTACTATGATAATTTGTATGATATTTGTTTCCAAGTCAAATGTGTACATTTTGATATACGGATTTCAAAACAATTTTTGATGACACTTCAGCTCATAGAACGTAGTCAAATAGATCATCAATACATGGAAAGAGATACCAATTCATAACTCTCAACTGATTCGACATACAAAAATTTACAAATAGGGTACCATTCTCCTTTTTCAGAAAAAAAATATTAAAAATCACATGGAGAAGTACAAGGATAAATAAACCCCTTCACCTCTATATACTCTAGCTACCACATGACCTCCTAGAACTCCATTGCTCGAAGGTTTTATGGAGAAATGGATATCGGTGTAGCTCCATGAAGTAGCATGATGGGGAACTACACCTATATCTTAGGTGTTAAAAAAGAAATTTTATCCAGGAACACATCCACAATGTAATCAACCACTATATAAATGTCTTCCAGACTCACTCACTTATCATAAAAAAAACTATAAATATGAACTATCATTCTACTCATCCAATGATGCTCTGATCTAGCTCATCTCTACTAGATATCACATTCACCCTTGTGAGTATACAGTGCACCCTCTGGTGATGTGAAAAGTCATATTATGGTGATAGTAGTCATTTCATGTTCGATATGCTTCTAACCATTCCATACTGAGTATGAAATCAAACCTTATCATCTCGAGGATATAAATACCCTAGATGAATTGATACTCACCAAAATCAAGGGGGAACTCACTAAATTGGTGTACACCATTCATTCTAAACTCTAATAGAGTTTCTATTGTCATGGCACCCATAGAAGACCAAATAACAATAACAAGGCATTCACTATTGGTGAAAATAGAGAACTATGTGTCTCACCAATATTAAAATGAAAAGATGTTATAATAGAGGTCACAAAGATCATAACTCTATCCATAGATGGTCCCAAACCCTAATCCTTGGGGTTGTATGTACAAAATTGATCTAGCATGTACTAAGACCTAATGATTCAAACTCCATTCATAGAGTATGTCCAATATGATGTCACGATGAAACTGGTATCTAGAAACATCATCCACATAAACCACTGCTCAACCTGAATTACCATCAATACTATATCAACCTATATGATGTGATGATGGGAAACCTTATCTTGTACCTTGTATTGGAGTTGACCACTACCACATAAAGTAGTGAGAAAGCTCTAAAAACCATTTCACAAGCCGCATGCAACTACAAGAACGACATTGTACTGGGTCACGGTGGCACTGATTATTTATGTAGACCTATCTACCACAAAAATGAAAAAACATAGACCAACCTATACTCACATCATGACTGGCACTCATCTCACAGGAGTCCGGAAAATAGAGCATCCTACCTAATGATTGTGAAGAACCTAGTCGGGAGAGAGCGCTGTAATGCTCAATGCCCCTAGGGTCTCTCAGCTTCCACTCTTAAATCAGTACCTAATTCATAATCTCACAGATAGATGTCAATTTGAAAATAGATACTAGAGATTTGATAGCACGTCTGATACACTTCTCAAAATGTATCTCCCTAGAAATATCATCATCAAGGTACATCATTTAAAAATGTTGTTTCTAATTAAAGTGTGATGAGTACTCCATAGCCATCATGGAGACTTGTTCTAGATGCATTTTCTCACAATTATACATTTCACATAGAGCCTCATGGTAAAAAAAATTCATAGAGTAAGGTCTATAAATTAGTCAAACCCATATCTCACAGCCTATCATCCTGGTTTAATACATCCAAAAAATTCTTTTCTACTCCAAGAAGAATGTAACTCATGATATTTACCATATAGTCAATAGGCATGTGAAGATTCTCAATTATTTCAAAAATGGGATTGATCAAATTCATAGCATCCTAAGGGATTTCATCCACTGAAAACATTGGGGGATGATTCTATTAGAACAAAAACATTAACTCATATATAGACATGTTATGCTGCAGTGTTCCTTGATATGTTTGCACAAAGTGAAAGAATCCATTTGGGAACTGTACTATATCACATATATCTGGAACAATAACTGGGGCATCATATAGTAGTAAGGTAGGATCCACTAGTATCCTATGGCCCACCAACTCCAAATCATGATTGTTTCCACCCTCCTAGAATACCTACGGTGGTCACCATGGTGTTATATCTCTAAAATGACAAACATGAGCCTAAATAATAAAAGATATCAAAGTTGCAGTGGAAAAGTATTGGACATGTCAAAATCCTCTTAAAACCATGTCTTAAAAAACAACCTACTCCAAATGCGAGGACTATATAAAGAACATCCACCAAATCCAATAGAAATTATGCCACATTCCCACTAAAAATCCAAGTTTATATCATATCTCTATTTTAAATTCTATTACATTTTAATATAATATTAAGTTTTGTAAATATTTTAGATGATGGTTCACTATTTTCTAATACATGAGGTCCCATAAAACCTCATGAACTAAAATTTTATGTCCATATAATTCATTCTATATGGAATTTAGTTTAATTCAAACAAAAGAGTCAAAGGGTGGGACATATTCCAGTCTATAAGGGACAATTCAACTTATGAATAAAAAGATGAAATCAACTCTCTATACACTACATAATGTATATCACTATAGAAATAAAAACCATTACAACACCAATTACAGCATTATGTGGTTGTTAATGCATCCTAAATGGAATGGAATAATGAATGTCATTTGATTTATAATAAGGTTCCTATACGATTCTTGAGAAAGAATACCATTATCTCATCAGGTATCCATATAAATAGAACCATAATAATATCAATAATAATAGTTTAACACAATTTCATCACCCATCGGTGTAATCAAATAAAATGTAATGTTTAAATTATACAAATAAAACTATCAATTTTAGGAAATTTTACTTTTCCCTGTACCCATGTTTTCTATTCATGAGCACATCTCATTACCAAAATACATTCCCTTCATATTCCTATATATTGTCACAAAATACAATGAAAACCAAAAAATAAACATAATTATACCACTTTTTAACATCTCAAACAAAAATTCTATTCAATAGTGCCCTGACATTGGTTGGTCAGATGGCATCAAATGCATATCCTTAAATGACAGAGGATGCTGACAAGAAGTGAGGGCCTAGGTGTATCAGTGTGTAGAATATGCCCTCTTAACCAATGTATAAATATTGGAATACCAGTATAAAAAGTAGATGATGTAGTAAAAGAGTATATATTCTACATAATGAAGACATAAATTTCTATAAAAAACCAATAATGTACAATATATAAAAATTCTGGTGATACATGAATCATGAAAGTATCCCATTAGCATCCCTAGCCTCATCATGATCTTGTGATTCACATCACCAATCACGTAAACTAATATCCTTTACTAAGGTTCATTCAATTATAAATACATGAAATCATATAATTTGGTAGGGTCCATTGGGTGTCATAAAAAGGTTGTGAGAGTATCTTCACATTAGAAAACCACCCATATATCCAAATAGTAAAACTCATCACAATTAAATATTTAAAATAATGGTATTTAGGTAGAAATGGGAATGTGAATTCCCAAGGCATATAACCACAAAAAACAAATAATATCAAACAAAATCTCAAGGAACCTTGCAACAAATTTCAACTCCTAACAAGGTATCTACACAAAATATAAATAATAAATATGACTTCACCGTACATCCATCCATATCATGTCCACACGGACTTGCTGCATAATGAAGTATTAAAATCCCACATCCTTGAATTATAATGATTAACATCACATTCCCAAATACCGGTGGTAATAACCAAAGTGTCATATATTCCATGGTCATGTAGTAAAATTATGTATAGGCCCAGAAGGGTCTAATTCAATTTGAAGAAGACTTAGGAATCCTCATTAAGTACCATGAAAATTTCGATTGAAACTCGGTATAGGCACTGGTTCGAGTCCTAGGGGCATGTGTACCAACATGTCATATGTGAATTCATTCATGCCCAATCCAAGGGGTAACAATTCCATAGTATTCCCATTAAATCAACTCCCAATAAGTATCACTACCCAAGGAATCCAATACACAATTTTAGGTCCATGGTGAGTCATCCAGGGAATCTATAAATTAACTCATAAATTTTATACCATTTATCAATCCAATAAAATATAATTTTATCCCCTCTTATAATGAATTACATTAAATTCCATTCAATGATTATAGATGCTCATTTAATCATGTCACATGGGTATACCCACCGAATATCACCATTTTCCTTTAAATACATCACATTGGTCTTCCAAACCATCAATAACAATTCATTATTAAACAAGAAACATGGATATACCAACCCAAAAATCAAAATTCCCAACAAATCCATTTATGAAATATAAAAACAACCAAATGGTATAACCACCCATTTAACCAATTACATTTATTCAATTTAATCATGTTTGGCATGGAATATAACGATAAAACCAATTAAGGATTTAGAATATCTCTTAAGCATTTAAATCTTCAAATTTATTTGTAATTGAAATTCCATAAACTCGATAAACTTGTGATCATACACATTATGTCATTAATAAATAGCCTAAACTAATGAAAAGTAATGGTGCACCCCATGGGTCACCTTGTATTGGTAAAATAACCACCAACACATCACAAAGAACCTAAAAAAATCAATAATATGACTTATTTTATTTATTTCAATTAAACATTTCAATTTCTGGGACATTTTGGAAAGTCTTGCAGGCAACATTATGACTAATAACTCTATAATGCACTAAAATCCCAAATAAAAGTATATCCCATGTACCATAACTCTGTAATGGAGTCCTCTAACAATAACATATTTGGATTCAACTCGGATTAAGAGAAATATAAAGAACAAACAAAGAATGAGAAATTAGGTCATATGATCCTAAATCCAAACTGCACATCTAATATGTAGAAGAATGGAAAATTACTAAAAGGAAAACAATATAATTCTTCAATGGATCTAAAAAGACCAATAGATAATAGATTTTATTCTAAATCAACAACCATTAGAAAAACCAATCAACGATCCTTGGGTGTTCTCTTGTCCACGAGAGAGGGATGATGTGAGGGTTCAATAAAATATTATACCCCTACCTTTATTTCTAAAAACTAGGCATGGGAAAATTACATGACGTATAAAATAAATACAGTTTTAGTATCTCATGGATTCCAGCCTTAGGAGATCCCCTTAAAATGTTTTAATGGACTTTTGTGGACCGTTACACATAGTGTAATCAAAATAAATTCCAACTAATTATCCTGCATAAAAAACATGTACCTCTAACCCCTTCATTCCCTTGATCTGCCCAACTAGACCCTGGCCCAACATAGAATCTAATCCAAAAAATGAGAGGTAAACCAGAAAAAGGTAGTTGTGCCCCATGGAAAACTAGGTATCTTTCAAGAGTTTCATTCTGTTAGGGAGACCCTTTAATAGTGATTACCATTTTATATTTACAAGAATTGCACTCCATATTGTATATGAAAACTCACTCATCCATCCCACATAATCACATCACTCAAGACATTTTGATCAAGAAACCCATACCAAAATAAACTCCCAACATACCTCCATTCATCCTTGAAACCTCGCCTTTACCTAAATAAAATCAATTCTATCTATTTTTTCAAACAAAAATTAGTTTCCCAATGAATATGTAACGTTAATAAATGATAAATATTGTTATATTTCATTGTATAACACATAATTTAATATAAAATAATCATTATATAATAACATTGATATAAAAAATATACTTATTTAATGTTATGTTAAGGTTTCATATTTCACTTACACACACATCCATCATATGGTTAATGAAATCAATATTCATCTATACAACAGACTACCGCCTCAAAAACGAGGTTGTTTGTTTTTCCCATTATCATATCTCATGGATTGGAATTATTATGGACATAATGATTTCATAAGATAAATACAATATTTATCATTTATATTTATATATATGTAATATAACTCACACCTTGATACTTTTGATTTTTTGGGAATAAGATAACATCGTTTGGGGACATGTGGACTAATGAATCCCTAAAGAGATGCGATTTATGCACACTATACATGGAATGAATTTATGTTTTATTTAATTAATATATATGATATAATTGAAATATTTATGATTTTAATGATATAATTATATATCATGACTTAAATAAAATAATTTTATTTTTTCAATTTCTCATACTAAAAATTTGAAAACATCATTCATGGATGTGTTGACTACCACCTCCTCAAGTGGTGTGATTCTTATTTTTTCATCACCTCATCAATATAATGATAAATATAATTATATATAGTAATATAACATTAAATTATGCTATTTTGTCATTATATAAGTATAAATGTTTCCTTTCCTTTTTTTTATAATGACCATTTATGAATTATAACATTACTCCACTGTACATATGGCTTACTATCTCGATGGTCATAACATTGGTTAATTTGTCATAATAGTACTCCATGATTCCTTTTAAATGTATAATTAAAATAAAAATGTTATAATTTTATTTTGTGTTTATTATTTTTATGTTAAATGAATGAACTCATTGTCTTTAGGCAACTTGTTAAATTTTATTTTGACCCATAAGGTGAGTATGGTAAAAAAAAATACTCCAATCAAATTATTTAGTAATTAATTATAAATATATACTATTTATGAGGGAGGTAAAAAATAATAAACTTGTAAATTATTATGAATAATATAAAATATTATCATAATTTCATTATTAAGGATTTTATAGAACATTCATGATGAACAAGAGTCAATGTATGGTATAATCATCTATCTTATTACATATTAGAGATAAATTTCATATTGGCCAATTAATTCTTTTGTGAGGCGTATATACGTCCCATTTTTATATATTATATAATGGAATATTTTTCATCATGGTATTAATTTTTTTTTCAGTTTATGATTATTAAATTTTGGTTTTCCAATTTATATCTTACCACAATTGAAATGGGTTTCAAATCAATTTACATTCCAATGAGATTTATTAGTTTTTCTGAACATAATTAAATTTATATGGGGTATGTAATTCCCATGAATATATTTTATTATTATTTTAAAATAATTTATTAATATTAACATATGAATTTAATGACCCAAAATTCATGGGGTTTATGGTTTCAATTACGCATGCAGTAAGAGATTTCAATATCACTTTTCATATATGTGAGATAATTTTCATAGCCACCACACAATTTTTTATTATGTTTTATATACTTCCATTTAGATATATTTTATCATGAATTATTTTATATTCGTAGTACATAAATGTTTCATTAAAATATTATTACTTTGGGGTGTCCAATTCAGTTGTTATCATAGTTTTAAGGGATTTCATAAATCAATTTCCATTCATTTTGTTAAATTTCTATGATGTTGTTTATGATATGACAACAATATGTTTGAAATGAAATATTGTTGGTTTAATATATATTTCTTATTTTATTTTGTTGATATAAATTTTCATAATTAATGATTTCATTGGATTATTCTCACCCCAAAGATACAATCTTTGTAAGGTATTTTCTTCTCACTTATCCAATATTCGAGGTAAATTATATATTAAAAACATACACATTTGGGTGAAATATCTACTACCCATTTTGATATATTATATTATTAATTCATTTATATACAAGGAATTTAATTTTTTTCCTTTGATGATTATTAATTTTTTGGTTAGAAATTCACATGTTAACATATTTTATAGGGTATTTCATCTCAATTTTCTTTCTATTGAGACTTATTTGTTGTTTTTCACCTAAAAAATATTATATGGTGTTTATAATACCATATTAAATGATATATAACTAATATAATTTATTTAATGATATTAAATGTTTCAATTTATTTTATTCATTCAAGTATCTCATGATTCAATACTTACTCATGTTGTAAGGCATTTTATCACCACCCTTTTATTTTATGGGATATATTCTATATTCACCACTTATTTTTTTTGGGTATATATAATTCCCATTAATGTATTTAATTATTTATATTAATAAATTTTTAGGGTTTTAATATGATGTAGAGGATATCACATCCTTATGTTTTATGGTTTCAATATTTCCAAGGCATTAATTAATTTTTTTTTCACAATTTTCATTATTTTAGATGTTTGTTATATTATACACATGTATTCATTTATGAGGTTTTTATATTTCACATTTGACAAGGAATATTATGAATATTCATACTATAATTATATTATAAGTTTTATGTAATATTATAAAATCAGAGGGATTTTGGTTCAACTTATTCAAGGTGGTATTGGACACATTTGAATTTTTTATGATTTTTTACCCATGAATGTATTTAATGACATTTTAATGTATTTAAATTTATTAAAATAAAAAATCATATTTGTTAAAAAAGTTCTAATGTTTATATATTTTAATAATTCTATTCAAATTCCTTATGAGGGTGGATTAATATTATTTTCAGATAGATTGTTACCGAACCCATTTACTATACATGAGTTAATCATGTTTCAATAAGATTACAGTTAATATCATTTCCCTTATACGGGTTCATCATGTTCAAAATTGATTGTTATAAAACCCATTCCTTTTCAATGGTTAATAATGATTCATTGATATTTTTAATGATCCATTTTATATTCTATATGTTAATATTGATTCAACGATATTGTTTTGGGACACATTTATTTTCTATGTTGTACTAATGTTTCAAATAGATTTTTTATGTAAACCATTTATTTTCCATGGGTGTCTATTGTTTCAAATTTATTTTTTATGGAACCCATTTCCATTTTATTGGATAATAATGTCTCAATGATATTCTTAAGTTATATCTTTCACTTGTATGTGAAAATAATATTTGGAATAGATTTTTATGGATCTCATTTTATTTCCATGGGTTACTCGTGCTTCAAAATGATTTTTTTGAATGAATTTACATTCAAATAGTTAATTATTTTTAATGGAAATATCATTAAAACCTTTTCCTATCTATGGGTTTATTAGGTTATAAAGGAATGATCATAGATTATATGAGTTTTTTGATAAAAGTGTTTCATTCTTAATATGCTAATATATCATTTCATGAGTGGGTTGGAAAATAGGTATGTGTTTGCATGTTACATATTAAACAATCGGGAAAGCCAAATAGTGTTGGGTGAGCCAGTTATAGCTTACATTATGGGGTGCCCTAGATATCATTGGAAGAGCCTATTATATATCTCTAATAAATTGGGTAATGATAATGTTGGAAGTAAACCATAATATTATTCCAAATAAAATGAATTTGAATGTGTTTTAAATGGTTTTTTGACAGTGATTATATATGTTACCAAAACTATTTTATATATTTATTTTTACTTTACAATATTTATAATTATCATGATTGATATCACATGGATTTTAAAAACTAATTTTGATGAATCATTATTTATTATTGTTTTATTATATTATTATCAATATATTTTAGGGGTTGAGATATTCTATTATTCTCTCATGCACGTTTATTATGTCATCATTCCCATATGAAATATTATCCTCATTGATGGAATTAATTTTCTAATACTTATGTTATCCATTAT
Organism: Viscum album; assembly: GCA_963277665.1. NCBI lineage: Eukaryota > Viridiplantae > Streptophyta > Magnoliopsida > Santalales > Viscaceae > Viscum > Viscum album. Next base: position 702,040,896 of record OY728150.1, read on the forward strand.
TGATTATTTGAGCTCATATTTCAAATGATTCCTTTTACGAGGGTTACAATGAATTATGAATAATGTTTTATGTATAAAAAGGATTTTACAATGTTTATGTTGATTGAATATTGTGAAATAATAAAATTTGGGTTAATTGGGGGAAATTATCATTTGATGGCTTGGTAATTATTTATGAAAGAGTTTTTCCTTATTTTCTAAAAGTCTAAAATGAAATGTGTCCTTCAAAATGTAATTGGTTTATATTTTACTTTTGATATTTCACGGATTTTATGGAATAAAATTTGTGTCAAAATAATTAGAATCATAAATGGAATTGTATGATTTTGGGATTTTAGAACAGGATCTAGTGGTATATGAAATTGGTAATTATAGTTTGTATCAAAGTTCAGTTTAGTTAAATTTTGATATGAGGATTTTTTTTCATATGTTGTAATCTTAATTGTTATCTATAAATTAATATTAATATAAGATTATGTTTTATCATATGCTCAATTTCTTGTGAATCCCCACATGAAGTTTTGATGTAGTGGAAAATTTTAGGTTATCAATGTTGTTTTTGGAGAATTTTGTTCGGTTGAGGAATGTCTAACCCTTCATATCAACATAATGTTTTCATATGTAATATTTATTTTTCAAGATTAAATAAAAAAGGGTACAAACTATATGTTCGATGCCAAATCATCGCATATGTGTTGCCAGCGAGGCTTGAACCCATGATCGAATGACTATAAGGGTTTCATGAACAACAACAATCCAAACTAATGCCATGGTTATCATGAGATATTTTTTATGTAATGATTATACTTATTTCTAAAATTATTTTTATTTTATTTGTGTAATAATGGTTGATTAATATTTGAGGAATATATGATCAAATCATTATAATATGTGGGATTCACACTTAGTTAGAAAAAATATTATATAAATTAATGATAATTATTTATAGAATAATTTAGTTTGATATTTTATTTGTTAGTTTTGAATATTAATGTATCATAAGAAGGATTATTCATTTTGGAAAATATCATACCATGTTATAACCATGTTGTTTTTTGTCAATTACCAATTATAGGTGTAAAAGATTTAGTATCTATTTTTTATTCACTAGTTTTAAAAGTTTATTTTATATTATCATGAATTAAAAATTCACCATGAATGATAGTCATTTGGACTAAAATATAATATTATTGTTAAAAAAATCTAGTGGATGAAATTCACATTTCATGTAATTATATTTCATCTTGTTTTATTTATAGATAGTGAATGGAATCCTTTATCTTTAGGGAAAAATTGTAAAAAATATTATCCAATATCCCTAATTTATTATGATATAGATTGTCTATTCCACAAATATAGGCTTTTTATTCATTTACCTCATATTGAACATGATATCTATCACAATCTATTAGTTTATGAGAATTATTATTACCTTAAAAATCATTATATTAACTTCCCATATAAGTTCTCCAATATGGAATCCAAGTCACAGAAAACATTAGGTGACCATTATGTTTCCCAATTTTACTTTTTATGGTATATATTCAACATATAATTTTAACAATTCTGGTTACAATAATTTAATTTTAAATATCATTTTACAAGGAAGATTAATTTAATGGGATAAATTCATTTTGAGGGTGTAGAATCTAACATCCTGAAATTTAAGGAAATGTCTTCCATGAAATTATTTTAAATTATTTGATATCTTGTTTTACACATATTGTACCATTTATCCTACATTATATTGAACACAATTTTTATCTTATGTAGCACACAACATTGAGTTTCTTGACAATATTTTTTTCATGCAAGGATGAGGCTTTATAGGAAACAATATACTATGAATATAATTATTTTATAATTATATTTTTCACATTGAACATATGTTAGAGGGTATGAGAAAGATTAAATAAATTATGTATAAAAATATTTATAATTTGTATTTACATTCATCTAATATATTTTATAGTCTTTAAAAAACATATTTTAAGATAAAAATAATATTTTTGTTTGAGGATGTTTTACCCAGTTTTAATGGATCAATATTTTAATACTATATTTTGATAGATAAGAATTTTATTTTATAAAATAAACTTGTTTTATTCGTAATATCAAAATCTATTTTCTGTGATGTTTTATTATTTTTTTATGAATTTTCAATAGTTTATGAATAGTGAAAAACAATGAATTTTAGTTCAAAACTGATTTTTGGTCTCATTAATTTATATATATAATTATATTTTTATTTTTTATTAATGGATAATTAGATCATTTATACATATATTATCCCAAAAAAAGGTCATTTGAAACGTTTTTAATGATTTTAGAGAAAAATAATCAGTAAAATCTTGATTATTTCACTTTATAACCCCTATCTTTTTCCATGTCTGAAAGATTAACTTTAGATTTAATTATTCAAATACTATGAATTTAACATTAAAGAGTAGGTATTAGTATTTAGAATTAGTATAATGTTTACAGTCAACTAATTTATAATAAATTTTAATCAACAGTAACTAGTGAAAAATGATAAAAATAACTAATAAGATCAAAGTTATAATGTGGTTTTCTACATGACATGTGTTAGTATTAAAATTAACTTAAAACAAGCATAGTATTTATATTTAATGAATTTGAAATTATATTTCGAATTTGTATGTATAAATTATATAATAAATATATTTTTAAATATATTAGTAAATAATAAATTGACATGGTGAATAAAATGATATAAGTTACCTTAGTAAAAACTATACAAATAGCATTGAAGATACATAATTACAGTTGTTTAAATTAGAAAAAATATTTTCTATTTTTGTGGTCTAATTTTTCATTCTCCCTAAATATCACCCACTCCATTATTTTTTTTACAAAGAACTATATTTTTGGGATACCCCACAATATTGTTTACCTTTTTATATTTATAATAATGTCACTCCTCCTCCACTCTAAAAAGAAACTCTCCTCTTGACTTCTTCACTCATTTAATGATTTTTGGATACTCAAAACCCTAGCCAAATAAAATCCCAATAAACCTAATTTAATTATATAGCCATTAAATTAGGTATAAATAAAACCAATTATGTCATTTGGTTCAAACTAACAGGATTTTCCAAAAGAATAGGTAACAATCTTCATCGAGTACTTTTGTTTTATTTATTTCTACACCAATTTATTTAATCATACATAATGATTATGTGATAACCTCAAATTAGTAACTATATTTATATTTGGTAATGATAAGGTTTACATCTTCATTTACAAAAATTTCAATCAAATCGGTAACAAAATCATTGTTCATGGTTATAGAAGACTATAGCCTCACAGAACGATGTCATTCATTTTTCTTTTACCACCGCTCATGTTAGGGAATTATTATGTACATACTAATTTTATTTTATATATAAGATATATATGATATAATTTTTTTTGTAAATATTATATAACACATACCTTAATGATTTCCATTTTTTGAGAAAAAAATAATTATTATTTGTTGAAGTGTTGACTATTGGCTTCTCAAAGAAATGTTATTCAATTGCACATTACAGGGAACATACTTAGGATGAGTTTGATAAAAATATATAACATAAATGAATTATTTATGATATTATTGAAATATTTATCTGTATATACATGTATAATATAATTTTATTATTTCCATTTCCCACATAGTAAATGTTATAATTTCATTCATGGACGTATAGACCAATTGATCCCCATATAATGAGATTCCACATTTTTTATCACCACCTCACATGAATAAAATATATATGTATATTTAAATAAATTATTTTTTATTCATGGTATAATGGTAATTATTTAATGTTAAATTTTTATTACCTTCTTTAAATCCTGAACATTGAAAAATTGGGGCATTGCTAATGCATACGTACAACCTACCATTTACAAGATCACAACATTGGTTCATTTTTTATAACCACCATTCTAATTTAATTTTCAAAAGAATAAATGATGTAAACATGTGATAATTATGAAATGGTTATTATTATTGATTTCATTATATATTTAATTAATTGGTTATATTCAATCTATCAAATTCAGTTTTGAATTATAAAATGAATTTGGTCAAAACATATGACAGAAATATTATTGATTTAGAAATTCAAAAAATACTAATTATTTGTGAAATAAATGTAATAATATACATGGAAAAGTTTATAAAAAATTTATATAATTAACCTATGTTTATTATAAATCATTTTATTAGACACTCATGATGAATCAGCATCAAGGTAATGAATTTCCATCACACTTTTTACATCTCTGTGATAATTGACATATTCACCACTTACTTATTATGTGTTGTTTATATACTACCTATTTTTATATACCTTGTAAAGTTTCTTTTTTCAAATTTTATGTAAATGCTTCATACAATTATTATTAATTTTGGGGTTTTCGAATCATATATTACCACATTTTAAAGGTTTTATTCTCTATTTACATTCCATTGAGACTTATTTTTTTAATATACAAATAATTATTTATATATGGTGTATATAATAACCATGAATGTTTTGAATTATTCTTATACATTAATTAATTGGGATCTATTTGTGATATATCTTTCATGAGGTTTATGGTTTCAATGATACTGAAGCGGTGATGAATTTTTATCTCACTTTTTAAATCATGGAGATAAATTTATTATTAACTAAATAAAGATTTATGTGGTGTATCTACTAATATATTGATATATGAAATCACAATTTATTTTTTTATCATGTTATATAAATGGTACTTTTGAATATTATTCAATATGGAACTTCTAAATTAGATGTTACCACTATTCTACTGAATCTTTAACTCAATCTACATTTAATTTGATAAAAAAATCCTGGTCATTGGTTATATTATTCTTGGAATATCTGGGAAATTAACTCTCATTTCATTATATTGTTTTTACACATTTATTATGTCGATTTAAAATGTTCAAAAATAATTATTTAATTTATATATTCTCAAATGAATGATGTGACCATTGTAAGATATTATCATTGCACTTTTTATATATGTGAGATAAATGTAATATTAACCACCAACATATTTTGTGTGGTTTATGTATGAATTATATTGATATATTATATCATGAATTATTTTATCATCATTTTACTTAAATATTCAATCATATTATTACTAAAATTTTAGTTTCTATTTCATTTGATAGCACAATTATATGGGTTTCACCTCAATATATAATAAACTGAGACATATTTGTTATCATTAACCAAATTACATTTATTTGGTTTATATACTACACTATGAAATGTTACATCCCAAATTTCTTTTATATCATTATATTTATAGTTTCATCAAATGTTATTAATTAATGAATATAATGATTAATAAATTGGTCAATTTTTAAGTGTTTTTTAATCCATCTTTTATTTCTCTGAGATATATTACACATTCTATAATTTTTTTTATGCATGGTATGTTTAAAAACCATGAATATTTTGACGATTAATTTAATAAAATATTTGAGTTTTATATACATATATTATTATCTCTCTTTCTTGGGATTTGGAGCTTCAATGGTACCAATGCAATAGTTGGTTTTTGTCACAATTTTCCTTCTATGAGACACTTGTTAATTTCTAATCCTATAATATTTTATTAGGTGCATATACATCTCAATTGGAAAGATATAACATGAATCTCTTTATTCCAATGATATTTTTAATTTCATTTAATGTTACTTCTTCATTAGGCTTTCTAATAAAATGTTTCTTGATTTTATGGGACTATTTTGAATTATTAATTATTAGTTTCCTAATGAATTTTTTAATGACCTTTTTTGAATATTTATATTCATTAACATTCAAACTATTGTTTTAACATATGATCAAATGGGGATATTTTGTAATTATTTCATCCTAATTCCTTTTTGGGATGGATTTATAATATTTAAAAGTCATTTTTAATGATTACATTTACATTCATTTGGCAAATAATGCATCGAAGAGGTTTTTATTGAACCCAGTTATCTCATATGGATTTATCATGATCTAAACATATTATTTTAGAACATATTGACATTCCTTGGACTAAACAGATTTCAAAGATATTGTTATAGAACCTATTTTTACATTGGATATTTTTGGTTCAATGATATTTTTAATGATCCAATTCCATTTCTATCAGAAACTCATGTTTCAATGAGATTTTTTTTGGTTCTCATTCCTTTCGAACTGATTATTCATTAAACAAGGATATTTGTTATGGAACCCATTTCTTTTCCATGGAATATACATATTTTAAATAAATTGTTACGAAACACCTTTCATTTACATGGGTTAATTTTTTAAAATGTGTTTTTATGTAACCAATATCTTTTCCTTGGGTTTAACATGTTTCGAAAATATTTATTATAGATCACATTTCATTTCCATGGGTTAAATGTGATGAAATGGGATTAACAATAAACCAGTATATTTTCCATGGCTTTTATCAGGTTATAAATGACAACAAAAAATTTCTATTAATATACTAATATAGGTTTTTTATTCATGATACAGTAACCTAAATTTACACAATGCATTGTACTTGACATCATTAGGAGAGCCTATTACATAATATAATATGGGAGGGTCCAGATAGTGTTGGCTGAGCCTATTGCAAAATACACAATGGTTTGGACCATATATAACTTTTTGAGCCCATTATAGCTCTTAGATGCATTGGGTAATGATAATTTTCTAATTTATACATATGGTTATTCCATTTAATTTGGGGAGGATTGCAAGGGTTTTGAAAGTATTTTCTAAACAAAACTCTCCATGTAACCAAAATGAGTTTTAATATCATTTTATTATTTTATAGTGTTTCTAATGAATGATATTGATATTACATGCATTTTGATTATAGATATTGAAGACTCTTTCCATTTCCATGTTCTCCTATTTTATTATATATGTATTGGTTTTTTTTAGTTATTTTAAGATTTTTCATGAATGTTTATTTGGTCATCACTCACTTTTGCACTCTTATACTCATTGATGGCATTCATTTCTTAGTGCTAATGTTTTCCCAAAGTGAGCATTTTTGATCACCGTTATTTTGTTTTCATTTCCCATTTTGATATATAATAAGGATAAAAAATATATTTCTATGATGGATTTCATAGGGATTACATTGATAACCTATTGTCATAAATAAAAGTTGGATCAATTGGGAGAAATTTTCCTTTATCAACTTTCGAATTTTTAAATATTGAATATTTTATAATATTAAAAAAACCATAAACCTATAAAGTAAATCCATAATGTAATTGATTGAATTTTTTATTATGATCATGTAAAAATTGGATGGAAAAAATTAGTTATCAATTATCTATATCAAATCTAAATATAAACGAGTTATGGAATTCAACACATGAACTGGGAATGGGGGTACATGGATTTTATAGTCACAACAGTCACCACATGCACCTCATCATCAAATCATCCCATCCACATTTCTATATATATTTAAAAATGTTTTTTATAAGCCACTTTAGCCGACATGATGTGCATCATATAACAAGTATTATTCCTCTTTCAATTACTTCATATATAATGAGTATGTACCTCATTCCACCTTATCCTATACCCATCATACATATAATAATACATTTGATATTATATATTTTACTACATGTGGGTGAAAAAAAAACACAAACCATCATATCCTTATACACACATATATGATAAAAATTATACTCCATGCATAGCATTATTATTAACTACATAGATAATAGAGTGATGCAAGTGGGGTTGTCATATTCCCGTCCCCCCTTCGAGATTTTGGAGAAACCACCCTCCATGTGTCTATTAGGTTTCCTTAATAATAATTAAATAGGTTGTGTTATGGAAATAAATCACATATTATAAATGATATAATAATTCCCAAACCACTCAACATGCATATCCTTGTTTTAGAAACAATTTCAAATAATGACCCTCAGACTCATATATACCACACCTATGACTAGATATCCTAAAAACATAAAAATATTTAAGGTTATAATATTATTAGAAAAATATTTTCAAGAAATAAATTTGATAATTTAATTAATTATCCATTAATGAATAATTAAAGTTATTATACATTACATTAACCATTAGAGTAAATTCAATTCCATATATGTATAATCTAATCCTAGTCCATAATATATCAAGATTACTGCCTTTAATGAATTTTCAATCCATCTACAACAACATGATGGGATAAGAGTTATTTATTAATTACTTACATCATTCCGTAAACATTTATTATAGGAAAAACAACCGAATATATTGACAATAGGAGACATAAAACAAGTAACTTTGGACTAACTCAAGAAGTGGGGAAATCGATTTATATAAAAAATTAAACACGGCCACTAGACACCAAACTAATTCATTGAGAGCATCCATCTCTCATAATCACATCATTGAGTAAGACCAGATTCACCCCACTCCGTCATCTATGATTCCATCCTAATCACCCACATGCATGTCCCTATGAATCTCACTGTCATAAGCACCGACTATTGCAATATAATTTTTGCCTCCCCCACCGAAATCTAATCATTAATCATTGGATTATACATCCTAGTAGAACCTCACATTACGAATCTCTTCCCCACAATGTAGTAATATAAAGAAAAAAATCATAAAAAACCAATAGGTTCACATGTTCCTCCAGATGAGGAATTCAAAATTCCCATTTAAATTATGTCTCTTAACTCCAAAATGGGAATTTTCCCTTCTCCATGAAAAAAAAGAAGTATAGTTCCCTAAATTTTTTATATCCCACAACCCATTATTATTCTATATTTAATTTTTGATATTCATTATTAATAGTTTTTATGCCTGGGATGCCAAATTCATCTAGTTATACGTGATACTAATTAGAGAACATACTATAAAAATATATTTTGGTTTTAAAAACATTATATAACTACCATTATAAATTAACATTCCATTTATTATTTTCAATAAAAAATTCAATCCTATGGGTTCATTAACTAATTTGATTATCTTATAGATTAACCAATTGAATGAAACTTGCATCCATGGATTACTTTGATCAACATCAATTTATAACAACCACTAGATTAAAAACATTAATATTTTACAATACTCAATCCAATTAATTAACAATTAATTATTTTTTATGATCCTTATCAATTTCATCATGCTAATCCATTCATAAAAAATCCAATTGAAGAAAAAAAAGATAACACAATATCTAGAAAAACAAGAGCCATCCCATTATAACTGTATAATGTATCCATAAGATCAAAAAAAATGATCTTTACCAATTTCCTTAATTGGCATCAATATATTATTTTGTAATGGCCCAGACCTCTCCGGCATATTCCCTTGTGAATATATGTTGTTTGAGGTGTTCCGGGTGGTCAAGGTGACTTATCCCTAACACTTTTCCAATTTTCCCTTTCTATGAACAATATCATCGCTGGCCATGGGTGAATAGTTCCAATGGTTGACAGATCAGAAAAATGCTTCAGGAACCTTCTGTGAATAGTGTTTCCAGAATGGTGAGGTTCAAATGGTGAGGTTTCAATACTGAGGTTCATGAATAGTGTTTCCAAAACAGCGAGGTTCCAATAGTGTGGTTTCAACGGTGAGGTTAATGAACAGTGTTTACATAACACCGAGGTTTCAACGGTGAGGTTCATGAACAGTGTAACCAGAATGGTGAGGTTTCAATAGTGAGGTTCATGAATAGTGTATCCAGAACGGTGTGGTTCCAAATGTGAAGTTCATGAATAGTGTTTCCAAAACATTGAGGTTCCAACGGTGAGGTTTATAAATAGTGTTTTCAGAAAGGTGAGGTTCCAACGGTGAGGTTCTTGAACGGTGTTTCCAGAACGGTGAGGTTCCAACGGTGAGGTTCATGAATAGTGTTTCAAGAATAGCGAGGTTCCAACGATGAGGTTCATGAATAGTGTTTCCAGAATGGTGAGATTTTAATGGTGAGGTTTCAATAGTGAGGTTCATGAACATTGTTTTTCCTTTTCCAAATTTTGAGTTCGTGAATAGTTTTTAAAGCTTCCTATAGTTTCGCCCCTTTGTCATTTCCTTTGACATAAATTTCATTTAAAGCCTCGTTTTAAGGACTATTAGGCCAATTGAATGGCAATAAATCCTATATTAATTATTCCTATGGTTCAAGATGTTTTTAGTAGGTCAAAATGCATAGTTTAATGTGATACTCTTTTAAGGGTAAATTAAGTGTATCTTAAACCATCGCTTCGTTAAATCATCTAAAGTGATGTGATATCTTCATCCCTAATTATTTCTCCTTGTTCTTGGGTGTGAGATGCTCGAACATACCATTTCATCTCAAAGGAGTTTCACAATTAAACTTTCCTTCTCAGATTGGTTCTGCTCTGTTTTGATGCAAACAAGCAGTATCGATCAATCTTCGATATAAGGTATTTTTTATCTTCATTCTTTTGGGGTTCATCTTCACCTGTTTCTTCATTATATATTATATCATGTGATATCCATGCTTATAATGGAGTTTTCTTGGGTTTCGGTTGGTTCGGTCGTACCATCGCATCCTCGGGTGGATGCAGTTGTCACGAGAGGAGGTGATCATGATCCATTGTGTGGACCATTCTCGTATAAAGAACTAAAATAACCATTTGAGGTAGGGTATTCATTGCTTCTCTACTCATTTACGTGAAACTGTATTGTTATCATGTTTTATCCCTTTGGATCACAATGGGATTGACCTAATAAATATTTGTAGCAGATAATCAAATTGATAACGGTCATATGTTATTGCCTCTTATTTTGCTAGATTGTGTGATATCAATGCTTTATTTGTTTATCATTTCTTTATTGATGAAAATTTGTGAAGAATATAATGCCAGAATTAATTTATAATGGTTTAGATAAAGATAATGAGGCATTTAAATGAATCTTGTTCTTCTTGTTGTAATTTGATGTTAATAAAAATGGAGCAGTATGCATGTTTAATTATTTGAGATTACATATTAATTAGGTTTCCATAATTTGGAACCTATGTATAATAATCGGTTGATATAAGATGGATTAATGAACCAGTTGATTGATGAAAGACAACTCCTTGTTGGTATCTGAGTTACCCTATTGTTTGTCAAAGGGTCAATAGCCTAACTGTTAAAATTCTTGTTTTCCTGCTTCTTGTGTTGTTATGTGAACATGGATGTCTATTGTGATATGTGGGGGCATAGAAGCCTTTTGGTTGTGGTATAATATGACACCTAGAGTGGCGAGATGCATCTGTTTATGCATGTGGGTGTTAGGGAGAACACCAGGGATGATGCAACTAGATGGATGTGATTATTGGATGCTTTCTATTTCTTATTAGTTGATTATATGCTTTACTTTTCCCCACATCTCAAGGCACCTGGTATTGCTTACCCTTCTTCCAAAAGTGGTGAAGACATGTGAGGTATGCAAGGTGCTTTCCGTGTTTAGCTTCTCAAGGGAGGATGGGTCTACACTCTTACTATATGAGGTAAAGACTCTACGAGTAGTACATCTAAACACTGTGTGGTTCCCCCTTGTGTTTAGTAGCATAGAATTTTTTCAATGAATTCCTGGGAGTGTGGGAAAGTAATTCTGTAATGAATAATTGAATATATGATAATAACCCTTGGGGTTGGAGTTTCCAGAACATAATGATGAGGTTGTAATTTTAAAGGGACATTGTACTTTGGGTGTGATGCTAATGAACATTAATGTGGAATTGGTACTGGATAATTAATGTTTAATGAATTAGCTAATGTAAAATGTAGATGATAAAAAGGGAATGAAATAATGTATTAATGCTCTTTAAATGGTTCTGAGCTTATAGGATATGTAGACCTAGAAGTATCAGCAAGAGATTGAGAGACATTTTCTACCGTTGAGTCTACGACTAGGTTATTCCCATAGTGTGGTTGTGAGATATAGTATATCCTATATTTTTTGGGTTTCGATATGCTACTCCACCATGTCAAAAAGGGAAACTGACACCCCGGGGATTATGAGCCCTCATGGGGTGTTTTCCCCAACATTCCAGTGGTAGGATGAATGGATGACTACCTACTTTTCCCCCGCTCTATACACTTGTTAGTTACTTGTGCTAGTAGGCACATCAGTTAGTTTTCCCCATATATGTGTGTATAGGTATGTAATGGTTTTGGGTTATTCCCACACATATATTTTTGATATAGTATCATATGGACTTCAATATGTGTAACATGTGTAGGTTGTGATGGAATGAGGGTCCTTACTCAGTGTATGGTCTGTAATGGTTGGAGGTATAATACCTAATGAATAATACACATTATGCGAGTTGTGATGGCTCCCGGAAAATACCTGGTTACTTTCTTGCGTGGACTTGGTGGTTTTGTTTCATGAGTTTCATGTTGTGGTGCATCACCTAGGTGTCTGCGGGCAATCCATTTTTGAGAGAGATGCTCTGGATGTGCGATGTTGGGGCAAAGAGGGAAGCCAGTGGGGAAGTAGCATTGGGTTACCTTTGATATTATTTTCTATATGATATATTCTTGTATGTGTTACTTAGTGAGAGTAGTCATGTTCAGGTTGGGATCTTAGTATACCTGTTTAGGTGACGAGTAAGTTTCACTTGTTGTTCACTGTACTTTAGTATGATTTCTTTACTTTTTCATGAGAGGATTCTGAGAGGATACTACTGAGTATACTTTTATACTCACCCTATGTATATATAAACTGTTTTTCAGGTCACTTGGAGATGGTTGGAGATCATGCTGGTTTCTACTACCTTGGGGTTGCAGGTGCTGTTAGGGCTTATGGTTACTGCTGTTTTTACATTCTTTTGCGTATGTTTAGTTTTCCCATTATAGTAGTTGTACTTCTTCATGACATTACATATGTCCACATGGGTTTTATTTTATATTTCATTTCTGTGTTGGATTTGGTTGGTGTCTATCTTATCTCTCTATTTCGCATGTGTTCTATTAGAGGGTAATGGCTCCCATTTGTGTATTTACTATCCCCTTGGTGCTAGTCGCCAACCCGAGGACTACTGGAGGCGGGACCTAAGGAGGTCATTATCTCCCTTCTCACATTGCCGGCCCAGGAGGGGTACACATTTGGAGTGGGGTTCATGACAGAGTGGTATCAGAGGTCTAGTTGACGGATATGAAGGAGTTTGGAGTTAGGCACATGTGAGGTTTCATGGGATGGTAGGGAAACGATGTAATTCATATTGGGAAAGTTATTTAAACACTGGAGACCGACTGAGACATTGGTGTTTAGGGCCCCGTATGATCTGAGGTACAAACCTTTATGTTTACAATGGATATTAAACGAGATGATACTTTTTGCAGGGTAGAGCCTTAGGAAAGTATCATGAATCATTATAATTTTTGTTTGTGTTTGAATGGGCATACCTTGGGATATGTTAATCAAAAATAAATAAAGGAAAACAATTAATTAATTAATGTTGTGTCTTCCATATTCTAGGTTTAGGATCCCAAACTATTTTTTATTTTATATGAATGGCTCCATGTCAACATCCTCATCAAGATTGTATAGAATATGTTAAGTAGGATATTACAGTATCTTTCCATAGGGTAGATGTTGACGATGGAAAAAATGGAGGAAGACACTCCAAGAGTATTAGCGCCAGATTCTGCAGAAGTATGAGGGCTCCGTTTTAGATGTAGTAACGGAAGACCGTATGGAGGAGGTTGAGATCGTCTTCCGTTCGATCCATGCTCGGAAGGAGCACTAGGTGTCCATGGTTTTGATGATTCTATGTGGAGCAGGGAGGGAGTGGTGGTTCTTGTTCCTCTCGGATAATGAGGAGTCAACTATCTCATGGGAGGAGTTCCAAGAAAAGTTTAGAGTCGATTTTCTTTGATCGACTGCGAAGGCGTCTAGTCACTAGGAGCTTCTTACCATTCGACAGGGGAGATCTAGTGTGCGATAGTTTGGAATCCATTTCAGGAACCTTTTACGGTATGCTTTGACCTGTTGCCCAATGAGGAGGCCAGGGCGAGGCATTTTGAGGTGGATTTTCATCTAGATATCCAGTGGAAGGTCACCCTATTAATGTTGAAGACATATCTTGAGGTGCTGGCGAGGGCATAGGTTATTGAGAGGACTTTGGCTAGGACTAGATCATCATGAGTGGGGAATCATTGTGATTATTCACGAAGCACAGATGTGGTCTGGGGTTCCAGGTTTTTAGGGAAGAAGAGTTTCTATTCAGCTGGGGGTAGTTCACAGCCCTTCACATATTGTTTCTATAGAGGAAGAAACTCTCAGGCCAATACCAAGGTATCAGGTGCTTGTTTTTATTTTGGTGGTCGAGGTCAACTACAGCAAGAGTGCTCATCCTTTCAAAGAATTCATTATGCACCAGGTGCTTTGCTCTAGGTTCCACTGTAGAAGCAGTTCCAGCCAAGGCAGCAGCAGCCAGTTGCACCAACTATAGATCTGCATAGGGTAGATGTGGCAGGCATAGGACAACCCCATGACACTATTCATCCTCAGGGAGATGAGCGCGGCCGTGGTGGTGGTCGTCATCAGGGTCAAAGAGGCTGTGGAGGAAGTCGTGGTCAGCTTAATGCTCTATCATTTCCGGCACCAGTCAAGCTAGACATCGTTCGTGGTACCATTTTCTTGTTTTCTACCATGGTGTATTCCATGTTTGATTCAAGAGATACACACTCCTCCATATCACCTACCATGGTCCATGCTTTGGGACTTGAGGTAGAGAGGCTTCTAGTTCCCTTTGTGTTGACGAAGCCAATTGGAGGTCGATCTGACTTGTTTGAAAAATGTAGAAACTACGAGCTAGTGTTGGGGAAGCACCACTCTTGAGGAGATTTCCTATGTTTATGAACACAACCATATGATGTCATCCTTGGTATGGATTAGTTGTATTCAGTGCAGGATATTCTAGATTGATTTAGGAAGTTAGTCATTTTCTTTGATTCGGTAGGATAGTTGGTGGTGTTTGTTGGTGGGAAAGCTCCCGTGATAGATCATAGGCACGTTCCATCCTTATCATCAATGATTGTTGAGATGATGTTGAGTTCATGAGATGTTCTACTGTTGGCATTTCCTAGGGTCGTAGAAGCGTACCCATATGTTTTTCCGAAAGAGGTTGTGGCATTACCCCCTCAACGAGAGATGGAGTTTGGGATCGAGCTACAACTAGGAGAAACTCATAACTCTATGTCTCCATCTAGGTTGGAACCTTCTGAGTTACGAGAGATTCATATACATATTGATGGCCTATTATAATGTGGTTTTTTTTGTCCAAGTCTGTCACTGTGGGGTGCACTAGTTTTTTCGTGAAGAAGGATTAAGGTAGTTTGTGGTTGTGTGTCGATTATCGTCATGTAAAAAATTGATGATAAAGAATCACTATCCTCTTCTACAAATTGATGATTTATCTGATCAACTGAAGGGTGAAAGTTTGTTCCCAATGATCAACATGAATTCATGATATCATCATATGTCTATGATGGATGAGGATATTCTGATGAATGTTTTATGTTGTCTTTATAGGCATTCTAAGTTCGTAGTAATTTTGTTCTGCGTGACGAATGCTCCAGTTGTGTTCATGATATTGATGAATGTTGTGTTTCATTAGTTCTTGGGAAAGTTCATGGTTGTTTTCATCGATGAAATCCTTTTGTACGCCACGTCTGAAGAGGAGCATGTAGAGCATTTACACGCTGTTTTGGGAGTTCTTCGTATACATAAGCTATTTGGGAAGTTGCTGAAGCATGAGGGTTGGGTTTGAGAAGTATATTTCTTGGGAAATGTTGTGTCTCAGTAGGGAGTAGCTATGTATTGATTGAAAATAGAAGCAGTTGTGTCTTGGGAAGCCCCCAATACAGTTTCATAGGTGCGAAGTTTCCTTTGTCTCGTAGGCAACTACAGGAGGTTCGTAGCCAATTTCTAACATGTTGTGACAAATATGAAATCTTTGACCCCGAAGGATCAGGCATTCATATGAACTGATCAGTTTCAGGCAGCTTTCAAGTATCTAAATGAGAAGTTTGTGAGTGCTCCAGTTCTTTGTCTTTCAACTGAGGGAGTTCAGTTTGATGTTTTTTTGCAATGCATTGCATCTGGGTTTGGGCTGTGTTTTGATTTATAAAAGATCAGTTTTTTCTTATGTGTCTCGGTAGATACATCCCCATGAACGTAACTATGCCCCTCAAGATCATGATTTGGCAGCCATGGTGTTTTCTCGGATGTTGTGGAGACATTACATCAATGGTGAGTGTTTTTTGGTTTTCACCGATCATAAGAGTTTGAGGTATGTTTTCTCCCAATGTGAATTCAACTTATGACTGCGTCAGTGGATGGAGTTCTTAAAGGAATATGACATCGAGATATCATATACACCTGGAAAGGGGAATGTTGTAACTGATGCGCTGAGTTGAAAGTCACGTAGTGATGCTGTGCGTGAATCCGGTGATTCCTGGAGAGTAATGGAAGAACTTTCAGAATTACATTTTGATATGGGAGAAGTTAAGGGTAGAGGTTGTCTTTATCAGATGATGGTGCAATCATCTCTGGTGCAGACGGTGGAAGAGTCCCAGTTGTGGGATCTAGAGGTGGAGGTCTGGAGAGACCAAGTTGTTTGTGGAAAGGCCCCTGATGGGTGTTCTGAGGATGAGTAACACCGAGTGTTGTGTCACGGAAGGATTTTTTCCATTTAATGTGTGCGAGACGGTTCTCATAGAGTTTCATAGTTCACCCTTAGCAGTGCATCCTGGTGTGGTAAAGATATACCGAGCCTTGAGAATCCAATTTTGGTGGCCTGTGTTGAAGAGTTCAGTTGTAGAGTTTGTGTCTTGATGATTGGTGTTCCAGAAGGTAAAGTTCGAACACAATGTTCTAAGTGGTCTGCTCTAACCAATATAGATTCCCCAGGGGAAGGGGGAGGACATCTCAATGGACTTTTTTACTGGTTTACCTCGAGCTCTGGGTGGAAATGATGCTATTTGTGTTGTAGTGTATATCTTTACAAAATCGTCCCACTTTATAGCAATCAAGTAGTTGATCTCAGTGCATGTTTTGTCAATGCAGTATCTAGAGGAGGTGGTGAGACTTCATGGAGTCCTAAGGATGATCATTTCTGATTGAGATCCCTATTTTACCTCTAGGGTGTCGATTAGTCTCCAACATGCTTTTGGTTCTCAACTATTCTGTAGCACTGATTTTCATCCTCAAACGAATGGTTAGACCGAGCATACCATCCAATCTATTGAAGACATGTTACGCTCTTGTGTGCTAGATTTTGGAGGTTCTTGGGTGAGGAACATACCCTTGGTGTAGTTCACTTACAGTAATAGTTTTCACTCCACCATCAGTATAGTTCAATTTTAAGCCTTTTATGTCCGACCTTGCCATTCTATGTTGTGCTAGACTAGGGTCGGAGAGTCTACAATTCTTGGACCAGAAATAGTGAAGAATACTACAGAGATGTTTCAGGTGATTTGGGAGAGGATGAAGATAGCGGAAGATCTTCATAAGTCATATGCTTAGCAAAGGAGGATACCCTTGGAGTTTAATGTTGGGAATTATGTGTTTCTGAAGGTGACTCCCCGTCATGGGAAGTGATGGTTTTGACTTGGGAGTAAGCTTTCTCCCTGCTTTGTTGGGCCTTTCGAGGTGCTAGCTCTTATTGTAGCTATGGACTATCAAGTAGCACTTCCCCTACAGATGAGTCAGATATATGATGTTTTCCAAGCATCAAAGCTCTGTCGTTATTTTCATGATGACTCTCACGTCATCGATTGGGGAGATATCATTGTTGTTGATGATGCTATCTTTGAGGAGCGACCAGTGGAGATCCAAGACTGCAAGGAGAAGGTGTTTCATGGGCTTAATATCCCCTTCGATCGTGTCTTGTGGCGACACGGTGGCATGGAGGAGATTACTAGGGAATATGAGTCATAGATATGTTCTTAGTACCCACAGTTGTTTGATGTTTAACTCTTTTCATGTATCAATGTAGCCTTTTTGGTTATAATACTTTAATGTTTATGAGAGGGATTCTATTTGTTTCTTTTGTGGATTTCTCTATTTTGTGAGGTATCACGATGGGTGGTTGTTCGGACCCCATTTCGTCTTCACTATAGGTGGGTTTTGAATTCTCAGGGACGATAATGTTTTGAGAGGTGTCTGAAGTAATGGCATGGACCTCTCATCCCATTACTTTGTGAAAATATGGTGTTTGAGGTGTGTTGGGAGGTCATAGTGACTTATCCCCAACACATTTCCATTCAACATAGTCAAGACATTCAACCAACAGCTCTCCCGCTTCATCAAAAAGTCACCATTGCATCCAACTTTCAACAACACATTACCACCATCATGGGAGAGTACCACCATACTCCATGAGAAATCACACAATCACCAGTGAATAAGCTCAGAAGACATTCCAAGGGACACGTGATAACGCCATCATCACCAAGACTGGATAGTCCAACTTTATACCAAAGGAAAGCCACCGATGGGAGGATCCGAGTCGTCAAGAACCAGAAACGACACCAAGGGCATAGATCTATTCCAATTAGACCATGGATGAACCCTAACCGGGTTCTGAAGCAGGCCATTCGCGATGTTGATAAAATCAGCCTGAAAATAGAGGGACCGGCGACATAAATCAGCAAAAATCCACCAGATTCAAAACCAATCGACGAAAACCCAAATCACCAAAAATATCCAAAACAACCAAAACGAAGAACTGGCAAAAGCTCATCGAATCCGAAGCCCAAATCCTCCCCCTCCGGGGACACGGAATCGACGTCGAGCAACACAAGGAGCCTGCCGAAAGCGAGGCAAGGTCACAAAAGACTCACCGATCCACCTTTGGCCCTCGTTTGGAAGCGACACGTCGAACCGAGCGACGACACTGAGAACGGGATCCGGGGAACCACCAGATGCCGATGCACACCCCCGATGCCAAGCCACACCAACGACGAGCCGAGGCCAGATGGAGCGGCGAGTCGATCCAATCCGGAGGGGGAATAAGACGGAGAAACGATGGGAAACCCTAGCTTCCGCGAAGGTGAAGGAAGACGCCGCTCAGAGGCTCCCCTTCCCCCTAACACATTTCCAATTTTCCCTTTTTGTGAACAGTAGCATTGGTGACCCTCGGGGAATAGTTCCAACGGTAGACAGTTGAGAACATTTCATCAGTAACCATAAATGAACAATGTTTCCAGAATGGTGAGGTTCCAACAACGAGCTTTCAATAGTGAGGATTCAACGGTGAGTTTCATGAACAGTGTTTCCAAAATGGTGAGGTTAATGAACAGTGTTTTCAGAACGGTGAGGTTCCCATGGTGAGGATTCAATGGTGGGGTTCATTAATAGTGTTTCCAGAACAGTGAGGATCCAAAAGTGATGATTCAATGGTGTGTTTCAAGAATAGTGTTTCGAGAATAGTGAGGTTCCAATGGTGAGGTTTCAATGGTGAGGTTTAAGAACAGTGTTTCCAAAACGGTGAGGTTCCAATGGTGAGGTTTCAACAGTGGGATTCATAAACATTTTTTCCTGAACATTGAGGTTCCAACCATGAGGTTTCGATAGTAAAGTTCATGAACAGTGCTTCCATAATGGCGAGGTTTCAACAATGAGGTTCATGAGCAATGTTTTTCCTTTTCCAAATTACGAGTTTGTGAATAGTATTTCCAGCATCCTACAGTTTCGCCCCGTTGATGTTTCCTTAGATGTAAAATGAATTTAAATCCTCGTTTTATGGACTATATGGCTGATTCAAAGGATATAAATCCTATATTAATTATTCCTTTGGTTCGAGATGGTTTTACTAAGTCAAACCGTGTGGTTTAATGTGATACGCTTTTAATGGGAAATTAAGTGTATCTCAAAATGTTGCTCCGTTATATATTCTAAAGGGATGGAATATCTTCCTCCCTAATTCTTTATCCTTGTTCTCGGGTGTGAGATGCTCAAACATCCCATTCCTTCTCAATAGAGTTGCACAATCAAACTTTCCTCCTCAGATTGGTTCCGCTATGTTTTGATGCAACAATGTAGTATCGATCAATATTCGATATAAGTTTGTTTTATCTTCATTTTTTCGGGTTCATATTATCCTATTTCTTCTTTCTATATTATATCTTGTGATCTCCATGCTTCTAATGGAGTTTTCTTGGGTTTTGGTTGGTACGACCATACCATCGCATCCTCGGGTGGATGCAGTTGATGCGAGAGGAGGCGATCATGATCCATTGTGTGGACCATTGTCGTATAAAGAATTTGAAAAACCATTTGAGGTAGGGGATTCATTGCTTCTCTCCTCATTTACATGAAACTGTATTATTATCATGTTTTATCCCACTGGATCACAATTGAATTGTCCAAATAAATATTTCAACCAGAAAATCAAATTGATATCGGTCGTATGTTATTGCCTCTTGTTTTTCTAGATAGTGTGATATCAATTCTTGTTGTGTTTAGCATTTTTTTCATGATAAAAATTGGTGAAGAACGTAATGAAATTATTAATTTATAATAGTTTAGCTAAAGATAAATAAGCATTTAAATGAATCTTGTTCTTCTTGTTGTAATTTGATGTTAATCAAAATGGTGCAGTAAGCATGTTTAATTATTTGAGACAGCTTACTAAATAGTATTCCAGAATTTTGAACCTATGTATAATAATCGGTTAATATATAATGGATTAAAGAACTGGTTGATCGATAAAAGAAAACCCCTTTTTGGGTTCTGAGTTACACTATTGTTCGTTAACGGGTCAATAACTCAACTTTTAAAATGTTTGTTTTCCTACTTCTTGTGTAGTAATGTTGGCCTGGATGGTTGTGGTGATATGTGGGGGCATGGAGGCCTTTTGTTTGTGGCAACAGATGATCCCTAGAGTGGTGATATGGATCTATTTATGCATGTGGGTGTTATGGAGGACACCATGGATCATGGAACATGATGGATGTGATTGTTGGATTCTTGCTATTTCTTATTGGTTGATTATCTGCTTTACTTTTCCCCACTGCTTAAGGACGCTGGTCTTGCTTACCCTTCTTCCTAAAGTGGCGAAGATGTGTGAGGTATGCCATGTGTTTTCCATGTTTAGCTTCTCACTAGAGGATGGGTCTACACTCTTACTATAAGAGGAAAAGACTTGATGGGTAGTATATCAACACATCGTGTGGAGCCCCCTTGTGTTTAGTAACATAGAATGGTTTTCTAGAATGCCTGGGAGTATGGGAATTTAATTCTGTAATGAATAATTGAATAAATGATGTTAAAACATGGGGTTGGAGTATCCAGAACATAATGATGGGGTTGTAATTTTAAAGGGACATTGTACTTTGGGTTTGATTCTAATGAATGTTAACATGTAACTGTTACTTTATTATTAATGGCTAATGAATTAGTTAACATAAAATGCAGCTGATAAAAAGGGAATGAAATAATTTATTTTTAAATACCTAGAAACTCTATAGAATTTTTTTTCATAAATACATGGTAATTTTACGAGTCTGCGAAATTTGACGGCGCCTGATTCCGAGGCCCATTATGCCCGGAATAAATTTCTGAAGTTTTGTTAAGTTTAAATTAACACGCGTAAGCAGTTTTCCTAAAAAAGTTGAATTACTCTTAAACGGTTACTTGGATCAGAAATCTGAGGGCACCGTTGCGCTCAGGAAGACGAGTTTACTGTAGGCGTGACTTATGTTTTGTCGGTGCAGGTCTCCTGTGAGAAAACCCAAAATTGGCATAATCGTAAATAAAATAATTAAATAAATTATTTTATTTTTCAAATACTTATAACTCACCAACGGTAACTCGGATTAAAAATCTGAGACCACCGCTGAACTCGTGAGGGTATGATTTCATTATGAATATACTAACTTTGGTCAGCGAGGTCCACCATAGAAATTTAGTTTTTGGCCGCAAATAAAATAATTAAGTGACATTTATTTTATTTTAAAATTCATAACTTTTAAATGGTAACTCGGATCGGATATCTGAGGGTACCATTGGGTTCATTTTTTCTTGTTTCAATTAGGAAGACCTTAACATCTACTACAGTGGGTCAAGGGTGACTGATAATAATTTTTCAAAATTTTTCAAGTAGGTTTAGTAAACGTGACATCATAATTTTATAACTTTTGAACCGGTGCTTGGAACTAAATTCTGAGGGCACCATTGAACTCACAGTGTCGATAATTTCATAGTGAGACATTCACCGCAGTTGCGTTCTAAAGATTTTGGAAGTTAGTGTTCGGGGTTTTTATAATTTAGTTTGATAAAAATAAAGTGTAAACTTTTTTTTATTTGTGGCGGTTTAATCCTCCAAGGAGAGGTTGGAGGTGGGGCCCACCCATACATAACCTCCATTGGGAGGATATTTTTAGGTGGGGCCCACATGATCTTTACCCCCCTTAAAACCCCAATTCAAGTATGAATAGTGGGGCCCACACGAGATCCTTAATACCTCTAACCCCTTCTTTTATGTGGATAAAACACTCCACCTCCCAATTAATTAATTGGAAACCTCTCTCCATTAATAAATTAGAACACATCACCTCCCCTTATTTGAAATTTGAACCATCCTATCTATTAATTATATGGGTTGTCTCTTTTAATTAATCACAAATTTTCAAATTGTGGTGCAAAGAAATAATAGACGTCAATTCCATCTATTATTATGTTGACATGGTTTTTTTTGTTGGGGGAACTAAGGAGAGGGGGAGTTATTGGAGAGATTCATCTTCCAACGAAGAATCACCGAAGAACGAAAAAACATCGACTTCTTCCTTCTTCAACTGGGTCAAGGAAGGGAACGTCTCTTCCGCCACCGAAGAATGATGAAACAATATTTCTCCTTCTTCATCCGCATAAAAGGAAAAGACGCCAACCGTGAAGAACATCACCAACGACGAGTACCTCTCTTCCTATTCCCACGTTAACGGAACGACGCCGCCTTCCCGTGACTCCGTCAAATGACACCGACAAGCAATGTAGGGGGTTTTACCTTAAGAAGTATTCCTTTTCTTTTCTCATCTTCTTTTGAAAGGAATCATTGCGAAGTTTTGTGATTAAATAGTTGTTCATCGTACCTTTGATGAACCAACTGCTGTCACCATAAACGCAGATGGATTGGGCCAACCTCACAGGACCTGATCCCCTCCATCGAATTTTCATTGTGATGTTCTACAAAGCGGCAACACGGCATGGAAAATAGGCGACGACGATGTAGATGGAAAACAAGGGCTGCGCTACCCGCGGTCTCCGCAAACCGCACCACCGACCAAGCGGTGCCTGACCCGCACCCCGACGCACTTCCCACCTACCCGCGCCTCGTCGACGCACTACCTTCCCCCTGGCGGGCTACCCAACCGGCCCAACGCCCCCGCGCCGCTGCCCGACGACCCCCCCACGCCGCTGCCCAACGACCTGCGCCACTGCCCACTGCACCGCGCCGCTGCCCCTCGCCACTGCCCAGCACCCTGCGCCACTGCATGGCTACCCAGCACCCCGTGCCGCTTCCCGGTGCCCGCTCGCCCTGCCTGGCACCCTGCACCGCTGCCCGGTGCCCCGACGCCCTGCCCGGTGCACCCGTGGCCTGTCGGTGACCAGCCGACCTGCCCGCCCCCCACGTGCCCTGCTGCTGGCCACACGACCACCGACCTTCCGCACTGACCCACGGTGTCCCCCCATGGTGTCGCTGGCCGAACCGGCCTGATCTCCCGGGTTGACTCACCGCGCCGCTGTCAAGCGCCCCATGTTGCAGTCCGGCACCCACCCGCGCTTCTCGGGGCCCCGCGTGGCTTCCCTAAACCCTCGCGTCACTGCCCCATGCCCCGCGCCGCTGCCTGGCGCCCCGCGCCACTACCCGGCGCCCCGCGCCACTGCCCGGCGCCCTGCCCGGGGCACCCGCGGCCTGTCGGGGACCAGAGGACCTGCCCGCGCCCCACGCGGCCTGCCACTGGCCTCATGGCCACCGACCTTCCGCACTGACACGTGGTGTCCCCCCGTGGTGTCGCTGGCCGATCCGACCCGATCTCCCAGGCCGAGTCACTGAGCTGCCTATGTGGCGACTATCGGGCCGAACCGCCCTCGCGGTCCGCTGGCAGACCAGGTCAAAAAATATCGGGCTAACTCACCCAATGGGCTGGGTCAGACCCAGCGAGTCTGACCGGGGAGTCCCAGACTGGGTCATCCCAGACTGGGTTGGGCCGAGTCGGTCCGATTGGGTCAGACCGGAACCGGGTCCGTTACTAACCCTTTGTTGCTTTGGCTATAGCATTGGCACCAGACGTCCGTTTGACGAACCTTAAACGATGCCAGTATTCTTGGAGCTTAGTCATCCCTTTGAGTATACCCCACGGGAGTTTGGGGTATAGTTGAGTCACAGTCAAGTTGGTTCGTACATGAATCCAACCAGGCCCCCAGGACTAAAATGCTAAAAACTCACAGACCGGGCGTTCTATTGACACACCATCTGTTGCGTTGAGACTACTATGATGTGGTGGTCCTTTGAGAAACTTCCACATGAGATTTCGTGACACTTGGTGTATCAACTAGTATCTCGTGGAGCAGATCCTCTCAGAGATGAGCAGACGGAGTGCAGAGACCTAGTAGTTTTAGACATGACGTCTGCATGACCAATTTGACTCAGAGTGATTCGACTAGGCTATTGGACGGAGTGCCTGGTTTGGAAGCAGACCCACGGCGGACAGAGCGCATGGCTTGGAAGCAGACCCGTGATACTCGAAAAGAGGAGTACCTCTGATGAATATTAGGGGGAGCGCACAGTTTGGCGGCAGACCCACATCGGACGGAGCGCCCGGTTTGGTAGCAGACCCACGGTACTCGACATGAGGAGTACCTCAGCAGTCTATGGTTAGAGAGTAGAACCTCAAAGTCATGACATGGCCACTATACTCGATAGAGGAGGAGTTCTCCAGCAGCCGTGGTTTCGATAATGAATATCCTGGTTTGAGCTGAGTCAATGAACTTTGTGTTTTACTAATGATTGAGATGGGTTACTTGATAACTTAGGTATATGTATGGGCATAAACCTATGTAATGGTTATCTGTTGTAATCATACATAGTGGTTTATCCTTGTTGAAGTTTTTTATACATAGAGGGTCTCGGGGTCCCTACTGAGTATAGTTATACTCACCCCTGCACGGGCTCCGCCCGCACCTCGTTGTGTTGGATGCAGATGATGGACAGCGCTGACGGAGGCCGAGAGATCCAGGACAGGATGGTACTCGGAGGTGGACCTTACAACGTTTCGGTACACGGTGGAGTCTGATGGACGTGTAGTGCTAAGGAGGCCATTTTTACCTATGATTCAGGTAGGAACCCCTGGAGGAATATCCATGAGCTTCTTCCAACATTCATCTGTTTGTCCCTTTTTTAGTTGAACATGTTTTGAGTTGTATTTGTACTTTTCTGTTGGTCTTGTATTCTTTCCCCCTATACATTCAGTACTCTTGTTATACAGTTTTTGCTTAGTGTTTAATTCCGCTTGTACTCTGGTTGTGTGTGTTTACGATTTATAAAGGCAATGCCAACCCATTTTTATGTAATTATGCTTTGATGCTATTCACCAGCCCCTGGCCTATGGAAGGTGGGTTTGGGGTAGTCACGATACGTGCCCCAGGGGACGGGTCATGAAAAATGGGTATCAGAGGAGTCGGTTCTACCATAGAACATAGAACTATGATATTTTCTTTTATGTGAAGCAATAGTGTTATGGGTACCGAGGGTGGTTTTCAGTTTAGGTAGTTTAGTGTTGGTGTAGCGGCCGACGTATCCATACACCAGGACCCCGACTACTGACTTCCGACTCAGTTCATGAAAACACTGATTGCTTATGGGTTTTAAAAAGTTTTCTTTAAGTCAGCTCAAACCAGGTCATCTCACCAGGTATATTCTTTTGACTATGTCACATCTGTTCCGGATTCCTCGACACAGACAACCAGTTGGAGTTCCAAGAGAGTACCCGATGACGGCCCACCAAGCGACGAGGCTCCGGTGCAGGGCCCTATTACTATGTTGTAACCTTCAGGTGGTGTACCATCAGAACCACCACTTGTTAGGCATCAGATACCACTAGCTTCACTGGAGGACGGTGCTTTCCAACTGAGCGTGTTGCACGAGTCCCAAAAGAAGAGTCATCTGAGGTTTTCAGGTGAGACAGATTTCCAGGTAGTAGAGGATTAGATGGAGGCGATTTCTAGAGTTTTCCGCCTAGTTGAGACACTAGTAGAGTATATTGTGATCTTATCTAATAGAGTTTTTCAGTGAGTGACCATGAGGATAGTCCGCTTAGTTATGAGGCTTTGGTACGTGGACCGATGCCTGGGATAGTACCTTCGGGTAGTGTGCCATCTATATCACTACCTGTTGATCTGTAGTTACGAACGAAAGAACCGGTATAGGACACTTGTAGGCTTTGTGCCTTACATGTATTTCATCTTCAGATACACCTCAGGTTCAGAGGCGAGTCTGACTCATAGGAGGCTTAGGACAGGCTTGAGGTGGTGGCTGAGAGTTCTCTAGAGCTTCTACAGCTTTGGAAGGATGACATGTCAGTAGCTGAGTATTCTTCACGACGTAATGACCATTCCTGTTACTCGATGAATATGACATGATTTTTGCTTCAGAGCTCGGACCTCTGAGCAAGGTGTGTTTGAGTACGTCCAAGCCAGCACTATTCCTCTTTGCATTCCAACTTATGTTAGGATGCTAGAAAGAACCTTCGTGGTTGAATGTTCTTTGGATGAGAGGATACATCTAGTGAATGTTATTAGTGGGAACGTAGGAAACAAGTTCCAGTCTCAGAGACTTTGGCGTGAATGAAATTTTGAGAATAATATGTGACAGGGACAGATGAATACACAGGGAAACAGACGTGGAAGCAGAACTAGGAGAGCATCATGGTGTGGTTTACATTTCAACATGTTACAACCACCCGCCTTTGTAGTCCCCTCCATGCTCAGGGAGCTTGAGGAAAGGGGAAGAGAGTAGCTGCAAGCTATCAAGGAGTGTGACCTAAAGGCTTTAGGGATGATTTGAGGTATGGTCTGTGTCTACTACTAGCTGCCGTATCAATAGACATAGGTACCAATCATTATTTTATTCCATAAATCTTGTCCCATACATAGAGTTTCCTATTAAACCATTGAATTTACCCTCACGTCTGGAGATAACTTTGGGAGGAGACTCTATAATCAAACTTACGACGATGGTGTGATCTGACCCTTGAGGTGAGAGTTTTGGTTGGAACCTCTGGGTGACAGCGTAGAGGCCGTATGACATTAGTTTGGGAATGTACTGGGAAACCATAGTTCATACAAAGATTGACTGTATTAGGCAAAAAGATTGTGATTTAACTCCAATGTTAGGATGAGGTTTTCTTTAGTCGATGAAAAAGGAAACCCAGGCAGCACATGTTAAGATCATGCATAGGAGGGTGCAGCTGATCACCCTTGAGTCGTCCATCCTTACCCTCGTGGAAGTAGGAGTTTTGATTTTTCACTTCTAAACAGGAGTGACAGAACATGGGGATGACTTTTCAAAAGATGATTCCAAGATTTTCCCCCAAAAGGGGGAGGGATGTCTTCCATGGCTGGTTACTATCAGATGTTCGTTCCAAACTTCTCCGGAGTTTGTCTCACAATGCCTCACTTGTCAGCAAGTGAAGGAAGAGCACCATGAACCAGCAGGCATGGTACAAACCTTAGAGGTCCCAACATGGAAGTGGGATGAGATATCCATGGACATCGTGACAGGGCTTCCATGTACGTCCGGGGGACATGACTCTATTTGTGTGATCGTCGACCGACTCACAAAGTCAGCCCACTTCCTACTGACCAGAGATGGTACGAGCTACCACAGAGAAGGTTCAGGTCATGCAGGATCTGATGAAGACTCTACATAATAGACATAAGTCATATTCAGAAAGGATACGGAGACCTCTGGAGTTCAAGGATGGAAACCAAGTCGTTCTACGAGTCTCACCACGATGAGATCTACAGAGATTTGGCCGAGGAGGAATGTTATATCTGAGATTCATCAGACCTTTCCAGGTCCTCAGCAGAGTAGGAGAGGTGTCTTCCTGCTTATCTCTTCCATCTCAGTTGCACCGGGTGCATGATGTCTTCCACGTATCTCATCTGGGGAGATACGTGCATGACCCTTCACACATCAACGACCACAAGGAGCTGGACATCGATGATGGGGAGACTTTCACAGAGGATCCAGTGGAGATTGACGATCGATAGGAGTGGGTCTTACGTGGATGGTCGATACCTCTGGTACGCGTTCGTTGGTAGCATGGTAACCTCCAAGAGAGTACATAGGCGCGGGAGGCTCAGATGTGTGCTCAGTACCTCCATTTGTTTCCTTAGTTTGAGTTGTAGATTACAGGGACGTAAATTCCTAAGGTGGGGAGAATGTAAAGACTCAGAAATTCCGTAGAATTTTTTTTCTTAAATACATGGGAATTTTACGAGTCTACAAAATTTGACGACGCCTGATTCCAAGGCCTATTGTGCCCGGAATAAATTTATGATGTTTTGTTAAGCTTAAATTAACGCGCGTAAGCAGTTTTCATGAAAAAGTTAGATAACTTTTAAACGGTTACTCGGATCAGAAATATGAGGGCATCGTTGTGCTCAGGATGGAGAGTTTACCCTAGGAGGGACTTATGTTTAGTCGGTGTGGGTCTCCTGTGAGAAACCCCAAAATTGACATAATCGTAAATAAAATAATTAAATAAATTATTTTATTTTTCATGTGCTTATAACTCACCAACAGTAACTCAGATTAAAAATCTGAGACCACCACTGAACTCGTGAGGGTATGATTTCATTATGAATATACTAACTTTGGTCAACGAGGGTCACCATGGAAAATTAGTTTTTGGCCACAAATAAAATAATCAAGTGACAATTATTTTATTGTAAAATTTGTAACTTTTAAACAGTAACTCGAATCGGATATCCGAGGGTACTGTTGGGTTTTTTGGGATGTGTTTCACCTAGGCCGAGCCTAACCTCAACTGTAGTGGGTCGAGGGTGACTGATAATAATTTTATGAACTTTTTTTCGAGTACGTTCAGTAAACGTGCGAGCGGCATTTTATAACTTTTGAACCGGTACTCGGAACTAAATTCTGAGGGCACTGTTGAACTCGTAGGGTCAGTAATTTCTTAGTGATACATTCACCACAGTTGCGTTCTGAAGAGTTTGGAAGTTAGTGTTCGGGGTTTTTATAATTTAGTTGGATAAAAATAAAGTGTAAACTGTTTAATACTCCAAGGAGAGGTTGGGGGTGGGGACCACCCACACATAACCTCCCTTGGGAGGATATTTTTAGGTGGGGACCACATGATCTTTACCCCCCTTAAAACCCCAATTAAAGTATGAATAGTGGGGCCCACACGTGCTCCTTAATACCTCTATCCACCTCTTTTATGTGGATAAAACTCTCCACCACCCATTTAATTAATTGGAAACCTCACTCCATTAATTAATAAGAACACCTCACCTCCCCTTATTTGAAATTTGAACCATCCTTCCCATTAATTATATGGGTTGTCTCTTTTAATTAATCACAACTTTTCAAATTGTGGTGCCAAGAAATAATAGACGTCACTTCCATCTACTATTTGGTTGACATGATTCTTTTTTTCGGGAGAACTAAGGAGAGGGGGAGTTCTAGGAGAGCTGCATCTTCCAACGAAGAACCACCAAAGAACGAAAAAACATCAACTTCTTCCTTCTTCAACTGGGGAAAGGACGGGAAAGTCTCTTCTGCCACCGAAGAACAACGACACAATCTTTCTCATTCTTCATCCACATCAAAGGAAAAGACGTCGCCCCGCGAAGAACGTCGCCAATGACGAGTACCTATCTTCCTCTTTCCACGTTGACGGAACGATGCCGCCTTCCCGTGACTCCGTCAAATGACACCTACAAGCAAGGTAATGGGTTTTACTTTAAGAAGAATTTCTTTTCTTCTCTCATCTTCTTTTGAAAGGAATCGTTGCGATGTTTTGTGATTAAATAGTTGTTCATCGTACCTTTGATGAACCAACTGCTATCACCATAAACGTGGAGGGTTCGGGCCAACCTCACATGACCCGACCCCCTCCGTCAAATTTTCATGGTCGTTTTCTACGTAGTGGAAACACGACATGGCCAAGAGGCGACAACGACGTAGATGGTAAACAAGGGCCACGCTGCCCGTGGTCTCCGTGAACCGCACCGCCGACCAAGCGGCGCCCGACCCACACCCCGGTGTGCTGCACGGCTGCCAGTGCCTCACCGGCGCACTGCCCGTGCTTCCCAATGCGCTGCCCAGTCGGCCCGGCGGCCCCACGCCGCAGCCCGGCGGCCCTGCGCCCCTCCTCGGCGCCCAGCGCCCCACCCTGGTGCCCCGCGCCCCTGCTGAGTGCCCCGCGGCGCTGTCCGGCGCCCGTGCGCGCGGCCCTGTGCCCGTGCGCGATGCTTAGTGCCCACGAGCCTCTGCCCAACGCCACACACCACTCCCTGGCACCCCTGCGCGCTGCCCGGCGCCCCTTCCGTGGCTTACCCAGCACCTCGAAACCCTGTCTGGCACCCACTTACCCTGTTCGGAACACCGGCGCCCTGCACGGTGCACCCGCAGCCTGTCAGGGACCAGGCGGCCTATCCGTGCCCCGCGCGGCCTGCCTGTTGGCCTCCCGACCAATGGCCTTCCAAGCCGACCCACGGCCTCCCCCCGTGGTGTAGCTGGCTGCACCGACCTGATCTCCCGAACTGATTCACCGAGCCGCCTAGGTGGCGACTATCAGGTCGAACTGCCCTTACAATCCGCTGGGCCAGGCCCAGCGGACTGGGTCAAAACATAGCGGGTTGACCCACCCAATGGGCTGGGTCAGACCCAATGACTCTGACTGGGTCGACCCAGACCGGGTCGGCCCAGACCGGGTTGGGCCGACTCGATCTGACTGGGTCAGACCGAACTCGGGTCTATTACTGACCCTTTGCTGGCTTTGGCAATATCTTTGGAACTGAACTTCCGTTTCAAAAACCATCAACGGTTCCAACATTCTTAGATCATAACCGTACCTTTTAGTATACCCCATGGGATTTTGGGGTATAGTTGAGTCACAGTTAGGTTGGTTCGTACACTAATCTAATCGGGCCCCCGAGACTAAAATGGTAATAACTTACAGACCAAGCGTTCGATTGAGGTTCCATCTGTTACGTTGAGACCCCTTTGATGTGGATTTCCTTTGAGATACTTCAATCTGAGCCTTCATGACAGTTGGAGTATTGACCAGTAGCTCGTCTAGCAGATCCTTTTGGAGACGATCAGACAGAGTGTGGAGACATAGTAGCTGTAGACTTGACGACTGCTTGAACGATTCGACATGGAGTGATTCGACTAGCCCGATGGACGGAGCACCCAGTTTCACGGCAGACCCACAACGAACAGAGTGCCTGGTTTGGCAGTAGACCCACAGTACTCGACAGAAGGAGTATCTTTGACAGCTATTAGGGGGAGCACATGGTTTGGCAGCAGACCCACAACAGACGGAGTGCCCTATTTGGCAGCAGACCCGCAGTACTTGACAAGAAGAGTACCTCAGCAGTCTAAGGTTAGTGAGTAGCGCCTCAGAGTCATGACATGGCCACTATACTCAATAAATGAGGAGTTCTCTAGGATCCGTGGTTTCGATAATGAAAATTCTGGTTTGAGCTGATTCAATGACCTTTGTGTTTTACTCATGATTGAGATGGGTTACTTGATAACATAGGAATATGTAGGGGCATATACCTAAGTAATGGTTATCTGTTGTAATAATAATTTTTGGTTTATCCTTGTTGGATTTTGTGAGACCTTGAGGGTCTCAAGGTCCCTACTGAGTATTGTTATACTCACCCCTACAAGGGAAACTCCCTCACCTAGTTGTGTTGGATGCAGACAACAGACAAAACTGACGGAGGCCGAGAACATCAGGATGGGACGGTACCTGGAGGTGGAACTTACAACATTTCGGTACACAGTGGATTCAAATGGACATTGAGTGGTGAAGAGGCCATTTGTACCAAATCTTCAGGTAGTAACCCCGGAGGACGATCTAGGAGCTGCTTCCACCTTTCAACTGTTTGTCTCTTTTTCAGTTGTACATGTTTTCAGTTGTATTTGTAATTTACTGTTGGGATTGTATTCTTTCCCCCTTTACTTTTAGTACTCTTGTTATAATGTTTTTTCTTAGTGTTTACTTCTGCTTGTACTCTGTTTGTGTGTGTTTACGATTTATAAAGGCAATGCCTTCCCAATTTTAGGGAATAATGCCTTTGGTGCTAGTCACCAGCCCCTGGCCTATGGAAGGCGAGCTTGTGGTAGTCAAGATATAGGCCCTTGGGGATGGTTTATGACAGTATTAAAGCCATCTAAATGGTTGTGAGCTTATAGGATACCTAGTCTTAGGTGTAGTAGCAAGAGATCCAGAGACGTTTGATGCACTTGAGACTAAGACTAGGTTATTCCCATAGTGTGGTTGTGAGATATAGTATATCTTGTACTTTTTTTTGTTTCTATATGATACTATACCCTGTAAATAAGGGAAACTGACACCCCGTGGATTATAAGCCCTCAGGGGGTGTTTTCCCAAACATTTTGGTGGGAGGATGAATGGTTGACTACCCCCTTTTCCCCCACTCTCTTCTCTTGGTATTTACTTGTGGTGGTGGGAAAAATGGTTAGTTTTCCCCATATATGTGTGTAGAGGGCTGTAATGAATTTTTTTTATTCACACACATATATTCTGGATATAGTATCATATTGATTACAAAAGGTGTAACTTGTATAAGCTGTGATGGATTGAGGATCCTTACTCGGTGTATGGTCTATAATGTCTTAAGGCATAATACCTAATGTATGATACATGTTATGCGAGTTGTGGTGGCTCTCAAAAAATACCTGGTTACATTCTTGTGTGGATGACATGGTTTTTTGCATGAGTTGCTTGTTGTGGTGCATTTCCCAGGTGTCTGCAGGCCAGCCTTTTTGGAGAGAGATGCTCAGGACGTGCGATGTTGGGTTAAAGCGGAAAACCATTGTAGAAGTAGTAGTGGGGAACCCTTGATATTCTTTACTATATGATATATTCTTGTATGCGTTACATGGTGAGATTAGTCATGGTGAGATTTCAATGGTTAAGTTCATGAACAGTGTTTCCAAAACGGCGAGGTTTCAATAGTGATGTTCATGAACAGTGTTACCAAAACGGGGAGGTTCCAACGGTGAGGTTCATGAACAGTGTCTCCAAAACGTTATGGTTCTTACAGTGAGGTTTCAATGGTGGGGTTCATGAATAGTGTTTCCAGAAAAGTGATGTTCCAATGGTGAGGATTCAATGGTGAGGTTCATGAACACTGTTTCCAGAATGGTTAGGTTCCAACAGTGAGGTTCATGAACAGTGTTTCCAGAATGGAGAGGTTCCAACGGTGTGGTTCATGAATAATGTTTCTAGAACTATGAGGTTAAAATGGTGAGGTTTTAATGGTGAGGGTCATGAACAGTGTTTCAAGAATGGCGAGGTTTTAATGGTAATGTTTCAATGGTGAGGTTCATGAACAATGTTTTTCCTTTTCCAAATTTCGAGTTCATTAACAGTGTTTCCGAATTCCTACAGTTTTGCCCCTTTGATGTTTCCTTTGACTTAAAATGCATTTAAAGCCTCGTTTGAAGGAGTATAAGGCCAATTCAATGGCCATAAATCCTATATTTATTATTTCTATGGTTTGAGATGTTTTTACTTGGTCAAACTATGTGGTTTAAAGCTATCCACTTTTAATGTTAAATTAAGTGTATCATAAATAGTCGCTCTACTAAATCTTCCAATGGGATGAGATATCTTCCTCCCTAAATATTTATCCTTGTTCTTGGGTGTGAGACGCTTGAACATACCATTCCTTCTCATAAGATTTTCACAATCAATCATTCCTCATTGGATTGGGTTTTCACTATTTTCTTGAAACTAAGTAGTATCGATCAATGTTCGATATAAGGTATATACTATCATCGTTATTTTGGGTTTCATATTATCTTGTATATACATTCCATATTATAGAATGTGATCTCCATTATTTTAATGGATTTTTCTTGGGATTTCGGTTGGTACGGTCGTACCGTGGCATCCTCGGGTGGATGCAGCTATCGCGAGGGGGGTGATCATGATATGTTGTGTGGAATATTCTCATATAAAGAATGTAATGAACCATTTGAGGTAGGTTATTCATTGCTTCTCTCTTATTCTACGTGAAACTATATTGTTAGCATGATGTATCCCACTGGATCACAATGGAATTGACCAAATAAATATTTTGACCGGATAAAAAATAGATATTAGTTATGTGTTATTGCCACTTGTTTTTATAGATAGAGTGATATCAATGCCTGATTTGTTTATAATTTCGTTCCTGATTGAAATTGGTAAAGAATGTAAAGACGGAATTAATTGGTAACGGTTTGGGTAATGATAAAGAGGCATGTAAATGAATGGGGTTCTTCTTATTGTAATTTTATGTTAATCAAAATTGTGTAGTAAGCATGTTTATTTATTGATGATATCTTATAGATTATGTTTCTCGAATTTGGAACCTAATAATAATAATAAATTAATATAACTGTATTAATGAACTAGTAGATAGATAAAAGATAACTTCTTATAGGGTTCTGAGTTACCCTATTATTTGTTAAAGGTCCAAGAGACCTACTGTTAAAATGTTTGTTTTTCTGCTGCTTGTGTTATGACGTGAGTCTGGATGGCTGTTGTGATATGTGGGGGCATGGAGGCCATTTGTTTGTGGCAGTATATGATGCCTAGAGTGGCGAGATGCATCCATTTATGCTTGTGGGTGTCACAGAGGACACGAAGGATGACGGAACGAGATGGATGTGACTTTTGGATGCTTGATGTTTTTTATTAGTTGAATATATGATTTAAATTTCCCCATTGCTCAAGGCACCTCGTCTTTTTTACCCTTCTTCTAGAAGAGGTGAAGACACGTAGGGTATACTATGTGTTTTCCTGGATTAGATCCTCAAGGGAGGATGGGTCTACACTCTTGATATAGGCGGCAAAAACACAATGGTAAGTACATCTACTCACCATGTTAATCCCCCATGTGTTTAGTAGCAAAGATATTTTTTATAGAATGCTTGGGAATATGGAAAAGTAATTACGTATTGAATAATTTATTAATTTATGTTTACCCTTGGGGTTGGAGTTTCTGGAAAATTATGATGAGGTTGTAATTTTAAAGGGTAGTCTACTTTGGGTGTGATTTTAAAGAACTTTATTATTGAATTGGTACTTGATAATTAATGTTTAAAGAATTAATTAACTAAAAGTGACACTAAAAAAAGCGAATGAAATAATATTTAAAATCTCTTTAAGTGGTTGTGTGGTTATAGGATACCTAGTCTTAGAAGAAGCAGTAAGAGTTTGGGAGACGATAGTAGCAGTTGAGTCTAAGACTAGGTTATGCCCCTAGAGTGGTTGTGAGATATAGTATATCTAGTACTTTTTTTGTTTCTATACACTACTCCACCCTGTTAGTAAGTGAAACGGTCACCCAGGGGGTTCTAAGCCCTTGAGGTTGTTTTCTCCAACATTACGGTGGGAGGATGAATGGTTGAATACACCCTTTCTCCCCTCTCCATTCTCTTGGATGTTACATGTGATGGTAGGCACACTGGTTAGTTTTCCAAAAATATGTGTGTCGAGGGATGTAATGGGTTGTGGTTATTAACACACATATATTATGAAAATATTATCCTATGGACTACTATAGGTGTAACGTGTATAGGCTGTGATGTCTTGAGGATCCTTACTAGGTGTATGGGATGTAATTGCTTGAGATATAATACCCAATGTATGATACACATTGTGCGAGTTGTGGTGGATCCTAGAAACTACCTGGGAACTTTATTGCCTGGACGTGGTGGTTTTTTTGCATGAGGAGATTGCTGTAGTGCATCACCCAGGTGTTTTCGGGCAAGACTTTTTTAAGAGAGATGCTCAGGACGTGCGACGATGGGGCAAAGTGGAAAACTAGGGAGGAAGTAGTAACGGGGTACCCAAAGATATTATTTACAATATGATATATTCTTTTATGTATTACTTGGAGAGAGTATCCATGGTGAGGTTGGGATCTTAGTATACCTATTAAAGTTACAAGTTAGTTTCACTTGTTGTTCACTGAGCATTACAATGCTGTCTTAACATTTTCACGAGAGGATTCGGGGAGGATCCTACTGAGTGTACTATTATACTCAAACTATGTATATATAAACTGTTTTTGAGGTCACTTAGAGAAGTTTGGAGATCAATCAGGAATATACTAGCTAGGGATTGTAGGAGTCGTTTAGGCCTGTGGTTACAGAAGATTTTACTTTCTTTTTGGTACTTGTAGTTTTCCCTTTCTAGTTATAGTACTTATGCATGACATTAAATATGTGCACATGGGTTTTATTTTATATTTATGTTTTGATTTGGATTTGGTTAGTGTCTATCTTATCTCTCTCTTCCGCATGTGTTACTTTAGAGGGAAATGCCTCCCATATGAGTGTTTACTATACCATCGGTGCTAGTTGCCAACCTAGGGACTACTGGAGGCAGGACTCAGGGGTCATTATCTCCCTTCTCACATTGCTAGACTAGGAGGGGTAGACATTATGGGGAGGGGGTCGTGATAGTTGGATTAATTCTATTATTATCCAAATGTCTAAACGATTCTCAACTTATGATTACACATAAATAAAAATGAATTAATTAATCCCCTACATTAGTGGTGTCAACATTATTTTCCTATGATCAACCCAAAATTGTTGATCACGGTCACCTCTCTCATATGAATATACCTCCATCCAATGATTCCCTAGAACAAACACTTCATAAAAAATCCAAAAAACACTATTAGAAACTATGATGATGATATGACATCCCATGG
Source organism: Viscum album (assembly GCA_963277665.1). NCBI lineage: Eukaryota > Viridiplantae > Streptophyta > Magnoliopsida > Santalales > Viscaceae > Viscum > Viscum album. Next base: position 702,077,927 of record OY728150.1, read on the forward strand.
AATTGTGAAACAAGTGGAAAAGTGGGTTAAAAATGAAACTATAAGATAAAGAGTTAAAAACACATTATATCTCGTAATACCATCATGATCAATTATGAAATCCATGTATCGATTCCATTATATAGAATCACTAAACACTTTAGAAAAATGGTCTTTGGATCACTTAGAGTTGGGAGGATTATATGGATATAAAGAAAAACAATTACATTGTTCTTTTTATTAATATGTTAAATATGGGACTTACGTCACTTGTAATTCATAAATGTTTTCTAATCATTGGGGTTCATGTTTTTATGAAAAAATATTTCTCTTTGACCATTGTTATCTTGAATGTATGTCATTGAAATAAATTCAATGTTTAAAAATTTATATTCCTACAAACTATGGAATATGTGGAAAGTAGGGTCGAACCCACATGGAAGGTAATATTTACCAAAACATTTCTAATTTTTTTAAAACACCCTAATATTGTCATCATTGGTGTAAATATACTATTTTTTAAATATTTTACTTTTTTTTACTTTGTGTTTTTAAAAGGTAGTAAAGAGATACCTCATTTAGTGTGTGTTTAAGTTCCAAAAAGTACGTTGAAACATTAAATGGTCTATGAAAATAAGATATAAAATGATGAAAGAAGAATGATCATAAAGATAATCCTAGTTAAAAACTTTATATTACTTGTTTAAAGTGTAACATTTTCACTAGTATGTTTGCAAACATTACCACTTAAAAATACTGACATAATTCCCTCACCATGAAACAAGTCATTTAGGTTGAGAAATATTGGTGTTCACTAACTCCAAGATAGTTCAACTATGATGATTTTTGATTTAAAAAGAACAACAGAACATACTCACTATATTTTAGATGTTTCCATTTTGAATTAAATGATTTTTTCAAAAATGTATCCACAATCATTCTCTCTAAATGATTTTGAAATAGAAAATTTAAATCAAGTGGAACTATTTAGTAGAATTAATTCATAATAGATCTCCCCGATCCATTCTTAATGAATTTAAATGATACATGATAAGGATGATTAATGTTATCCAGTAGAATTTGGAATTAACTGAACAAGAAATTTACTTATGTAACTTGATCACAATAAAAAAAGTATCATTCTATTAAAATAAAAGGAATTGAAATGAAAATAGTTGAGAGAGAACTCACCTAAAACTACAACAATGTTGCGATATGCATCTCAGATCTCTAGGAAGATGGCTTTCTATGATCTCCATTTCTTTATTAGCACCAATGTATGAATAGTTATGAGTCATGTCTTGTAAGTTGTTGAATTATGCTCCCCCTACTACTACTCCATTTTTAAACTCACGGTCATCTTCTTCTCCCTCACCACTTCCTTCCACCAACATATATTGAATTTAGTATCTCTTTCACCCACATGTAAATTTTACTGAACGCCACATCACTCTAGATTTTCCCTTTTAACAAACATCTGGTAAATTAATTTCCAGTACAATGAAGTAATTTTTACTCTACATTGAACTTGCAGATGAAGTATCAATACAAAATAGTTAACAACATGAAGGAAGAACAATTAAATATAATTTACATTTATAAAATAAAAAATTAGTGTTTTTAAATAATAAATATCCTAGTTCATAATTAATATTTACTTAATTTAGAACATATATTATTTATTAAATACTAAATTTATTAATTTAATTAGTTTATAATGTTATTCAATGGTGATAAAATATTACTATTCAATTTTATTTATTTATTTTATAATTATTTTAAAAAAACAATTATTAATATATGATAATTTTATTGATAAATATTGTTAGTAATTTGTAATTTAAATTTGTTATATTTAAAAATTAGATCATTTTTAATTTGTTTAAATGATATTATTAATTAACTAATTTTGTTATTAAAATATTAATTACGTAATAAGTTATTAAAAATGTAGATATCGTTTAGAGAATTAATTTAAGAAAATATTATTAACATTAATGCTTAAATTTTTAATTAATTTAATATTTAACTGTTAATAGTTAAAATGTTATAATTTTTATATGTTATTTATGTATTTTATTTATAATTTTTATTAATGTTTATTTTATCTAATTTAAAAAGTGTAATATTAGTATTAATATTATCATAATTTTAATTTATTTTAAATTTTATTTATAAATAATTATTAGTGTTTTAGTTTATATTTTAAACTTAATTAATTAATTTGATAATTTATTAAACTATTATTATAGTTTATTTATTTATTATGTTTTATTTTATTAGTTTTTTTAATTTAATTATAGTTATATTATATTTATATTTTTTTGGTCATCTCCTCCCCCAACCCCACAAATTCAGCAAAGTGCAGGGGAAAGGTTTCAAAGTTCATTGGTTACACTCTCATGGTGCGGCACCATGGTTGATTACCATAGGAATGATACCCCTGTTCCTTCATGGTGTCTTGGTTCTAATCCTCTAGATCCAGCATGTCATCTCCTCCATGCCTTACCAGCAAGGTTTAGTGGGTGTCATGGTGTCGTAGATTTTTAGACTTCAATCTCGCTATATCTTGTTGAAGCTACGATAGTTTATAAAACAATTTGTTAAATAATGGATTTTATTTTTTTTCTTCAATGACGTTTTCTAAATCATGATGCTGAAGTTCGAGGGAATTTATTACATTAAAACTCTACTAGATGATATTTAAATTTTTGGTTTGAGTTGGTCAATGGTGATTGTGTTCGTAGTCGAATTGATGTTCGTTGTCAAAAAAATGAAGATGGATAGTAAATGGTGTGCGGGTGAAATGAGTTATAGATGATGGAAAAAAGGAAGCATAAGTGGAACGAAAAATGGGAAGGACCAATAGTGTGCATCGGTTGCATGAATGGTTAGAGGAGTAGAAGTATTGGGGAGTGAAGCATGGAAATGTTTGAATTAGTAGTTGGGGAGATGGTCTAACATCATCGGTGTGTTGTGACACAAATTAAATTAATGAATTTGAAACTGATAGTGGAAAAAATAATATCACATAAAGAAGGAAATAAAAATCGATCAGTGTGTCCTAGGATTAATGAAATTAAGAAAATATCGGTGTGTGCGTGAGACCGATAAAAATAAGAAACTGATCGATGAGTCGTGGAATACCAATAGTGTGAAATTCGGATAAACACTGATGGGTGATTTTTGAGTCGGCACATCAATATAATAGAAAAATGGTGGCACCGATGGTTATCATCAGTGGAATGAAAAAGAACGGTGGCACCGATGGTGCACATTAGTGAGACCGACGATCTAAAATAAAAAAAAGTCACGGACATAAATATTTAGAACATCATAAATAAAGCTATAATAAAAAGTTTTATTACAAAAACATAAATATTTAAATAACAAAATATACATATAAAATTAAAAACAAATAAGTTAATAAAATTAGAACATGAGAACATAAGTAATAGTGATTGGCAGAATAAATGAATTTTTAACGTAATATTATTTTAATCAATATAATTTACAACATATAATATAAAATTATAAAATAAGAAAATTAATACACAAAGAACATGACTAAATGATTATTTAATATTAATGTAAAATTAACAAAATGTTAAGGAAAATAAAATTATCAAAACTAATTGATAAATTATTGAACTAGAAATGTAATGTAATATTAAATTAATTATAATAATGACTAAAAAATAATAGTTTTCAGAAATTTATTAATTAATAAATTTAATTATTAAAATTCAAAAGTATGAATATTTATAATAAATTATAAAATAAATTAATTTTATTATTAAAAATTATATGAAAAGATGTTGAAACATGTGTAAAACTAAGGCTACTTCCAATTCCCCCCCAATTAAACATTGTTTGTTCTAAAATAATATCATGTTTTATTATCTTTTCAAAATATCAATGTTTTCATATTATAGCTAAAAAATTAACATGTCCATTAATTTCAAAAGAGAAGGTTGTCAAAAGGCTTCTAAAAAATGAATTGTAATGAATAATTCAAAAGAATCAGGCATTAAATCAAACTCCCACTAGTAGTCTAGAAAGCTATGAATCCTCAACCAGTGAAGATTTCCATCCTCTTATGTGATACTTCTCAGCGACTCATCTTAATTCAAATATAAGATCTAAATCCAGGTGTGAAAAAAGGTTAAAACAAATGCTGAATTATAAACTTAACGAATGGAACATTGTACTTTGAACTTCACCTAGAATCAAAAAATGAATAAATTTATCAATATCACTTTATTGATACAACCTAAATGACTTCCATATAAACTAATTGTTTCCTTCATCAACTGGAATTCATCATTCCCCTCACCTTCATGAATTTGTTTTTAACCATATACACTTTATTTTATTTTTATGAAGCCATTCATCATATTCCTAAGCACTATTAATTTTCACTTATTAAATGTATACATAGGGATTATAGTTAATACAAACAGACCCTACATCTATGGTCTCATAGATTCACCATGGAATCCCAAATGCCCAAACAACTCATGTTTCAATATATTTATATATATATAAATTACAATAGATCATTATTGTAATTATTTTGGATGATTGGAAGAAAAATGAGTCCCCTACTATGAAAATAAATCTTCTAGTTTCAAGGGTCATGATCATAAATCCACAAATAGTATATCTACATCACTCTAAAAATAGACCGTAAACCAAAATTTCAAAAAACCACCAATAATTTTCACTAAGTAATCATTTATCCTATAAAATATATGATTCCAAACATGTCCTAACTATAAGTAAAGAATCATCTTTTGGAAAGACTATTTTGAGTATAGTGTACACCATGATCTTATAAAATAATTTTTAAATTTTTTGACATTTTCTGAAAAAATGATTAAAAATATTAGGATTCTACGGACTACCCATTAAACAATGTTTATCTAAGCCATGAACTTACCCCCATACACAAATGTAAAATCCATATTTATCCCCATAGTTTAATTCTATAGTGGAGAATAACAATTTATCAATTATTTTTAAAAAAAATATTTTTAATTTAGTAGATATATGACATATTGATGGGTCTCAATAAAGTTCAAAAATATTTTCTGCCAAAATAATTATTTATCAGATGGTTTACAAGAAAATAAATGCATTTAAATTTATGATATTTTAAATTATTTTCAATGCAATTCATGAAATAGCATGGAACTTTTGTAGGTTAATATTAAATAGAGTAAAACAATAATAATAGATTGGGATTGATTTTATTTTTAGTATGGAGGAAAAAAGAATAAAAAACACCCCAAACTATAAATGATGATTTAGTGAAACAAATTTTAAAACTTCATTCCCCACCCACACTTATGTTCAAAGAGTGAAATGATTATAAATCCTTCATTTTCAATTTCTAACAAAGAGGAACACGTAGATTTATTTTGTACAGGATAGTGAGATGGAAAGAATTTTTTCAGCAATGTGAGTATATGGAATTATTGAAAAAGAAACGGTGAAACAAATATATAGTATAATATTTCATCAAGAAGGAAAGCAACAAACTTATATGATGTACTGATAGTTTTTTTAGTAACATAAATTGTCTCCACAACAATACCACCAATGTGTCATCAACAACAACACTAATGAGTTGCCAACATCATTGTATCGGTGGCTCAAGTGCATCGGTGAGTTTGTGAGTCAACGAAAATAGTAAAAATTTTACTTATAGTAATCTTTTATAAAATTGAAAAGGAGAAGAAATATCAAGGAAATAATTATTTTACTTCTGAAAATGTTTTTTCAATTATCCTCCAACATGTGAAATCCCCTCCCATGTGACATGGCAACAATATACAAACAATGAAAATAAGAACTAGGATCAAGAACAATGAAACACCAGGAATTGAAAAAAATAGAGCATGTGACATTTTTATTCGAAATCCAAAATTAAAACAAATGAAACATCGAAACAAGAACCATGGGTTCCCCCATGAAACACTATGTTTGATGTCTTCCGCTAGAATTTATTCAGAATAAATATTCAAGCACAACAAAGGCATCCAATCCATTTTTCTATCAATCAGAATAGAGTTTCACACTCTAACCGTTAACCAGTATTGGTTTATTCTCCTCACCAACAATTTTTATTCCTCCATTCTTATGAACTCTCACAACAGTAAAAGGTTGAGACCAAATGTAATTATTTTTTCCAGCAAAGAGTTTGATTCTAGAGTTAAAGTGAATAACCTTCTCTCTAGGTTTGAATTATATGGTTTGTTGATAAGATCATGAAAATATTTTTTCTTCCCATTATAGATCCTTGAATTATCATATATCTCACTTATTATCTCATTTAACTCACTCAGCTCAATAAATACTCCCCCATCACAACTATTAAAATAAAAATTTTGAGCCTTAACTGCCCAATATGATTTATGTTGCAGCTCCACGGGAAAATGAAAACATTTTCTAAAAATAATTCTAAATAGATACATACCTATTGGGGATTTCAAAGCAGTTATATATGCCCATATTGCTTCATCCAGTTTATGAGAACAATCTTTTCCTGAGTTAGAATCATATTTATCAAGAATTTGTTTCATCTCTCTCTTTGAGATTTCAACTTTTCTACTAGACTCTGGATGATAAAGAGTTCCAATCATTGGAACACAACCAAACTTTTTTATTAATGCCTTAATCTTATAGTTCTTAAAATGCATTCAATTATCAGTAATGGAGGATTTTTAAACTCTATAACTTGAAAAGTTGTTCTCTTTGGCAATTTTTATAACAGAGTTGGCTTGATTGTTGGGCAATGCCACTGCCTAAACCCACAGAGACACACAATCTATGAAATCATTTATATACTCAATCGAATGAGAAGATAGAAATGGAAAAATGAAATATAAACACCCAAAATAAAAAATTTCTACTTCTCAAATATGTTTATTGGGAAACTCGAGTTTGCTACCCACATTGAATAACGTCTAACACTTGTCAAAACCAACTATAAAGCTTATATCATCTATTAAAAGGGTTGGAAACCCCATAATGAAGGACTTTTTTCTCTATCCTTTCACCACCAATGTGACGTCCATAAGGATAAGAGTGAAAAATCTCAAAAATTAGATACATTTATTCTTTAAGCACACACCTCCTTACAATACCATCTGCATGTCTCCTAAACAAGAATGGGTCATCCCAAAGGTACTATATAAGAGAAAAGTTGAAATTTCCCCTTCGGTAATGGGACAAATATTTGGGAATGACTCTAGCAGCCAAGAAATTTCCAAATTCTTCATACCATGAAGATTTCTTGATTGAAACAGTGAGTATTTTTTAATTGTGGATGGATGTATTGATTTCCCTTGGGTCTTGAAAATGGGTGTGAGGAAGTCAAGAATTGGGGGTCAGTACCTATATTTTCAGCTCTCTTCTTACCCCTAATCTAAAATCAATTTATTGTAGAAAAAATCCATCTAATTGGCTGGGATTCTATTTTCATTCTTAGATATACAATACTTTTATGTAAAATTATTAGTAGAACTGATGAATTTAGAGTCTAAAAGGTATTATCTATACGTTTGTAATGAAAAAACAGCTAACAGATCCTTTTTAGTAGTGGTATAATTATTTTTTTCATCAAGTATCCTAGTATCAAAATAATCCACATATAACTTCTTATCTCTCCTATTTCTAAGGAAAACACCTACAGACACATTGCTAGCATCAAACATTAGTTAAAAAGGTAGTATCCAATTCAGTGCTATGAATATTGTTTATGTAGTGGGTTATTATTTTAACAGATTAAATGATCTAAAATTATATTATGCAAATTTGAAAGGTACAACCAAAACTAGAAGATAACACAAGGGCTTAGTGATTTTGGAGAAGTTTTTTACGAATCTATGGTAGAAAGCGTAATCCCCTAAGAAACATCTATTACCTTTATATTTTTCAGGATGTGGTACTTTTTGAATGACTTTTAATTTAGTTGTACAAACATCAATACCACTATTAGAATCATTAGGTACAAGAACAATACCTTATGTGATGATGAATGGACATTTATTCCAATTAAGAACCAGGTTTGATTCAACACATCATTCAAAAACTAACTCAAGATTTCTAGAAAACATATCAAATATACTAACCATAATGGAGAAATCATCCATGAACACCTCATCAAACCTCTCCATCATATCTGAAAAAAGTATCCATAATGAGCCTTTGAATGGTAAATAGAGCTCCCCAAACCCAAGAGGCATCTTACTATTAAAAAATGTCCCAATGGGGAATGTAAAAGTGGTCTTCACCATCCTCTAGAGCAATAAGAATCTGTTTGTAACCTGAATACCCATCTAGGAATTAGTAATATTCATATCTAGTAAGCCTCTAAATCAATTTATCATGACTAGGAATTGGAAAATGGTTCCTTTTAGTGGCTGCATTAAACTTCTTATAATCATTACAAATTCTCTATTTTATGGATTTTCCTACATGTATTTCATCATTGTTTCATTTTTTCCAACATTAAAACATCCCTTTTAAAGGAAAAACATGACATGGATGACCCATGTGCTATCATAGATAGAATATATGATACTAGTGTCTAGCAGCATAATCAAATCCACCCTCATAACTTCTTTCATGTTTGGATTCATTCTCCTTTGACACTCTACCATAGGAATTTGATTAGGTTCCATATATGTTTTGTGCACCAGGAATAAAAAATTATACATTTCATATTAGATATGATCCAAAATATGGAAGAATTAAACAATATAATAACAATCCACAATCTCTCCTCTTAATTATTTTTCAACTCAGCACAAATTATTATGCCAAAGTGGAATTTTCACCCAAAAATGAATATATCAAATGTGAAAGAACTTGATTCTATTCATGAATGATTATTTTTTAAATATGAGGATGAATCTTAGGCCTAGTAGACCATTGATATTTGAAATATATCATGTAAGGATTCATTAATGATTACATATTTTCAATTTCATGCTCAGATTAAAAGTTCATAGTGCTGTTTTCTAAAGTGGATAGCTCACTGTCCATTTTTTCTAGATTAGAAAATAATAGATTAATAAATAAATAATGATCATGTATTCTCAAAAGTACTCCATCAGCATCATAAATGTGTTAACCAGTGTTAGCTTTAACAAAAACTCCCTAAAATTCACTCAAAAGGATCTTAATTTTAGAAATAGATGACTCTCCTATAGCAGAAACTGTACAATTTTCTAGTTCTAGAATCTTTTCCAGATTTAGTGTTTAAGAATAATTTTCAATTTTTGAGACATTTAAATATTTTTTTTCGTCTTCTAAATGTGCTTATTCAACAAATGAATTATTTTCATATTCGTCAGAGTTTTCAATTGAGTCTTCATTATCTAAGGACATTACCATTGAACAGTTTTTAGATAAAGTTAGTCCTTTAACAATTTTAATCACATTAAAATCCTATTGTTTTTATCTAATTTTAATGATATGTTGAGCCTTAGACACATCATTTACATCAACACCTGTGGCAATGAAGGGCCTACCCAAGATGATGAGCACCTATTGATCATAGTCCTTGTCCAAAACAAAGAAGTATGTAGGTAAAAACATCTTTCCTACCCCAACTAACATGTAAATGACCCTCTAAATAGTATGAGTGAAAGATATAATAGCTAACTAAAGTATGACTATGGTGGGTTGAAGATCACCCATCTTCAACTATCAAAATAGTGAGTATGGGTGCTGGTTGATACTAGCACCTAAATCAATTAAGAAATTAAGGTGATCATAATTCATTAAGGTTCAGGGGATAACAATGCTACATGAGGATTTCAATTTAGTTGTGATTTTTATTGGTGTATAACACTACACTTTTTATTGAGGCTGTATATAAAAAATTCATCAAGGTTATTTTTATTTGAAACATTTTTATGAGATTTCATGTAATATTGTATTTGAATCAAATCCTGGATGAATAGAATGTTCACACGAATTTTTGTAAGAAGGACAAATAACTAAATATGGTCAGCCATGGTATTTAATTGAGTATTATGTTTTTCATGTAAGGGGATTGGTGAGGAAATAATTTTCTGAATTTTAGGAATTTCCCTTACCTATTCATAATTTTTTTCTTTTTCTTTATTAATTTTTTGATTTTAGAAGAATTTTTAGCATGAGTTTCAGGTGAAAACATCCGATTTCAATCAATTTCACGACCTTTATGTAAATTTCAATATTGTCAACAAAGTATTTTTTCAGTAACAGATTCATGAAAATTTTCATTTTGAGATTTTTAAAAATCTTTTTCAACATCATTTTGATTATTCATCGCACTCTTAGCGAAAGAAACCATGATTTTATCCCGAGGGATCTCTTCCGTTGTACTTGGAAACCAAACATAATCCCTAGAAGTCAAATCTCTAGCTAATTGGAATATGTGTGTTTCCATATTATGTATTATCAAATCATTATTCTTTTTATTTGATTCATTTTGATTTTTATGTTTGGTTAGTTGGGTTAGGTATCTTTCCTCTAAAGATTTTTTTTCATGATTTGATCTAGTTTAAAAGACATTTGGTTATCATTGTTACATTTTTAATTTAATGACTCACCCCTTTATAGATTTTGAATGATATTTCATGGTTGTTTTTAGTAATTAGAGGGAGTGGATTTCTTAATTAAATAATCATCTTTCTAGCACATGTTTGAATGATACATAAAGCTCTTATTATAATTGTTTGACCATGGATCTTAATTAGGGGTTATTACAAGACCATTGTTTTCAAAATTTTAGTTTACATTTAGTTGGGTTGGCATGTAAAAGTTATGAAAAAAGTTTTTAGTATGCACAAACATTCCATATTGTGAACATTGTTCCTTAAGTGATTGGTTGGAAACTTGATATCCCAGTTGGTTAGTATATTGTTTTGAATTAGGGATCATTAATCATAAATGTTGGTTTTCCATTTTAATATGTTGGGAATGAGTCTCATTCCTTGAATCGAGGTTTGGGTATTTGTTGAATCTTTTTCTTCATGAATTTTCAAGTTGAGAGTTTAGTGAAATATTTATAATGAACTGTCTCAACTCGTCATCTATATTATCATTGAAAATACCCCCAACATCTTGATCCACAATGTTCTACCCTGAAGAGGATATCCCTTCATAGAAGTTATCCATGAGAAGGTGCGATGAGAGTTTATGATGGAGACACTACCTAAGTCAGATCATAAATGTATCCAATGGTTCAGGGAAAACTTCTCCAAACAATTTATAAAAACATCTGATTTTTTCTATATTATCCATTTAATCTTGGAGGATAAAATTTCATTATGAATATGTTATAGACATGTTCATTATTCTCATAAAAGATATCATCTAGTCTTAGAAACTAGTTCATATCATTCCCATGAAGATAAAAGGGGAAAACATCCACCCTTAGCTCATTTTCAATAACTACTATAATATTTTACTCCTACATAGTGTAATAAAAGTATCTAATGAACGAAAGAGTGTCCTCATTAGAGGGTCCATTGAATACAGAGAGTAGTGATATGTGTTACTATTTTAGATTATAATTTATAGCTCTATGGCTATGTCTAATGAAAGATGGGTTACTAAAAACATGAGGGAGTTGTAATACCCTTATCCTTGGCCATTTGTTTTCTTCTATGTGTTCATGTGGATGATATAGAATGTAATTAGTTGCAGGTACCCTATTATCTAGAATTTCCATTTCAATTTTTTGTATTATTAATTAGATACATGATATAAATATATATTTCTAAATTCAAGTGATCTAGACTACTAGAAGAAGCTTCTATTCTCATGAAATGGGTAAAAACAATTGAATTCATCACAATGGTGAGTAGTAACAGTTGTAATTCAAAAGAAGAAAAATGACAATGAAAATAGAATGCAAGTAACAGAAATATTATCTACAAAGAAATTCTTTTTTAATTTAATAGAACATCCTTTTTAAACATAATTGTAATATTTTTTCAAATTTCTTTGGTTGTTTTTTATGAGATTTTATTTGAAATTTTATAGAATATAACTACCATATGTTGTCCCTAGCAACGAAACAAAAAACATGGCATGGCTATCATTAATATCGAGTCAACGATAAAAAAATTTATTTTCAAACTAACAACTATATATATAGAAAATTGGGTTTAGCCCACAAGGAAGGTAGTATTGATCACAAAATTTATAAATATCTTTAAAGCACCCCTCTATTGTTAGTAGAAGGGTAAACATCCTATTATTTAATTTTTTTACTTTATTTGTTTTGTGTTTTTAAAAGGCTATAAAAAGGCACCTCATTTTTTGGGTTTTTGTTCCGAAATCAATGTTCAATCAAGAAATGGTCTAAACAACTATGATATAAAATGCTGAAAGAAGAAAAATATGAAAGATAATCCTGGGGAAAAAATATCTCCTACATGTTTAATCTATTTCCTCTTCACATGTATTTTTTAAAACATTACCACTTAAAAAGGGTGACTTAATTACCTTTCCTAGAAACAAGTCATTTAGGTTGAGAAATCTTGGAGTTCTCCACACCAAGATAGTTCAACTGTGAGGTATTTTGATTTAAAAAGAACTAAAGAACATTCTAACCATTGTTATGAAGTTATCATTTTGATATAAATGTTTTTAGAAAAATTTATCCACGTTCATTCTCTCCAAATGATCATGGAATTTAAAATTGAAAACTAATGGCACTATGCAGTATAATGAATTATGAATAGATCTCTCTGATCAAATATGAATGCATTAAAAAGATATGTGAAAATGATGATTAAAGTTAACCAGAAGAACTAAGAATTCACTAATCTAGAATATTTAGCTATGTAACATGATAATAATTGAAAATAATATACTAATATTATAATAAATCAAATTGAAACAAAAACAACAGAGAGAGAACTCCCCTATAAACTACTAAAATATTACGATCTACTTCTCAGATCTCTAGGAAGATGGCTCTCTAAGAACTCCATGGTTCATTATCTTCCCAAATGGGTGAAAATATAAGATTCATGTCTTGTAAGTTTCCAAATATCGCTCTCTCTACTGCTGCTTTGTTTTTAACATCCCAGGCATCTTCTGCACCATCACTACTTCCTTCCACTAACATTGTTTGATTTTATCAGTGCTTCCACAAACTTTTACTTTTTAAATAATTTCATGTCATTCTAGATTTTCCCATGTAACTAATAACCATTAAATTTAATGGAAGAACTTGGATGGGTTTTGACTCTTCTTTGAACCTACACAGGAAATAAAAAAAAATATTTAACCACACAAAGGAAAAACAATTACAATCTATTAACATTTATAAATTAAAAAGTGTATTTTTTTAACTAATAAATATCATAGGTGATAATTAGTATTTAATTAATTATGATCTTAAAAAAATTATAATAACAAAATTTAGTATTGTAATTATATTATAATATCATTTAATGGTGTTAAAATATTATTATATAATCTAATTTATTTAATTTATATTTATATTGAAAAAACCAAGATTAAAATATAATAATTACATTAATAATAATTATTATTAATTATTTATATAATTTAATTATACTATAAAATTAGATAATTATATATATATTTACATAATTTATTAATTAATTATTTTTTTTTGTGAAAATAGTAATTAAATAAAAAGTTATTAAAAATTTAGGTTTAATTTAGATAGTTAATTTAATAAATCATTATTAACATTTATGTTGATTTTTTTATTAATTTAATATTTAATTATTATTAATTTTAATTTTATTATTTAATGAAGTTATTTATTTATTATATTTAATAATATTTCTAATGTTTATTTTTTTTATTTCATATGATTATTATTTGTATTAATTTAATATTAATTTTAGTTAATTTTAAAATTTATTTATAAATTCTTAATAATAATTTAGTTTTATAATTTAAATTTAAATATGTAGTTTAATAATTTATTAAACTAATATTATTTATTATATATTTATTAGGTATTATATAATTTTTTTATATTTTTTTAGTTAAATTATATTTATATTTTTTAATGTCATCTCCTCAACCCCCCCCCCCCAATTCGGCACACTGTAGGGGAGGGGTTTGGAGTTCCTCTTAAAATCTCATAGGGCGTGACTCCATGGATGTTTGGCAGAGGAAGGATCCCCCTAATAGGTCGCGGTTGTGTTGTTCTAATCATCTCAATCTAGTGGCTCTTCTTATCCTTTCTTAAGCGGTGCAATACAGGAGGTCTCGAGATGTGGAAGATTTTTTTACATCAATTTTGTGAAATCTGGTGGAAGCTGCGATAGTTCGAAAATCGATTAGGGAAAGAAAGGGTTAGTGTTTTAATATTTAAGGATGTATTCTATTGAAATCCTCAAACGCTTGAGGGATTTTATTACATTGAAACACCTTGAATTGATATTGAGTTTTCTTGTTTGATGTGTCCAGTACTTTGTTCGTTTTTAGCGAAATTGTTGTGCGATGTCAAAAAGATGATGATGAAGAGTAGTAATGATGTGGTTTAAATGGGTTATAGATGAAGGTGAAGATGAATCTTGAGTGGAAAAAAAATGAGAGAGACCAATGGGGTGCATCCGTAGCATGAAAGGCTAGATGAGGATAATGACCAATTGCTGAAGTAGGGAAATGCTTCCATCGACAGAAGGGGAGATGGTTAGACAATATTGGTGTGTGTGTGTGTGACCAATGAAAATAGGAAACCGTTCAGTGATTTTTGAAACACCAACAATGTAAAATGGTGAGATTGACACAGATGGGTGATTGGTTATTTGAATAACAAATAAAATAGAAAAGGGTTGCACTGATGGTATACATTAGTGGATAGAAAAATAATGGTGGCATTGATGGTGCACATCAGGGAGACCAATGATCAAAAATAAAAAATTCAGAGACTTTAATTTTCCAAACTGCATCAATAAAAATAAAATAAATAAGTATTAGTAAACTAAAATAATCAATTAAATAAAAAAGTACAAAATTAAAGTAGAAAACACAATAATTAATCAAATTATTACTTATGGAATTTAATAATATTGATTGAAAGACTAATTATATTAATAATGTAATGATATTTTATTCAATATAAACAATTATATATAATAAAAAATAAAAAAATTAAGTTAATTATTACACAAATATTATGATTAAATGATTCTTTAATATTAATGAATAATTATCAAAAATTTAATGTAATTAATATTAACAAAACTGATTGATAAATTATTAAACTAGAATAGTAAAGTAAGTTTAAATAAATTATTTTAAAGACTAAAAATAGATAAATTTTATATATAAATTTAATAATTAAAACCTTTAATTATAAAAAATATTAATATTTAACCAAAAGTGTAAAATTAATTAAATAAATTATTAAAAATGAAATAAAAATATGAGGCAATATGTGTAAAAATAATGCCACATCATGATCCTAAATTAATTCACACCATCAAGCCCCACATGGACTATCATTAAGAAGAAGTTAAATGCATATATATGGAATGAAAACACCTTACATGTCATATATTCTCCCTAAATCCATATTTTAGTATTCAATCCTATCTAAATTTAGACTAGGACTCCTACTCTGGTAAACCAGTTTTTTGTTCATTTAATATTATCAGTTTGAAACATCTATTAATAATGATATTGACTAATATAGTTAGAAAAATAAATTAATAAATTATCGATATATTCTATAATGTTTAATTAGTCAAATAAATAATTGAACACGGTTTTTAGTATGTTTATTTGTCATATTTCATCATACCTCAATGGAATAAAACATAAATATTGTTAAATGAATTTTCTAATAACTCAATGGAAAGTCATATAATAGATTAATTTATACATATTAAAATATTATTTATGAAATATATTATAGATGATGAATTTTAATGCTTTAGATTTGTCAACAAAAGAATCATCTAATCATTTTGTCTCATAGGATGGCCCATATTATCATTTTTAATAATTTAAAAAAGTTAACAGAAAATTCATTAATTAATTATTAATGTATTAGAAATGGATGTTGATTCGAATCTATGTTGATCATGAATTTCAGACATATATATAGTTATTTTTGTTTCGCTCAAACTATAATAATTTAGGAGAATAAATTTTACACGTCTTTCTCTAGTATCCCATCCCAAAACCCATTTTAAATTATTTTAAATATAATAAATCACTTACATAAGGATCATACATTGAATGTTTATATATTTTTCATCATTATTGTAACAGAATATATATTTGATTATTTTATAAAATACTATTATCAATTAGTTGATTGGAAATGATTGATATAATATTAGGATTGGTCAGCCTATTCTGATATTAAATTTACTTTTTGGTTATTATATTCCTATATTTAAAAAAACCCTGATATTAAAATATATAAAAATACCATTAATTTTCAATATTATCTAATTTTTTCAATATTAAATGTTTTCATTCATAACAATATTTTTAAAAATAAACATAATATTCTATTATATTATTTCTATATATTATTCTATAAAATATTCTACACATTTATAAAACTAATTTTCTAGAACTATCCCTAGATGTTTTAGATAATTCATTTCCATTAGAAGGTAAATTTTGGAAGGTTTAATCATTTCAACGATGCCTTTTAATCATTATAACATTAAAAAATATTATTGACTACAATCGGTGAATCTAATCCTAACTCATGAAAGGAAATATATTTTTACTTTTATAAGGTTGTAATTAATGATTTCAAAATTTGTTAACTGTTTATTCTTCCATTCAATGAAATTATTAAAAAAACTCAAAAAGGAATTATTATGACATATTTTTAAGCATGATTTTCTATTTTTTATCACTAAGGATCAATCATCGATCAATGGAGCACTTGTTGAATAAAATTAATAGCAAAGTCCATTTCAACAACTATATTTTCAAGAGCATAATATTAATAATTTTTTTATCTTATATTCTCATTTCTCAATAAGATTTGATATGTTGTTTCATTAATATATTCAATATTAGAAACATAAACATTGATTGGTAACTCTTAATGCCTCAACTACTACTTTACTAATAAGATCTGATGGATATGAAAAAATAATCACTGATTAACAGTTAAGAATTTGATGTTCAATCCTTAAAAATGAAGAGTTATATGTAAATATATGTGTCTATTTTTCATCAAATCATTAAACTGTGTGGAGGATTTGAGCCTCAACATAATTTAACTGTATATGAAGATTGCGACTAACTAGATGAAACAGTTGTAACAATATTGGTATTACATATTAGATTGCATTTTCTAAATATCCTTAAAATGTTTAGAACCAATAGTAACACATGATCATAAATTTCTAAAACAAATATGAAATTGATTTTTTTTATAATTTTCCAATTATTCAATATTAATTATAAATTTTCAAAATGTTTGTGATGCTGATAAAATTTAATTAAATTGTACATGTCAATATTATTCAATTATGATGCATATTTTTCTAAAGTGAGGTTTTCTTCAAGTTATGTTTCTTTATTTTTCTCTCAATTTTTGTGGGGGGGGGATTTGAATACATGATTATTAGAAAAACCTTATTTTATATTTTTACTCATTTTTTCAAATCTAAAACTATTTATTATTTATTCAAATTAGTAGGATACTATTTAATCAATGACTCGATTCAATTATTTATTTTAAATACCAAATTATAAATTATAAACAAATGACCTAATATTAATTTTATCAAAAATAATTGTCTTTCAAGATTTATATTATAGTTACTAGAATTAAAATAAAATTATACTTATATATGAACGTCTAATGATCTAAACATAATTTATGTTTCACCCATTGGTATCTAATTACATAGACTAGATCCTAAAAAACAAAAAAATGTAATGAAAATTGTACTATGGTGACAAGTAGATGAATATGTTGTTGTTGATATAGTTAAATGTGAAACGTAGATTTACGAAATATGTCTATTATAGTATATTATAATAACATTTATAAATATAACCACACATTATAAAATATTTATATAATGAAAATGTATGATTGGTTACACATTAATATTACTGAATGTAAATTTTTATTTTTAATATTCTATATTTTTAGTTTATAAGAGTGATATTGATCTGTGTAATAATTTTCATTATATCACTTTTTATTAAGATATATTATTCATTAGGGTTATTCAAAATTATCATTGAAATTTTTGTTGTAATTTTATACACTATATAGTTTTTGTACATTCATTGATATGAGGTTGACTTAGTTTTCAATCATATATAACAAGGGATTCCTTCTCTAGGAGTACAAATCAAATGAACTTATTTTTGTGAAAGAGAGTCAAAACTGGCATGTTTAGTGAATTTATTTCATGGATATATAAATTTATATTTATTATGTTGAAAAATTAGAGATACCATATGAAAATATTATTTTCATGGACACATTGGATTTATATTAATGATATTAATTTATCATTTGATAAAAATATTATTTTGAATATATCAATTATATGATAATCATGTTTAAAACCTATTATATATTTTTTATTTAAAAGAAATAGATGTGTTAATTTTTTAATATCTATTTTATTAATTAATTAATTTCAAATGATTTATATTTTCTATTTTTTCTATATATATTAACAATATTGGACATTTATAAATAGAATATATTATTATTATTTTCCTCATGCCTATATTTTATAGAGAGAATATTTTTTTCATGCATTATTTTGTTTAGATTTTAATTTAATTGGAATTTTATAAATCTAATAATCATTATTCATTATATATGGATGAATTATTTAAGATTACTTTAAATTTTTTTTTGAAAACCTAAAAAATACACATTATATCAACACAAGTGGAGAAAATTATTCATACTTAGTATAGAATTTTTTTTCATACTATTTACTACCAAATCATTATTATATAATGATATTCATAAATCCTTTCATTTATTCTTATAAAAACACCCAATTACAGAAAAATTATCTTTCATTTTTGTCATTTAAATCTATCTAGATAAAATTTTGATTTTTATAGATTGTATTCATTTTCAGTTTTATGAGGATAAAATTCTTAGTAGCATAACAAAAAAATATAAATTTTTATTATGTAGCTAAAAATTAGATGTAGAAAAAATTCAAAAGATTCAAAAATAAATCCATAAGATCCTTGATAATGGTAATTAAAATTTTAACATCCTTTAAGAAATATATATATTTCTAATTTCTACGTTTTCTCAAGGATCCCTATAATATTACATTGTGTTAGTTATCCAATTTACTAATCCTGAACACCACACATGTAATGAATTATTTCACTGATTCATCAATAAATCAATTTGTTCCTATTAAATTTACCATTTATATATAAATATAATTTGTTTCACGAAAAATGATAGATGTTATATGAGATAGTTTATTTAGAAAATATTATAAATAAAAACTTGTTTGATAATAGGAAAAGATTACAATTGTAGTGAAATTTTTATTAAATTTTTTTCACTTTTTTATTATCAAAACATAATCACCATGTTCATCAATTTAGTAAATTATTTCAAATGTGATTTTATTTAATATATTAATATTATATTGAATAATTACACGATAAATTTCTTACGGATTATAAATTAAAATATTTCCAAAATAATACCCCCTAATGATAAGTTGTTCAACATAGTGTTTCATTAATAAAAAATAATCCATAATGGTTGATTTTTACCAATATATAAAATTGATATAATATTCAACATTATTTTTTTTGTATTTAAATGATAATCTCTATAACCAAATCAATTATAATATTTTTATCATATATGTATTAACAAATAATCATATAATTTATTGGTGAATATCATTGATATATTAGTAAACTTTTATGTAAAACCATGGACTCTAGAAACCCAAATTCGATAGTTATATATCATTATTTGTATAGGATAAAATTTTTCATAATGGGATGACTAGATTAGTAGTGTACTATGGGAATTTACATACATATATTACATTTAAAATACTAATATATTGAAAAACATTTTGATTATACATGATTAAACATTGAATAATAAACCTAGAAATTACACATCATCCAAGTTAAGGATTTATTGGGAAAGGAAAATGAATAAGGTTTAAATCAAATGATAATGTTGGGAAATTCAATAATGGTATAATATATAACCAAAATATTTGAATTTTTAAATGGAATGAATTGATAAATAATATGAAACCATATATAATTAATAATTAATAAATTATATACTAATGAAAATAAATGAAATAATAGATAAAAATAATCATTGATCTAAATGTATTGATATTTATAATGAATGATATAAAAAACATTCTTTTAATGTCATATTCCAAGACATAATACTATTATGAAAAGAGGAATACAATAATCCTCGACCTATATTATCTCATTAGAACATTTGATTCATTAAGGAGAAATATATTTTCCCAACCCAACCATCTTTCGAACATGTTTATTTCATTCATGATAAGATTTATCATGTCAATTAATATCATTCCCTTATAAATGTATTTATAGATAAACATGGATATATATTTAATTAGAAATATTGAAATCAAATTACATTATTATTAAATAGAATATTATTTTTTTAGAGATCAACAATTAAACTGTGTTGGTGT
The DNA here is from genome assembly GCA_963277665.1 of Viscum album. Taxonomy (NCBI): domain Eukaryota; kingdom Viridiplantae; phylum Streptophyta; class Magnoliopsida; order Santalales; family Viscaceae; genus Viscum; species Viscum album. Next base: position 702,098,596 of record OY728150.1, read on the forward strand.
TATGAGATATTATCAATGTAACCAAAAGTACTATTACCGATGAAGTATACTGAAAAGGGTATTTAAATGAGTTGGATTATTAGTTGAAGAGAGTAATAGGATTAAATTGATTTCTGTTTCATGAGACCAAGTATATTGTTGGAAAATTTATCCCATTGTATTTCATAATGATTATATGAACATAGTAAATCACATTCACATGGAGTGTTTATAGAGGTGTGATGTCTGTGGCCCATTCACCATGGATTAGAGTAATATTTTTTCAATTGTTATCTAAACAATTTTATTGAGACTGCTCATTGTTTAATCAATGCCTCAATTGGATCCTATTTCAATTATCCTAATGTGGTTTATTTTATAAGAATATACATGTATTTTTACATTACCAAATCATAGGATGGTATTAACCCATGGAAATGATTAATTTTTCCAATAACATTGGTCACTATTTAATCAAAATAATATGAGATCATTTGAAATATAGAATCAATTTAGTGCATTAAATTTCATGAATAATAAGATAAAATACTTCAATGGAAATGAATTCACCAACTGAAATGAAGTAGGTGGGGAATCAAATATGATTCAAAAAGAGAGAATTTGAGATGGAGAACCCTCACTTATGGATTGGATATTAATTGAATAATAGAATTTGGATGCGTAGGTACTGAACATGTTCCATAAATACCACGTGTTAATGAATTTATAATATAAAATGTAAACTAACTATTATATACAAAACATAAATTAAATTATGAATGTAATACAAAAATAGTTCCCATAGAGATGAATTTGAGATGAAAAACTATTACCTTATTTCATAAAATTAATAAACATATGTTATCTATATGTATCATAATAATATATATCATAATAAAATAATCCACAACAATTCAAATACACATCATTATTTATAATCATCATAAATAGTCTTTCTCTTAATGAATTACATTAATTTTCAGCATTGGGTGTTTTTATTTTTTATCATCTATAGTATTTCAAAATAGAAATGTTCATATTCATTATTCATCTTGTGTTAATTAATTTTACTTCTTAAAATATTCCATTAGGGATGGTTTACAAAAATTTGAGCGGTTTCAAAGTCATTTCATGAGTTATTTGGTTGTTATTCTTGAAGATTAATTGGATAATAAGATTGTTATGGTCATTATTGATTATCAAAATTTGCTTTATTAATTATGAAATGTGATATTGATATAACATATACTTAATTAAATATAAAAATAATTTACACATTTAAATCATATTGTATTGTTAATCATGGTCACATAGACTTTTAGGAAAATTATTTTTATTGTTCATTTTAGTGGTTAAGCAGAAAAAAATTAAACATACACTAGTTTAATGAATGATAATGAAGTTGTATCATTATAATATCAATATACTATAATAATAATGGTTTATTAGTTTAATAATTATAATTATTTGGATTTAATGTGTCACAAACAAGAATGATATTTCATCAAACCTAATATCTGACCCAGCCCATTGTATGGCCCCAACGTAATTCCTGATGCCCACATGGTATAATCAAAATCTTTGTAATAAATTAACACATTTATGAAAAAATATCTCAAAATAATAATAACCAAAATCCATATGAACACTCAAATATAATATACATCCATCTAAACGTACTATAAACCATATATGAAACAAGATATATAGAAATTGGATATAAATATAATCTCTAGGTAATAGTTAAATAAAAACCCCAATGAAACAAAATAGGGTTGGCGAATAACAAACACAAAATAAAAAAATCTCCCTATGACATGGGGACCACACCCAACCATTCCACCACAATCATCACCTACTAGAATAAAATGATTCTATAAAGAAAAAATGTTTACCTCTCCAAAATGAGATTTTCCTTTACCTGAATCAAGAAAACTGTATATAATTATACCCATTTGGTATATGTATGATGTTATATTTCATTCCAATTCATATCTCACCAATATGATCAATTATTGGCTAATTTAATTTTAATAAACTTCCATGATTTAATATAATATAAGTATCTAGTGTGTAATAATGATTTATATTTTTAATGAAAAATTAAAAAATTAAAAAATATTATATATAGGATATAAAAAAATGAATAACTATTTTCTATCCCAATAATGCTAGTTTATTGGGTTTCTATTATCCTCAAACTCTCATATATGTATCAATAATAACTAACCTTAAAATCAAACCATAAATATTGATTAATCTAATGTTATATAGGTTCCCACTACATCATCATATATTGTAGTTAGTGTTGTAGAATAATCCTATGGGAGAGGATTAGCCGAACCACCAAAAAATCATCCATTGTACTAGACCTTTCTCAACCCACCAATATACACTATGTTCTAAAATTCATTATACATTTTCATGTCATTGATACCCACTATTTTTATAATAAATATATTATTCAAAATTAATTCATGTAAAATAATATGACACTCATAGTGAATAAACCATATAAAAGTCCTACATACATAGACACACCAAAACAATTGAGTAATTCTGTTTACCTACACCACAAAAATTGTAGTCAATTTATAAAACAATGTATGCACACTTAAATCATAAAATAATCACTAATAATAAATCCAGGTTGGTTCCTTCTTGAAATAAACACCCACCTGCCAAAAAACATGAGATAAATAATTTATGGATCACATGGTAACAATAATAGGACAAGACAATCAAAACACAAAATATTATTTTAGATTAATCCAAAACTTGGTCACCACAAACACTGTAGAATGATGAACTGAAGAAATAGGGAAGAACATACTAAATTATGAAATGTGAAGATACATAATTTAGGATTACATGAATATAATTTAATATATACACCAAAAATAGATGAATATGAGAGATTATGAGAGGGGATTTTTGTCTAGAGATGTGTGTTGAATGTGTGAAGATAAAGATGAAATGTGTTTGAGATGGTGAGTGGAAAAATAATAATTTCATATATTTTTTAATATATGGTACACCACATGGTTTTCCAAATGCTCTTTTGGATCATTTTCCAATATATTAGTGCTTCCATTCCAGGGAGAGTGTATGGATCATGGTTTCTATGTACAAGATCATGGTCAATTGAATAGATGTGTGACCCATTAATGCACATTATCAAGGGTCATATAGTTTTTCAAGGATCATGAATTGTCTGATCTAAATATACACAATCATTGTTACAACTATTTTTGTTCTATAAATATACCATATATCATTGAAACCACTGAGAATTTATATAAAATAATAGGATAAAAACTAAATAAAGATAAAGAATTAAAATAACACCACATGTATGATAATTCCCCCCCGGAAAAAATTCAAATATAAGAATGTAAACTTGTATGAAGAAAAGATAATAGTTGTTCTCATGTGTCCTCCAACAAAGACATACACACCCAGATATCAAGATCATAATTCTTATCTTTCCGTTCAACTCGGTATAATTAAATCGATTTTATCCTGATGCACTTTCTTCTGTGAGTCAAAAATAAGAACTTGGTGCTTAAATACTAAAAACCTGTATTCCTCCATAATCATATCCCATCATTATACATGGGATGGATTTGGATTATAAATTTACAACATTCATATATGGAAAAAATCATAAACAATTTAAAACATTGATGTAAATTCCTTTTGTTATACATCACTTTTTATCATCATAGTCATCTATGAAGGATATATATGTGTTTGTGTAATAATACATTTCTTATAAATGTAGAGATGCTCCATATGAGGTGATACATTCAAAAAATACAATGTAACCCACTAAAAAAACTTATTCCTGACATCATTGATCAGAATAGAACTTATAATGACTCTAATCCATTAACAATTTCTTCATTGTCATCTATATATTAAATTTTTTTGCTTCATCATTGTTGTTCCAAATTAGGATGTTTTATACACTATTGACCAGTATAGAGGAAAATGGTATGGACTACCATATAGTTCATAGATAAGATCATTATTGGTAGATTACTGATTATAGTTATTGTAAAAAAAAAATTTAACAAAAAATGGTTGTCCCCTAAGAAAACAATTTCTAACAAACATGTATAGTTCATGCCTTCAAAAATATGAATCTCCTAAATTGTCAAACCATTTTTCTGTGGATGGTATTTTCTGGTATTTATTTAATGAGACCCAATATCTTTCTAAAGGACATTTTTTGAGTCATTAGTTAAAATGGGGGGTACCCATTAAAATAAACATGTAATTGGAAACCATTAATGTATCTACCTTATAAACATTCAATCCTAAAAATTAGTAAACATTAGTGTTTCCATGATCATAATAAAATTGTAAGAAATTTTTAGGGTATCAATTACCACTGAATTGGATTCCTTCTATGAGGTGTATGGGGTGTCCCAATAATATATTCCACTGCTTACTCATCCAACATCTATGAATGAATGAGTGGTACTAAAGACAATCAGTTGGTTCTTGGTGTTAATATTTTTCATTTTATGAGTTTTATAAATATGTTAAAAAGTTAGAAATATTATAACTCATATTGGTCCCCTAAACTAAAATCATAATTCATAAAATAACATGTTGGCCCTAGTAATTTTGTCCAAGTAAGGAAGATGAAAATCTTTCATAAAAAATACAATATAGAGGATGTATGACAAAATGAACCATGATACATAGAATATCCTACGAGGATAAAGTATAGTCATTAGGAATCTCGATACTATTTAGGTAACGATTCAATGAATAAAATAGTTCATCTATTGGATACTAGTCTCAAATAAACTCTAAATGGAAATCCATTAGCTACATGCTTGCAAAGAATATACTACAAAAATGTTCCTTGTATTTTCATTTGTTTTGAAAAAAATTCCCCATCAAATCCCACACATAAAAAGAGTTAATTATATAACATGTTTATATTTTAATTATAAACAAACAAGGAACCACATTTTATAAAACTATTTAGTTGATGATGTCAATTTCAAGCCCCTAATGTTTCATGATCAAATATCAATGCCTCTTATTATAATTTTTTCTGGGAAAATATTTACTCAAACAATTTTTTTCAATGATGAAATTTTCTCCACTAACTGAAAGTGATTCCATTATTTCATCACATGAATAATTACCTATAGTTCATGGTTTATTCTAATGGAATTATATTAATGTGACAAATAATGGAAATATTCCTATTCCACAAATTAATCATCATGATTAATCATCATCCCACTTTGATACATGATGTGATAGAATATACCACTTACCCATATCATTCATTGAGTAAAATCAATATAGGGGTATGGAAAACCACTTAATGAGATCTTAAAAGTATAACGAGATTTATATACATTAGAAATCTACACTATAGTCCATATTTTATATCTCCATATTGTGGCATGTAGTGATAAATTTTTAATAAATCCACAATAATATAATTCATTGCCTAAAAACTTTTAATATTGATGATTTTCCTAGTATTCTCCCATGAAATAACATCTTTGTTCATTTATGGTAGCATTAAGACCCTGTGCACCATAATATCATGTCCATTAAATTTGAAATTTTATAATCAGAAGCTACACATTGAATGATTAGAATATAGACATGGGTTTATAACATTTAAAAAATTGTCTCTTAAATGTTTCAAATTTCCTCTTCCATCCTTGAGTACATTAATACTCTATCCAAATATATAATAAAAATTAGGTTATGAATATATAAAATTATTAATTGTTCATAAGAAAGAATACTACATGACTAGTAGTCTATATAAAAGTTATTACATGATAAAATAATTGGTTATAATTAAAGCAAAATGATATATTCTGATTTTCTTATTCTTTCACCTAGAACATGTGATACCCTGAATGGATTTGATTAAATGAGATAAAAAAATCTACAATGTGGTTTAGAAAAGGATCACCAATAAGGGGAAATGATTATTTTTTCATGATGTTGGCCAGATTAAACCTCTGATAATAAATTCAATACCAAAGGGTCATATATTCCTTCTTTTAAAAATGAACTGGCATGGAGATATAATCAGTCAATGAACCCTTTAGATTATATATCATATATAAATATCATTTGATCCCAAAACCTAGTTATAGTCATATGGAATAAGGTATGGGTTATCAATTGTTATCTAGGAGTCAAATTAGTTGTGAAATCGATATCCCATTCAAGATGAATATATCATAAATCCACTTGAAATACCATTAACATCATCCACCATATAAGGAAAACCACTCCCATTGATATTACCCTCACCTCCAATATGATAGATAACATCTTGAAAGAGTTTCTAACTAGCATTGATGTGGAGGTAATGCTTGTGAAGTCCCTGTCACTTCATTTCTGGATCAGGTTCTGTAAATTATAACGTTGGAAAATTTAAAAAGAAAGTAACATAATGAAGAAGAAAATAGTTTAGTAGTTTTGATAAACCCAAAACAACCATATTTATTTACACTACAACATTAAAAGAAAACCAACATTTAAACTTCATTGGAAACCTTCATAACTCCAACATTATCTGTACAAGTCAATCATAATATACATCTTCTCATCCTATGGAAAAATAAAACATAAATAATTTTTGATCTTAGATTTTCAATAGAGGATTAAAATAATAGGGAATCTATGATAAACCTCATCAAACAGTCAAGGTGAGTAACTAAAAAACATTCCAACAAAGCATATTTTTGAGCATTATACAGATGGAATAAAAGATAGATAAATAATTCCATATAAATAATCACATTAAATATGACCATGTATATACAAATAGTTTAATAAACACATGATTAATAAATTAATAATAACAAAATTGGATAATTTCTAATTCCAATCATCATAAATATATCTTTAATGTGTCATCCAATACATATGATTATTAATGGTAAAGGCCTCAAAAGAATCTATTGTTTTTCCTCATGAGACCTACCAATGCATAAAGCGGTTATAATGGTACACACCCATAATATAATAACTCAAATTCATTCCACATATGAATGGAGTAAAATGTAATAAGCATATATATATGAAAGGTAAATAACATTACCCAATCTGTAAACAGAATCTGTAACATTTCTAAGTAGTATGGTGAACGGTAAGATGGAACATCCATAGTAAAATTAATCATAAATCATTTCATAAAATATAGTAGAATATAATCATAAAATACCACCATTAACCCATCATAATATTCAAAATATGTTTTTAAATTTATTAATATACTCTTATAAAACCATCGAGGAATTCTTGAGATATATACCCTTTTTTACATATCCTTGAAGAGTGATTTTTGAAAAATAATTCTTATCTGTCATAAATGTTGGTATAAAACCATAAATTAAATGAAAAATATATTCATGAAAAATATAATTATTTTTTAAAAATAATTGTCTCATATAGGTGATTTTGGATTGTACATGAAAAATGATATGAAATATAGAAGATCATTTTAATCAAGCATGCATATCCGGATAAATTTAGACGGGAACCTTGTAAAACATATATATCCTAATAAAAGAAAGATTAACATATTAGAATACATGAGTTTGGAATAAGTATTCTGAAATTTCAAGAGTAATATAGAGATAATATATGAATATGTTGGTTTAAAGTCCAAGAATGCATATCCAGAATGAAAATTGGGGTTCCGGATGAAACCCGTACCTTTTGTCCAAAATTGTTTTTCACTTGTGCTCAATATAAATTCTGATGAAATTATATTCATTAAAAAATTAACAAGTAAAATGTTAAACATATATTTTATTTTTTATAACTTTATTAAGTTCATTAATTTCCTTTCTAATGACTAATGAGATTCAATTTCATCATTCAGGAGTGTACATTTCCCTATTTTTATAGATTGATTTAATTTTAATCATGTATGGAAGATCATTTAATCTTGAAATTATTATCCATAATTGAAATTATATTTTATTAATGAAGATAAATAATATTAAATGGTTTTATATATTTTTTTAGTCATTATAATGATTAAAAATATTGAACTGTAATGATATTGGTTTTGATTGTTTTTGTTGTTTTTGGATCGTGAAAAAATATTTTTGTATTATTAATTAAAATCAAGTACATATATAGGTAACAAAAAAATAATTAACATATAATATGTATAATATAATTTTTTTAACAATACTTATTATTTTATAACCATAATAGGATGAATAATTGAAAACTGAAACACATTGTCCATGAAGGAGGTAAACCAAAACCTCTCAAAAAATGTTTTCATATTTAAAATAAAATGAAAAGGGGAAGACACATGATGGTGGATTTTCCATTTAAATAATAAAACTACAGTTTACCAATGATTATTAATTTTTCATGTTACACTTGAATGGGGATTTTAGATAAATTTAAGAAAATAAAATAATTTGAGAAGAAAAAAATGTAAATGAAGAGGATGTTTACCCCTTGAATTATCTTCCATGTGAGCCTCATTATGGGAATTGGTTTGTACGTTTGTTGGGACCAAAGCCTCCTAGTCGTGAAATATGTTCTTGGTAAGGTTATTAATATTAAATTGGGAATGCCCCGAATATTGGAATGTTTTAGGATAGGTGGCGGTGGGAGGTGCTATTTATAGTAGATGGGAGGGGTGTTTTCTAACACCTCGAGATTTTATGAGAATTATTCTTTTTAATTTCTTTGATGTATTTTGTTGTACACTTTACCAATATTATCTTCCTCTATACACAACGCCATATTAGATTTTATTATACGCAATAATATTCTTGGCTTGTGATGCACACAATTTCATGTTCTTTCGAATAAAATTAATTTTACACAACACCAAGTATATATTTTGATCAATGTATAAATGAACTGAATTTTGAGTATGTTATATGCAACACCAAAGGAATCTTTCCCTACATGCAACCCTTACATGGATTGCATTACACACAATCACTACCTTCTTTGATAGCATGTTTTGTACGCAATACCGAGTTTCACTAAACAACGATATGTTATTAAAATATTATACAAACAAGCCATTGTGAATAGTAATACCCAATTTTTGAAATTTTATAATTTTATCTTTAAAAATGGTCTACAATTTTGAATTCAGAATATTGAAATTAGACTAGGGTGAAATTTTGGTATTTTTATGAAAACTTTCAATGTTTGATGAATAGTGAAAACACTGAGTTATTGGTTAAAACAAACTTTTTATTTAAATAATCATTTAAATTTAATTAAATTTTATTTAGGTCAAAATAGATACATAAAATATATATAATTTCAATGTAATTAATAGGAGTCATTTTATAATAACTTTAGATATATAAAAAGTTTATTGAACATTTGACCGTCTTTTACCCATCTCCTAGGAGCATTTGCAGTTGTACATAAAAGATAATTTTACCGCTTCTGTGAGTTGAATTTCAAAAACCTAAGAGAAACGGTTAATATCAAGGAAAAAAATGTGGTTCAATAAAATAAAAATAAATTTTGGTGAATAGTATCTTTTTACTTTTATTTACCACGGTTAAAAGTAAATAGGGTAACTGAGGGTCAAAATGATATTATTTTCAATTTAGCACATGTTAAAATTATATTGGATAAGTTTAATTCGACCAAAAATAACCATAAGAATAAAATATGACCACTTAGTTCCACTTGGATTAGATAAGGACACTTATTATTATTTTATTTAATGAAGAGTTAAAATAGTTAAAATCAAGGTTTAATAACTAAAACATTTTTAATATAGGGTTATGGATAAGATAAATTCGACTATAAATATTAATTATAAAGATAAACATATTTCCTACATAATTGTATTTTATTTATAATTTTTATATATTAAATAATTTTATTTATTTATGACACATTGATGATGCAGTAATTACCTTATTAATGAAATATTAACATAATTGATATTATAAATAACCAAATTAATGTAATATGAGACTTTTTATGAATTACACTAATTTTCGATGTTAATATGACATGTTATAATTGATGTAATTAAATTTTTTCGAACTAATCATGCTGTTATGATTTTCACAAAAATCAATTACCAAATAGTTTTAAAATTGACATAAAATATTTTCTAAAACAAATATTATATTAGTAATTGTTATTTTATTCCTAAAAATCAATGGTTTGACAAATGACTTAGATAAGGTTATATATATTAATAATGAACCACTTGGGGTTCTTTTGGCTTGTTATATTAAGTTTATTAACCATATAGTGTAAGAAAACAAGAAGAGATGGAAAAAGTTAAATTATTTAACTTAGAGTTAAATATAAATGATAAGTATAAAATAGTAAACTAAACTTGTCTAAAAAATGTTGTTTGAGATTATTTATACCCATCCACACTTTATATTCTAATTAAATCAATTTGGATCGATTATAAACTGAATATTACTTTACTATAAAATAATATTTTATGTTTTTCCTAAGGTTCCCCTCTCCTCCCTTATAAATGGGCACCTCCTCCCTCTTCTCTTTACACAATTTTGAACTTTCAAGAACGGACAAAACCTTCCCATTTACCTTCTAAACTTTCCTAGAAACATTATAGAGGTTTTGGTATCCTCAAAATACCAACTCTAGTGCCTTAAGAGGAAGCATAAGAGAGGTTTGTCGAAGAAGAGGTAATCTCTTCTACTGATTCTTTCAAGTTTCATTCTTCCTCAACATCTTCTTATTTAGTTGTTTCATTATAAAGTAATAACATCAGTACAAATAATATAATTATATTTAATTATAAATATTAAACAACCCCATTTCACCTTCTATCCATCCTATGGAAAACAAAATCACCGCGCATGCGTACGTACTAAATACCGTCTCCACGACGTGGTGAAATCTATTTTTCCACCACCACCTTACTTGGATGGGTATAATGGTGTAAATAATATCTATATATGGTTATTATAACATCATAATAATTCTGATATATTATATCATCCACTCAAATTCCATTCAATTATTATGGGAACGATATCATCACTCGTGCGTACGTACGGATTACCGTCTCCACAACGCGATTAGATTCATTCTCCATGTTAACCATTCGAGAATGATTATTATAAGATCCCAGTTTTTTGAATGGTATGTTTTTGTTGTGTTTTGGTCAAATCCCTTGTTTTTGGGTTTTTAAAATGTTTCCCAAAGGTATGAGAGGCCTTGGGGGTGTTCTGGGGTCTCAGGGCATGAAAGAATGGAAGTCTGGCCAAAACAGGGCTGGGTGAACGACTTGCACACGATTTGGAAAACTATGAGACCTGCCCAGGAAAAACCGTCCGACCCCTCCTCCTCTAGACAGTAGCTTGTGCATGGTTTTTGCACCATTTTCTAAACCATGCAACTAAACCTTGCGGCCACTTAATGTTGAAAAAATTACCAGTTTTCCACTCTCGGCTTTATAACCCCAACTCGGGATTTTCCTCCCATCTTCTCCTCTTCACCCTAGGATCGAACCAGACCTCCCAAGTGCTCCAAGAGATCAATATAATTCGATCATAAGGTGTTTTTGGTGCCGTTGGTTGCGGATTGAAGCTCCGGGTAAGGCTAATATCCTCCTTGGTTCTTTTCTTGGTTAAGGGTAAGTGTCTTCTCTTCCTCTTGTTTCGAAACCCTAAAACCCTATATTTTGGGTGAGTTATAGGTTGAAGCTCCAAGGGTTGGTCGAATCGAGGTCTAAGGACTCGATTGAGGGTGCATTCAACCACAGATTCGAGGTAGGTGGTCTACAAGTTATACCCCTTGGTTATTTAGGGTTTTGTTCATGTTTAGTTGTGTTCTTGCTTTCCTTTGTTTATGTTTGGAATAACCTTGGTATTTTTGGTAATAATGGTGTTTAAAATGGAAAATGGGAACCCTCACGATCCCCGTGGGATGTGTTGGGATAGACTTGACCTAATTGGGTCCATCCATGGTGTGTGCCGGTATTTCCAGGATTTAGGAATTGATATTAAACAAGTGACCTTATTGTAATGAATTGTAGAGCCCTTGATGAATACGTTGGCATGTTTGGTTGAGCGTGTAATATAGGTTAGGTGATGCACCTAGAATTGGTAATAATCAAAGGGTTTTTGAAAGGGAATGAATGGTTTATTCTTGGAATGATGAACATGTTAAAGGGGTTAATGTGTAAATTGATTAAAGACCATAATGAGATAGATTATGAGTCTAGTGTTGAATACTTAGTGAGATAGGCATAACACATGGGAATTGGGTGAATGTTTAAATGATGTGAAATGGTAATGTGTTAATGGGTTAAGGCATGATGTGGTTTCCCATGTGGGTTGTTGTGAATGATGGTTACCAATGGGCAATAGTTGGAAGGTTGATGGTTACTTATATATAAGAATGTACACATGGCTTGGTAGTGTGGGGTATGACTGAGGCTCTACGCCCACGGGTCGAGTGAAGACTGATGCTCTGAACTCCACCCTAAATGCACAGGGTAGGAAAAGGACTGATTCTCTGTTTCCCTATCGGTTTTATCCATTCGGACTGAGGCTTCGAGGTGAGGATATGGTTCAATCCACCCGGACTGATGCTTTGAGGTGAGGATATGGTTTCACCCACACGGACTGATGCTTCGAGGTGAGGTTATGGTTGCTATGAGTGGTTAGTCCTTGTGAGATAGGATAACATCGTGTTTACCCTCTTGCATGTGATTGTTGGCCTTAAACCCATGTAACATGATAAATGTGATTAACTCATTGAAGTGTGATGAAATACTAAGTGATGTTGATTGGTGTGAAATGAATTGTAATGAATGTGGAATTGGCTTGGCTTTGGACTAGTTAATGGAATCCTAAATAATTACATGGAATTTATCATTCATTTTCCTTTTGCATGCACTTCCTATTTGTACTGGATATTTTGTAGACACCATTGGTGGTGGCCTACTGAGTTGTACTCACACCCTACTTGGGCCGCCGTTGGGTACCCGAGAAGACTTCATGTTTGTAGGTCAGTACAAGGGAAGGGGTCCTTTCTAGGCAGCTGAGTGGACATGGGTAGCACATAGTGGAGGATCCAGACTTGGAGTCGGGACCATTTTCGGGATTCTGGCCATGTCTTTATTTTGGGGCTTTTTTTCACTCTTGCACTTGTAGTATGATATGGCATATTTATTGATATTGGATCTGGTTTTTATAAATGTTCCTTGTTGTTGGTTATGTTTCCGCTATTTGTTTTACTTCTGTTGTGGCTTAATCAGATAAAAAGAGGGTATAGTCTCCCAACTTGACTACATCGACCCCCACTGCTAGTCAGCAGCCTTTGGCGTATGGGGTGGCATGCATAAGGTCATGTAACCACCTAGATCGGAGCAGTTTTTTAGTGGCTTTCGGGTTGGGGACGTTACAAAGTGGTATCAGAGGAGGTATTTCTTATACTACTCCGAGGTCTTGTAATTTAGGATTGGTTTCCAACCTTTAAGAGGTGTCAGGCCTTGGTAATGAGCTCATGCTTGGGAGTATCTAACCCAGGTACGGGGGAAACCCAAGTCACCCTGGGTGGGAAATTGATGTTCTTTGATGTGTGTTGTTACAGTTGATGATATTTCACCATTGTGTGATACACATGTGGTTCGATGTGATTGTTTTATGATATTTGGCTCGTGGCCTTAATGGCATGAGGATTTTCATTAATGCATCATTGTAGGAACCTAGGGGTATAAGGGACATGCATTGTCTTAGGCACACGCACGGGATGGGTGTGTGAGGCAAGAAGGTAGGGTGAATCATGCATTTCATGAAATCACGAAATAATGAGAATAATGAAGTAAAATAAGTGGGTAAATGATGTTTAACGAAATATAAGGGTTTTAAATGAAGTGGAAATGTTTGGTAAAATTGTTGTGTTAGTTGGTGGTAGTGCATGGTTGTTTACCCCATGTGGACCATGGCCAAAATAGGGATGGTCGGGGCGGTGAATTGAGGTGCTAATGTTGTTAAATTGGCATATGAAAATCGGTTGTTGTAGCTAGTAAAGACATTTTTAAGGAATTCATGAAAGTTTTATGGTATGTGTTCTATATTTCATGCTTGGCATTGTAGAGAGATGCCACCACGACGTCGGTTGCCAATTGGGAACAACAGTGTGTTGCTGAGAACACTCCTCCAGTAGAGGAACAAGAAATTGTGGTGATCAATGAAGGTAGGGAAGACCAGTTCCAGGAGAACATGGATCGCCTTGTGTAGATGATAGATCGGGACCCAGGGCGGGTTGCACCGAGTATGTTTGATCTGACCAAGGAGCTCCAGCTGTAACACCCTCCGACTTTCACCGGAGAGGGTGAGCTAGAGGCAAAAGAGTTCTTGTTAGCGTCTGTCCAGATGATACTAGATCATCTGGGGACCCCTATTGAGAAGTGGGTAAAGTTGAATGCTTATATGTTGCGGGGCCAGGCTAGGCGTTGGTGGGACATTCAGGCTCAGGCCGAGCAGGCTGAGGGGATGTCATGGAAGGTTTTTCAGGAAACGTTTCTGGAGCATATCTACCTAGAGACTTTGAGGAATGAGCGGGTTGTAGAGTTTATGAGCCTGACTCAGGGATCACTATCAGTGATGGACTATATAAGTTGCTTCACTGATATGAGACTCTTTGTCCCATTGTTAGCAGGGGATGAGTCAGTGGTGGCAAGGCGTTTCTAGGATGGTTTGAGACATGAGATCAAATCTAAAGTAAATATCTTTCACTTGAAGAGGTGTGTAGAGGTGATAGATCTGGCACTCATCTTTGAAGGGAACCTAAAGGGAGCTTCGGGAAGTGGGCTTGTGGTTCCAGTGGGGCAGAAGGGTAGTGAAACTACCGAGGGTCCGAAGCGACGCCATGAGGGTTCACAACATGGAAAAAGTGTGCAAAGCGGCTAGAAGAGAGGGTCTGCCTCTCATAGTGGGGATCAGGTGTTCTGCTATTAGTGTGGTAGGTCAGGGCATATGCGTGGTCTGTGTCCTTGACCTCTAGTTGAGTGTCGTTCATGTGGAATGATGGGACATGTGCAGAGGTTCTGCAGGAATCCTCGGCAGGTGGGTGAGCATGATGGTGGAAGGTAGGTACCAGATATGGGAAGGGGATCATTTGCCTCGTATCCGGCATGCAGTTGGAGCTCCACATGCCATACTGGTAGGGGCGGTGGATGTGGAACTCTATGGAATGATCACTCACGCCAGCATGGTAGTGCAGCGTAGGGCGTTCAGGCTGGAGCCCAGGGTAGAGGGGTAAATCAGCTTCAGGCAGTTCAGTTTGCACTAGGTGACGGCGAGGCTGGACCGTCGACTGTTCAAGGTATGATCCTTATAGGTTCTACGTTTCCTAGTGCGTTTTTTGACACAAGTTCCACACACGCTTTTATCTCTGCTCAACTTGTGGTATTATTAGGTTTACCTTTGGAAATGGTGTGCGGAGTTATGTCAATTGACACTCCATTGGGATTGCGGGTTGAGGATATCAAGAAGTGCAAGGGATGTGCCTTGGAAGTAGGCGGGTATCGTTTTCTGTGGGACTTGTTCTTTCTCGAGATGTCACGTTTTGACCTAATCTTGGGAATGGATTGGTTGGTGATGTATCGAGCACACATCGACTGTTATCGTCGTAGGGTATCGTTCATGTCGCTTGAGGGTGACACTTATGTCCACTGTGGTGAGTGGGATGTTTGAGTAGGTCGTGCAGGACCGTTGGGTCAACAGATAAGTGAAATCACGGCTCAAGTGGCATGTCTCATGCTTGGAGATGATGAAATAGGAAAGAATCATGTTTTCCCTCCTGTGGTGGATCAGTTTCAAGACGTGTTTCCGGATGATTTCTCATGGTTACCACCCGAGAGGGATGTCGAGTTCACGATTGAGTTGCTGCCGGGAGTGGAGCTAGTTTCTATTCCGCCATACCGAATGGAATCGGAAAAACTCCAGGAACTGAAGGTTAAGGTTGAGGAGTTGGAGCATAAGGGGTTTATCCATCCTAGTATGTCTCCTTGGGGATCTCCTGTGCTTTTTGCAATGAAGGCCGATGGGTCGTCGAGGCTGTGTGTTGACTATCTAAAGGTGAACCAAATCACAGTGAAGAACCGATACCCTCTTCCTAGGATTGATGACCTATTTGATCAGTTGAGGGGTGCATCAGTGTTTTCTAAGATTGATCTGAGGTCGGGTTGTCACCAGTTAAGGGTGAGGCCTTCTGACATACCGCAGACGGCTTTCCGGAGTCGGTATGGGTTGTTTTAGTTTGTAGTGATGCCTTTCGGCTTTACCAATGCACCGACGATGTCTATGGATTTGATGAACCAGATCTTTCATCCCTATCTAGATAATTTTGTGGTTGTTTTCGTGGATGAAATCTTAGTGTACTCAAAAACTCACGACGATCATGCCCAGCATCTTGACATCGTCTTGGGTACACTAAGAGAGAATCGACTATACGCCAAGCTATCAAAGTGTCAATTTTGGATAGGGGAGGTCCATTTTCTGGGTCACATCATCTCGGAGGTAGGTGTGTCAGTGGATCCAAAGAAATTGACGGCAGTTGTATCTTGGGAGCAGCCCAGGAATGTTTTTGATGTTCAGAGTTTTTTGGGTTTGGCCGGGTATTACCGAAGGTTTATCCAGGATTTCCCTCGCTTGGAAACACCACTCTCGTGCTTGACCAAGAAGGGAATCAGGTTCGAGTGGTCTGTGGCTTGCGAGAATTCCTTTCAAGAGTTGAAGAAGCGGTTGACGACTGCACCAATCCTGGTCTTACTTGAGCTGGGTTAGAAGTACATCATGTTTTGTGATGCGTCTGGAGTCGGACATGGGGCTGTGTTGATGCAAGGTGAGCGGGTTGTGGCTTATGGGTCGAGCCAGTTGAGGCCCCATGAGCGGAGTTATCCCACTCATGACCTTGAGTTGGCTACAGTGGTGTACACCTTGAAGTGCTGGAGGCACTATCTGTTGGGGGAATAGTTTACCATGTTTATTGACCATAAGAGTTTGAAGTACATCTTCTCACAGCGGGATCTGAATATTCGGCAGAGAAAATGGGTTGAATATCTCTAGTCTTTTGACTTTGAGTTGGTGTACACGCCGGGAAAGGGAAACAGTGTTGCTGATGCTCTGAGCAGGAAGGATCAGAATCAGGCGGTTCATAAGTCCAGCACCAAGTGGAAGGTGATGACCTTGTTTGTAGATATACACCTGGAGGTGAAGGAGGAGACTAGTCAGGTCACTCTTTCTTCCTTAATGATGGGGTTGAAGCTTTTGAGTTAGGTTATGAAAGGTCATCTTGGTGATCCTGAGTGTTTGATCATGACAGAAAAGCTTAAAGGTGGGGAGCTACCTTCTGGATGGACCGTCGATGTGGACGGTTACTCTCGTGTTCATGATCGTGTGGTTGTGCCAAAGTGTGTGTGAGAATATTTGATGTGTGAGTTCCATGAATCAAAGTGGGCAGTGCATCCAGGTTTGACCAAGATATACTGTGATCTCTGATGGTAGTTCTGGTGGCCTGGAATGAAGAAGGAAGTTGCAGGGTTTGTGGCACGGTGCCTTACCTTCCAGCAGGTGAAGGCCGAGCATCAACGCCCAGGTGTTTTTTGCATCCATTTCCCATTCTAGAATCTATGTGGGATCATGTAACAACAGATTTTTTCATGGGTCTTCCGAGGACGCCATGGAAGAATGATACAATCTGGGTGGTCGTGGATTGGTTAACAAAAGTGGATCATTACATACCAATTTAGGAGACATATACAGTCGATCAGTTAGGTGAGCTGTATGTTCGGGAAATAGTGCAGTTGCATGGTGTTCCATAGACCCTAGTTTCGGACCGAGATCCATGTTTCAGGTAGTGTTTCTGGAAAGTGTTGCAGAAGGCGCTTGGTACACATGTGTTTTTGAGTACAACTCTCCACCCACAGATGGACGGGCAGTCGGAATGTACGATCCAAGTGTTGGAAGACATGTTGAGAGCCTGTGTCTTGGACTTTGGTGGTTCTTGGGAAGGACACCTATCGTTAGTTGAGTTTTCCTACAACAACATTTTTCAGGCTACAATTCATATGGAACCGTTTGAGGCACTCTACGGGAGGCCGTGTAGATCTCTGTTGTGTTGGCTGGAGGCCGGTGAATCTGAGTTGTTGGGGCCAGGTCTCATGTAGAAGAATTCAGATAGAGTCCAGTTGATCAGGAAGCAAATGGCTACGGCTCAAAGTAGGAAAAAGTCATATGATGATCGGAGTCGTAGACCTCTTGAGTTTTTGGTGGGTGATAATGTGTTCCTTCAGGTGTTGCCAAGGTTGGGTCACTATCAGATTCGAAAGAAGGGTAAGTTGGTGCCCAGGTATGTGGGACATTTTGAGATCGTGGAGAGGATCAAACTAGTGGATTACTGATTGGCTATTTCACAGCAGTATGGTGGGATGCATGATGTGTTTTATGTGTCACATCTTCGGCAGTATCACCCTGATCCATCTCACGTGGTTGATGTTGAGGATATTGAGTTTGAGGTAGATGCGTCCTTTGAGGAGCATCCGGTCCGTGTGGTAGACCGTGGTGAAAAGGTATTGCAAGACAAGGTTGTGCCATTACTGCGAGTACTATGGCAGCATAAAAATCTTCAGGAAGAAACTTGGGAGCATGAATCAGATGTGTGGGCTCAGTGTCCTGAAATCTTCTCTTCGGTGGAGCAATGAGGCTTGGGACCTCGACTCGAGGACGAGCCATTATAAGGTGGCGAGGTTGTAAGATCCTGGTTTTTGGAAAGGTATGTTTTTGTTGTGTTTTGGTTAAATCCCTTGTATTTGGGTTTTTAAAATGTTTCCCGAAGGTATGAGAGGCCTTGGGGGTGTTCCGGGGGCTCAGGGCACGAAAGAAGGGAAGTCTGGCCATGACAAGGCTGGGTGCATGACTTACGCACGATTTGGAAAACCGTGCGACCTGCCCAGGAAAAACCGTGAGACCCCTTCTCCTCTGGACAGTAGCTTGTGCATGGTTTGCGCACCATTTTCCAAACCATGCATCTAAACCATGTGGCCACTTAAAGTTGGAAAAATTACAAGTTTTCCACTCCGGGCTTTATAACCCCAACTCGGGATTTTCCTCCCATTTTCTCCTCTTCGCCCTAGGTGAGAACCAGACCTCCCAAGGGCTCCAAGAGATCAATCTCCTTCGATCCTAAGGAATTTTTAGTGCTGTTGGTTATTGATTGAAGCTCTGGGTAAGGCTAATCTCCTCCTTGGTTCTTTTCTTGGTTTAGGGTTTGTTTCTTCTCTTCCTCTTGTTCCGAAACCCTAAAACCCTATCTCTTGGGTGAGTTATTGGTTGAAGCTCCAAGGTTTGGTCGAATCGAGGTCTAAGGACTCTATTGAGGGTGCGTTCAACTGCAGATTCGAGGTAGGTGGTCTACAAGTTATACCCCTTGGTTATTTAGGGTTTTGTGCGTGTTTAGTTGTGTTCTTGATTTCTTTTGGTTATGTTTTGAATAACCTTGGTATGTTTGGTAATAATGGTGTTTAAAATGGAAAATGGGAACCCTCATGATCCCCGTGGGATGTGTTGGGATAGACTTGATCTAATTGGGGCTATCCATGGCGTGTGCCGATATATCCTGGATTTAGGGATTGATATTAAACAAGTGACCTTGTTGTAATGAATTGTAGAGCCCTTGATGAATATGTTGGCATGTTTGGTTGATCTTGGAATAGAAGTTAGGTAATGCACCTAGAAATGGTAATAATCAAAGGGTTTTTTGAAAGGTAATGAATGGTTGATTCTTGGAATGATAAACATGTTAAATGGGTTAATGTGTAAATTGATTAAAGACCATAATGGGATAGATTATGGGTCTAGTGTTGAATTCTTTGTGAGATAGGCATAACACATGGGAATTGGGTGATTGGTTAAATGATGTGAAATGGTAATGTGTTAATGGGTTAAGTCATGATATGTTTTCCCATGTGGGTTGTTGTGAATGATGGTTGCCGATGGGCAATGGTTGGAAGGTTGATGGTTACTTATATATAAGCATGTGCACATGGCTTGGTAGTGTGGGGTATGACTGAGGCTCTATGCCCACAGGTAGAGTGAAGACTGATGCTCTGAACTCCACCCTAAATGCACGGGGTAGGGATAGGACTAATGCTCTGTTTCCTTATCGGTTGCATCCACCCGGACTGAGGCTTCGAGGTGACGCTATGGTTGCAGCCACCCGGACTAATGCTTCGAGGTGAAGATATGGTTTCACCCACACGGACTGATGCTTCGAGGTGAGGTTATGGTTGCTATGAGGGGTTAGTCCTAGTGAGATAGGATAACATTGTGTTTACCCTCTTGCATGTGATTTTCGGCCTTAGCCCTTGTAACTTGATAAATTTGATTAACCCATGGAAGTGTGATGAAATGGTTAGTGATGTTGATTGGTGTGAAATGAATGGTAATGAATGTGGAAATGGCTTGGCTTTGAACTAGTTAACGGAACCCTAAAAAATTACATGGAATTTATCATTCATTTTCCTTTTTCATGCACTTCTTGTTTGTACTGGATATTTTGTAGACACCGTTGGTGGTGGCCAACTGAGTTGTACTCACACCCTGCTCGGGCCGCCGTTGGATACCCGAGCAGACTTCATGTTTGCAGGTCAGGACAAGGGCAAGGGTCCTTGCTAGGCAGCTGAGTGGACATGGGTAGAACTTGGTCGAGGATCCAGACTTGGAGTCGAGACCATTTTGGGGATTCTGGCCGTGTATTTATTTTGGGGCTTTTGTTCACTCTTGCACTTGTAGTATGACATGACATATTTATTGATATTGGATCTGGTTATTATACATGTTCCTTGTTGTTGGTTCTGTTTCCACTATTTGGTTTACTTCCGTTGTGTCTTACTCTGATAAAAAGGGGGTATAGTCTCCCCACTTGACTACATCGACCCCTGCTGCTAGTCGGCAGCCTTTGGCATACGGGGAGGCGCGCTTAAGGTCTTGTAACCACCCGGCTCGGAGCACCGGTTTAGTGGCTTCCGGGTCGGAGACGTTACAATTATAAAGTATATATAATGAATAATAATGAAATATATATCATAATGAAGCTACTGGATTTATGTATATATATATATATATAGGTCATCTACTTACTTCCATTCATGTCAATTAGGAATGGAAAACAGTGTTCATGCGTACGTACGGCCTACCGTCACCATGAACGGTGTATTTCATTTCATTCATCTAACTTATATATATATATTGAATATATATGATATATAAACCATGATTTACATTCTAGAAGTATGTAAATCATGATATAAGTAATAATAATATCAAGAACATAAAGTCCAAACACGTAGGATAAATAAAACGATTTTACCCAAAATGCTACTTTAACATGGAATTTACAAAGGAACGAGTAATATAATGTCCTAAGAGAACCATATAATATATCATAACAATAAATTTGATTATTTAATAAGTAAATGACATTATTGAAATAATTATACAAGTGGTTTAGATACGTACGAAGCATATCGGACCTAAGGTAAGGGATAATTATTCCAATCTCATTCTTATCTGAGATTGTTTATTCAAAAGAATTTACTTGGGTTATGTTTGTCATCCATGTCCATATGTTCTCCAAATTTTTTCCTAAAATGTTTACTTTTGTTCCATGTATGTGTAATGTAATTTTTACCCTTTTTTTACTTTCACCACATCGTATGGATGGAATCCTTCTTTTGTTTACCATACAAGGAACTTTTTGACTTTTCCGGAAATAGTACAAGGAGAATGTTTTTTTAACTTATGAGGCATGAACGGATTTTTAAGGTTTCATAACACCTTATTTTAATGAAGTTTACTATACAAGATTTAATGGTTATTTTCAATAAAATCCTTTTCTTTGAAAATTGTGTGACATTTTGTGAAAAGAAAATGATTTTTAAGAAGAAAGGATATTTTCCTCAAGAATTCTTTTCAAGTGTTTTATCATAACCATTTTCCATCGTAGATGACATTATTTCATATGTGTATGTTTCAAGTATAATATCTCTATGATTTAGTTGGTTTCACTTTTCTTATGATGAAATGTTATCCATTTGTTTTATATGGATTATGTTATGATGTGATGATGTTTATGAAACCCATTTTTATTCTTTGGGTTTTGATGAATGATTTATGATTATGTTGTGGCATAAGTAAGAATGATTTCATAATGAGATGTGTGGGACCTATATCTACCTAAAATACATTGGGTATAGATTTATATCTCATGAGATATACATGGCTGGAATGGTAAGATAATCTGGTTCAGTGATACAGGAGTGGAATGAGGAGTGAACTCAATTCAGAAAAGGACTTTTTCCACTAATATGGTATTCAAAGGAATGCCTTGGATACTATGGAAATCATACCTTGTGCTTAATGGTTGGCCACAATTACATGTTTTATTACCATGCTATTTTTTCATGATTGATGTTCCATTATGATCTATGCCTTACGTACTGCCATGTTTTATGTCATTGCTCAAGATATTGATGTTGAAATATTATGTTCTTGTTTTGAAGTTCAAATGTATATGGTTTGTATTATTTTCTCCATATCTACACTTACTGAGCATTTGAGCTCACCCTTTATATTTTTTCTTTTCCCCATGATATAAAGAATGGTTTAGGTAATAAAACAAAAGGGGAAGATCTTTATGGGAGATGTTGAAGATCGTTCACCATGATAGGAAGACTGTGTTCGGAGATTCCAAGGACACTAAACTATTATATTATTTAGGTGTTGGTTTTTGTTATGTATTATGTATTCCGGAAATGTAATGTAATGACCATGTATGTCAAGATTTGGGTCTTTATAATTGGTATCATAGGAAAGGTTTATTTAACCTTCGGAAACTTGGATGCGAAAACTTTTGTGAGATCCCTAGTGATATTTCTATGGTATGTCTAGGGATGTCCCGAAGGATTATTATAACTATAATTTATAGTCCTAGAGTTATGTCGATGATCATGAATAACCTAGGGTGAACCTAAGGTAACATGGATTAATGAATGTGTGATAATTTAGACATATCATAAGTGACTTTTAATGATTATGTGGTTCCTCGTTATTTTAAATGTATCTTACACTATGGTTTCTAGTTTTAGTCAATGGAGGAAATGAGAAAGAATTCAAGTAATGTTGATTTTGATGGACCAATTGGTGACTAGGATCAACAAAATCGTGTAATATCTAGAGAATAAGATTTTGTGATTATGCCGAATCAGTCATCATGATATATGATTAACAAAGTGAACTTTGGTGGTATTCCTAAGTCATAAAATAAGAAGAAGATAAAATTTTATACATGTTCTCATGGAGAGGAACATAGAGGAAGGAATATGAAGCTTTCTACGTATCAAGAAAAATGGAAGAATAACCTTGAAGAATACATCAAATGGAGGGGAAGATGTTATCTGTGTGGAGAAAAGGATCACAGAGTGACAGACTGTTATGGAGTTCAATGTCTTATTTGTGGAGAACATGGGCATTACCCAACTCAATGCCCTGACCTAAGAGGTTACTTATAAATCATGGAAGGACTTATTCAATGAAAATCATTGAAGATGATGTATTGAAGTGTTTATGTATTGGTATTCAAGACTAATTTTTTGAGTTACTTTTATGGTATATTGGAATATTTTCATATTAGTCTATTGTGGTTTTCAACAATTTTATGGTACCAGTAACCATGAAAAGTGATTGAAATATTTTAGGAAAGTAGATGATATGCGCATAATGAAGGGATAAAGAAAAATTGATATTATTAATAGTATTCATGAGCTCATGACTGATATAAGGACAAAGTGATATAATGGTTTGAGTATATAGAAATTTTGGGATTTTGGTATGTGGAAAGAGTTAACTTTTGACAGCATTCATGTTTCCACTAAGGTTCAATGGGTATTAATTTTTCAAGAGAATACATGATTAAGCTATTCATATGTTTGGAATGTGACCAACAAGATATATCGTATGATATTTGGGGGATAAATGATGGTATTCACATGCTCGGTAAATAACATTTCTAGTAATTCTTTTCATTATACTATGAGCTTGGACAAAAGTATTTTAGATAAGCCTAACGATCGGAATGGATTATGTTGGACATAAGTTAGTACTATTTATGGATATAACTTTTTGATATTTATTTTGGAATGTTATAATATTATAGTTTTAGAAAAAGGAAAACCCATAGGACGGAAGACAACTCATCACGTCAGACAAGGATACTGGAATCAAACTCACAACTGAAGTGCGAAAAGACTTTATCGCACACCACTGGCCAACAAGAAGTCCCTGGTTAATAGATACTAGATTTATTTTATTAATCTCCATGATAGATGAAGTATAATTCCTTCTTAGAAACCATATATGATAAATCTCATAATAGAAGGACTTATGTATATTTAATAAATTGTGGTAAACTTTTTGAGATAGAAACAAATGGAATGACCTATCATTCTATCGTATGATCTGCTAACACTTCACTACTGGAAAAGTCAAATTCATTTCTTTTAGAGATGAAGTGGAAATTGTTGAAGACATGAACAACAATGAGATTGTACCAAAATAGAGTAAGTATTTCCTTTAATTCAACAATTTTTCAACATTAGGGAAATGATCTTGAGAACTATAAACATTGTCCTAGTTCCCTTATATCTGATGAATCAGTTGGTACCTTAGATCATCACAAATTTATGGATTTGTGATCGTTGTATTTTTCATAATCGTGTTCTCTACCACTCTCTATCAGAACATGATGGTTATATTTCTCTTACATATTCATATTTTCTCCTATATTCTCCTATGTGTGAAACCCAATGATGAGTTATTTTAGGTATTCGTTATGTTTCTAATGTTCCTTTTTAAACTGATGATTTAGTATTCATTTTTACGATTTGGGTTTCTATGAAAGAAAATTTCAAGTAGAAAACCATTTATAACCCCGATGAATTTCAAGGGAGAAATTAATTTTAAGGGGGGTAGAATGTTACACCCCGAGATTTATGAGAATTATTCCTTTTAATTTATTTGATATCTTTTGTTGTACAATTCACCAAGATTATCTTGTGCTATACACAACATCATAATAGCTTGTAGTATATGCAACACTATTCTTGGCTTGTGATGCACTCAATTTCAAGTTAATTCGAATAAAAGTAATTTTACATAACACCAAGTTTAGATTTTGATCAATTTATAACTGAACAATATTTTGAGTATGTTATACGCAAAACCAAAGGAATATTTCCCTACATGCAGCCCTAACTTGGCTTCCATTACACGCAATCATGACCTTCCTCGATAGCGTGTGATGTACGCAATACCGAGTTTCACTAAACAACGATATGTTATTTAAATATTATATAAACTCGCCGTTATGAATAGTAATACCCACTTTTGGAAATTTTATAAATTTAACTTTCCAAATGGACTTTAATTTGGAATTCAGAATATAGAAATTAGCCTAGGGTGAAATTTTGGTATTTTACTGAAAACTTTCAATTTTTGATGAGTAGTGAAAACACTGAGTTATTGGTTAAAACCAAATTTTTATTTAAATAATCATTTATTTTATTTAGATTTATTTTAGGTCAAAATAGATACATAAAACTTATATAAGTTCAATGTAATTCATTGGAGTCATTTTATAATAATTTTTGATATAAAAATATTTTATTGATGTTTTCATCGTCTTTTACGCACCTCCTAGGAGAATTTGAAATTGTACATAAAACATAATTTTAACACTTCTGTGAGTTTAATTTCAAAAATCAGAGAGACTCGGTTATTATCAAGGAGAAAAATGTGGTTCAATAAGATAAAAATAATTTTTGTTGAATAGTAACTTTTTACTTTTATTACCACGATAAAAAGTAAATAGGGTAATTAAGGGTAAAAAAGATATTATTATCACCCTAAAAAATGTTTTAATTATATTGGATTAGTTTAATTCCACCAAAAACAACATTATTAATAAAATATGACCATTTAGGACCACTTGGATTAGATTAGGACACTTACTGTTATTTTATTTAAAGAAGAGTTAAAGGAGTTAAAATTAAATTTTAATAACTAAAACATTTTTAATATAGGGTTATACATAATATATATTTGACTATAAATATTAATTAGATAGATAATGAGGTTTAATACATAATGGTATTACATTTATAATTTTTAGACATTAAATAATTTAATTTATTTATGACACATTGATGATGCAGAAATTACCTTATTAATGAAATATTAACATAATAGATATTATAAATATCCAAATAAATGTAATTTGAGACTTTTTATGAATTAAAATAATTTTATAGGTTAATATGACTTGTTAGTATTGACTTAATTAACATCGTTTGAACTAATCATACTGTTATGAGTTTCAAAAAAATCAATTACCTAATAGTATCACAATTGACATAAAATTGTTTTTAAAACAAATATTATATTATTAATTGTTATTTTATTCCTAAAAATATATGGTTCGTCCAAATGACATAGATAAGGTTATATATATTAATAATTAACCACTTGGGGTTCATTTTTCTTGTTATAGTAATTTTATTTGCCATATAGCGTAAGAAAACAAGAAGACACGTTAAAAGTTAAATTATTTAACTTAGCGTTAAATCTAAATGATAAGTATAAAATAGTAGCCTTAACTAGTATAAAACATATTTTTTGAGAGGATTTAGACACATCCCCACTTTATCCTCGAAATAAATCAATCTGGAGCTATTATAAATGGAATATGACTTTATTATAAAATAATATTTTAAGTTTTTCCTATGGTGCCCCTCTCCCCCTTATAAAAAGGCACCTCCTCCCTCTTCTCTTTACACAATTTTGAACTTTCAAGCCTGGAAAAACCCTGCACATTTACCTTCTAAACATCCCTATAATCATTATAGAGGTTCTGGTCTCCTCAAAAGACCAACTCTAGTGCCTTAAAAGGAAGCTTAAAAGAGGTGCGTCGAAGAAGAGGTAATCTCTTCTACCGATTCTTTCAAGTTTCTTTCTTCATCAACTTATTCTTATTTAGTTGTTTCATTATAAAGTAATAACATAATTATCAATTACATACTACTATTTTTATTATAAATATGAAACAAACCCATTTCACCTTCTATCCATCCTACAGGAAATGAAATCACCGCGCGTGCGTACGCACGAAATACCGTCTCCACGCCGTGGTGAAATCTGTTTTTCCACCACCAACTTGGATGGGTATAATGGTGTAAAGAATAAATATATATGGTTATTATAACATCATAATTATTCTGAGATATTATATAATCCACTCCAATTCTATTCAATTATTACAGGAACGATAGAATCGGTCGTGCGTACGTACGGATTACCATCTCCACAATGCGATGAGATTCATTCTCAATATTAACCATTCGCGAATGATTTTAAAGTATATACAATGAATAATAATGAAATATATGGCATAATTAAGATAATGGATATATATATATATATATATGTCATCTATTTATTTCTATTCAAGTCAATTTGGAAAGGAAAACAACGTTCATGCGTACATACGGCCTACCGTCTCCATGAACGGTGTATTTCATTTCATTCATATATCTATTATATATATATATATATACTGAATATATATTATATTTAAACCCTTTTTTACATTCTGGAAGTAAGTAAATCATGTTATAAGTAATAATAATGTCAAGAACAACATGTCCAAACACCTTGGATAAATAAAACTATTTTACCCAAAACGGTTCTTTAACATGGAATTTACAAAAGAACGGTTAATATAAAGTCATAAGTGAACCATATATGATATCATAATAATAAATATGATTTTGTAATAAGTAAATGACATTATTTAAATCATTATACAGGAGGTTCAGATACATACAAAGCATATCGGATCTAAGGTAAGGGATAATTATTCCAATCTTATTCTAATTCGAGATTGTTTATTCGTACGTATTTACTGGGGTTATGTTTATCATACATGTCCATATGTTCTCAAAACGTTTTCATAAAATGTTTAAATTTCATCCATGTATGTTTAAAGTAATTTTTACCCTATTTTTACTTTTAACACATTGTATGGAATGAATCTTTCTTTTGTTTACCATACGAGGAATTTTTTTTTTAATTTTCTGGCAAAATGTGAGGATAATGTTTTTTTAACTTATACGGCCTGAACAGATTTTTACTGTTTCATAACGCCTTATTTTCATGAAGTTTAATATAATATATTTCATGGTTATTTTCAATAAAATACTTTTCTTTTACACTTGTGTTGCATTTAGTGAAAAGAAAATGATTTTTAAGATGAAAGGATATTTTGCTCAAGAATTCATTTCAAGTGTTTTATCAAAACCATTTTCCATCTAAGATGAAATTATTTCATATGTGTATGTTTCAAGTATAATATATCTATGATTTACATGGTTTCACTTTTCTTATAATGAAATTATATCCATTTGTTTTATATGGATTATTTTATGATGGGACGATGTTTATGAAACCCATTTTTATTTTTTGGGTTATGATGAATGATTTATGTTTATGTTGTGGAACTAGTAAGAATGATTTCATTATAATATGGATGAAACATATATCTCCCTACAATGCATTGGGTAAAGATTTATATCTGATGAGATAGATATGGATGGAATGGTAAGTTAATCAGGTTCAGTGATACAGGACTGGTACGAGGAGTGAACTCAATTCAGAAAGGGACTTTGTCCACTAAGATGGTCCTAGAAGTAATGCCTTAGCTACTATGGAAACCATATCATGTGCTTAATGGTTTTCCACAATTACCTATTTTATTCGGATGCTATTTTGTCATGATTTATGTTCCATTATGATCTATGCCTTACGTAATACCACGTTTTATGTCATTGTTCATGATTTTGATGTTTAAATTTTATGTTCATTTTTTTAAGTTCAAATGTATATGGTTTGTTTTATTTTCAACATACTTATCCTTACTTAGCATTTGAACTCACCCTTTATATGTTTTCATTTCCCTAGGATATAATGAAATGGTTTAGGTAAGAAAAAAAGGGATGATCTTTATGGGAGATGTTGAAGATCTTTCACCATGATTAGAAGATTGTCTTCCGAGTTTCCAAAGACACTAAACAATGACGGTCCTTGTGTGTTGGTTTTTGTTATGTATTAAGTATTCTGAAAAAGTAATGTAATGTCCATGTATGTCATGATTTGGGTATCAACATGTTTTGTCATTATTTTATTCATTAGTTTAATATTTTTATCAATACAAGTAATATTTTAGATTATAATGGTTAAATAAATTAATTATTTCATGTGATATCAAACTAATTTTACACTTTCATCATACCTGAATCATGCATGCTTCAAAAAATCACGTATTGACTTATACTGTAAATTACAGTATTTCACTATTAACAAAACTACCATCTACTACATAGAAATACCATAAATTCTCAGAAACAATTTTTCAATATGTAGAATTAAAAAATGGATTTCATATTGGTAAATTTAATTTATTAATATTTTAAATATAAATTTTAAATAAAATCATCAACTATTTGATATATTAGAATTTAAAAACAATAACAAATTTTATAAAACATTAAAAAATGAATTAGGGTCTCATAAAATTCTCTTCAAATAATTAAATATCAAAATCATAATTTATGAATCTATTTTATGAAAATGAATTTATTTTAAATTATTATATTAATTATAATATTGTAAAAAAATAATTATGGCTTTCAAAAAATAAACACTTAATTTATTATTTTTGTAGCATTTAGTTAATTATAAAAAGATATAAATATATCATATTTTAATTGATAAGATATCCAAATTTTATTTCGTATTTCTTAAGTGATTTTAGTATTTCAGTTGTCATATTTATATTCATAATGGTCAAATTACTATTCAAAATTTGATTTCACTATTCTATTAATATAGGTTTGTTAACTGAAAGAAAAACATCTTAGTTTATTCATTATTATTTAATAATGTATTTATCATATTGTCTATGTTATTTTATATGATTAATACTTTATTAAATATTTATAATAATCAAAATTTAATTGATAGAATTATGGTTGGTTATATTCATTCATTCAACAAAAAATTCATCTTTAATTTTTTTAATGTCAACTCATAAAACTATTTGGGTAGTTATTCATCATGACATCCTATGGTTCCCACATCACCTAATCAATTTTATTATTTTCCAATGCACCCTTTAAAATCCATTCATCTGATTCAACAACACCTATTATCCATTATCGATAATTTAGACAGGCTCTTCACAATAAGATAAATAATTTTACAATTAAATTTCATCCAAAGTGAGGAAATCTGTGTGAGCTTGCATGTATTATTTAACGTAGATACATGGAACAAGTCATGAACACTGGAATGGATAGGTTTCATTACAAAAAAATATACCACTTCTATAATTCTCCCCTAATATTAGAAATGACTTATGTTCGTGGGCCTTAGATTCCCTTTTTTACCAATAATTATGACACGCTTTTATAAGGACACTTACATTAAGACATGATCATCCTCATGAAAATACTAATAGGTCCTTTAGTTAATGGCATAGCATTTTTTTGAAAATTTTCCAGTTTTATATGTGTTCAAATTTTCATTACCTTTTCTATTGTTTTCTCTACAAGAAATGGGTCTACTCGATTAGTGTCACCAACTTCATACCAAAAATTTGGTGTACAACATCTTTTTCCATAAATTGCTTCATAATTTTCCATTTAAATATATTAATGGAATATTTATATTAAGTATATTTTACTAAAATGAATTTCCAAAACATCATACGTTCAAATCTGAGTGAGCATGATCTCAACATGTATTCTAAATTTTGTACTATTCTTTCATAATTCCATTCAGTTTGATAATGATAAAAATTAATCAAATGAAGTTTAGTATACAAATATTTATAGTTAATATTCAAGAATGTTTTTGTAAATCATGGATCAAGATCAGAAATAATAGAATGATGATCTCTTTGATGACTTAAAACATCATTAAAGTTTAGTTTTCCTAGTCACTCATGTGATACATCCTCCCTTATAGTGATAAATAGTTAAAAGTTAGTAAGCTAAACAATAATTACCCTTATTGGATCATTGTTTCTTGGAGTTTTTCGAAATATAGGGACAAAATCCATATTAATGTCATCCACTTTTTATCTATGAATCGGAAATAATATCTTGATACTACAAGGATATTGTATCTCACCTTCACTTGTTGACAGAGTAAACATCTAGATAAATAATCAACAATTTCATGATTCATATTATTACAGCTAAAATGTTCAATCAGATCATTATAAATCCAAGTGCTACCTAGGTGTATAGATAAATTTGAGCTATATTCAACTTCAAATAAATCCTTTTAAAGCTTGGGTACATTAGGAAGACTATTTATCTTAAAAAATTTCACAATTCTATCCCCATACACTACGTATTTCAAATTCCCAAAATTCATATATTTATTTATCCATTGACAATTTTGATCATCCAATATAAAAATTTTAATCATTTCTAATAATTATGTTTGTGAAACCATTTGAATAATTAAAGAATTTTCACCTTCCTTGAAAATTCAAATATACATCTTCAGTAGATATATGAACACATGATGAATTTCAATCCAAATTTTATAGAAATCCAAGATACTTCCTTCTCAAGGAATCAAATACCTTATTTACCTTCCCTGTTTGATAGAGGACAGAACAATAATAATTCATGAGTAGTTCGAGTAATTAGTTTTTCATCATGTTGAGTCCATTATATTTGAAGATATATTTTATATAGTTATGATCTGTATATATCTCACATTGATCGATATAGTGATAATGTCTTCTTATCATCAGAGAAAATATTATTGGTTCTAACTCATTATTATGAGCTCAATATTTTTGTTCATGAGTATTTAAATTTCTTGATTTATATGAAAAAACATTATCATTTTACAAATAGACAAAACCATGACCTTTCATTGATGCATAAAAATAATCCACAAATTCTAAATTTTGTAATTGAAGAGTTGATATTGGAGTAGTAAATAATAACCTCTATAATTCCTGAAACCTTATAAAGACCCAGATTTTTCCTTGTATTTTTTTAATTAAATGGAATTATTATGAGTCTGTGAAAATATGAAGTAGCGTGATTCTGAGGCTCGGTGTTTTTAGAATGAATTTCTGAACATTTTTTATGTATGATCAGTATATGCGTGGATGACGTTTTCTAACATTTGAATCAGTTCTCGGATTAAAAATATGAGGGCACCATTGAACTGCAGTGACATGAATCACATAAGGGAGGCTTCCCTTCTACTGCAGTAGGTCGGGAGAAAATGTTAGATTTTGGACTTTTAAAAGAAAAATAAAATAACAATGTTATTTTATATCTCTCATTTTTATTTTCCTCCAACGCACAAGTGGTAGTGGTGGGGCCAATGACACATCCAAACATTAAATGGATTGACTCCCCTTTAATCTTGTAACTGCACCATTAGAATTAGGAAGTTCCCTTAATTAAATAAAACTCATTACTTCCTCGTGAGTTACCAACCCACCTCCTCTCTTATTTATATTGAGCTCAGGGTAGAGTGTTGGGATGGATCCACCATGCGATGAAGCTCTGGAAATGTACCATGACACCAACCACATGGAGGGAGAGACTAGTTCCAATGAGCGGTGACTAACGACACCAAATCATGATCCAACATCAATGAAAAATGGGGTTTCATCGATCGTCGGCAGTGGAGGTCTCTTCTAGGTAGGGGGTTATTTAAATGTTGTATTTGATGAATTAAATTTCTCTTCTTCTTATTATGATGAAATGTGGAGGGTTCAATCTAAACGAACAAGGCCCTGACCCTCAGCTGCTTCTTTGTTGTTTTGAACATAGGGAAACAATTTACAACATGACAACTACATGAAATAGTGGGCCGTGCTATGAAGTCAGAAGTGTATGAGAGCTGTTGGGATAGACGACACTAAAAACGGACTCCAGAGCACATCTGGTGGCCCATGGAAGAAACTGCCGATGTTCCAAGTTGGCTATGGTTGGCAGTGGTTAGAGGAGACCCACGGAAACCGACCGCATGCAGTAGAAGGGGGAGCGCAATTGTGTGCCACATTGTCCTAAGGTGGATGGACCATGCCGGTAGTGTAGGACATGTTCGACGCCTGTAGGGGGAAGTAGCAATGGCCAGAATTCCGTAGCAAGATGGTGTGGTGTGTCCAGTGTCGTGCTGCATTGGTGAAACCCGGTCGGATAATTGTTTGAACGTTAAATGTGGTGGGGAAGATCCCCACCGGTTGGTGAACAACAATGCAAGTGTAGGGCTAGTGGGATGCAACTATCCACCTTCAGGTGGAAGAAGACGACTCAGGCCGTCCAAGCAAGCTGGAACCATGGGCCGGCCCCGCGACCCCAGTGGGCCAGCTAGGGTGGGCTGGGCCCATCTCGGCGGGCCATTACAACTACTGCCCAGCACGTGAACTGAACCGGGCTAACCCCAACAGGCCGGACCCAGTGAACTGTGCTGACCCATAACAAGTCAAACCCTATAGAGGTCATATAGACCCCAGGACCTGTTGCGTCAAATAGGTCTGACTGAGTCGGACTAGTCCTAGAACCAACCTGTCCCAAAATAAATAAATGCATGTGATTTTCAAACAATGTGTTTTCTTGACATGTAGACAGTGGAATTAGGATCCGTTTAGGGAAACGCTCCATGTGGCATATTCTGGTAGGCCCGGTTGAGCCGGGTAGGACTGAGGATCGATCAACCCCCATTTCACGGAAAGGGATGTAACTAAAATTTTATGCGTTTGATTGATGATATTTCTTTGGAATAAATACCCTAGACAAGGTGGTCCTTTTGAAATAATCCATGAGAGTTTTGGAGAAAGATGGAGTACGAACAGGTTGGATCAACTCCAAATCCAACATGCTCATACCACTAAAATGCAAATAACTTATGGACCATACATCTGGTTAGCGATCCATATTTTTCCTTGTGACCCTTATAATGTGAAAAATCATCAGGTTACATCATTGTGGGACTTCATTCTGGTTAAAAAATGACAGATTACTTGAGGAGTGGTTCTCCCAGAATCAGGCGTGCTATGAGCGAGATATCAGTGGCTCACAGTGAGGGGGAGGTTGAAGACAGATCATACGAATATTGGTACCAAGAGATCTTGTGTGGGTCAATACCTAGTGATCTTGTGTGGATCATCACCAAGATATCATGTGAGGATTGGAACCGAGTGACCCTGTACGGATCATCACCTCGCGACCCGACAAGGACCAGCCATAGTGCGGCCCATCGTGGATTTGTGACATACTGATCTTATATGGGTCGGATCTTGTGTGGTTAAATGCTCAGTGATCCTGTGAGGTTTCAGAGTATACCAGCCATGTTTAGGTCAGATCCTATGTGGTTCATAGTGGGGGTTTGTACATATCGACTCTGGGTGGTTAGAATCCTTTGTGGGTCATTACAGGGGTTCGTAACTATCGATCCAATGTGCATTAGACACCGTATATTCAGCAGTACTTCTTATTTACAGAATAAGATGATCTAGCTTAATGAATAATCATATGTACTTCTATACTTCACTAATATCTAGTGTGAGATAAGACTCTGTTTGAGCTGTGTCTATTGCTTTGTTATTTGAGATTGAGATCATGATGTGTGGTTTCCCTTTGTTGTATTCGGTGAGACCTTTGGGGGTCTCGGGGTCCCCACTAAATATTGTTATACTCACCCCTTCTCGAGCATCACCCTCACCTTGTTGTGTCTTGGGCCGACAATGAGCAGCTAGGCTGATATTTGAGGGATACATGACAAGGTGGTACACAGAGGGGGCTGGCTGACGTGGAGGGCTATGGAGACGATATGTACCTACCCTTCAGGTGGAAATTTTAGTGGATGATCCAGGAGTGGTTTTCCCTTTTTATTTGTACTGGTAATTTTCAGTTATTATTGTATTCTAGCCACTTTACTTTTAAAACCCTTTTTACTATAATATTTTTCTTCATGGTTGGTTTTTGTTTTGTTCAGTGTTTGTGTGTTTGTAAAGGTTTTAAATAAATGCCTTCTCATTTTAGGGATACACAGTTTTTGTGCTAGTCTCCAACCCCTGACCTATGTAATGCAGGCTTGGGATAGTCACGACACGAGCCCTAGGGGATGGGTCATGAAAATGTAGTATTAGAGGATTTGGTTCTACTAAAGAACTCGGACTCTGATAAATTAATGTTGCAATATTGTTTAGTGTTTTGAGTGTGGTTTTCAGTTCGTGGAGTCCAGTATTGGTACGGCGGTCGACATATCCGCACACCAGGACATTGAATTCTAATTTCTGAATCGGTGCACAGAAACACTAATTTTGTGTGATGTGGATGTGCTTTATTTTTATTGCTTTGAGTCAGCTCACTTGGTATAACATTTTGACCATGGTGCACCTGTTTCCTTCCGTGATGCCACCCCATAGACAACCAAGTAGGATCACCAAGAGAGTACATGCTGATGGACCACCGAAAGATGATGGTTCAGTGAATGGCCCTCATATAGAATTAGCACCTTTTGTGGGGTACCAGTAGATCCACAACTTGTTGGGTATCCATTTCCACCATCCCCACCAGTAGATGATGCACGCCGACTGAGAATGTTGAACAAGTATCAGTGGAAGTGGGCTCTGAGGTTTTGAGGCGAGATGTATCTACAGGCGGCTGAGGACTAGCCTGAGGCTGTGGATAGTGTTTTTTGCCAGGTTGGGGCACTAGAGGACTGGACGATGATCCAAGATTCTAGTCATTTCTAGGGAGAAGCTAGGGGATGGACTAGCTTGACCCTCGAGATGCATGAGTAGGTGACCCACACCTAGGCAGGTTTCAAGGGCCTCTTCAAAGCAAAGTTCATTCCAGCAAATCTACGCTCTGTGCATATTTAGAAGCTCCTATACTTACTATAGGGCTACCTGGCCATAGAACAATACTCAACAAGGTTTATTGAACTCTCACACTAGTCTACCGAAATGGTGTGAGAGCCTTTATTCATGGCCCGAACATTCGAGCAGGGACTTCGACGAGAGATCAGTGCTTCGATGGTATATCGCAGCATCCAAACACATGCTGGAGAGCTGGAAAGAGAACTCTTGGTAGAGATTTTCCTTGATGATTAGACGCAGAAAGTGAGACTCACCACCAGGTGAAACATACCAGATTCATCTGTGGCTAGTAGTAGGAAGATGACATAGAGGTCCATGCGGACCAGATTATCTAGTGGACGACCTCGTGATGTAGGGTGGGAGTTGCAGATCTTGCAAGGAAGAGGAGGTATGCTGGGAGGTAGGGTGTGTTTCACATGGGGAAAGCAGGGACACATGGTTGGAGATTGATTGACCTGTCATACTGATGATCATCAGATGGTCAAGGGTCCATAGAGGTGGAGGCAGAGATTCGATAGAGGAGGTATTCAGGGTAGTGGAGGTGGAGGAGGAGTAGGCCATGTAGCAGACGGTGGGTGGTGATTTGAGGTTCTACAGCCACCACCAACTGGTGGTCCACCCCGACTATAGGGGGATGGTGGAAAGAGGCGAGCACAGCTACATGCATCATTGTCCTACAACCACGAAGATCCAGAGATGATTATTGGTACAATCTATGTCTATTCGACCTGAGTTTTAGTACTTATACACACAAGTTCCCGTCACTCTTTCATTACCATGACACACGTTCAGAGCTCGGTGATTTCAATGGAGCTGTTTACCCAATCCTTACGATTAGAGACTATGATTGGAGAATATTTGATGATTATACACTGGTGCCAGTAGTGTGAGCTTACACCAGGAGGTGCGATCTTCAGATGGAATCTACAAGTAGTAGAGTCGAGGCCTTAAGACGTCACCATGGGTATGAAATAGTTATCCACACTCCATGATCATGTATATTGTATTAGGCGCAATGTGAGGTGTGTATATGAGGATGTGAACATGTTTTCCTTCACCGGTTGGAAGGGAACCTTTGCAGCACAGGATGGACATACCCAGAAGAGTGTGCAGCTGATCACACTCAGTTGGATAGTCTTGCCCTCATAGTAGTTGATGTTGGGAGTCCATGCTATCCTTAGTTGTGAACCAGTATGCCTATGTCTTCCCTGATGATGTTCTAGGACTACCTCTTGAAAGAGAGGTGGACATCTATATCAACATGTACCCAGGTATGACAGTAATATCTACTACAACATGTCGGATGGATCCCGTGGAGCTTTGTGAGGTACATGTACACCTGGAAGGCATGTAGAGGAAAGGGTTAATAAGGCCCAATGTCTCTCCAGGGGCAGCCCCAATTTTTTTCCAAGAAGGAAGACTGGAGTTTAATGCTTTGTGTAGGTTATTGGCACCTGAATCAGGTAAATGTAATGAACTAGTATCCCCATCCGAGGATAGATGATATTTTTGATCTGCTGATGGGAGCTTGCTGGTTTCCGATGATAGACCTCATATCATGCTATCATCATCGTAGGATATGAGATGAGGATGTGATTAAGATTTAATCCAAATGTTAGTATGGAAATTATCAATTCTTTTTTATGTCATTTGGTGTGACCAACACCGCTTCCTTGATGATGGGACTCATGTATAGGATTATCCAGCAAAACATCAATCGCTTTCTGGTGGTATTCAATAATGGCATCATGGTTAACTTAGTAACAGAGGTGTAGCATGCCTATTATATGAATATACTACTGGATATAGTCCGATACCACCATATTTATGGTAAACTCTTAATGTTCCAGTTCTGAATACGAGAGGTCCACATTCTGGGACATGTTATCTTGGAGACTGGAGTTGTAGTTGATCTTTTGAAAATAGAGGTTATTCTTGCTTGTGATCCACCTAGGAATGTAACCAATGTGTGGAGATTCCTGGTGTTGGCTCGGTACTACAAGAGATTAGTAACATAATTTTCTAGAGTTGCAGAACCCTTGTTTGCATTGGAAAATAAGGGACGGCCCTTTGTGTGGGAGGAGAGGTGCTAGTAGAGTTTTCATGATACAAGGGAGAGACTAACGTGTTCCCCCATCTTGAGGATACCCGATGAGGGTGTTGGGTATGTAGTCTACTGTGACGTGTTAGGGACTGGACTAGGATGTCACCTAATGAAGGATCGAGGAGTGATCCCTTTTTGTTCATAACAGCTGAGCTAACATGAGAAGAACTACACTACACTTGATTTGGAGTTCGCAGTAGTGGTCTTCACCTTGATGATGTGGCAACACTACTTTATGGGTGAATAGTATATTGTTGACTATAATCACAAGAGTTTTAGGTACATCATCTCACAGAATGACCTGAAACATAAATAACGGTTTTGGCTAGAGATCATCAGGGAATATTACATTGATATAGTCTACACACTTATAAAGGGAAATGTAGTAGCAGACACACTCTGTAGGATCTCTGGTCTACAGTTTCTGAGTGAGGTGAAAGAATAGCTAGCCGAATTGTGGATATCCTTTGTGGATAAAGATGGACTGGCTTACCCCCAGTCTAATAATATCACTCCCCCACTTCTTCAGCATGTGTGGGAAGCACAGCTTGGGTACTTTGACTATGAATCTCGACATGCTCAAAAATCTTCAGCACATGCACCTGATTTTTTTTTGAAGATGGGGAGCATGTCATCCCCATCATAGGATGCACCATGGTCTCGGTGGGGCTACAAGAGGAGGTGTTGAGGGAGTTCCATATGTCCCCTCTGAAAGTATATCTTAGTGTGGAGAAGATTTACCAGGACCTCCAATGTTTTCATTGATGGCTATGGATGATGAAAGTAGTGTCATAGTAAGTTTCAGAATGCATCATTTGTCAGCAAGTGAAGGTCGAACATCAGGTTCTGGCATGCTTAGCTCATGCACTTGAGGTACAAGAGTGGAAGTGGGATGGTATATCCATGGACGTCATGATAGGGCTACCACGAACATCCGAGAGACATGATTTCATCTGGGTGATCGTTGAACCACTCACAAAGTCAGCCCACATACTACCCATATGAGAGTAGGGATCAGTAGTGGGAATGAGACGCCTCTACATACATGAGATTCAACGACATCATGGGGTGCCATGGAAGATCGTATCGGACCATGATGCATGTTTTATGTTCCCATAGTGGAAGCGATTATAGGAGGAATTCGGGACCCAGCTACGTTTGAGCACCACCTTTCATCCACAGACAGATGTTCAGACAGTGCAGACCATTCAGATAATGGAGTACATTCTTCGTACTTGAGTCCAAAATTTTGGTTGTAGTTGGGAAGATCACATGCCCTCAGTGGAGTCCGTATACAACAATAGGAATCACTCAACCACAGGTATGACAACATTTGAGGCCTTGTATGGCTGACTATGTAGATCACCTCTATGCTGGACAGAATCAGGGGAGTCAGCACTTATGGGTCCAAAGATGGTATGGGCTACCACTGAGAAGGTGCAGATCATCCCGTAGATGATGTAGACTGCACAGAGAAGAAATATGTCATATATAGATAGGAGAAATCAACCATTAGATATCGAAGAGGGAGACCAAGAATTCTTACGTGTCATACCTTGATGAGGATTTCAGTGATTAGGCTAGAGAGAAAAGCTATATCCTAGGTTCCTCGTACCCTTTCCGGTTCTTAGCAGAGTTAGCAAGGTGGCATATATTATAGATCCTCCCCCACAGATGCATCAGGTGCATTCTATTTTCTACGATTCGTAGTAGAGGAAGTTCATGCATTATTCATTGCACCTTATTAACTGGGGAGAGATGGACATTGATGATGTGGTGATTTTGCGCAGGTTCCTACGGAGATTGAGGTTCGAAGGGAGTGGGTCCATTGTGGTATATCGATACCACTAGTGCATATTCTATGGCAGCACAGAGACCTCCATGAGATCCCATGGTAGTAGGAGACTCATATTCATGCTCAGTACCCCCATTTGATTCCATAGTCTATGTTGTGGATTTTGGAGATATGAATCCCTAAGGTGGGGTGAATGTAAAGACCCACATTTTTCTAGGTAATTTTTTAATTATATGGAATAATTATGAGTATGAAAAAATGATGGTGCATGAATCTAAGGCCCGGTGTGCCCCGAATGAATTTCTAAAATGTTTTAATGTACGTTCAGTAATCACATGGATGTCATTTTCTAACTTTTGAACAAGTGATTGGATTAAAAAACCAAGGACACCGTTGAATCTGAAGCACCGAGATTCGATTATGGATGTATTCATTTTGATCGCAGTAAGTTGGGAGAAAAAGTTAGATTTTGGACATTGAAAATAATAATAACATAACAATGTTATTTTATTTCTCACCTTTCTCTTTTCCTCCAACAGATAAGTGGTAGTGGTGGCTCTAACATCACGTCAAGCCATTAAATGACTTTACTCTACTTTAATCATGTAAACACACCGTTATAATTTGGAAGGTTCCTTAATTAAATGAAACCCATTAATTCCACATGTGTTACTCACCCAACACCTCTCCTATTTATATAGATATTGGGGTAGTGGTTTGGCATGACTTTAATAAGAGACAAAGCTATGGAAATGTACCACGATGCCAACCACTTAGAGAACGAGACCAGTTCCAGCGAGCCATGATGAGCGCCACCGAATCATGAATCGACGACAATGACCAATGGGGTTCTTTAGATCATCCTCAGTGAAGGTATACTCGAGGTAGGGTGTTTATTTTTATGTCTCCATTGATAAATTAATTTTATATCTTGTATGTTTTCATGTAATACATAGAGTGCAAGCCAAACAAACATGGCCCACACCCTCCGCTTCTTCGTTCCTGATGTGAACTTCTGGGAAATATTTCCAAGTCGATGGAAAAACGAAATAGCATGTCAACCTAGGAAAACGACATCATGGGAGAGTCTTTGGTAAAGATGGAAACAAAAATGGACACTAGAGCACATCTGGTGACTAGCGGAAGAAACCGTCGGTGAGCCATGTTGGTGACGTCCGTCAGTGGCAGAAGGAGACCAGCGGAAACCGACAACAGGAGGTGGATGGCGGCGTGAAACGACACACCACATTGGCCGAAGGTTGTTTTCTCGAGCCAACCGTGCGGGAAAAGGGTTTTTCCTTTAGAATTCACCGATGAAAGTAGATTCAGCCAACTGGACATGACAGTAAGGTGCAGCATGGTCCACACAGTGCTGGGTTGGTGAAAACAGGTCTGCCAAATGAGGGACTATTAAATTCAGAGGGGCAGTGCCCCACCGGCTGAGGAATGACCCCACAGGAGGGGGAAAGTGGGAAAAAATGGTTCGCCTTCAGGAAAACCAATTTGACGCGGTCCAGTACGGGTAGGTCGGACCCCACCTAGCGGGTCGTTGCAACATAGGCCCGGGCCCACGAAGAGAATTGGGCTGACCCCAATGGGCCAGATCCAGTGAATTGGGCTCACCCATAACAAGTCACACCTGGTCTAGGTTTGATAGACCCCGGGACTCATTGTGTTAGGGTAGTCTTATCGAGTCAGACCGGGCCCAGACCCAACCGGTTGCTGAATAAATAAACGCACATAACTAAAAAACCATGTTCCACATGACATGCCATAAATGGAGTTGGGATAAATT
Organism: Viscum album; assembly: GCA_963277665.1. Classification (NCBI taxonomy): domain Eukaryota; kingdom Viridiplantae; phylum Streptophyta; class Magnoliopsida; order Santalales; family Viscaceae; genus Viscum; species Viscum album. The sequence continues at coordinate 702,140,314 of OY728150.1, forward strand.
TAGGGAAGAGGTCTCTTTGTCATATTCCAGTGGGCCTAACCATTTTGGGATGGTCCGATGTGCGATCACCCCCCTGTTTCATAGAATGTGATATAATTAACAGATCAAGTATCTGATTGTTGTGTTGTCTGTGTCATAAGGACCATAGTGATAAGGAATTGCTATTTAAATACCCCATGATAGTTTTAGATAAGGTTGGAGTATTGTTGGGTTCTATTAGCACCAAATCCAACTGGGACTTTGGAACTAAAATGCCATTAACTTATGGACCGAGCATCTGGTTGACACACCGTCGTTTGTGTTGGGACCCTTATGACGTGACAGATCATCGGGTCACTTCTTCACGGGACATCATACTGATTGAAAAATGACTGATGGTTTGAGCAACAGTTCTCCCCGAATCATGTGTACTATGAGAAGGAATCTAGTGGCTAGCTATGAGGTGGATGTTGGGGAGAGATCATATGGATGTTAGTGCTGAGCGATACTGTGTGAGTCAGCACATAGATATCCTATGGGGATCACCACTGAGTAATCCCGTGTGGATCATCACCTAGTGACACTTTTTGGATCAACACCATGCAATTCAAAGCGTACCGACCTTAGAGAGGCCCATCGTGGATCAGCGACATACTGATCCTATGTGGGTCTGCGCTCAACGATCAGGTGTGGGACAGCGCATACAGATCATGTGTGGGTCAAATTCGGTGTGGGTCATTGTGGGGGTTAATACCTATCAAATATGGGTGGGTGAGATCATATGTGGGTCATTGTTGTGGTTAGTACTGAGTATTGTTATACTAACCCCTGCAAAGGAATCACCCGAACCTTGTTGTGTCTTTTTTAGATGACGAGCAGTTGGGCTGAGACTTGAGGGAACTAGTACCAGGCGGTACACGGAGGGGAAGAGCAGGCATGGAGTGCTGTGGGTATGATTTGTACCTACCCATCAGGTAGGAACCTAGTTGGATGATCCTAGAGTTGTTTTCTCTTTTCATTTGTACTTGTACTATTCATTTGTGCTTGTATTCCAAACCCTTAACTTTCATCACCATTTTTACTATAGTAGTTTACTTCGTGGTTTCTTTTTTTGGGTTCTTGGTTTGTGTGTTTGTACAGGTTTAAAGGTAATGTCTTCCCATTTTAGGGATATTCCTTTTTCGTGCTGTTCACTAACCCCTGGGGACGGGTTATGACAAACCAATCCTCACATTATTTTTTCCATAAGAATATAACCCCTTCTTGACAATCATTGGATAATGGGTTAGATAATTGAGAAATATTATGACTGAATCAGTGATTGTAAACTCATAAACCAATGAACCTATGTGCCTTGATTATCTTCTTTGGTGTAGGACATTCCTTAACTACCTTTGACTTAGAAGGATGAATTGATATTCCATCCCCAGTGACAATATGTCTTTGTAAATAAACAATTTGAATCATGAATTCACACATGCAAAACATCCCATATAACTATTTTCCTCAAAGAGTCACCAAATTGACCCACAAGTGGTTCTCTGGACCATAATAACATTCGTATTACATCAATATATCCTGAATAAATACAAAAAAAACATGAATTTATTCTTTGAACACTCAATTCAATAGATCAATAAATAAAGAGGGTTAATTAGTCAGTCTATATGAAATTTAAATAAATAATAAATGTCCATAAATACATAAAAACACTTTCATGGGAATATAGTACATTTTATTTTCAATTAAAAACCACCTTTGATCAATATATCTTGAGATTCGAAAAATATCTATGATAAAAATCTCCCTTTCGTTACTTCACAAAGTAATAAATATCATCTATAATGAACTTATCAACTCTTCCTCTACCCATTGGTTTTTAATTCAACAGAATTATGAAGACACCATTGAATAAATTATTCTAATGGTTATCATACATTTTATGGATCCAGATCATCCATATGTTAAAGGTTATTATTTATAAGTTGAGTAAGATGTTCTAGTATAGTTATAAGTTTCTCAGAACAAGTCACTACTCTAGTACACACATATTTATCTTGGATAGGAGGTAAATAAATACATGGGATATGTGTTGTAATATTGTTTCCATTCCTTATAAAATGAACCATTTATAAATAATGGCATACATGAAAATAAGTTTTGAATTATAATTAATTTTTTTTACTAGAAAACAAGTTATAATTAATTAGATATTTATTTATAGATAATCTATTAATCATAAAAATTATTTATTTGGGAAAATATTTTCTTTGAAATACTTCATAATGATTTTTAAATAATATTTTAATTTTCAATAGAATATACGAGGTGAGTGTCATTCCAGGTGCATAGTAATGGCTATTTGTTTGTTCCACGTCACCCCATGATAGGTACAAGATACCTTGTCAGAAATGTTACTTCTAGGAATAACTATATCATAACCAAGACCACTTGTAGAATATTGACATGGATGTATTTATATGAACACCCATATAATCTCAACCATACCATAATTATAGGTTGTTATTGTATGTTTATACTCAAAGCCTATTTATGGGGTTTTCTATAATCAATGTTTCCTAAATCCAATTTATTTTTTTCTACTAATCCGCCTTTGATACAAACTACAATGGCACCGACCCCAGTATCATGGAGGTAGGTCCTTAAAATATTATATTCTTACAATAAATAATGATGTATCGACCTGATGGAATGAATCGATTAGTAGTTTTGGAAACCAGATAAAAAAAATATTTTACATTAGAAATAGAATGGTAAAACAACATAGTAACTTAACTGGTAACAATCATAACACCTACATTATCCCTTAAAGTCAATCATAATATACATTACAACATTATGGGTAAAATAAAAAACAAGACAGATGTGAAATCATAATCTAATTAAGATTGTACAATATTGTGGAAGATATCATAACCATAAACTATAAGACATGGTGAATAACTAAAATACATGTTATTAAAATATAATTGTAAGCATAATATGGTAGAAATAAAATATAGATAAATAATTGCTTATAAATAATCACATGGAACAGAATCATGGATAGTATTCTAGAGGAAAAATAACATGATTTATTAGTTACTAAAATCATAATTACAGAATTTATAATGTTATACATCATAAAGACTTCATTGAGGCATCGACCAAGGCATCAAAAAATAAATTCTTAAGGCCTCTGCCAAATCCATTTATGTTTTATTTCATGAGTCTTACAGATGAATCAAGGTGCTATAGTAGGCCTCGGCTATCAAAAACTAAATAAAATTTATTCCTCATAATTGTGTTGTTAAACATGATATATATATATATTATATTCAAATAATATTCCAAACCACTAAACATAAGCACTAACCTTTATGAGTTGTATGGTGAATGCTAAGACATAACATAAATTGTTAAACAAATCATAAAGAATTTAATAAAATATTTCAAATGATAATAATAAGTTATCAACCTCAAAAATGAATATGAAACAAAGTAGGTGTATAAATATATGAGAATACTCTAATAAAATCATCACGATATTATTGAGAGAAATACCACTTTTTTACTTTGAAACAAAGTATTCTTTTGGAAAATCATTTTTTGGTGAAATATTTGATTGTATAATACTAGAAAAGATAAAATAAATTTTTTTCATAAAATATTATTGGTTTTACAAAAATAAATATGTCTTATAATAAATTATGGATTATAATTGAAAATTTTTCTGAAATCAAGAATTTACCATTAATCGGACATACATATCGAGAAGAATTTGGAAAAGAATATTGTAAATATTATATTTCCCCTTAAAGAATGATGAACTGATATGGATAAATTATTTTGTTTGATGTATTATTAATTTATAAAATTTATAAAAAAATTTATAATTACATTGGCGTAATTAGGAAGATAGAAAAACTTGAACGAAGATGTACATTCGAAAAGAAACCGTTAACTTATGTCTAAAAGTGTTATTCACATGTGAATAAAGTTCTGGATAATGAAATTATATATATTAATAAGTTTTTTTGGTTCTTATTTAACATGTATTTCATTTATTATAATTTTTTTAAGTTCATTTATTCTCTTTTGATGAGTTGTGAGGCTCAATTTTGTCATTTGAGAGTGTTCTTTTCCTTGGTTTTCAGGATCATTTTACATTTAATTCTATACAGAAGATAATGTGAAAAAGAAATAATTATCCAAAATTGAAAATATATGTTATTAAGGGACAAAAATAATAATATTTTTTCTTATATATATATTTTCCAGATATTAGGATGATATGTTATATACCACTTCAATAATAATTGTATGGATTATTTTGGTGCGTTTTGAATCATCACGAATTGGTTTTGTCTAATTAATTAATTTCATGTTTTATAAGTGTTATATACCACTAAATAACATATTATAAGTATAATGAACAATTTTTAACCATAATTATATTTTTATTTATTTTCATGAAGATGTTATTGATTATACAATCATTTCATCCAGGAAGGTGGTAAATCATCACCTCTCATATAATGATCTCATAATTAATATAAATGAGAAAGTAGAAGAAACATGAGGTTGGAATTTACATTGACATGATTTTATTATAGTATATAAATGATATAATATCTTTCATGTAATTTTGTATAGGATAGGTTATGTAAATAAAATAAAATAAAATTAATTGAGTGGAAAATAAAAAAAGAAATATGATTTTACTTATTGGAATCTCTTCTATGAGAACCTCTTTATAGAAAATTGTTTTTGACTTTTGATGTGACCAAAATATCATGGACATGGGGAAAGGGATTAGTAAGAGTATTTATTATAAATTGGATGAGGAAAAAAGCATGGAATGTGTGACAATATGGGGTGGTCATGGGGTATTTATATTGGATGAGAGGGGTGTTTTATTATTATTATTTAAATCATTTGTTTTCTATTTTTATAACTACAAGATATAATGATTATTGTTGTGAATATATATACTAATTAAATAATTTTACTTAGAACTAATTTTCAATTACATATTCCATGACTTGAGCATGTCTCAATAATTCATTAATTTATTTATGCTATAAATTAAAGTATTTGACTATTCGCAAAAATCCAACTATTTTAAAAAAATACAAAAAATTTCCAATACCATTTTTTTGATTTGTATAATTCAAAAATTTAGTCCATTTTATGAAAATATTTTAATAAACATGAATAAAGTCAATTTTCAATAATAACTAATTTTCTTTGTAAAATTCAAAATTTAAAACTATAACTACTTTTACAGTACATTGAAAAATAAATTAGGGTCTCATAAAATAATATTATAAATATAAGAAAAAATTATTATCTTTTGAATATATATTTATTACTAATTTATTATATTAATTAAAATGTTCTAATTCAAAATTCATGACATACAAAAATATGAACAATTTTGTTTTTAGTTATTAAAAATTAATTTAATATCATGATATAAATATTTTATTTTTTCATTTATTAGAAAAAACATTATACATTTATAGTTGAGGTTACAATTCTACAGGTCATATTACAATTTATAATGGTCACATTAAAATTCCAATGGTCATGATACTATTTCATTGTATATGTTCATTAATATTTAGAAATAAAACATATTTAATTCCTTATTCATTTATAAGGTTAGTATTGTGTTGTATACACGATTTTATTGACTCAGATTATATAAAATACCTATATGAAGGGAAATTTTATTGTTGGAGTTATGGGTGGTTTCATTTATCATCTTAAGAAAGGATTTAATCAACCTAGGAAAACTATAGTGATACCATTATAGTCTATAAGAATCACAAATTGATGATTGAAATTAATATGAGCCACAATGGAAATCATTCGGCCTATTACATGGAACACATCTAAGATATCAATTTTTAGAACAACGAAGTTACAAATTAGGTCACCCTATAACAAAGAAACTACACAGAATGACCAATGAAACCCCCTGTATGATCTCTTACTATGATGTGTGAACAAATCCATGGTAGTCTATATATTCTCACCTGGTTTTTTTAGAAAATCTATAACGATAGATTAAAATAATTAATTAGAATAACATTTATCAAACAATGAAACCTATATATATGATACACATAGAAGATTATCATGACCTCTCACATTACTTGCATCTAATTATAATGGTTCATGATAAATAACATGAAGAAAACTAACCTATATCTGTGCATGCGGCATACTACTCACCTATGACACTATATTATTGGGATTTTTTCAAACATATATCAATTCCCATAACAAATCCCACCAAAACAAGTAGCCTCATATTTGGATATATCTAAATGATTTATCATTCAATTAGATGATTTAGTGACATCACACTATATGATAGGTTCACATTCTCGAAAAACCTTTGCAAATTTCCCATACATCCACACTAATGTAATGGCCTATGATTAATTTAAAATTCATTTCTCACATGCCAATACATACTGAACACATGGAACAAGATATATACATCACATTAAGATATAAATTAAAGCATATAGAGGGATTTACATATCTACATATATGATTCTTCACTTATTACACATCATTTCAATTCCTCTCAAAATGAGTTATCCCTACTATGGAATGACATTAGAAGAACCCATGATATGTCAGACATACTTGAATTGTTAGTCCCCAACATCATATTTCATTCATCTAACATTTTATTCTTACTAATTTTGATCAAATATTAATATAATTGATTATCAGAGATCTACCCTATCTCAATCCAAAGGTTGTTTGGAATAAATTTGAAAAATACCACGGGGTTACAAGGAACAATCTACAAATAGTGGTTTGGAATTTCAACACAAATATCTCTCCCATATTGAGGCCCATGAAATCCCTCAAAACATCAAGGGAATACATATCATGATAGTATTTCTTGATGAAAATATAAATAATGTTCATCCATCCAATTTTATGATGCTTCATGTCTTGAAACACTTTCTCGCACCACCTATGACTTGGTCCTTCCATCATAAACATGGAACAAATAAACATAAATATATGTGAAGACCCATGGGACTCAAATATTGAATCAATATTCTCATCAAAATATTCAACTTCTTGTGTATTTGTGAATCCTTGAATATAAGAGTGATTATTATTGAGAACAATAATTTCCATATCTTTCTAGTGTTATCATTCAGCTACCTTTATATGTGTAGGAATAGTGGTTAATCCCTCAACTAAGGCACCTATAGCCCGAGCCACAATCACCAGAAATATCTAATCATCTAGTGAATGAGAATAATATATTCCTTATTACCATGGTGGAACCTTTGGTATCTAGGGTGTAATGATTTCTATACATGTTGAATAACAATATATGGTAATTATTTATACATACAATAATAGATAATAAAATAAACACAGTTGTGCAACCATATAGACCATAATAGAATCGTATTATCTAACCCAAAAATTTAAGGTACTCCACCCATCATAGGTTCCCTTTACCTGTAAACATACTACATATTACACCTAAAAGAGTCGTAATAAAAAATTTGAAACATCCTAATTTGACCAAATTCATTCATATATATGTGTTGTTAAAACACTCCCACAACAGGATCTTCATGCCTGGATTGTCATAGATCATGTTATAAAAAAAATCAAAAATATCGTGGCCCATGAAAATGGAAATCATACCATTGATACAATTTTTTCACAAACTGGTCTTGGATTCCATCAATCAATATACCGAAACCGGCCAATGGAATTTATTCAAGAGATTTCCGGATCCCTACAACATGTATACTAGTGCATTAAAATCAATGGAATACTATTGTAATTATTTCCCTATGATATTAATAATCAACATCTATATTAAAAATCATCAACAAAACACCTCAACAAAAATTGCAAATAAAATCTCTATGACATAGTATAATATATATCTATTTATATATGCTACATGTTTTATTTATATTATAGAAACCTGATAATACAAAATATTGAAGGTGGGTAAAAAAATAAAGAAAAAATTCTCATCATTACCTGAGATCCATTCACCATAATTAAACCACCATCAACACCTAACTGGAAGAATTGGTGCTTACATAAAAACTCATTTCCCCATCCATATAGATTATTAACATTAAAAAATTAGAAAAAAATAGATATAACTATAAAATTTCAATATATATAGTGTGTGATATTAATTTAATATAAGGATTCCCAAAATATTATACATCATTATTCATTATAAGAAAAATAAACATTCATGTTTTAAATATAGAAATACATATTATTATGTAATATTTATTTTGATTTTTAAGAAAATTATACAATGAAATAAATAAATATTTTATATGATAATACAATTTAAGATCTATTTATAATCCTTATTAAAATATATTATTATTGTTCTAGGATCCTAATCATCGTAGTGATCTAACAAGAATAATTACATTCATTCATGAGACACTAGAGAGAAAGAAAAAAATATTCTAATACCTACTATATCATCATATAGTGTAGTAGGTGATATAGTAATATCCCATTAGATATAGTGGGTTTAACCATTGTCGAATCATCTAACATACTAGTCCATAGTGAAAGCTCATAATTACCCATGTTCCCCATGTTCATTATTGCATTTTCCTGTCCATTAAACACCCAATTCAATGGTAAATGTTTTCTCCATTAATGAAAAACATATATACCTCCACTCACAATCAGAATAAATCATATTGAATCCTTAAAATAAAACTAATACATATGAAAAAACCCATTTGAAAAGAAACAAAAAATATAATACATTTAATGAAAAAAGTAAATATCATTTAAATCATCAAGTAATCGCTAAAAATAAAAACACCATGCATCCTTCTTAAAATATTAAATCTTTTTTCTATTACACATATTAATCCATGTATTTTAAAATAAAACTATATTAATTACAACCAAATGACCATGATTTCTGCTGTATTTTGAATCAGAGGCTCATAATACAATAATGTGAGGCTAATACGACACATCACAATTTTTTCGATATAAAACGATATTATATCATTTTTATCTAAAAAAATATGGGTTAATATATGGAATATATATAATAAATGGGCCATATAAAAATCATTGTTTAAGAAAAAATGATAAGGAATGGTAACATGTGATTTCAATGTAAAACATGATGTTGTAGTTGACAATGGTCACCAACAATCACATTTGAGAATAAAATAAATATAATTGTATTATAAGTCCATGTAATTATTTAAAATGATTATGAGACATTTAAAAATATTTTATAATGAGTCTTGGATAACATCCTAGACAATATCCAATTGTGAAAAAATCCCCATAATTGATTATGTTTACTCTTTGTTCCTACACATGAACCCTCATGTGACTAAATATTTTCCTAATACATTGGAGCTCTATATGACCTCACCAATACTAAAAGTATCATGATTTTAGTGTTCCAAATAAATAAAATCAATCATAATGCCTAATGTAGAAAAATCCAAGGAATTTAAATTGGTTTTATAATCATCCCACATATCATAAAAAACTTATATTTCATAATGAATTATTTTGTGATATGAACATAAGGAATATATTAAACCATAAATTTTAGGTAGAATATTCTCTATATGTATGTTATAGATTTATAGAGATAATTTATATATAATAAAATACATAAAATGAGTTATTTTTTGTTTATATATCAATAAATTATTACATTAAATATTTAATGGTGAGAATTCACCTTTGACCTTGATACCACTTCATAAAAATGTTTAAAAATTTACAAAATATTATAAAATACATTTTATTAAAAAAATTAATTGAAATCATATTACAGAATATAAATATAAATGAGTTATAATGATGGAAATTTATCCAGTAAATGTTTAATAAGTAATAAAATATTCCACTCACGGTATTTTAAAAAGAGAAACTACTATACGAATCTGAAAAATATAATTATATTCAATAAAAACCATTATTTATTAATAAAAAATGGGGATAATTTTTTTGTTCAATTTCTTATGGACTATATTAATAAATACAACTTTTCTATAAAAAAGTGGTTAATGAATAAATTTATTTCTAACTGAATATAGAAAAAATTTAACATTTCGTACAAAATTTTATTAATAATTTGATGTACCAAAAATGAATATATTTTTAAATCAGTTAAAACATTATAAATAAACTTATTACATGAAAATATATTACATTTAATGTTTATATTTTTATAAATTAATATAAGGGTTACATTAATGTAAACAATCCCAAAAAATGATAAGATTGGGTAATAAAACCTTTAAATCCCTGTAACTTTTCAATCCACATAGCCATTAAATAAGTAAAACAAATTGAATAATTCAATTCCATGATGAAAATAAAATTGATGATATATCATTAATATCATGTTATATTCAACACACAGATATAAAAAGTGGTTGATATGGAATATGTCCCATGCATATAAAAGTTTTATGTGGAATCTCTTACCTATACTACAAGCATGTTGTGTATATCATTTAAATCATTTATAATAAATTTATATCAAATAATTTTTTTAGAATAATACTTTTTAGGTCTTATCGATTATATATAATCCATTTACTTTTTTTAATTTAATGACATATTTTATTAATTATTTAGCTTTTTGCTCATTATATATGTTGAGGATTATTGGTTCATAATTTGGAATTGAGAAAGGTGTATTAACCATGGTAAAAGGGTTCATTGTCCAATAATATACCTAATAATTATCATTTCATAATTATAATTTTTATATATAACTGGTACTTATAATTCCATCCATGAAATATGGTTATGAAAAATTTACTAGATTACAGCCATGGAGATGATTGATCATACATATAGATGTGTAAAATTTCAATTTTGGAATAACATGATGAAAAGAAAGTAAATATTATTTAATAATTAATTAAATTTTGTTGTATAATAATTATAATTTTTTTATTTAAAAACCGTTAAATATTTCATCTATGTGAGGAAGCAATAATAAACGAATCACATTCCTTTGCGTGGCGGTAATACAATGGAAAAAAATGATGTCATCATTTTTCAATGGATGGTAATGTTAAAAGGTATATGATATGTTATGTTTTTACAATTATTTATTTTATATGAATAAAATATATAAGTATTAAATATTTAATAATTAAAAAATTTGAGTAGATATTATAAAAAATGAAATACATTGGTTCGGGTGGCAATAATCATTCGTACAGATGAATTATCATTTCATTTACCATATTATGGAAGTGGAGATGGATATGTATCTTGAAATAATCATAATAAGATATTATTGTATATTATATTGTGGTTTTAAATTTTTTTATTTTTTAATATAGATTAAGTAGTGAAAAAATAAGTAGTAAAAAAGAAGGAGCTTAGCGATGCCATTTACCATGACATAGAGGAACCCCATTTGTATAAATTATTATGGACATTATGTATTTTATTTTAATAAAAATATCTATATAATTTGTATAATGATATTGGGGATTGATTTAATTTTGTAAAGTTTTATCCAAATGGCATGAGACGTTTGAATATGTGATTGTATGTGGTTCCCTTTTCTAATTGGGAAGGAGTGTAATTTCAGCAAATACAAAAAACTATTAAATAATTAGAAGTCTATTTCAAGACATGTTCATTAAAAATTTATAAACACTTGATTTAATGGTTTATATGGTTTAAAAATGCCCACCATTCAAAAATATAATCTTTTAAACTTATTATTACATTTACTTCTATGGTTACCCAATTTTGTTTTCACCACAGTAACATGTTATTCTATTATTTTAAATGTTAATTATTTACAATTATAAAATGAAAATATTATATAATAATAATAATAATAAAATTAATCCTTTTAGTCAAAATTTAAACAAATATTGGATCAAACATAATTTTAAAAGAAACCCAAAAAACATGCCATGAGACAGTTTTCAATAAAGGTGTTCTACAATTAATAGATGTAATTTTGTTAACTCTATGTGAACTAATAATTATAATGTGATTTTTTAATATTTATATATATAATAAAAAAATTCCATTTAAATAATTCCTCATTACTTTTAATTTTATTTCAATACAAACGTTGAAAATTATACAAAATAAAATATTTTACATAAAACTATTTTTGTAATCATAGTAATAAATATATACCAAAATTAGTTTCAAATATGATTCATTGCTAATTATTTATTTTAAATAAAAATTGTTATTATTATTTAACATTTAATTCAAATAAATAGAGGAATTTTACATTTACATTACCTAATTTATTAAAATGAAATTAATGTTTACAAAATATTTATTTTGTGCTTTTCATTGAGATATCATAATTTTCAAAAAACCCAAAAATTACCCACTATATAAATTTTTATTTGGTTATTTAGAAAACTATGTAAATTATATAATTAATTTATAAAAATTATCCACCAGTAAATATTAATATTTTAATGAAAAAAATCATTTAAAATCATTGCAAAGAGAAATTTATTGTTTGTATAATAAATTAGCCTTATTAATAATTAATGTCTTATTAAAAATTATTGATAAGTTCATATATGTATTCTGTGTATATTTTTTATGAATTTAATATACTTATACCAGTAAATTTCACATCAGTTTTATAATTATAATATATATTATGGGTTATTTAATTTTGTTTTTTCATGTCATATATACAATTGGACACTAATTTATTCATTTTCCAACCTTCCATAAATTAATCACATTCTCCAAATTTAAAAATTTTCTTTGTAATCATTGGGTTTTTTATAAGAATATGTTTTTGAAAGTCTCAATTCATAAATAGGTATAATAATAATTTCTCTATTAAGGATGTAAAAAAATTACATGTTCATATAAAATAAAAAATAACATAATTTTGAAATAAGTTGAACATTAGTGTGAAGTGTAATCATGTATTTTAATGGAATATCCATTCAAGATATAATGTTATAATTTTTTTGAATTGATAACATATCATTGATATATCAAAAATGAATAATTTTTTTTATTTCATTATCCATTTCCAATATTTGAAGGGAAAATTTCCCATTTATTTTGTAACAAAAATGAGTTATAATTACATGACATGTTAAATTTCACCATTTATTCATTTTTAACCAAAAACCTCATTTACCTCAACAAATTATGTTTATTATAGGTTGATTTTTAACACTTTTAAGCAATAAATTTTACATTTAATGGATCAAATGACTCCACAATATTATTACACGATATTCCCCATGGTAGAAAAAAGTAACCCAGACCAGAAATTTTTACCACATGGTATAATAATTACCAAAATTAATACATCATCATATTCCTCGAAAAATAGAAATTTCAAATTAAATCATTCTATATATAAATAACACTACATCTCTATTATTCTATCCATTGAAAGAATTAATTATTTTCCGAAAAAATAATATTTCATGATAAATTACATGTTACTCCTTTGGGATACATATTAGTCCTCCAAATGATTCATTTCTTGTAAAAATAAAACAAATAACCTCAAAACCCCTAAAAAATAAAAAACATTTGATCATAGAATAGGGTCAAAAGAATAAAATAAATATTTATCCATAAAATACTATATATAAAAACATTTTTTACATACATGCACATATTCTAGGATAGTGGTAAATCATACACAATTATTTCTCATCGATTGTTGGATCAAAACCTACATCCTTTCTATATACGATTATATGTCATGAATCTTCAATGATTTCATTTTTCTAAAATCATCCAACTAACATAAATTTAAATTCATAATTATCCATTAAATAACGAATTTATCCATACATTAATGTGCATATTTATAAATAAAATTGGTTTGAAAATAACTTTTATAACTTCTATGGATTTCTATCCCTCTCACCTTAATCTAGAAAATAAATTAATGTTAATTTATTATAATTACATCACCCAGTATAAAATACCAAAGATAATGTTTCTCTAAACTCATGTGTTTGAAATAATATATCTCATTACCATAAAACAACAATTCAAATTTATTAGTACCATCAAAAATATTATTATAAATAAATAAATACAATCTAAAATATAAAAATCCATATATATTTCATGATTCTTATATCCCGAATACAATTGATAAAAATAATTCAAAAACTGGATTCTCATGTAACCATATATACGATCCTAAATCAATAAATTTAAATTAGTTTTCCAACATATTACCTTCATAATTATTCCTTTTATTATTGAATTTACATGGATAATGAAAAGTTCCACAAAACTATGATAAGAAACATTTATTGGTTCTATAGATATAACGTTACATCTTTTCCTTTTATTAAATGGGGAAATCATTTTTCTTTATAATTTATCTATTGTGTGAAATCATTTTCCACCCATAATGCATCTTTATTTTACTTTATGTCATGTTCAATGGTTATTAGGCATAGAATATTGATATGAATGAAATTTAATAATCATTTTATTATCAACAATAACAAATTTAATTTCATGAGATGCAATCATTATCTTCATTGAAGTATTTATATATTCAACTATATTATAATTTTCATAAATAATTATATATATATATATCATATGGTATTATATCAAGATTAATAACTTTATTTCATGTTATGTATGGAATCTGATTAGGGATATAATTACATTTTACATCACATCAGTTTTTGGAATAATAACTTCAATTTCACTCCACTAAAATAAAATGTTAAAATAAAAAAGTTGATAATGAATTAATACTCAAAAATAAAAACTTATAAATATATAATAATAAATTATAAATGATAATTATATCATTAAATAAGAGTCTCTTGGTCTCATTATAGTTTTTACAAATTTATATTTCGTAATAGGGTTTGAATCATAACAATTTATTTGAGTACCTTATAACGGTTCTTATATTGCTTTTGAATTTAAAAAAAATACCCTATATGTTTCAATAAAATGATCATCAAGTGGAAAACATTTTATGTCTAATTCACCATTTTCCAATTTATGACCCCTATGTACACATGTGCTAAAACCACATAATCTTTTAGAATTTGGAAGTGGATGTAATTTCTTAAAACCCAATTTCTCAACACATCAAAACACTATTAGAAATTATATATATTAATAGTTATCCCTGTAAATTCGTGTCTATTTATCACTAACGTATCTTAATCCAATATTTTAAATATTACATAACTCAGGTTTGATACCAACTATAGAATCCAAATAATTTTCACATATTATTACATGAATTGTAACATTAATATCTACTCATTACAACCCAACAATTTTTAGGATTATTATATTTAGAGGAATAGTTACATAATATATCAATGTCGTACAAAAATAATCTATATTTTCTTCCCATTAATGAATTCCTAACTCCATTTTACAACCTAAATTAACAAGGGACAATATTGAAAATTCAAATACAAAAGCAGTAATATAAAAACAGTAGTAAGGGAAAAATAGATAATGATAAAACATGTGAGTCAAATGTATTACAATATTTCATAAAATAGAAATATTCATAGTAATAACAGAGTATCATAACATAAATAATAAGTCATTATAAGATCCTGAAATAATTATAAATGTAGTAAAAACATAATAATTTAAATAATTATAAGTCAATTCTAACATCATAAAATATATATCAAAGTGGAGAATGTCCCATTACCAATTAGGTTTACTCTAAAATCCATTACATGTCATCCCATTTTTCAGAAAATCATAAAATTGAGTTTAATTTTATATAGACTCACCTACCATAACAAGATAATGACATATTTTTTCCATATAAAATAAATCAATCATAAGTCACAACATAATAATTACCCAGGGAAATAAAATGAGATGCATAATCTTTCCACATATAATAAAAAAAACATTATAATGATGGCATATGAAAAAGGAAAAAAGGTATGTACTACCCCATCAATTAAAGGAATAATAAGACATGTTTGTATGTGAGACACACAAACACACACACACACACACAGAGAGATATATATATATATATATATATATATATATAATTAATAATTAATACCTATGATAAATTGTGTTTTATATTTATGAAGATATATTTAGAAGATTATAAGGAATATTTATTGAGAAATCTATACTTTAAACATTGAAAAAAAAGTAATCAAAATATAAATAATTTTCTAAAATATTATATTAAATAATTCTTAATTAAGAATAATAAAGAACATTGGTGTGTTCAGAGGCCTAATATTTATATAGATGTTGGATACTTCTCCACTAACTAGGAGAAGGTAGAGGTCAGGGTCAATGGAGCACAATAGTCTTTACTAGATTCCCTCAATCCTGGTCTAGAAGTGGGATACCCGAGAAGTGGTGTTGAGATTTTTTAAAACATTTCAAACAATGTTTCAGATCTCGTTGATGAGGGATTGAGGAGAACTCCAGATGAGGATGGGGTGCATGATTCGGTTTGGACTTTGACCCTAGATAGTGCAACAGGGCCTGATGGGTTCCCTAGTTCCTTTTACCGTGTGACATGGGACATTGTTAAAGGGGATCTTTTACGTACGGTCCATGATTTCTTTCAGTGAGGGGACCTGCCTCAAATTTCTTGTGCAACCAAAATGGTTTTTATTCTTAAGGGGTTTAGTCCTAAATCCATCGAGCAATACGAGCCCATAAGTATGTGAAATTTACCATACAAGTTCTTGGGTAGGATACTCAACAAGAGACTGAATGATCACATGGATTCTTGGACGAATTCTGAACAACATGGTTTCATTAAATGGAGGTCAATATAGGGTGAAATAGGAGTGTTTAGATAAATGGTAGGTAGAATCAATACCATGTCTTTCAGGTGAAATTTGGTGGTTAAATTATACATGATAAAGGCCAGTGATAGGTTTGAATGGTGTTTTGTCCTAAAATTCCTGGATGGCATGGGGTTCTCTAATTGGAATTGTGACATTATTTTATGTAGTTTCATCTCTACATAGATCTCTACATAGTTCAAGTGTAACAAATTTGAGTTTTTCAAGGATTGTGGTGGTCTGAGGAAAGGGGATCCTTGGTTTCCTACTCTATTCATTCTCACAAAAAAATCATTTAGTTGTTACATAAATCAAGGCCTTAACACATGTAAAATCATACGATTTCAAAATAGGCATTCCACTAGGGGTGTCACACACTTGATGTTTACGAATTATACAATCCTATTTACCAAAGGTAGTATATGTTAAGTGAGGGGTTTCAAATCTAAATTAGAGTAATATTTCAAGTGGAGTAGTTAGGAGGTGAACAAAGAGAAAAACATTTTCATTACTTCCAGGATTATCTCTATGAGGAGGGAGAGGGTTCTGGGGGATAGTTTGAATATGGGAAGGTTATCCTTCCCATGGGATATATTGGGGCACTGGTTATCCCCTCTTTCCTTTGGGTACATCATTTTGATAAACATAAAAGCAAAATCATGGGGCACATATATAATTGGAAAAACACAATTCATTCCTTGGGAGGCCGCATTACTGTGGTGAACAGTGTTTTAGTTTCCATTACCATGCTCTTTAATTCCACTATAAAGGTTCCTAAGAGTGTGGTTTCCAACATGGAATGTATTATGGTTTATTTCATATGGGATGGGAAGACAAAAGGAAGACATCACTGGGCTTCATGGAAATAGTTAGCTAGACCTCTCTCTGATGGGGGAATTTATTTGAGAAGCGTCTCCTCAACCATTCAATGGATTTATTCTAAGCATGCATGGGAGGCCCTATAAAATTAGTATCTTTGGTGGAGAAAAATGCATGAATTATATGGCCATAATTTGAATGTTCATATAATTTTTTATTTTAGGATATGGAACCTAACTCACCCATTCCTAGAGTTTTTACATCACCACTCTTGATGGACCGTTAGAATAGGTAACATAAATTTTTTTCAGAAATATTGGGGGTGGGTAGGATGTGGTTTTTGGGAATCCCTATCCCGGATATATATTTTAAGGGGTAATATAGTCATTCCTGGTTTATTCAGGCAATCCTTGAGGAGAGAAAAATGGAGATTTTCAACAACAAAGTTTCTATTGATGATCATGATAGGTTTATTTTCACAGGTTCTACATTGGGTACTTTCTCCATCATGTATTATGCTCGGTTGACGATGGACATATTGAATGATGACCTGTGGTTGGAGGATCTATGGTTCTTGGATATCCCTTCCAAATTAAATTTTTTTTTGTGTGCGGAATAATGCATTTCTTACAGATGAAATCCTACAACGAATGGGAGTAAACATGGTTTCTAGATGTTGGTGCTGTAGGTCGTTCAACCAAGAGACAACATGGCATCTCTGCAATGATAGTGAATGAGACAGAAAGATATGGTAGACATTCGGGGCCATCTTCGGTTTGGATGTGTATTATGGGGAGCAATATAACATCCTCGGTGCATGGTTTAGAGGCGCTGAGAATATTGGGGCTGTGATAAAAGCAAGGACAATAAATCTAATTACAGTGTTCTTGAAGATTTTTATGGAATGAAATGAAAGACACCATAAAAAATATTTATGGATCCTAGGCTAGTATTATTTTCAAAATGGAAAACTCATTTTTTGGATTTGATCATGTTGGGCCCTGATTGTCACTATGCACAATATGTGAGCTCTATAAACTCCAATTTATCCATAGATCATCAGGATGGAATCTCAAGGCAGGGACAATGGGTTGGTTGGAGCCTTCATAGCTAGTGGCTCAAACTCAACACAGACAGGTTGTTGATTAGGTGGGAGAAGTGCAAGGGAGGTGTCGTGAGATACCATACAAGGTCTATGCTTGCAGCGTTCGTAGGCACATTTGGGAGAGGTGACGCTCTCCAAGCGGAGGCCCAGGACATGGCTATAGGTCTGAAAATGTGTACCCATAGGAAAATTACATTGACTTGGTTGGAGAAAGACTAAATGATATGGTGAAAAGCATTGTTTGGCAAAGGTAGTGTTTCCTGGAATATTACATACATTGTTTGGAGATGCAAACTGCTCATGGGGATTCACATGGAGATCTATCAAACTTGGAAGGAGGGAAATATGGTGGCTGACTTTATGGCATCTATGGAAACTCCATATTGTAGTATGGTTTCTTAATTTAACATGTGGTCTTTTCTTAATGAGGGGATGATGTTTGTTGTCAATGATGCTTTGGGCTTGTTGTACATTAGACCACTGTGATGATATTTTGTGTATTGTGATTTTCAAATCAATAAAAATGTTACATTTTAGTAAAATAACAACATATAACTTTTAAGGATTATTTATTCAATTTTTTAGTCATGATAGTGGGTATTTCAAGATATTCTGTATAACATAAATAAATTCTTTCTCATTATTGTTATTTTTTTTAAAAATGTGGCATGTTTGGAAAATTAAAAGATGATTCCATCCAAAAAAATTATCAAAAATAGTTTAATTGTAAAAAAATTGAATAAATAAATTTTCAAAACGTTAAAAACATTAATAATTTCTTTTAAAACATGGATAAAGATAAAAAATGACTTCCCATTGAATATTTTGATGGTATGTTTTTGTAAATAAATATTCTATGTCATTTATAATTATTATGAGATGAAAATGACAAAATTTCAAGAAAATTTTATTAATAACCCATTTAGAACATGTTATATTGGTTATAATATAAGAATATCATATAATAGATCAATAAATACAAATACATAAATATACATGAATAATTATGAGATTGGGAAATTAAGACTTACACATTCGTATCTTTTGATTCATAACCCCCATAAATATAGATACATATTGTTGGAAATTATATACCATGAAGTTATAGATATTGATGATATTTCATTAAATATTATATATAGGCAGCATAGAAAATAAAATAGTGACAAATATTAAATATTACTCACAAAATTAAAAGTTATATGAGAAATAATTACATCAAGTACATACTAGTAGTTTTTGTTCTTTATATCCATTATAATAAAAATATAAAAATTATTTATGACACATGAATATTTTGTTTTGTTAAATCATAATAAATAAACCATTTTCATAATTTATTTTTTTGTCATATTTTTAGAGTGTATCTTTTATGAAAATATTCGTTGTTTTAGGAATGATGTGTTCATAATTTCCAAAACATAATGTTCATTTAATCTATAAAAAAAGGGTTTATAATTAAATCATCTTTATAATAGTAATAATAAAAAATTAATTATAAATTTTATATATAAGTTGTAATTTTGAAACCAATAATCAAGTATGGGTGTGAAAAAATTATCTATATTACAATCATACTAATGGTAGTCCATTCTTATGCATGAGTAACATTTTCATTTTTCAAAAATAATGATGGAATGAATATAAGAGTATATTTACTAGTTAATAATTATAAATATATCTTAAATTTATTATTATTTTTCTTACAATTCTTTCAGATTTTAGAAATTTGATTTCTGAATAAAAAATGAATAGGTTTCTTCACAAGGTTATATTCCTCTGTATACATGAACAATGTGATAATTTTTCAGTGGATGTTATGGATATAATGTATATGATATGATAATTTTCTAAAAAAATAATATTACATTAGTATCACATATAATCATTACACAGATCATAATGAATAGAAATGTGATGTGATTATTTAGAATGAACTACATCTATTTGTGGGGAATTAGTTCTCCATACACACGACTAATTGTCCCATTACACATCATACAGAAGTGGATATGGATGAATATCATTCGAGGAACATAATCATAGATTAGTATGTGGATGTTTATTTTGTTATTGAATTTTAATTTTTATGAATTAATTTAATGTCTAAGATGATGTTTTATAAAATAAGGATATATTTGTTGATGATTATATTATCTTTGCACATCATCCCAAATATATTTTACTAAATACCCTAATGGTGGTTAATTTGGAAGACCAAATGATCTATAATACAATTATGGATTGGGGGGAGGGGGGGTTAACATGGAATATTTTTTTAAATAACAATGGATTAAATTAAGTGTAATTGTTAGGGGATGGTGTGTCCTATTATAATTGAGTTGGGGTCACATTTTTTAGTAAACTAAAGGATTCAATAATGGGAAGCCACCACCAACATATGATTCACCAAACATGATCAATAATTGTGTGGATTGGTTTTGTGTTTGAGCCAAAAATCCATCCTTAATAAATTATAATTCAATTAAACACACTATTCCATTTAAATAGAAGGATATTGACATTTCAAATTTAATTTTTTAACACATTAACATGTTTTTCTACAATTTCACTATTCTATATGAGAAAAATTATGTTCATCATACTTCCTAATAATTAGTATGTAAATTAAAAATGTGGAATGAATTTTTTGAAATTTAAAATAAAAAACTATAAGAATTGAATTTAAAAACAATCTCACTAAATGTGTTGACATTTAGATTTTCATGAAATTCAAGTTTCATGTAATAAATTATCTTTTATTAACAAAATAGAAATCAATTGTAATTTAAAAAAATTATATATATATATATATGTGTGTGTGTGTGTGTGTGTGTGTGTGTTTGTGTGATTAATAATAAAATATATGTTAAATAACTATTCACCATGCGTTATTTGTATCAATATAAATGGATAATCATTATGAAAATCATTTTTTAGTAAAATTCATTTTGTATCATAAGAGTGAACATATACCGTTTTTGCGTAAAAAGGAGGATTCAACTATAATTATATGGATTGCAAAAACTAAAAAATTATTATTTTAATTCATAATATAATTAAAATAATAATTGAACATTTAAATTACTTTATATATTATAATTAATTTATAATTTTACAAATATATGAATTTTCCAATATTCACTGAAAAATTAATGTTTCGTAAAAAAAAATCAGCCTATATAAATATTGATAATCTGATTCCAAAAATTATTTTAATTTTAAAAAATAAAATTCATATGATATCTATAATTAAATTATATATTTTTCGCAGAAATAAAAAAATGAGAATCATTTTTGAAGGAAATATATTTTTTATTGAATAAAATATCTTTATAATAAGTTCTGTTCTTATTATGAATTTATTAATATATATTGAAATGTATTGTACAAATATTTAAATATTTTTTAATACTATTTATACCCTTCAATTTAAGGACTAGTTTATAATTGTAATATAATTCCAGGATATTTTTTATTTGGTGTTGTGTATTGTTTATATTGTTATTCATGATGTTCATCACTTTTAATCTTTATATGTCACATGGAATCCACACCCAATATTTTAAAATCAATATATATATATAATGGATCCGATAGAAATAAGGAACCAACACTAAAGTAATTACAATATAAAATAATTCTAGATTCAACCCACATTAGTTCATCACATCCACTTGGGAAGATGGTACTCATTAATGAGTGTATTAGATGACAATAGAAGATAATATAAGATACACTCTTGTGGATTTCAGTATGATAAAATATCAAATAAATATTAAAATTAGTATAGAATGGGATTAAAGGATAGTGGCGGCATGAAAGGTTTGGAAGGGTGGAATTGGTGGAATGAGGTTGTGAAATCTTTTAATAACGAAGCAGGGAAAACTTGTAATTTAAAAATTTTGATGATTTGAAATGCCTCAGGGGTTGGTGACACTATTTTCAACACCATGAACCAACCATGATATACCTATAACAAATATTTATGTGAGTTCACATAGTTTATGGGGCCTAGTACATAGCCCGACAACTATTATTTTTACCATGATAGGGGCACTGTTATCTATTTTATAGTTTGCAGAGTTTTGAAAACAATTTCCTTTTACTATGTGCCTACCATATTATACCACCCATTCTATACTAAAAAACAACATATAAATTTGAAAACCAAGGTAAATAAAAAAACATAATGTGAATAAATATATATAATCTAACATAATATAACTCAATGGGTCTGACATATATGAATTTGTGGATATAAAAGGCTTACATAATTTGAATAAATAATTATCTTATTAGAATGGTTGTTCAAAAAAGTTAAAATAAATGTGATAATTATTTATCATATCATTAGTATGTTGTCTATATTGTAATAAAATAACCTTTATATTATCTTAAAAATAATTTTTTTTTTCTAAGTACCATTTATATATATTTAAGTGTAATGTACTTACAGAAAAAGAAACATGTTTTTAATGGTGGATGTAGTCCACAGAACACATGAAGAGTGTTTTTGTTTTTCATAATTGATCATATATATGAATAACTAATTATCATACACCTCGTATAAATAAATTAATATATGTATATAAGTATATTTGATTCTATTATCATTATATTAATATGGTTATAATTAATTTTCTATTAGATAATAAAGGATAAACCTATGAAATCCCTAAAATGCACATTAGGGAAGAATTTACTGTTAAAATATCCTTGAAATTGATCTGATTAAGTGACCTATGGGGGAAAATATGATTATTTTCATGGGATAGGGTTAAGTAGAGAGTAATATGGATGATTTAGATGGTTGAATTCAAAAGTATGTTGTCACATTAATGGGTATATGTGTTATATTTTAATAATTGAATTATCAGTGACTTTTGAAAAAACCATTACATTTATATATAATGAAATTCACTTATCTGTTCCATAAATCATCAAAATGGAAAAAAATTATAGGGTACATATTTCACAGTGGAGCTAAATATCATCAATTATACATTTCATGTTTCATCAACATTTTAGTACATTTTCTCTTTTGTAAAGTCATGTCATGCATTTTTACATTAAAACAATAATGGATTTCTAACTAGTGTACATAAATTTAAAGGGGAAACCTGATGTTTTCCATTTTATGAAATTTTATTGATATATTTTTATATATTTAAATAATATTAGAATATTTATATTCTATTTATAATAAAAGTTCTTATTTAAAAAAATGCACCAAGCTATGTAATTTTTTCTTAGAGATAAAACATTTTAATGATTAAAATATAATTATAACACAAAATTATAATTGATATTGTTTTTAGGGAATATATTTATATATTATTTGAATGTATAGTTTATGATTAACTCATTTTAAAAAAACATTTTTCATATTTTAATTTATTTAAGACTAATAAAATACCAGAATATTGTTTTTTATTACTCTATAATTGAAATTATTCCTAAAAAATTATACATACGAATTATTAATTAAATGAATAATTAAATTGAATATTTTTATTCAATAAATTTATATTATAATACTCTCTCAGTTTTCCAATCTTCTGGTTTATTCTTAAATAAATATATTATCATCTAAATTACATATTTCTAGAATAATATATATTTTGATAAAAACCAGAACTTTTTATAATACAATCAAATTCTCTTGCCATGATAATTTTCATATGATAAATTCAAAAATAATTATAATTTAGTAGATTTCATATTATTAGAATTGTCTATAAAAAATTTAATTAACATATGTTGTTTAAAGGGAACATTATGTGATAAATACTAATATGATTTTTACCTATTATAATATAGTCATGGGTGTTACAAAACCCCAAATAAATAATTTATTAATAGATTTACTTGTATATATATTCTATTAATGAAATTTTAATTCATCATACACATAAATTATTAGGATTACATATTTCATATTCTAGTTTTTCATTTAAAAAATTGACCTTCACTGGTCAATTTATTTGATTTGAAAATAAATGTTCTCTAGTTTCAAAATTATAGACTGGAATGTCAATATATTTAAAATTATTATCCTATTATTATCCCTCATATGTGGAAACATATGTTTGATATGGTATTTATTTATTTAGTAATGAAATAGGGAAGACATCATGTTATTTTTAAATATTTGGATACATAAACAATCAGCATTATAATTCCATAATTCTTTCAAGTATTTTAAATTAAAGAATGTACCTAGGGATTAATATCTAAATTTTATAATTATATTAAAATCTATTCCATTATGAAACCATCAAGAATAAATAATACCTTATTGAAAATTACATTTATTTCGTTTGATCATAGGTTTATCTCTTTGATCTCCAATGAGAGGCATTAATGTTAACTTAAATAGTTCATACATTAACATTCATCTATATACCCAATCTAGGATAGTATTCATTCCAATTAGAATATATTTCAAATATATTCATGCATGAAAAATATTCAATGAAAATTCATTTTATTTTTTAATTGGGATATTAATATGGAATCTATTATTTTAAGAAAAGTCCATCAAATATATGTTCTAATCCCATATTCCTTCAATGTCAGCATATTAAGATAATAATACAACATGAAAAGCCTATATAGTTCTTTTAGACATCCCATCAATATGGGGTTGATAGAAGGTTAATAAATACATCTAAGTGATGTGATGCCTTTGTTTAATATTTTAAAATTTCTATTATAACAGATGGCCATTTTCATATATACTAGATATAAATGACCACATATGATTTATATATCCATTTATATAGAGTCAATTGAGTCTTCTTAGGGGTGGATCATATCACATTACTATGAAATAAAATGAATTTGTATCATGTTAAATGATGACACATGTATCATCATTATTCCTTGGATTATATATAATTAAATTGAACAAGTATGTAGTACCAATGATTAATTTCAATATAATTATCTGAAATGGTTTCATGAATCCCTTAGGATATTTTCCTTCAATCAATACCTTAAATAATATTATGCATCAAGACTTATATAATGTAATTTTTTCTACATATAATCCCATAAAATATTTGTCACAAAATTCACCATACATGTAATGTATCAATATTTTCAACGAAAATTTTACAAAATCCAACATATGTCCATGATTTTTATAGTTTTATTAATTGATATTCATTTAATTTTCTCCTTATTCAATCACCCTATAATTCTTTATAAAATAACAACCATTTTATATCATGAATTAATCATTGTTTTGTACAAATTTATCCTTACCAGATGATATATTGAAAAATATTTCATTAATCATTATCCATTTTGTCTCTTTTAGACAACACTCAAATTCCCATAACTATTTTAATTTATCCCCCTAAAATGGTAACATGGTTAATATGTTAACCAATGAGTTGAAATCATAGACGATGCACTAATAGTATCCTACTAAACCATATATTTCTTTTAACTCTGTAATGTTTCTCTATGTAATATATTCTCTTAAAACATGTTTATTCAATGTTATAAAAAATATTCTATTATTAGAGAAAACATCTCTATGTGATAATTCTTAATTTTACTAAAAGAAATCACGTTCCCATATAATTTCTGTTTTTGAGGGTCTCTATAAATTTTTTCATATGTCCGTCATTCTCTTCATGAATCTAACGATGTATCGAGATATATTCAATGATAAACACAAAATTTTTATCAATATAATATTCAAAAACTCAAATCATTAGATCCATAAATGTAGAAGAAGAATTAGGTAATCCAAAATCTAATATCATAATATCTTAATGTTGATACAATGTTCAAAATGTTTTCTTTGGTATATAATCCCTCTTCACCTATACTAGATGATATCCAGAGTGAAGATCAATCATTGAAATGCATTGGTCTCATTAATGTCGATCAAATATTTTATATTTTAATGGTATATGATATTTATACAATATCTAAATAGAATTTCAGTCACTATAATCAATTCACAGTTTCATATACCAATCCTTCATTAACATCATTAAAACATGGCCTCGCTACCATGAAAAACTAGAAGATATTAATCCCTTAATAGTTAATTACTACAACTATCTATTTATATCTATAAATACATATAGTTTCATTCTATAAAAAATTTTATTTAAAGTATATTCATCATAATTAAGCTCAAAGGATAAATAGTCTGGCATATATCAAGGTTTTTTATATTGAAAAACAATATCAAGGATGATTTATATGATGGGTATGGCCACTATTCATGGGATACGATCATCTTCATTATATCAAACTTTATATTCCATTTCAAGAAGAATTGAAATAAATATAGTTACTTAGGGAGGTTTATGAAAATAATATGGAGATAATTTGTCGGCTTTCAAATGACACACTACCATAATCTCATTTTTTAATTCACTAAATATCAGAGGGAGAATATATACATATATATGTATAATTAAATTTTATTTTAAGACACCAATGGATTAGAACATCCACTAAATTCTAGTGGGGATTAAATTATAAAGTAATCCATCATAGTACCCCCATGTTCTAGATCAATATTCCATTTTTTATTGATGTTAATGTATTTCATAACCATGGTAAACATCCTTACAATGGATGTGAACTAATTCTCATCAACTCCATCTTTATTTAAAAATTAATATAAAATAATCAAACATTGAAATTGTTTCTTGATATGATTCATGCTTTTTTCAAAATTCACCATGTTTCTATGATGTAAAACACATAACTAAATCATGATGTTTATTTTTATATTAAAAATCATGATATATTTTCTAGTGCATTCCCTCTATATTATAGGGTTTTTTGTATAAATTTTGAAAATATTTTCTTTCATAAAACTCATGTACCCAACGTTCCTAAAAAGATTATTTTATATTAAATGTAGCATCTCCGACTACAACATCCCAAATTTGGAAGTTCATAAAATATACCATGTTTATAAAAGTAATAATTCTGTTTGACAGTGTACATGGTAAACCACAATGATCATAAAAGAACGATTAAATATTTGTATTATATGAGAATTATAACCTAGACTTTATATTACTGGGATTGAATAATATGAACGAATGTATGTTATAAAATTAGTCCAACACATTAATAATAAATTAATTAATTCTTATAAAAATAATCAAATAATTTTATAAAAGTCCAATTATTCGAAAGAAACACCATTTTCAAAAATGTGATATTTATTTCCTGTTTGATTGAAAAATATAATTTATTTTAGGATATTTTTTAAAATTTATTTATTGAAATAAATATCATCTTTTAAATTACAATAAAAAAAGTATATTATGGTTATAATTTTACAATATTATGAAAATTTAGAATTTCGAATGAATAGGGAAATACATATTTTTATTTGAAAAATAATTTTTTCAAATATTAAAAAATTTAATTCATATTTTAGATTAGTATAAAAGTTGAATTTTTTATTTTGGTGTAAAATTATCCAATTATGGTATTTTAAATCTATTTGTTATATAAATTCAGTTTAAAAAATATTTATTCTTAAAATGGAAATTCTCCAATGAAATGGTTATTCATACCATTTTTCTCATTTTATTTAAAATTTACTATTGAAAATTATTTATACAAAATTGTAAAACATGGATTCCTTATATGGAATCATGAGGTCCATATTTATTTAATATTCCAATTTTGTAGTACAATATAAAAGGAAATGTTATAAATTTTGATTACCCTAGTAAATTGAAAACAGTGTAATTAAGTGTACAACTAATAAAATGAGGGAAATAAAATTACCCAAAAATACTGCCCATTTTATTAGATGACTAATATTCATCCATAGTCAATCAACGTTATAATATATGTTTTTTTATTTGTATGTGATTATGACATTTATACCACTTATTCAAAGAAAAATAAATAACATCAAACTCAAAATTTTGATTTCTATAATAGTTTTAATAACGGGATTCCACAGTATATATTAAACTATAAATAGCCATTTAAAATTGAAATTTTTTATATTAATAATGTTAAAAACAATTAGTGAAAAAAATTACCATAAATGATTACACAATATAGGTCCTATAATTATTTTATTAATATATATGACATAAATGTAATTATAAATATTAATATTAATTTAATTTTAAAAAGATATCTTTTTAAATTAATTTTAAATATTAACCTGACATTTTAGGTATGAAATATAGTAGTTTGTTAAAATAATCAGTGTTATCATGATATTTATATGCTCAATGTAATGAATTTTCCTTAAAATTTACATTTGAAATATTTAATAGTGAATAATATTTCATTAAATTTTAAAAAATTTCTAAAAATATTATATTCAAAAAAATTATTCTTCAAATTATTGAAATTTCAAAAGTGAAGAAATTACATGTCTTTTCTATTTTAATTGTTAAAATATTTGTCACCGCAGTTATTTCAATGTCATCATTTTTATCCAGTTTTTTTTGAATTCCTTTTATTTTTCTTATGTTTTGAGGGGTATAAATGTTGAGTTTTGAACATCCATCTCTAAATAATAATCCTAATTTGAGTTCTCCATTCCTTTTTTGTGATTTTATGGAGGGTGGGGTTTAATTCATGAATTGGGCCAAAACGTGAGCCCATTTCCATATTAAAAAAAAATTATTTTATAGCTTTTTTTAAAACATTTTTCACCCATTCAACATCAAACTTGTCCTCCTGTGACATAGCCAAACCCCCATATCATTTTTACGCCATAAGAATTCATAATCATGGTGAATTTGGGTTATTTATTCTAGTATTAGGCCAGCCTATGGGCCCATTTCTAGTTCTAAAAAAATAAATTTTGTCTTGTTTATATAATTTATTTGTTAATACATTTCAGTGATTACACCTACCAAACTAGAAAACGAACCTTATTCCCACCTCCGGTTCCATTTTCCCTCTTTAGACCTCATATTATTTGTAGATTAGGGATAAACTTCTCAAAGTATATCAAATAATCAAGATTTCCCCATGATAATTTGTCTTGTTCATAAATCATTAAATTAGTACTATTTTCCCCAAAAATATTAATTAGGTGGTTCTTTCAGACCATAGGTGAATATTCAAGCTGACTCAAGACATTCCCTCTCATCCATGTGTGTGGATGTAAGGGAAGCTAATGAGCTTTCTAGTATCTAATGTGATATTCCTTCTCATTTATCCTCCCCATCCTCCCCCATACATTATTTCATGGTTTGTTATCCTCCCTTGGTTATGAAATATATGGGGCTCTATTTTGGTATTATTTTTTATGGGAGTTATGTTGGTTAAGTCTGGTCCTCATAGGTTTATGCTTTATAATCCCATGACGGGTGATTTCGGTTGTGTGTATCTATTCTTCCATGTTTTTAGGTAGGTTCCCCTAATACATTTCCTTTTTTATTTAATTTTTTACTTTCTCATTATTTTCTAACCATATATACCTGATTAGTGTTTATTTACAACCATTTGATGTTCAATTTGGGATGAAAAATGTTGATTGATGCCCTGTTTTGTGTTAAATGGAGTTGTTTCATTATAAAAGATCAGACAACATTTTTAAGTAAATATTCTTCTAGTTTTTTCTTATGTAATGTGATTTTTATGAAATTTCTTCACTAGTATAGTAAATTTTTGGAATGATTACTTGAATTATTACTCCTTTGGGCTTTTTTAAGGATCTTGTTTTTTTAATGTTACATGCCTAGTTTTCAGAAAAAGTTGACAGTTCACTTTTGTGTCATAAATGTGTTTTAAATTGAATTTTTTGAATATATAAATGCATGGTAATAAATAATTGTGAATTTTTTTCATACATTTATGTCTGTACAAAGGATTATTGGTTTTATTAAGAGATGTTTATTTGTTTTTGACAAGTTTTTGCAAGGGGTACCTATAAGTGGATCATTCATTGTTTTTAAGAAAATGATTGATTTTTTAATGTGTAACCTAAGTTATTTGAAGGTATTATATAAATATTTTCTCTACTACGCATTTTTATACACCAATTTATGAATGTGTAATTTGTACCTTTGATACATGTTTGTTTGGTAAAATCATTAAAGGCTCATTTGGTATTTTTCTTAAAAAAGTGTTTTGATGTGTGTTGAATGATGGACGTTGTGGGTAAATTTAATTATCCATGAAATTTATAATTAAATGGTTTTTAGGATAAAAATTTTTGTTTTATATGGTATTGGTGTCTATTTTTCATTAAAATAGCATTTTTAAATGGATTTTTTATATAGGGCCTCATTATACTCTTCAAATTGGTTTGCGAAAATTTAAAGTGTTTTATTGATCTGTGAAAGAATTATGAGGCACTTTTGTGGGATATTTTTTGTGTGTCATCTAGGAATGGATTTTTGTTTTGATAAGTGTATTTGATAATATATGTATCTTTATAGAGGACGAATGTGAAACCCGGGTGTCTGAGTGGGCGAACGTGTTCTAGTATGCTAGTTATCTGGAGGGGTTTCATCCCTATTTCACGTGGAATGTTTGACAATGACAACAGTAACTAATATATGATGATGAATATGTTTGGGGCCACTATATTATAGACTATTCTCGAACTAGTGGATGACATGCAGGAAAATGGATATTTGTTACGGTTACCTTCATCGAGATACAAGGTACCTGGGGATCACAACTAGTAGTTCCTTAGGGTGTTCTAATGAATTATTCTCATTGGTTATTTTTTACTCACTGTCGGCATATAGTGTGGTTTGTTAGTAAATTATTCATCATGTTTGTTTTATGTAAAAGTGTAAATTCTTTAAATTATTCATCTTGAATAGTATTTTTATTTTGATGTTGCACCTCTTGGAAAATTATTACAAGAATTATTATTTATATAACATGCTTGTTTTATTTGGTAATGTTCATAGCATGGAACGTCATTTAGAAAACATACTTTTATATATTCTATTTTAAACATGAAATTTATGTTTCTTCTTTTAATTTAATTGTATTGAGAATAGAATATCAGACTATCCTACTGATTTTAAATACTAACGCCTATAGTCTTACTCTTTTTTATCCTTTTTGAAGGTTTCATCTTGATCTCGATCACCATGGGAGATGTGTGATCATAGTGTTGGAGAGTTAATAAAGGGGTAAAATGGAGTTCGTTGGTTCACAATATTTTGTGTTTGATATGTTTTTTAGTTATACTTTCTATTTTCGGTACAAATAATGTACAGTTAAATTTTTATGGAAATGTATTTTGGCATGTAAGTTCATTTTTACTAATATTTTGATTGATTATATATCTGTAATATCATTCCCTAGTGTACTCTATTGATGAACTTAGTTCTTGCCTCAATCTTGGGAGTATCAGTAATACCTTTCGAGAATTTTCACGGGATGGATTGGGTGACCGGTTCTCGGAATATATGGGCTAGTTCATGAAAAAAATGGTATCAGAGGTGGTTAGATCTTTGCAGAATTTTATTTTTAGAGAGACCATGTTATTTGGTAGATGTCACAGTATATGGATTAAGATTTTTGTTACATGAGAGGTAAGTGCTGAATATATTCACAAACACTTTATCATTCTAATCCACGGGGTTCCATGGGATGTATAATTTTAATAGTTTCCTTGGTTGATTGGTGATGGTATATGAGAAGGGAGGTCTGACTAATGGCCTCTGTGAGATCTCAATACCTATAAATCCATGTAGAGATGGGTTAGATTAATAATTAGTCTCCCCGTGTTGGTGTTTACTTGGATATATGGCCGCAAACCATACGGTAATGTCACTAAATGAAGCTTGTTCCCTTTGGGTGTCTCTTGGAAATTTCCTGAAATCTGATTATTTTTTTTGAAAATACATTAGTGAGAATTATAGAAATGGGTTTTAAAGGAAGGATTGGATGTGGAGAAGATGAAAATAGGGGTTTCAAATTTTAAATATAATAATGGTTTGGAAGGTTGTGTTTTTGTGAAACATGTTTTGGGGAGGAAGTGTAACTGATTTAAGAGGATTGGATTTTCCCTAGTCTAGACATGTTTTTAGTTGAAATAAAATGTTTGTAATGAGTGAATAACATAAAGGTGAATTTGAATCATTGTTTTAAATTGGGTGTTTTGAGATGTTTTAAAGTGTTTGAATATGATGAATTGGTTTTGGAAATTTTTTTTTAATGGTTAGAGTTTCCATGGGTGTTCACATGAATGGTTTTATTGATATCTAATAGGATTTCTTATATGGAATAGTTTTTTGGGGCCCAGGGTGGCCCGAAAATGTTCAGGTGAGTGAGACTTGATGAAACACCATTTGTGATTGTGAAAATCCTCTATGTTGGATTGTTTTTCAAAAGTTTCTTAAGGTAAAAAATTGTGGTTTTTGTTATAAAATAGTTGTTATCTAGCTGGTTTTTCCTATATATTAGAAGTGTCGTTTATTCAGTTTGATTGAATGCAATATAGAAGTCATACTGTTGTTGTGTATTGATATGTGATATTGTTGGTGGCACATTTTTAGAGTAATGTTAAGTGGGTTACTGGAGATGTTTAGAATGTTGTGATGTGGCCATTGATAGTTCTCCGTTTGAATTTTTTTTTCTGATCAACATTTCTATTCTTTTAAAATGTTAAATTCTACCCAAATGATGATACCTTAGCTCATTTTTTTTGGAGTAGAGAGAAATTTTGGATAGATTTAATCTGCTTCCTGATGGTGATAATTCTTTTGGACAAAGCAGTTGTGTTCGGTGACATAGATGTGTTTTTTCATATCCTTGTCCATTCTGTTCCTCTTTCAAAGTTAGAGATAATTTTTTTTATGTATTTATGACTTCTTATTTAGATGAAGGTGTGTTTTTGATAAATAATGTTTTTTGTGGTGTTTTGATCTTTATCACCTGACTACAGTGGAACAGATGCTTCAAGCAGTACGCCTCAAGCCAAACGCCTCAGATTGAAGCTTTTCACGATGTCAAGAAATTTGCAATCGTGTGGGGAGCCCGACAAGGATCCAATATCCACTGTTTTTGTAAGGTCGTTTCAATGTATTTGTTTTAGTTCTTCATAACTATGAATTTCCTCTTATCACAACGATTGTGTTGGACTTACCCCTCACACAATGTCTATGGATATTCTTTAATGGATGTGGGTTTCGGATCAATGCCCCCTTGTGGACCACCTGTGTATATCAGGCATGTTATTTGTTTTACATATTCATTGGTGGAGAGTTTTGGGTTGTTCCATTTTTATTTTTTGGATTCATTGTCCAAATTATTGGGTCCCATTATCTCCCCTCCACGAGTGGTGGGTGTCTGGATACCTACTGAAATTATTGTCCCAACTCTTGTCCCCTAAATTAGAGTGTGGGGTGGGGTGGGGTTTAAATGATACTTTTGTGTTCCTCTTAACAAGGGTTGCTAGGATATTTTTGGACATTTTGGGTTGTCCTCTATGGGAGAGACCCATTTCTAGTTCATATTTAATCATCATTCTATCATTGATAAATGGTTCTTAATAGTGGGGAGAACTACCATGAGTCTTGTAGGGTTACCTGCTGTGAATTTTTGAAGTTCTAGTTGATTGTTATTTTTGAGGAATCCATTAAATATTCCTTTATAATCTTTATCTTTATTTAGTGACATTATGTTTTGGTGATCATTTGTTTTATTGGGAAAAGTCCCAACAATCTTTTTCTTGGTCTAGTTGTGGAGGTAGATACTTGATCATTCGATTGATTATTGGGTAAGTGGTTGGGACTTGGTGTTTTGTTTAATGTAAGAAGATTAATTTCAGTTAATGGTATATGTTGTGTCATTATATTAAGAGGCTGAACCATTTTTATAAGTAATACATAGTTTTAAATCAATCAACTAGAATGTGTTGTGGCTTTCTTGGGTGGGAAGCTTTAATTGTTTAGAGAATTTTCACTCCCTTTTTTCCATGTCTTTGTTTTGATCAGGCTTGTTGATAATAAATATCATTGTATTAGGTTTCAGGTGATATTTATGTAGTTTATTGAAGTTCCATCTAGGTATAATCATTAAACTTTGACTGAACCATTTCCTGTTTGAGAATTTTTGGAGAAAGGGTGGTTACTTACGGAATTGGGAAAAACCATGAGACCATTTATAGATTTAGAATCGACTTATGATTCTTTTATAACTTCTTTGTTTTCAAAATTACTTTACCCATTATACTACCCAATTTTCCTCCCTTGAATTATTCAGACAACTAATTCATTTTGTACCACATAGGAATTCATAAGCTTGGTGAATTTGGGTAATTTATTATGCAATTGGTCTTGCCCATGGGCCCATTTCTAGTTCTAATTTTTTATTTTATTTTTTATGTTATTAATTTCGTAATAATATTCTTTTATTCTAGATAAAAATCGTTCCCAAGAACCCTAGGTACACCCCCATGTTCCATTGTCCCTCTTAGGATCTCATCTTCATCACAGATTAGGGAAAATATGTCAATGTATCTACGATCATACAGATTTTACAAAGGTAATTTCATTCATTAAAAAATCATTAAATTCATACTATTTTTTAGAAAAATATTTTTTCTATGGTTCTTACAAACCTTAAGAGCTTCTCCATGATGATTCAATCAATTACATATCCTCTATAAGTGTGGATATAAGAGAAGACAAAGAGTTCTCTAGTTTCCATGTTGAGATTCCTTGTCCCTTGTCCTCCCTCTTCCTCCTCCATCCATTATTTCATGGTTCTCTATTTTGAACTAGGTCTTCATGAGATAGGGTAATATTTTTGCATAATTTTTTATTTTGGTTATGTTGGTTTAGTTATGGTTTTCATAGTTTTAGGTTTTATAATCTAGTGGTGGGTGATTTTAATTGTGTGTTTCCATTCCGCCATGTTTTTTACCATGGTTCTCCCTTGAACTTGATTTTATTATTTAAGATTCTTGTATTTCATGTTTATTCACACATATATACAGGATTATTATTTCTTTACAGCCTTTTTATGTTCTATATTCAGATAATAATGGTTATTTATGCCTCGTTTTGGGTAAAATGGAGTTGTTTCATGATAAAAGTGCACACCACTTGTTTTAAATAAATGTTCCTCTAGATTTTGTATATGTATTGTGATGATTATTATCTGTTTTTACTACTATAATAAATTTTTGGCAGAAGATAATTTTTTTACCCCTTTTTGGGTTAAATAG
This sequence comes from Viscum album, assembly GCA_963277665.1. NCBI lineage: Eukaryota > Viridiplantae > Streptophyta > Magnoliopsida > Santalales > Viscaceae > Viscum > Viscum album. Next base: position 702,176,234 of record OY728150.1, read on the forward strand.
AATTTATTTTTCTAATTGTTGGATACCTAGTTCTCAGAAAAGTTATAATTTGGATTTTGTGTCCTAAATGTGATATAAAATGTCATGTTTGAATTTATTAATGTATTTACAACATCTAAAGTGATATTTTGGTCTCCTTTTATGTCTTTAGAAAATGGTTTTGGTATTAACAAAATATGGTAATTGGTTCTTCAAATGTTTTGGCAATAGTTTCTAGTAAGTGGCATGTTTGGCATTTTTAAGAAAATAAATGAACTTTAAATGTGTAACCTAAGTGTTTCAAATGGATTAGTTTAATGTTATTTCTGCAAATAATGGCATGTGTAATCCTATTTATGAAAGGTGTAATTTTTACCATTGATGTACATTGGTTTGGTAAAATTATTTAAGACCCAATTGACATTTTACTTAAAAATAGAATTCATGTGTGTTTAATGTTGCACCATGTGGGTCCATTTTAAGGTCATCGAAATATATTTTTTTCATGGGGTTGGGGATTCCATTTTTTTAATAAGGTATTGGTGGTTTTTGGCCTTAAAAGATAATTTTTAAATGGATTTTATGTGATGAGCCTAGTCATACGACATCAAATTTATTTATGTTAATTTTTAGTGGTTTAGTGATCTGTTAATGAACTGTGAGGCATGCGTGTGTAATCATTTGTGTGTTTATGATCTAGGAATGGAGTATTAAGGTGAAAAGTTTATTTGATATAATTTCTAACATTATTGATCACTAAAGAGAATATTCGGTGTCTAGGCGGGAGGACGTGTACTAGTATGTTAGTGATCTAGAGGGGTTTCATCTATATTTCACATAGAAAGTTTGACTTTAAAAACAGTAACTAAACAATTATGCTAATGATTTTGGGGACCACTTGGTTTTTTATGATTCTCCTACTAGTTTAGTGTGTATTGGAAAATGTATATTTATTATGATTACCTTCACCATGATAGGAGGTACATGAGGATACCAACTAACTAGTACCTATGGGTGTTCATGTGACTTGTGCTCGTTGTTTATTTTTTACTCAACAACAACATACATTTTGTTTTTTTGGTTAATTCAGAAAAATGAGTTTTTTATTTTTAATTATTCATTCTTTGATGTATCCCACTTGAAATCTATTTAAATTTTGATGTTTCAACTCTTTGAAAATATATACTAGCATTCATATTTATAAAACATGAATGTTTTCCTCTATTAATTTTTATAGCATGGAACATAATTTGGAAACTATAATATTATATATTGTATTTAAAATATTAAATTAATGTTTAATTTAGTTTAAATGATTTTCATTGTGAATAGAATATCAGGCCATTATATATTTTTTAATACCCATGCAAATAGGCTTCTTCAATTTTTAGGCCATGTTCTTGTTTCAGCCAGAGTATGATCGTGTTGGGTGATGTGTGATAATTGTTATGGAGAGTGACCAACAAGGTGACATGGAGTTAGTTGGTTGTCATGTTTGCTCGGTTGAGTTGTTCATTTAGTTTTACTTTTTGTTTTATGTACCTATAATGTTCATTTCAATTTTTTTATTGTATTTTGGGTTGTCTATTTATTTTATTTGTTAGTTTGATTATTTATATTTTGGAGAAATAATTCAATTTTGTACTCTATGGATTCCCTCGGTGCTTGCCGCAATCCAGGGAGGATTTGGAATGCCTTTTGGGACATGTTGTGGGCTAGCCTGGGTGACCAGTTTTGTGTCGACTCGAGCTTTTTCTTGAAAATAATGACACATAGATTGAAGAAATATATATTGAAATAGTAAGAGTTAATGGGGATTATTAAGGTTTAACAACAAATTATAAAGGTTACAATGTGTCATAAAATATCTAAAAAACTTTTTCTCACAAGATATAAAATCATAATATTATAAATTATAAATAAATAACTTTGAATACATTTTAAATTAATAATTAATTTAAATTAATATAGTTTATGGATAAATGGAAAGAGTTCTCCACCCCTGTCTTATAAATGGGAATAAATTTCTATCCATTTATCACAAATAAAAACCATTTTTCTCTTTAATTACCTATAAAATACCATATTATAATCCTTGAAACCATTCAATTAGTATTGGTTTGGAAAAAACACAAACCTTTTTGTCTTAAGGTAATATGAAATGATGGTTTTCCTAAGATTAGGTGTAGTTTTTAACAAATGGTTTTAGTTTTATTTATTCATCACATATTTAAAATATTTTTAAACAATGATAATATAGTACATAACATATCCTCTATATTATTATATAAAATTATGATAGTGGCATGTCCTAAATCCTCCAAAAATTCCATAAAATGGGGAACATTTATTGTTCATATGTAATGTAGAGTATTTCCTTACAAATAGATGTAATTATATTCAAAATTTATTTTGTAAATACATTTAATTATTATGGAATTACATTTTATAAATTATATTCATAACAAATTTATCATAAATAAAAGACAATATTTAATTACATTCACATAGAAATCATAATGTTCTTCGTACGTACATGCTGACTACCACCTCTACAAAGTAATAAGAACCATTTTATCACCATTTTACATGTACAATATATATAGTAATATTTTAAGAAACATATATATATATATATATATATATATATTATTATGATAATTATAGAAACATAAAATTATACATAACTTCTTTCTATATGGTTCATTTTTAATTTAAAACGTTAGTAATACCTATGTACAAACTATCGTATCCAAGAATCTAACGAAATTCATTCATCAATATCATATTTAAATAGATTTATATAATATTTTAATTTATATATATAATTTATTATTATTTTTTTACTATAATTATTAAATTGATAATATTTTTACCCCTTTGAACAAATTCATCATTCTGAAGTCATTTTAATCTTATGAGTGAATATGATAAAAACATCAGATAGGATCATAAACAATTAAGTACATATTATATCATTATAATATGTGATATAAAAGTAATAAAAATCCAACAAAAGGATCCCATGAATTTTATAAATTAGAATAGTTTTATTATTATGGAATTTAATGGACATACCTGCTAAATCATACTCAAGATAAGGTATTTTGATAACCAAATTTCAATTCAGTGGGATTAACTTCATCTTTGTTGGTTATGTCATGCTACGATTATATGTCAAATGAATTTTAATTTACTAATATATATTTAAAATTTTTATTTATAATTAATAATAATAATATATTAATTGTATTAATTCTCACATCAATGATATGATATTTGAAAGTGACATTCCCTCCAAAATCCTATTTAGTGTTACTCTTTCAACAATTTCTACTTCTGTCTATTTTTTAATTATATCTATTGAGTAACTTTAATTTCATTTATAAAACATAAATTCATTTATACATCCATTTTATTATTTCATGTATAATTTTTATGAAAATGGTTTCATAATTATGTGGTTAAAATCTGTATTTTAATTGATATTTTTTATAAAAATGTGTTATTTTGACATCTAAGTGTCTTCATCAAATTATTTTTAAATGAATTTTAATATTTTTATTAATGATATATCTATTTTAAATTAATTTCAATGGGTATAAAAATATAATTATAGGTGAACCCAATATTTCTTATGAAATGGGGGCTCCCAGATAGCGCTTTGATGTGTTGGGTAAATAACTTATTTTTTAGGAATTATATCGTGAGTCAACTATACAGTTTATTCAATTAGAAATGTTTTTTATAAGGGATCTGAAATGTTTATATGATGAACATTTAAAAAGGAATATTTTTTACCATTAAACTCTTTATAATGAGTTTTCATAGAGATCTATTTATTTCAAAAGAATTGATAATAATATTTTTAGAGGTAAAATGAATATGTTTTGGGATGAAAATGTATGTTTTTATGAAAATTATTTAACACGATTTCAATTTTTTGTTAAAAGTAAATGTTTACATTCAATTATCCCTTTATAATATTTTAATTCTAGGCCCATGTTTCATATTTGTTCATAGGACTAAATATTGGTTAGGACATAGAATATTTCATTTTGAATGTAAATAACATGTGTCGTGAAGGGAATACATGATTTATTTGAAAAGGGGTTCCTTAGGTGGAAAATCATTGATAGTATGTATAAGTATCCATATATAATCTATGTTTTTCTATGAATGATGTTGTACTAAATATCATAATCTCTTAAAATAAATGATCTTTTCGAATTAAAATTGATAATTCAACTCTAATGAGTCTATTATAAGGGATATTTATGGTCATGTCCTTATATTTGGTATCATAATAGGTATTAGATTAATTTGGAGACTGATGTTTTCTAGGGTGGTTTTCTTATTATTTATGGATATCATCATATTGTTATCATAAAAAAATCAATTGTTTAATTTCATTAAATCGACTATTATGGATTAATTATATGACATTTTATGTTGAATAATGATATTTTTGATGAAATGTTTTTGATGTAATTATGGATTATTACTTTTTAGGATATAGATGGAAAAGTCGAATATAACCATTGAGGTTAAAAAGTATTTATATTATTTAATATATTAATGTTATATTGAATATTTTTTTCATATTCATTGGATTTTTAAAATAGTTATGTAGTTTTATAAAATGGTCAAATTGTACACAACATCACGACCCATCATTTCCAATAAGGCTACGTAGCTTGAATCAGTAACCAATGGGTGACAAGGGTGCATCCCTTAACAATAGCCTTTGGGAGGTCATTGTTTGTTTGAATTTTGGTTTTTAATAAAATTATTTGATACATGAAGAAGAAGTATAATTTAATTTAATATATATTATCGTATAAAATCCCATGGGATTGAAAATTTATATGGAAATTAATTGATTAATTTTACATTGGCAGAATATCCCTATAATTTTTTTTGAATAATTACAAGAATAAGGTATTCATAATAGTATGCGACTTTTTTAGAAATAGAGGTTGAATTATTATTTTTTCTTTATGATGTGAGTATATGATTAGAATGTATTGTAGATTACCTAATATGGGTGTCTAATTTTTGTTAGGAGGGAAATTAATTTTTTTAAGAGATTACTATTTAAAATATCTTTTATTTCTATATGATACAAAACATGTAAATTTTTTATTCCTATCATAGATTAATCAATGTTGGGGAATTTTAATGGTAATTATTTATAGAATGATATATGATGAACAATTTGTATTACAATTGAATTTTGGAGATTAACGTAGTTTTATTGTCATCTGATGGATTATTAATTTTTAGAAATTATCTTATATTATCTTACCGATTTTTGGTTTTTTAATTACTATAAACAAGATATATATATTTTCATACATATATAGATTAGTGATCTTTATAAGTTTATTCTAATGCCTCTAGATGGAAAAATTCATCTTTTATTATTATATTATACTATGAATTTGTAACCCAATTCACTGTAATAAAGAATATAATTATAACATAAAAGGTAAAACATTATCATTATGATAAATGATCTTGTACTAGGTTAATATTTACTTAATATGAGAAAACAAAAGTGGGAATCCCCCAATTAAGATATATCATAAAACATAATATTCAATACTCATCTTTTAGAAAAAATATGACAATGTATTGGAAAATGATTAATGTATAAAACTATAAGTTTTAGGTTATTATGTTTTCTTATGTTCTAAGTATATATGGAAATGTACCTCCTCATATCTAGGAAAATAATTTTGAAATAAAAAAGTAGTGAACTTATTTTTTAAGTAGAGAAAATAAAGGAAATTTAACATATCAAATATTTGAAATTTTGTGGAAGTGAACTTTAACATGGAAAAATTCAATATTACTCACAATTAGACTATGGAAATTAGATATTTTATTTCATGACTATGTTTCCCAACATGGAAAACTAGAGAATATTATCTCAGCTAACCAACATTCATTCAATTATATCTTTTCAAAATTAATCTTTAATTAAATTTTTTTAGATGCGGTATTTCAATAATGAAATTATTAAATTAGAAAATTATTTTCTGATACTAAATTCATAATTTTGAGGATATATTTTATAATAATGGTTAAAAATTTAACATAACTATTTTTAAAAACAGATGAATAATTTCGATAGAGTACACAATAAGTAATATTAAACATAAATAAACACAAAACTATTGTTATTATGTGAAATTTTTTAATGAGTCATTAAATATACATGAAATAATAATATTAACTATATTATAAATTATAATATTGTACTAATAGTTAATTATTTTTTAATAAATTTTTATAAAAATTTGAACTTAATTTTATTAAATTCATTTTCTTCTTCAAACTCAATTTCTTCATGAATGAATTTTTTATTTTCATTTTGAGTGAAAAATATAATTACATTATGGATGATTTTGAAATAATATTTAATGAAATAAATAAAAATTTTCATATAACCATATCAAATGTATCATATGGTGAAATGTTGAATTTTTTTTGAAATGTTGGAATTTGAAATGAATAGTTGAAACACGGTTTTTTATTGAAAAATAAATTTCCATTTAATTTTATTAAAAAAATAATATTATATTTTAGATTAAATATAAGATTTGATTTTATTTTATTTTAGTTTAAAATAATTAGATTATTTTTTTAAAATTTTATTTTATCTTGAATATATTAAAAAAACATTTTCTGTGTAAAATTTTCATTTCTCTGAAGAAATGTATTTGATTAATTTTTTCCGATTTAATTTCTATTTAAATGATTAAAATTTTATGTTTAAATTTTTTTATGTATATTAAATATATGGAATTAGAGGGTAAAAATATAATAAATTTTCTTCTTTTACGTTTGGACAATATTTATAATAACCATTGAAATTTTTCTTAACATGTTATTGGGTAAATCAAGTAATTAAGTATAAAGAAATATGGTATACAAAATGACTCTAACACTTTATCCATTTTTATTTATTGATTCATATTTATCCATAATCATTAATTTTATTAAGATAGGGCCTTTGGATTCGATTTGTATGTGATGATGACATTTATATTATTTATTTAATATAATATCTATAATATCACACTCATATTTATAAGAACTATAAAATTTATTAATATGGGGTAATCTATTTTTTATATTATAATATAGAAATTAAATTGATATATATATATATATATGATTAATATTCTGCTTGTTACATTGTTTTAATTTAATTTTCAGGAAATAGTTTCATTTCATTTTACACAATGTGGATTAAGTTATAATTTTATTAATTATATACCAACTAAATGTCCTAAAAAATTAAATAAATATATTCATTGATTATAATATAAATAAAATATTAAGGGTTACCCTAATATTCTATGGATGTAATAAATTCGTTTTTTCTAATTATAAGTGTAATCATGGTATTATTAATGTCAGATTAATGAATAGATATCAAATTCGGCATTATGAGTATCTTATTGTAAATAAATGTCTATTAAATGATATAAAAATCATAAAAATATTATATTTTTTCATATAAATATTATATTGTTAAATTTTTTTATCATTTTCCAATTATGGGCGTTTTGACATCATATAGAAACTATATTGACCGTCAAATAGTAAAAATCTTTGTTCAAATGGTAGGAGATAAAATGGTTAAAGAAGGGTTAAAAGTTTATTATAATGTTAACAAAGTGACATAATACTATATAAAATATATTGCATTTTATGAATTTTACCCATCTGTATATTATATTAAACAAAACACAAATTGAATCCATTTTTTATTGAATGTTAATTTATATTAACATTACATTTTGAAAAATTCTATGAGTTTTCCTCCACTATAATATAAAAGGGAACATTTGCTTCATCAAATATAAAACATAAAAAAATATTATCTTCCAATATAATTTATAATACCTTAATATGTTATATCCCCTAATTTTATATGTCATGTATTACTTAAAGATGTACCCTTATTGGTCTTAAGGTGTTATGATAATTTTATCTTCCATAGAAGATGAATAGTTTTTATCATCTCATTTTAGTTTTATGTATTACTCCTCCCCATTAAAATAATATTTAACTATTATACCTTAATAAATCTAGTATCCTTCATATAAATATATTTTATTATTTTAGTTTTGTGACTAAAATCCATCTCCAAATGCATAAAATGGGAAAACATTTATCATTCATGTGTATAGAAGACTACCACCATGCATATAAATGTAATTTTTTTCCATAAACATCATACAAGACTTTATATAATGATGGGGTTTATGTTTATATATGATAATAATAACCTATTTATCTTTTTTATAAAATAATATATCACTTATATTCATTTAAAAATGATCATGTTGTTCATGTGCACATACGGACTACAACCTCAATAAATTGATGTGATTCATTTTTTGACATTGTTTCACATAGTATATATATATGTATATATAAATAAATGAAATGATTTATATGATATAATTATCATTATATAATATAAATGTTTTCTCACCATCTTTAAATAATTATCATTGAAAAGTGAAAATGCCACATGGGAAAACAAATAGTCTACAATCTCTATGATTTTAATATAGTTCAATGTTCATAAAAATATTTAAACATAATTATATAAAAAATTTAATTTTTAAAAGAAAATTATAATTCAATCATGTATATTATTCTATATATGAAATATTTTAGCATCTTTTACCAATGTTAAACTATTAAATTCATTTTGAACTTATGAACAAATTTTGTTTCAAATGTCCAACGTATATATAAATAACTAATTATTTGTTTGGACATGATAAAAAGTGGCATAAAATGAATAACAAACATGAAAAGGGTTCTCAATAAATTAAATAATTAACTTAACATTATTATTCATTATGATAAAGTACGTACATAATAAATCTGATACAATGTAACATATTTTCATAAAAATTTTCAATTCATTCAGATAAACTTATACTTGATTCATTGTATATAGCTAATCTTATGAGTGAAATGTCTAATAATTATCATAATATTATTTCCATATTTTAAAAATTTATTTATAAAATAAAAAAACAATTTAATCATTTGATTAATTCTTACATCAATGATATGAAATTTTTAATTGGATTACTTCAAAAAATCAATTTTAAAGTTCATATTTCAACTATATTATGAAAAATTATATTATTATAATTTTTAACATATATAAGATGAGATTATTTTCCCATTTATATGATCATTTATTGATTTCAATATTCCTTTATAAATAATCATAGTACTTTTTAAATAAAATTGGGTTTTTTACAATGTTCACTACTATAATATTTTTAAATATAATTTTATTAATGATAGGAATTTTGAAATCTGAAAATGTTCTTAACATGGGATTAAGAGGGATTTCATTATTTTTATTCATGTTATGTTACATGGAAATTATTTATGATTGGATCTCCAAAGAAGGAACCTAATTCATTGGGTTGTTGATTTGTTGTGTTGATAACAATACTTGAAGACAACAATATGGGTATTCCAATTTATATGGATTTTTCTTATTCTCATATAATGGTTCTGTGATGATGATTCCAAAGGAACATACATTAATTTTGTATTCTTGATAATTTAATTTTAAAGAAATATATTTATTTTAAAATGTATAATAATGATATTTCTAAAGGTAAAATGAATATATTTTTAGATTAAAGGGTATATTTTTTTGAGAAGTTCTAATGTGTTTTGTGGTTTTCAATGAAATAACGTTTTTATTTCTACTATACCTTGCTTTTATTTTTTGGATCATCAACATGGTTAATTTTTTATTCATAATTATTAATTTTTGGACGGAAAAAAATGATATTTTATGATGATTTCTTTGGAGAATATTCCTGAACATAATGCATGTTTTATTGTAAAAGGGTTTATATTGGTGAAAAAATGGATATTGTAATTATAATCCTATTGTAATGTATGGGATTATTATTTATGTGATTTTTTATTCTCTAAAAAAATAAAACTAGATAATATTTGAGGGTGAAAATAGTGAAATCTACACTAATTTCACTATAATATGAGATGATTATATTCATCAAGTTATCATTATATGAAATTATTTACATTGAATATAAGTTTTCTCTATGAATTGAATAGTTACATTGTTCTCTATGACTACATACATAGATTCATTGAATTAAAAAACATATTATAAACATAAATAAATTGGATGAACATGACTTCCCCTAAATTACTATCCCTAAAAATTATATGTAGTCCTTCACAAAGATTTGTATGGAATAAAAAAAGGTGAAATTAGTTTTTTTGTTAAGGGTAACATATGTGGAATTATTACATAACATAAAAGCTAACTATGTGATTTATGAATAATAAATAAATATCATCATTATTTAATCTAGAAAACATGATATAATTCCACATCAATGACAATATATTAAAACATCCGTGAAAATATTAATTGATCATCTACTGAGGTAATTAATATTTTATAACATAATAATTGTGTAGTTAAGTTCATTTTCCCGGACATAATGCTGTTATGGGATGAGGTATGCCCCAAACCCCAATTTCATTCTCATGATACACGTCAATGATTATGTCCCAAAATTCACCTATTCATGTCAAATACATTGTCAAATAGAGTCTTCATTACCATTAACAACATCCCCTACGTATACTCATATGAAATAAACATGAAAATTTCTGTAACGAGAAAGGGAAAAATACATAATATTAAATATACTACTTTGGTGTCTTGGAGAACCTCCATTAATCACCATAGGTGTGGGTGGGTATCATCCAAGTAACATTCCATACTATTATCAAATAATTATAGTGTTTTGGGTACTTATAATGGTATGGGTTTTCCATGTATGATACTATCAACATTCAACATCATCTAATTATAAAATAAAAAGGATACTATATAAAATTACATCTATCAATGTTTCAAAATTTCATCTAAAAATTAAAATGAATATATACTATGATTGTTTAGATAGGTGTTAATTTTTTACCCTATAATATAACATTATAGTGATAGTTGATTCAATCATCAACATGAATTTTTATAGTGATTAAACCTAGGAGAAAATGCTCTACAGACACATACAATATCTAGTATCCAGATAATTATTTATTTACTAGAAATCCTATAACATTTTTTATTTAATATAATATAGTATAGTTTTTCCCCCATGGAAGATATTATTTGTTATGAAGAAGTTGGTGCCTAGCAAGAAGACCAAGAAATAATTATTATTAAGAAAAAGGATACATGAGTCTAAATGATGTAAACATATTACAATCATTGTGATGAAATGGGATTAGATCAGCTGGAAGATCATCAAGCCGGGTAATATCTTGATTAACCACCTTATTCTCAAGGCCATCATCAACCATGTTAGATTCTCGAAAAATATGAGTGATGATGTAGTTGATGTCAAAAAGGGTATGGATACTACTCATCCAGCGTGTGGTGATCAGCCACAAAAGATGAATCAAACCATTCCAAATAGCTTTCACAATGGTGGTCGAGTCACTCTAAATCCAAAGGTTGGTCCAACCATGTAGTTTGGAAAAGGAAACATCATGAAGCATGTTCAACATTTCAGCTTCCATAGAAGAGGCAGTACCACAACTACAATAGAAGCATCCAAGGATCTAACCAGCATGATTCCAAATGATTCCATCACAACCTATAGGGCCCGAATTTCCTTTATAAGAACCATCTATGTTATCTTTAATCCATCCATGAAGAGGTGAATTCAAAAATACATCTATTGGGTGACGAGGTTAACCGTATTTTCAATCAATACGGAGTCATCACAGTAAGCCGAATGTAATAGCCCAGGTAAATAAAGAATAAAACATTCTCATATTTATTAATATTTACGAATTAAATATTAATTTTACTTTAAAGGGGTTGCTATGTTTGACAGTGTACCCGATTCGCAACAAATAGTTTCTTTGAAATCTTACATTGCACACTAGTAATAAAATAATATTATTTTAAATGGTTGTTAACACATAGCCGTTGTATTGGCAGGAATGGATAGAAATAACTAAAATATGATTATATATGTTTTTTAAATGTTTCTACCCTTATACAATAAAAGATAAAGGCTTAAAATACAAAAAGATTTCAATTTTAGGCATATATACTCTAGCATTCACAAAAGGTCGACTTATCGCCTTTTGATGGAAAACCGTCATTAAATATAGTTTTGGTCACTTTTATACATTCTATTGGACCAAATAAATCTTTTTTAGAATCGGGACATCAATATATACTTTGTGTAAATTATTGGTATTTTTCCGATATAGTTCATTTTTTAATGAATAGTGAAAAATGTTGTATTTTAATTCAAAAACTCTTTTTAATCTAATTTATTTATATGATTATATTGTCGTTTGAATTGGTTTTAAAGTGAATTTATAATATATTTTTACCATTTAATCCAATAGTTTTCGTTGGAATTAATTTCACTTGGAAATCGGACTTAAACTAGTGTCAATCTTTTGATACTTTTTGTTTCATAAAAACACGCTATTTGCTCTGACAGCGGGAATTAATTATTAAATTAATTAATGCAACTTATATATTTTGAATTTTGTAAAATATACTTCATTTTTGAATTCATAATATCAAATATAGCTTAGGGTGAATTTTTGGTATTTTTTCAGAAAAACTTCAATTTTTGATGAATAGTGAAACCACTAAGTGGTACTTAAAAAAACTGAGTTTTCGTTTAAATGAAATTTTACCACCTTTGTATTTTTAATTTCAAAAATCCAACATACATGGTTGTCATTTGGAAGTAAAATGTGGTATAATGGGATTAAAATAATTTTTTGGTGAATAGTAACTTTTATGTTTTTAATCGCGATTAGAGGTAATTAGTGTAATTTAAGGTAAGAATAATGTTTTAATAATATGAAATGAACACGAAACATGTCCTAACCTTATTGGATGTGTCATGGAAGACCAAGAAATTTCATGGGTCAACTTGGGACCCAATGGAGCCACTTTTTAAGGAAAATGACATTAATATCTTTTTATTTAATGTTAAAATAAAAATGTCACAAACATGAGTTCTTTTACTAAAACAATTTTTAAATGGGGTTATACAAGTCATATGTTTGGATATAAATATTCATTATAAATATAAAAATATTTCCAACATCATGATATATTTTATATAATTTTTAGACATTAAATAATGTAAATTATTTATGACACCGTGATGATGCAGCGATTACCTCATTATATAACGATTTAAATAAAATGAAAATATAATGTAACATCTAAGACCTAAACATGTAAAAAACCTATTTTATGGGTGGATTTTGAACCCTTATCACCTTATCCTCGAAATAAATCAATGTGGAACCATTAAAATCAGAAAATCATTTTATAATAAAGTAATATTTTATAACATTCCAAGAGTGCCCCTCCTCTCCTCATATAAAAGGCCCCCACATCTACCACCTTACCCACGCCTCTAAAGCCTTTGGTTAGGCCATGATCTGCCCATTTTGTCTCTCCATATCCCTCTCTTACTCCTTGAAGCCTCACTTTGGGCAGAAGTCTTCCCAAGGAATCCTTTGAGCTCAAATCAAAAAGAGTTACCCGTTTTAAAGGTAGTCTTTTCTCTAGCGTTCTTATGTTTTATTTTGCTTATTCAACCCTCTAAAATATTTTTATTCCTTTCTTTTGTAACAACACCAGTATCTTAAATATACTAGGATACTGTTATAAGAAGGATTCGAGCTACACTTACACACACCTACATCTAATGGTTAAAGAACATACTGTTTCTCTGGATAGAGAATTTCTGCCTCACGAAATGATGATTGTTCAACACTCATATAACACCTTCAAAGGTGACCATTATGATTTCACTATATTTATATATGATATATAACATGTTTATGTTATACTTAAGCTTCTGTATTTTTTCATTTATGGAATAACTTTATGGTTTCCATTATGGGTAAACGCGATATCTTCATTTTAGAAAGTGCGGACTACCGCCCCCTCAAAGTGATTTGATTTGATAATTCCATATGTGGGATGTATAAAGGATGGATTTAAAGTTATTATATATGATTTATGTTATATCTAAATGATGAATATGATTCTGGAATTAAAATATACATACCTCTCATTTAGTTTTAATTCCATTAATATGACATAGAAATGAAAGTAGCGTTCATGCGTAGGTAGGACTTACCGTCTCCATGAACGGTGCATTTCATTTCATACCTATAAATGATTATGTAATATTATAAATAAAAGTATATGATGGATATATATGATATATATGATATCCAAATCATGAATATCATTCTGGATATAATGAACCTTTGACCACACGAACAACATGTAATTGTAAGAAGTCCACTTTCGACTTAAGAACCAAATATCGACAAAACAATCATTATTAACTTAAATGATTAAATAATGTTTATAACATGGAAATAAGTGATATAAAAGGAATAATTAAATTGAAAAATGTTCTTAAGCAAGTAGAAATTAACTCATGTTTATTATTCAGGACGTTAAAGAACGATCAAGTCAAGTCGGACCCGATGTAAGGGACTTTGTCTCAATCTCTTTTCATTGAGGAATATTTTGTTTTATACACAACCTTATTTTATACGGTGTATAAAACCCTTTGACATTTAATTTTATTTAAAAGGAATTTTTTTATACGAAGCGTTTTACTGAAAGAGAAAAAGGAATGTTTCTTTTAACGTACGCGGTGACAATGACCTTTTTCCGCCGCCGCGAGTATTATTTGGTCTTTGGATTCCTCAAAAATCCGTAATGTTTTTTTAAATGAAATAAATACCATATACTGTTTTATGTATTTTGTTATTGAAAAGGGTTTTTATAAAGGATTTTTTATGTTAATATTTTTAAGTGATATATTGTGATCAAAGTGTGGAAATGTTTTCTTTCCATTATATTTGTTTTATGTCTTATGATTTAATAATGGTACATGGACATTTGACGGGTGGTTACATGATAAACCATATGACGGGTGGTGCCATGAATACCAGGATAGGTGGTTACATTATAACTTCTAATGCATTGGGTATGGAAGTCGGCCGTATGGCTATTCCAATAAGTATGTCTGGAAGTTGACCGTATGATTATTCCATTTCAGTATGTTTATGTCCCAAGTTACCTTCATATGTTATGTGTTCTTTATATGGGTTTTATGATAATATTTTGGTTACAAAAGGGTAAGTATTGATCTTTTATTCAGTGAAGAGTTTTGACTACTTCATAAAGGTGAAAAGTATTACTTTGATAAAGTATACATTGTTTACTTATTGTTTTGAAAAACTAACAGTTTTCATTCTTTGTGTTTCCCTTACTGATCTTTTTATGCTCACCCCATGTTTTTGAATTTTTTTTTCACAAGACTTAATGTGGAATAGGGTCAAGGATGGGATCAAGGAAAAGTCATTATATCTAAGACATGGAACTAGACATGTTTCTTTTTAAGAGTTTTTATGGAAACTTAGTATAAGTGTCTACTTTATAATCTTTTGAGATGTAATAGTTATGTCGTAATTCTCTAAAACTCTAAACCTGAAAAAATCCTCAATGTGAATTATTCATTTAATTCAATATTAAGTAATGTTTAAGGCCGGGGCCTTATAGTTGGTATCAAAGGTCGGTTTAGACAACTTTAGGAATTAGAAAATTGTAAAATTATAAATTAATTTATGGTATGACTGAAATGATATAGAATTTAAATATTACCATGTTGCTTCTCCTAAGAAATTTCTGTGTTCAGAATGGTTTTCCACAGAGGAATCAAGGCAGCTATGTTGGGAAGACATTAGGAGGAAGACAACCTTCCAAATCAGCAACCTGAGATGGTCGTAATTGAAACTGAATAGTTTGTTGCAGTTATGGAACAGTTGACTCAGGCTATAAATGGTGGTGGTATCCATGCATGAGATCAGCCTGATCACCCGCAGAGGAACATGTCAGTGGTGGAACATTTCATGAGGCGACATCCCCCATCATTTAGAGGATCATCTGACCCCGTGCATGCTGAAGGGTGGATTATAGCACTGGAGAAGATTTTTGATGTCATGGGGTGTTCAGAACATCAAAAGGTTAGTCTTGTTGTTTATCGTTTTGAAGGTGAAACTGATCAGCGGTTGTCGATGGTAAAAAATATCAGGGATAGTGATGAGATTGATGACCTTCACTGGGACGAATTCAAAGGTATGTTTCTTGAGAAATATTTTCCTAATGTGGTTCATCTTAGGATTGAAAAACAGTTCCTAGAATTAAGGCAGGAGGATGATTCAGTGGCTGCTTATGAAGCAAAGTTCACTCGACTGGCAAGGTATACTCCAAACTTCATATGAAATCTTGATAGTAAAATCAACCATTTTTACTCAGGGTTAAAGAAAAAGTATCTAAGGGATTTAGCTTCTCGTGAGGTCAAAAGTTAAGAAAAACTTGTTCGATGTGCGGAGAAGGTGGAAATGGATTTTGCCGATGATTAGCTGTTCTTTGACAAACAACAGAATAGGAGGTCCAGTTGGTAGGCAAATGGAAAGAATTCATCAAAGAAATAAGGAGGTACGGAAACCAAATATCCATCCTGTGAGAAGTGTGGTAAAATGCATCCTGGAGAATGTTTATCCAAGTCTGGAAAGTGCTTTCAGTGTGGTAAGTCTGGTCATATTTCTCATAACTGTAAGGAAGATGATCAAGCAGGCAATGAAAAGCCAGCGGTAAGATGTTTTAAGTGTAATGAAATGGGTCATTATGCAAATGAGTGTCTAATGAAGAACTCAACTGGGGAAAAGCAGCCAGAATACAAGCAGAAAGGGGTGGTGAAATCCTTTGCAACTACTTCAGTAGATGTTGGGCCATAGAATGAAGTAGTATCAGGTATACTGTTTGTTTGTTCGGATTATGCCAATGTGTTGTTTGATTCAGGGTCTACACATTCTTTATTTCTGAGAAGTTTTCTAGTAAATTGTAAATTCCATATCAAGATATGAATACCGAACTTATGGTAAAAACACCAAGAGGGAACGTTGAGACAAAAAGGAATTATAAGAACCTTTCTATCCTTGTGTGCAGAAAGAATCTACCAGAAAACCTTATTTTTTTGCCTCTAGTAGAGTTTGATGTTATTTTGGGCATGGATTGGGTTTCTGTTTATCATGCTAAGATTGACTGCCGAGCTAAAATGGTTTATTTTTAGAACGATTTTCAGTTTGTGTACAATAATGAACCCTTGCTTTTGATAACATATCAGGAAGTTGAAAAACTAGTAAAATATGGAAATGAATGTTATCTTGCACATATCATTGAAAACAAGGGAACTGTTCAGATTAATGATGTTCCAGTGGTAAATGAGTATCTTGATGTTTTTCCTGATGAGTTGCCTGGTATTATTCATGATCGGGAAGTTGAATTTACTGTTGAAAAAGTTCCTGATTCTAAACCAATTTCAAAACCCCCTTATCGATTGGCTCAAGTTGAACTTTTAGAGTTAAAGAAACAATTACAGGAGTTATAGATAAAGGTTTTATTCGACCTAGCACTTTACCATGGGGTGATCCTGTCTTGTTTGTTAAAAATAAAGATGGTTCAATGAGACTTTACATTGATTCTAGAGCCTTGAATAACATTACTGTTAAGAACAAGTATAATTTTCCTCATATCGATGATTTGTTTGATCAGCTCTAGGGAGCTCAGTATTTTTCGAAGATTAACTTGAGGTCGGGGTACCATCAGTTGAAAGTAAAATAAGCAGACATTCCGAAGACTGCGTTCTGTACTAGATATGGCCATTATGAATTAGTAGTTATGCCTTTTGGGTTAACCAATGCATCTTCTATATTCATGGACCTTATGAATAGAATTTTCCATGATTTCTTTGATACGTTTCTGGTTGTTTTCATTGATGATATTTTGGTGTTTTCTAAAAGTAAAGAATAGAATGAAAGTCATTTAAGGGTTATCTTGCAAACCTTAAAAGAAAATAAACTGTATGGAAAATTTAGAAAGTGTGAGTTTTGGTTACAAAAAATTTCTTTCCTAGGTCACATTGTTTCAAAAGATGGCAAAACTGTTGATCCTGCTAATACAAAAGCTGTTGAAGAATGTCCAAGACCCACAAATGTAACTGAGATCCATAGTTTCCTTGGTTTGGCAGGTTACAACCAAAGGTTTGATGAAGAATTTTTAGGATTATCTTGCCCAATGACTATGATAACTCGGAATGGTGTTAAGTTTATCTGGACAAAAGAATGTGATGATTGTTTTCAGGAGTTGAAAAGAAGATTGGTGAATGCTCCAGTTTTGGCACTTCCTTCTAGGAATGGTGAGTTTTTTATCTATAGTGATGCTTCATTGAAAGGACTTGGTTGTGTCCTTACTTAGAATGATCAGGTAATTGCTTATGATTCACGTCAGTTGAAAACTCATGAGGTAAATTACCCTACACATGACTTGGAATTTGCTGATGTTGTTTTTGCCTTAAAAAATTGGAGGCATCATTTGTATGGAGTAAAGTTTGAAATATATACCGATCACAAAAGATTAAAGTATATATTCACTCAGAAAGAATTGAACATGAGACAGAGGAGATGGCTATAATTAATCAAGTATTATGATTGACAATTCATTTCCATCTAGGGAAAGCAAATAAACTGGCTGATGCTTTGAGTCAAAAAAGTAATGCTTCATTAACTATTCTACGTTTGGAACGAGATCCTTTGGTTTTTGATTTGATGAACTTTGGAATAGAAGTTCTTGGTGAAGGATAGCCTTCTATTTTGTTTCAGGTATCAGTGAAATCTTCTCTATCAGACAGAATTAAGCAAGAACAGAAGAAAGACAGTGAGTTGTAGAAAAAGGTAGTGCTGGTTCAGAAGGGTAAGTTTCCTGAATTCAACATTGATAATGATTGTGTTTTGAGATTTGGGAAGAGATTGTGTGTGCCTCGTGATTTATAGTAGAAGAGAGAGTTGTTATGTGATGCTCATAGTTCTCCGTTTTCAGTTCATCCTGGAAATACTAATATGTACAGAGATCTGCGGGAGTTTTACTGGTGGGATGGAATGAAAAGAGATATTGCTGATTTTACTGTGAAGTGTTTGACTTGTCAGTAGGTTAGAGCAGAGCGGTAGTTACCGAAAGGGGTGCTGCAACATTTACCAGTACTAGAGTGGATATGTGAGAATATATTCCTCGACTTCATTGTGGGATTGTCGAAGACACCTCGAGGTAATAATGCAATCTGGGTTATTGTTGATCGCTTGACTAAATCTTCTCATTTCATTCCTATTCGAGATACATTCTCTCTAGGTAAACTTTCTCGATTTTATCTTAAAGAGATAGTCAGTTTGTATGGAGTGACCCTCTCCATTATATCTGATCGTGATCCCATGAATACTTCTAACTTTTGGAATGTCCTTTAGAAGACGTTGGGTACTGAATTAAATTTTGGTAGAGCTTTACATCCCCAATCAGATGGGCGGTCAGAAAGAACAATTCATAACTTTAAGGATATGTTACGAGCTTGTTTGATGGATTATCACGGAAGTTGGGACCAACATATTTCTTTGGTTGAGTTTTCTTATAATAACAGTTTTCATTCCAGTATACAAATGACACCATTTGAGGCGCTATATGGGAAGCGATGTTGAACTCCAACTTTTTGGGATGAAGTATGTGAAAGGAAGCTGATGGGACCATAATTGGAAGAAGAGATGGTAGAAAATGTTCAGTTGATTTAGAAAGACATGAGAACAGCTAAGAGCAGAAACAAAAGTTATGCGGATAACCAGAGGAAGGATCTATCTTTCGAGGTAGGTGATCATGTTTTTTTCAAGGTTTCTCCATGGAAAAGTGTGATACGATTTGGTAAGAAAGGAACGCTGAGTCCAAGGTTCATTGGACTATATGAAATTCTGGAGAAAGTTAGATCAGTTGCTTACCGAGTGGCTTTACCTTAGAGTTTATCTCAGGTACCCAATGATTTTCATGATTTGATGTTGAGAAAGTATATGCCAGATCCATCTCATGTTTTGATCCCAGAGGTTGTTCAGATTGAAGAGAATCTCTCTTATGAAGAACAACCAGTCCAGATTCTTGACCGATGATTGCAAGTGTTGCGAAATAAGGTAATTCACCAGGTAATGGTTTTGTGGGAAAACCATATGGTCGAAGAGGAAAAATGGTAATCTGAAAATGCTATGAGGGACAAATACCCCCACTTATTTTGATATGTGAATAAAATTGCGAGGACGCAATTCCCAAAAGGGGGGAAGGATGTAACATCCCAGGTAAATAAAGAATAAAACATTCTCATATTTATTAATATTTACGAATTAAATATTAATTTTTCTTTAAAGGGGTTGCTATGTTCGATAGCGTACCCGGTACGCAACAAAGAGTTTCTTTGAAATCTTACGTTACACACTAGTAATAAAATAATATTATTTTAAATGATAGTTAACACATAGTCGTTGTATTGGAGGGAATGGATAGAAATAACTAAAATATGATTATATATGTTTTTTTAAATGTTTCTACATTTATCATATAAAAGATAAAGGCTTAAAATACAAAAAGAATTCATATTTAAGCATATATACTCTAACATTCACAAAAGGTCGAGTTATAGCCATTTGATGGCAAACCGTCATTAAATATAGTTTTTTTCACTTTTATACATTCTATTGGACCAAATAATACTATTTTTTAGAATTGGGACATCAAAATTTACTTTGTGTAAATTTTTGGTATTTTTCCGATAAAGTTCATTTTTTAATGAATAGTGAAAAATGTAGTATTTTAATTCAAAACCTCTTTTTAATCTATTTTATTTTTATGATTATATTATCGTTTTAATTGATTTTAAATTGAATTTAGAATATATTTTCACCATTTAATCCAATAGTGGTCGTTGAAATTAATTTCACTTTGAAATCGGACTTAAACTAGTGTCAATCTTTTGATACTTTTTGTTTCATAAAAACACGCTATTTTGTTCGACAGCAGGAATTAATTATTAAATTAATTAATGAAACTTATATGTTTTGAATTTTTTAAAATAGACTTCATTTTTGAATTCGGAATATCAAATATTTCTTAGGGTGAATTTTTGGTATTTTTTCTGAAACACTTCAATTTTTGATGAATAGTGAAACCACTAAGTGGTACTTAAAAAAACCGATTTTTCGTTTAAATGAAACTTTACCACCTTTGTGTTTTTAATTTCAAAAATCCGACATACATGGTTGTAATTGGGAAGTAAAATGTGGTTCAATGGGGTTAAAATAATTTTTTGGTGAATAGTAACTTTTATGTTTTTAATCGCGATTAGAGGTAATTAGTGTAATTTAAGGTAAGAATAATGTTTTAATAATATGAAATGAAATTGACACAGGTCCTACCCTTATTGGATGTGTCATGGCCGACCAATACAATCCATGGGTCAACTTGGGGACCCCATGGAGCAAATTTGGAAGGAAAATGACATTAATATCTTTTTAGTTAATGTTAAAATAAAAATGTCACAAACATGAGTTGTTTTACTAAAGCAATTTTTAAATGGGGTTATACAAGTCATATGTTTTTCTATAAATATTCATTAGAAATCTAAAATGATTTCCTACATCATGATATTTTTTTATAATTTTTTGACATTAAATAAATTAAATTATTTATGACACCATGATGATGCAGCGATTACCTCATTATATAACGATTTAAATAAAATAAAAAGATAATGTAAATTTTATGACCTTCACATGTCAAAAACTTATTTTATGGGTGTATTTAGAACCCTTATCACCTTATCCTAGAAATACATCAATTTTGGACCTTTAAAATCCGAAAATCATTATATAATAAAGCAATATTATATAACATTCCAAGAGTGCCCCTCCTCTCCTCTTATAAAAGGCCCCCACCTCTACCACCTTACCCACACCTCTCAAGCATTTGGTTCGGCCAAGATCTGCCCATTTTGTCTATCCACATCCCTCTATTACACTTTGAAGCCTCACTTTGGGCAGAAGTCTACCCAAGGAAGCCTTTGAGCTCAAATCAAAAAGAGTTCCCCGTTTTAAAGGTAGTGTTTTCTCTTGTGTTCGTATGTTTTATTTTGCTTCTTCAACCCTCTAAACTATTTTTATTCCTTTCTATTGTAACAACACCAGTATCTTCAATATACTAGGATGTTTTTATAAGAAGGATTCGAGCTACACATACACACACCTACATCTAATGGTTAAAGAACATACTGTTTCTGTGGATAGAGGATTTCTGCCCCATGAAACGATGATTGTTCAACACTCATATAACACCTTAAAAGGTGGCCATTAAGATGTCACTATATTTATATATGATATATGATATGTTTATGTTTTACTTAAGATTCTGTATTTTTAATTTATGCCATTCCTTTATGGTTTCCATTATGGGTAAACGTGATATCTTCATTTATGAAGTGCGGACTACCGCCCCCTCAAAGTGATTTGATTCGTTAATGCCATATGTGGGATGTATAAAGGATGGATTTAAAGTTATTATATATGATTTATGTTACATCTAAATGATTAATATAATTATGGAATTAAAATATACATACCTCTCATTTAGTTTTAATTCCAATATTATGACATAGAAATGAAAGTAGCGTTCAGGCGTACGTACAGCTTACCGTCTCCATGAACGGTGCATTTCATTTATTACCTCTAAATGATTATGTAATATTATAAATAAATGTTTATGCTGGGGATATATGATATATATTATATCCAAATCATTAATATCATTCTGGATATAATGAACCTTTGACCACACGAACAACATGTAATTGTAAGAAGCCCACTTTCGACTTAAGAACCAAATATCGACAAAACAAACATTATTAACTTAAATGATTACATAATGTTTATAACATTGAAATAAGTGATATAAAAGGAATAATGAACATGAAAAAGGTTCTTAGGAATGTATAAATTAACTCAAGTTTATTATTCAGGACGTTAAAGAACGATATAGTCAAGTCGGACCCGAGGTAAGGGACTTCGTCTCAATCTCCTTTCATTTATGCATATTTTGTTTTATACATAACTTTATATTATACGGTGTATAAACCCCTTTGAATTTTAATTTTATTCAAAAGTAAAATTTTTATACAATGTGTTTTACTAAACGACAAAAAGGAATGTTTCTTTTAACGTACGCGGTGACAACGACCTTTTTCCGCCGCCGCGAGTATAATTTGGGCTTTGGCTTCCTCAACAAGCCGTAATGTTTTTTTTAAAATGAAATAAATACCATCTACTGTTTTATGTGTTTTGGTATTGAAAATGGATTTTATAATGGATTGGTTATGTCAATATATTTAAGTGATATATTGTGATCAAAGTGTGGAAATGTTTTCTTTCCATTATATTTGTTTTATGTCTTATGATTTTATAATGGTACTTGGACATTTGACGGGTGGTTACGTGATAAACCATATGACGGGTGGTGTAGTGAATACCAAGATGGTTGGTTACGTTATAACCTCCAATGCATTGGGTATAGAAGTCGGCCGTATGGATATTCCATTAAGTATGTGTGGAAGTTGACCGTATGATTATTCCATTTATGTATGTTTATGTCCCAAGTTACCTTCATATGTTATGGGTTCTTTATATGAGTTTTATGGAAATATTTTGGTTACAAAAGGGTAAGTATTGATATTTTATTCAGTGAAGAGATTTGACTACTTCATAAAGGTGAAAATTATTATTTTGATAAAGTATACACGGTTTACTTGTTGTTTTAAAAAACTAACTGTTTTCATTCTTTGTGTCTCCCTTACTAAGAATTTTATGCTCACCCCAAGTTTATGAAATTTTTTTCACAGGAGGTAAAGTGGAATAGGGTCATGGATGGGATCATGGAAATGTCATGCTATCTAAAACATGGAACTAGGCATGTTTATTTTTAAAAGTTTTTATGGAAACTTAGTAGAAGTGTCTACTTTGTAATCTTTTGAGATGTAATAGTTATGTCCTAATTCTATAAAACTCTAAACCTGAAAAGATCCTCAATGTGAATTATTCATTTAATTCAATATTAAGTAAGGTTTAAGGCCGGGGCCTTATACCGAAGTCGTGCACCATGTTGTTGTAGTGTCACTTTTGGATCAAAGCAGGTTCACATAAGGAAATAAAAACCTGTATATGCCCAGAACGATGAATTAATGAGAATTATTTATAAATAAGAGAATTCCTATCTTACCAGATCACATGGTGGTGCTCTGCGATTGAAAAAAAAGAAAATATTATTAATCTGTTGAGTGTTATTCATCTCTGCACTTCTCTTTAATTTATATTTGATAGAGTCATGTATCAACAACTTGTAGTAAAAAATGTCAAAAATATAATTCCAAAGAGCAGAAGCAGTGTCACTTGAATAAAATAGTTTATTGGCATATTCTCTGTAATGGTTTCAGAGACAACATTTTGAATAGAGTTTAATACCATGCAATTGATGGTGATCATCATTTGGGATCCTATTGTGAGAAATCCTTCAGATAAGGGTAAATCTTTGAGGTTTTATCCAATTTTTTTCAAAGTGCTTAATCCACCCAAAATCACTATCATAGTTGCAAAGAAGGTGTTTGTAATTGTATTTTGAGTTAATAATTCCATTGTAAGTAGGTTCCAATAATATGAAATTATCAATGATGGAGAAAGTATAAGTATCCATGACATTATTTATGTTTTCATGAAGAAGATAATTTTTGGAGTAGAAGACATCTCTGATGGAGAGGATGGTGTTCTCATGACTTTGGCCAAATGAATTTCAGGAAATTAAAGGATTTCAAGTCCAATTATCCAACCAAGAATTCAAGGCGGAGTCTCTAGAGACCATCCACCAGGCATTATTCATAATAGAGGAAAAGGACAGTTTTATAGAAGTCCAGATAGAGGAGGCAAGAAAAGTTGAGTTATCATTTTTATGCTTCTCAAGAAATATATTTTTAAGAAATCTAGTTGAATTAGAATTACAATGTAGGAGATCCCAAGTGATCCTGGTTTGAAGTACCTCATTAATGTAATTGATATTTTTAATGTCAATGCCTCCTTTATCATTAGGTTTACAACATGTTAACCAAGGTATGGTGATACGTTTCCTTAACACAATGCTACCTATGCAAAAAAAGTTTTAATAGAAGTATTTATTTTTTTCATAAGACCGATAGGCAACCTGTAGACCATCATACAATTGACCATTTTTTAAACAATAATAGATCTAACAAGAAATATTATACCTATCTTAGAAAGAGATTTTCCCTTCCACGATTAATGTTTATTTATGACATGGTTTGAAGTTTCCTAGAAATGTAAAGATTTAGGTCTTCCCTTGAATATGAGGACACTTAGGTATTAAAAAGGATTTGATACATCTTTTATTGCTATGTATATTATAAAACTGTATTTTCTATTAAGTGGAATGTTTTTCACAAGGAAGATACAATATTTGTCCCAACTAATAACATTTCTAGAGATCTCCTCATAACGAGAAAGCGCTTTTTGATGGATATAATGTTTCTTTCATCAACTTGAAAAAAATTAATTATATCATCAACATATAACAGGTGAGTGGTATAATTTTAATTGTGTGACACATAAATTGGATTGTGATTATTATGATTAATAAAACATGTGATTTAACGACTAAGATAATCCTCTACAATGGAGAAAAAAATAGCAGGGAGGGGGTCCCCCTATCTTACACATTTATTTCATTTGAAGTAATATCTGGGGGATCCATTGATCAAAATGGAAATTGAAACCAAATTGAATAAGGTTTTGAGAGTAGTGAAAAAATCATTACTAAAACCAAAATATTGAATCACCTTAATGATAAAACGGCAGTCCATTTTATTAAAATATTTTTTAACTTCAAGATTAATGGAAAAATATCCTCCTATGTTGAATTTTCTTTAAGTGTTAAAACATTCCAATGAAAGTGAAATTCAATTTTGGATGGATCTACCTTTGATAAACCCAAATTTATTATAGGAGACTATTTTATTTGTGATGAACATGAGCCTATTGGAAATTAATTTAGTAAGAATTTTTTAAAGAGTGTTAATGAGATCGATGGACCTAAACAAATGGATCTTAGAAGCATTGTAAACATTTTGGTTTAAAGATAGTAATTGTGCATTTAGACCAAGAGGATAAAAAACATTGGTGAAAAATGTTTTGACATGTATGGAAATATCAGAATGAATTTTATCCGAGTAATTTTGATTGAAACCATTATAAAATCCATTAGGTCCAGGGGAAATATAAGTATTTAAAATAAAGAAAACATCACTAATTTCATGATCCAGAGGAGTGTTAATATGAAATGTGTTATCTTCATCATTCATCGCCATCAGAATGATCCCCGGTAAGAGATCCTTATTGTTATCAGGGCTATTGATTTTTTTTAAAAGCATGTAAAAATATGGTTAGAAATGTATTCTTCATTGACTAAAATGTTGTCTCCATCATGAAGAGTGGAAAGAGGCCTATAGGCTCTGTGAGATATTTGAAGAGAGTTATAGAACATAGTATTTCTATCACCTTCAGAATGACATTTAACATTGAAGAAATTCTTACTCATGTTGTCCTTAAATGTGATCAGGGAATTGAGCGTTATTTAGGTGTTAATTACAATATTTGGATTAATGATAAAATCATATCTAGTGCTATGGGTTTGTAGTTAGTTGAGCTCATTCTCAAGGATAATTATATCTTTTTTGATTTTTTCATCATGTAGACTACACAAACCTTTAAGAATCTATTTAAGAGATTTTAGTTTGTATGATCAAACAAAATAATCATTGTAATGTGTCATAGAGAGCCAAATGGTTTGGATGATGTCAGTGCATTCAGGGTTGTTGAACCAAGAACTATTGATTCAAAATGGGAGAGGTCTTATAACTGTGTTGGCTAAAAGAATGACAAGAATAGGATGGTGGTTAGAGTGAAGCTTGTGACGTGTGGTGCTAGTGATGGAGTTCCAGAATTCTAAAGTAGGAACATTCGTGAAGGCACTATCCAATTTAGAGGAAACCATCCTGTTGTAATGCTTCCTATACAAAGTGTATTTAGAACCTATATGATTTATTTCAATGAGATTGTTTTATTCAATTGTGTATTTGAATCCTCTTGTGGAGATCGTAGAATTTGAAGGACCAATTTTCTCATTTAAGTTGAGGATAATATTATAATTTCCAACAACAAACCAATGAGTATTGATGTGAGTACCTAGAAATCTAAGACTATCGTAGAGGGGCCTTATTTAATGATATATTTTCTTGGCATAAACAAAGGAGAAAAATATAAGAGTTCCTTTTAAGAAAAAATCACAGGTGAAGTCTTATTTCGAGATGTTAAAAATGTTAATATTCTGAATAGAGTAGTGCAGAAAAATCCATAGATTATCAACAAAGGAGGAATTTTTTATTGCACCAATAAATAAATTACCATGATGACATAAGTGCAGAAACATAGAGGAGAAATTGAAATTTGGTTCAGCAATAGCAAATAATGTAGGCCAATGAGTATTAACCATACATTTTATTATAGAAAGGGAGTCCGAGTTATAAATTCCCTGAAAATTACATAAAATAATCTTTATTTGAACCTATGTTTTGAGTTAGAACTCCTTTTTTTTATTTTTCAATCCTTTATTCCTAGTATATCTTATGTTCTGTTTGGTAGGATTTGGGTTCTTATTTTTTTTCTAACTACAATTAGAATCATTAAAAGGGATTCCTGAAATAATAGTGCTATTGCAACCCTTCATAGGTGAATTCATGATGCTTTTTTTTTAATTTTGATAATTATCAGTTTGACTGTTAAATTTCCCAATATTCAAAGGATAGGTCGTAGGATCAACTGATTGAGAATGATCTTTTTACTGACTTTCAAAATGTAAAGAGGGAATACCTGAAGTAGTTGCAGCATAAAATCCATGAATAGAGGTACCTGAGTAACTATTAGAGCTCCGTTTAGAGCATGGAGGTAGTGCAGGCATGATTTCAAGGTCTATGTGGTTCTATTGCAATACCTGTGAAGCAACAGTTCTATCCAGTAGACCAGAACCATCCAGACTCAGGGTATCCACCAGGGGCAGAGCCGGATTTGTATCTTCCATTGGTTCAGTTGTCTTGAGCATTTCCAGGCATAATGGTTGCTTTGGATAGCCAGCTATCCTACTAAAATCCATTTATACACCCAATTTTAATTTGTGTTGATTCTTCCCAGGATAAATGATATATTTTTTCTTGACCACATTCAGAAGGATTTCTCGATTTTCTCCAAGGACTTTTGAAGCTTCTGAAGGAGAGATTCATGGATCCTTACCCAGACCCAAGGCAGGGAGTAAGTGGTTGCAAGATGGGGTCTCTTGTTGTTGTTTTGTTAATCCATTAGTCAGTAAAATAACAATATGGACAAAAATATTTTGATTTTTCTTACCTTCAGAGAAAATATTTGTTTTTTTCAGTTGAGTTTCTCCTTAGGCCGAAGGCCTAGAAGTTACAGAGACAGTGTGGTGTGAGGATACCTCATCTGTTTTTTTCTTTCTATTATTAGTTTCTAGTGGTTTTTTTCATACCTCCATCACAATGGCTTCTAGTTCATCAAGGATATTTTGATCATTGTTTTCTTCTTCTTCTACATGTTCATCCAATGAAGCATTCAAGGTATTCATTGTATTTTTTGGTTTAGTGCCCTTCTTTACCCATAACAAAATCATCTTTTTTGATGTTTCATGATCATCCAAGATAGGTGGGTTACCTTTTCAATTAATTCTCATTTCTATCCATTCATTTTCCAGTGGTTGGACCACTTGATTCCTAGTCACTCTAAAGTTTTCTATGGTATGGACATTGACTTTTCAAATTTCATAGAAAGGTGGATTTTTTTTCATATTCTATCCTAATTTATGATTTATAATCTTTAGCATTAAATCTTGTTGAATTAGGAAGAGAGGTAACAACATTTAACTCTACCATTACCCTCTCAAATAGTCACAAATCAGCATTTAGAGTTCTTTGGTAAATTTATAGGGGTAATCTCATACAAGAGACAATATCATTTAATAACTTGGGGTGCCAAAAATACTAGTTTAATCCATGAAATCAAACCCTCACCTCTTCCATTGTATACCTATGGGTGTGTGGATTAAAAGCAAAATATCATTCAGATATCACAATCCAACCCAACTAAAGTTGGATATTGCCTAATTAACATATTCTTTTGAGATCAGATTGAGAGTTGAATAACATGTGAAAGTACCCGCGACCTATAGGAACTAGTTTCAAATTAAAAAAGAGCCAACACCTAGAAATTATAGGTTTTAAATCAATTAGAGTCTAAGGGAGATCACCTTTCAAGAATGAGACACGACCCATGATGGAGAATTTGTAGAGCATCACACGTTCTTGAAGCACCTCAGGGTCTACGTCAACCATGTAACCACCATAATTCAACTTCTTAAATAGAAGAAGCTTTGTTGATAGATGTTCTTTGTTCTGATCGCTTCCTTTGAGTGAATCTAGGAACGAGATACCTTGGACTCTATTATCCATCGAGTGATTAGAAACATCACTGTTCAGTTTTCTGTCATTGTTCATAGTGGTGAGTACTCGCTGATCATGGTCATGACTAAAAAAAGGGGGAATTCGAATCTCTCGGGCACAAGAAACACATCATCCATGAAGATGATGTGGTGAGGTAATTTAGAAACCTATATTATCGCTATTCATAGAGAGATATAGTCTCCCATCTCTCTATCTTCCCCCCATTGTAGATATTATGTTTTAAATTGATTTAAATAAATAAATAATGAATATTATATGGGAGGGGAACAATATAGAAATTTCATCCCATTGAATTACATTATTAATATGGTAAATGTATTCAATGGAAATTTATTCACTACTAAAAATGACATAGGTGGTGATTATAATTTTAGTCCAAAATAACTAAATTGAAATGGAAAATTTGAATTTATGGATTCAGTAGACATACAATTATAAAATCTTGAAATGTAGGGATTAAACATGGTACTAAAATTACATTATTAAAATAATTTAATGACATAACATCTCTAATATATATTATATAGCCCACATAATATAATTTAGGACAAATGTATAAAAAGTTACTCAAAGGAAGGGAATTTGATAATAAAACACTTAAACAGTTGTATGAAACTAAAAATAATAATTTGTCATAAATTAATATAAATTTAGATATCATAATACGTTAAAATGCAAAAATATAAATATCCATGTTAAATTATTTTGTTATTAAATTTTTGTTCACTAAATGAATTCTTTTTATTTTCCACATTGGGTGTTTAGTGTGTTGGAAATTTTTACATGTCTTATAATAATTGTTTTTTTGTTCATCTAGATTCAAAAGTTATACATTACAAATAAATTTATCTTTCAATTAGGATGAATAATAGTTATTTATGAATTATAAATTTATAGTCTATAGTGTTTTGATCATTATCATAGAATATATAATAGACAGTATCAATGTTTTAGTGATTCAAGATGATAAAAGTGTTTTTTCCTAATTAATGAATTAATATTGATATTAAATTTCGATAACCAAGAAAATATATTAATATACAAAACTATATCATTTTATGCCTCTTATAGATTTTCTATATCCTAACTAGATAAAAATTTATTATATCATTCATGTAGGTTGTCAAACAGACCCATACATGCTCACACGATGATTTATTGAATGATTAAGTAAATATTTAACATTAATATCATTATAGAAGATAAAAAATGATCATATGTAGCCTTTATTAGTTTTGTATATTATAATTGTAATTATTTATTTAGATAGTTAATTGATATGAAATTCAAACATCATTAGAATAAAATATTATATTATTATAATATACATTGTAAATGATTAAATTATTAATGATCATTTGTTGGTCATATAATAGAATTGTTATCAAATTTTTTCTAATATTACATTTATGATATCATAAATGTAAAATTAATCATTTAATATAATCCTTATATCTATCCTTTTAAATTAGTAATGGGGAAACAAACACATATCATCATGGATGTAGTAGTCTTCACAATGAAATAATGTCATTTTAGTTTTTTATGGATGGGTTTTATGCATAAAAAATGATAAAAATATGTTTTATATTAACATTAAATTCTGAAACTTATACTAATATCAATATTGTAGTATTTCTAGAATGCATATTAGTAAATATAATGATTAAAAAAACTCTATAGTAGAGAGTACACAAGTCATGACATGATTATTAATTGAATGTATATATATAATTGAATATCTTAGGCTAAAAATGTATAAATTAGGGATTATATTTATAGGATTGGTTTCTAGGGAGATTGAAATTTTTCAAATCAATGGATTATTTTAAAGTACATTGTTTTATTTTAATATTAGTGGTGGTACGTTATGAAATTTGAATATTATGCTAATTTAATAAATATATATAAATTTTTTTATAATTTAATATCCAGTTCATGGTCTAAAGGATTTTGAATTGAAATAAATTTAAGGGAAAAATTATTCAATATAAAATAATTTAGGGGCTCTATTACATGGGTAATTAAATTTGTTTTTAATTTCTTACAATGTTAAAGTATCTTCACCACTTTTTTAATCGTATTGTGATAGTTTATTATTATCCATTGTTGGAAATTTCAAAGGAAAGAAACTTAATATTGAAATTTTTTCAAAATTTTAAAATTTTCATTAAAATTATTGAAATTATTTTATAATTTGTTTTAATATATTTTTTGTAAATTTTAAATTTAATTATCTTAACTATATAAAAATATTTTATTATAATAACTATTTTAATCAAAAAAAATTTATATAAGATAAGTTTTCATGGATAGTGATTTTAAGGACAATAATAGATTCACAATAAATAGAATCAATTTTATGAAGATCTTAAAATATGAAAAAAATAATCTCCCAAGGAAGAACATTATATAACTTTATGTTCGATATATGTTTGTTAATAGTGTTAAATTTTTAATTTTTTAAAAAACATGACATAAGATTCAAAACATCAAAAAATTATATATTTTTTTAGATATTATATATTTTTACATAAAATATTTTTTAAATTTATGATTAATTAATCTATAATAATAATTTCATCAAAATTCCATTTTTTTTTTGAAAACCGTGTTTTTCAACTAAAATTACACTTTTTGGGAAAATCTCAAAAATATATTCTAATATAATTATTTATAGGATGAATTCAAAATTAATTTTTTGTTCTATAATTTCATTTTATTTAATCTATTAACTAAATAAATTCATTAATATTGTATCTTTGAGGGGTGTATTGTTTGATAGTTCAAAATATGGTGTTTAGCTACTACAATATTGTCTCAGGTGTTATATCTCACATTCTTATATTATTTTACCACATATCATTTAAAAAAATATTCTCAATATTCATAATAATTATATATTAATTTATATCAAAAATAAAATGGTACTAACAGTTTCAAAATTATGACTAACCTAATTTGAAATTGTATACTAGTGACCAAAGATCATGTTCTGGATGACATAATAGATTTGACATATGATATGCCACTGTTATTTGTGATATCATTCTAAAATATTATAAATGATAAAATTAAATGATGAATTAAACCCCAATTCCATTATAAATTATATTAGTATTATTTGATTAATGAATTTAAATAATATTCTTAAAATCACCTCACAAAAATTTAATATTCATTAACAGTTGGTAGGGTCAATGATGATCACTCCACAGAAACCATTGTGTTTTTTTCTCCACATTTGACTAAATACATTTAAATATCAATTATTTTTTCTATGGAAAATGATTTAAAATTTTGTTTTTTGTATTATAAGTTATAGTAAATAATGATATAATTAATATGTTAAAATTTCATCAGTAAATGGTTTTTTTATTTTTTATGTTGATGTAGAAACAATGACATTATATTGATAGCCATTATGAAACAAATTTTCTTTTATGTGTCTCAATCATTTCACAAAAATATTTTTTTTAAAAAAAATTAGTACTTTTTTATGTCATATTGTACTACCATAAATTCTATATTATCATTTAACTATAAAAACAAAAAAAATACTTATAATACATCATATTGATATTTTTATAATTTTTTAGATTAATAAAAGATAACATATATAATATAGTAATACATTATCAATGAAATGTCATATAGCTCATTGAAATATTACACCAAACCATTTTCTCTCACATATTGATATATCACATTTAAAACCATATATCCTTATAATTGCATCTTTTTAAAATCAATCTACATTTAATAATTATTTACTTGAAATAATGTATATATTATAAAAGTAATGAATATTTTTTATTCTTTTTTTATAAGAAATAATAATACTAGGACATCCTGGAATTATTTTTAACAAAGTGAATATTCATTCAATTTTAATATGTGTAACTCAATGAGGAATTTCTAAAATGAAGATTATTTTGAATTATTATTTCATATTTATAATAAAATATTATCATCCACAAGTAATCAGTACTACAAGTGATTTAATGTGATTTTATATTATCAGTTTCTAACACATGTATTTCCAAAAATTATTTTCTACTCTAGGTATATCTATTCATTAGATGAATATTCTAATAATCCCATTATTGAGGCCACTTAGTGTATCTAACATATAGTTATCTTGAAATACATATTTATAGATGAACATAAATTATTGATTATCCATGACACAAACAAAATCATATGAATATAATAAGAAACACTCATTATACTATATAAAAAATTAATATTTGAATCAAATAAATATGTCCTGGAATTTAAGAAGATAAATTCAATAAAGATATAGATTCCATGATAAAAAATTGGGATAATAATTACCATTTTGACAAATAAACAGGAATCCTTTTCAGAAAAAATCCAAACATCATATGGTTTGATAAATCTAGAAATTTTTCATTTGAAATTTTGTAAACTAAAATTTATTTCATATAGGGAACACTGCTATCCATGGGTATTAGGGATTAATATAAATTATAAATATATTGTATAATGACAAAAATTAATTATTACATATCAAATGTATATAAATTTAATCCAATACTAAATGAAAATCATATTAATTTATCATGGATGAATTGTGTATCCTAATTATTCCCTTCCTAACAAGAATCCTCACATATCCTCCCTAACAATGAACTATCATGAAGTTAATCAATTAGGGAAGGAATAGTGTCATTTATGAAAAAATATTATAAAAATAATAGTGATTAATGTATAATAAATAATATATTAAAATTAATGATAAAACCAGTATACATTATATATTAATAAAAACAATTATATGAAATAACTTATAAATTTCGAAAATAATTATTATTTTTATCCATAACAAGATATATCACATTATAATAGAATTCATGTTCATATGTTGATTTTTATATGTATTTTTTGTACCAAAATAACATTTTTATTTAATATTGTGTGTAAAAATTTCATACATCACCCTTATAAACAATTTGTCAATATACAAAAGACATATGGAGAATTTTGTTACACATTTCGTGTGTATATTTTTTCATATATTGGATAAATATTTATCCATTAATAATAATTATCTAATTGATTTTATATTACTGAACCTAGAACATGTTCTCCAATGAACATATTTAACTAAATACATTCTTTATAATATTTAGTGAAAATTTTCACATAACACACATATATATTCATCTATTATATGATATGTATAACTATTTGGAAAATTATTTCACCATAAAGGTAAAACTAAAAACAATACTATGATTAAGATATATATAATTTTTTTATAAACATTATTCTATGTAACCATATATAATGATCTCTCAGTAAACTCTATAGATGAAGAATAATCCATTGTTCCGTCTAAATTATTTCATAATATTATTATTAGTGTTCAAATAATATTTATTTTAACCTAATTGGTAGATTAAATTAATTATAAAATTCATACATAAAATAGTATGATTATAGAAAATAAAATATATAAATTATAACTCTTCATGATTTTATAGTAAGTTATTTTCTTTAATGTAAATCAATAGCCAGCGATAAACACAAAACTGAGTACGAGCACACCACGACATACCAAAGTTGCCGTTCAAAAAATAGTTCTGAATAATATTAATTATATTGTGATGTTTATATACTATATATAATTTTAACATCCATATAACTTTTTTCATAGACAAAATATAAGAAACAATTCAATTTTTCAGATAAAATAAGTATTTTTCAAAAAATGAAAAATTTCCACCTTTTAATGGAAAAACCCTTTTTAAATCCTAATTTTACACTTTAATATATTCTATATGAATAAAATAAACTTATTATTTATATGTGTGACATAAATATAAATTTTTGATAAAAGTTCGGTGCTTTTCAGATAACTTTCATATTTTGATGAATATTTTAAAATAACAAATTTTAATTGAAATCAATTTTTTAAATCAAAATAATTTCTAGTGTTGAATTATACATTTTAATGATTTTGAAGTATAATTAGATTATATTTTTATCATTTAATCAAATTTTGTCCATTGGATGTAATTTTACAATTAATGTGGACATAAACACATATCAATCTTTTGATAGATTTAACTTCTCAAAAATCTATTTTCTGGTTTTGACAATGAAAATTAATTTTAAATTAACTAATGAATATTAAATTTTTGGAATTGTTTAAAATAGAATTTTTTTTTTGAATTTGGTATATCCAAAATATCTTTGGGTGATTTTTTGGTATTTTTATGAAAACATTCAAATTTTGATTAATACTGAAAAACATTGCATTATTGTTTAAATATGAATTTTATTTAAATAAATATTATATTTACATAAATTTATTTTAAAGTTAAAATATATAAAAAATACGTATATTATAAAAATGTAATTAATTGGAGTAATTTTATAAAAATATTATATACATATAATTTTATTGAACTTTTTAACATATTTT
Source organism: Viscum album (assembly GCA_963277665.1). Classification (NCBI taxonomy): domain Eukaryota; kingdom Viridiplantae; phylum Streptophyta; class Magnoliopsida; order Santalales; family Viscaceae; genus Viscum; species Viscum album. Next base: position 702,212,348 of record OY728150.1, read on the forward strand.
ACCCACCTTATAGTCACATTCTCAAATTTTCATAAAACACAATTTTACCACTTCTGTAAGTTAATAAAAAAATCTAAGAGACATGGTTAAAAATATTATGTAAAATTCGGTTCAATAGGATGAAAATAATTTTTGTTAAATAGGAACATTTTAATAATATTTACCATGATTAAAAGTAAATAGGGTAATTAAAGTTAAAAATGATATTATAATTACCCTAAAACGTGTTCTAATTCTATTGGATAATTTTATTTTGACCAAAATCAACCATAGGAATAAAATATGAGAATTTTCCACTTAGATTAGATTAAGATATTTGTTATTATTTTATTTAAATATGAGTTAAATTTGATAAATTCAAAGATTAATAACTAGAAAATTTTAATATAGGGTTATACAAAAGATATATTTTACTATAAATATTCATTATTAATCTAAAAATATTTCCTAAATTATGGTACATTATTTATATTTTTAAGACATTAAATAATTTAATTTATTTATTACACAATAATGATGTAGTAATTACCTTATTAATTCAAGATTAAAATAATTGATATTATAAATATCAAAATAAATGTATATTTAGATGTTTGATGCATTAGACTAATTTTATTGGTTAATATGACATGTTAAGGTTTATTTAATATTTTTTTTCAAATTAATTACTTTTTTTACTTTCAAAAAAAGAAATACTAAATAGTGTCAAATTTGACATAAATTAGTTTTCAAAACAAATACTATATTTTTTAATGATGTAATATTCATAAAAATATAATGTTCAGAAAAAGGACTTATATACTGATATATATGTCATTAATGAACCACTCGAGCTTTTCATTTCTTTTAATATCTAGTCAGTTATCCATGTAAAATAAAAATACCAGAAGACATGGTAAAAGTTAAACTATTTAAATAAGAATTAAATATGAGAGATAAAGTTAATATAGAGTCATAGACACGTCTAAAAAAAATTTATTGAGATTATTTAAAACCATAACCACCTTATCCTCGAAATAATTTCATTTGGAGCCGTTATAAACCGAAAATGATTTTATAATAAAAAAATATTTCATGCTTTTTCCTAAAGTGACCCTCACTTCTCTTATCAAATGGTACTTCCTCTTATCTCAAAATCACTCTGCCAAATCCATTATGATTTGTCATCCACTACTCAAATATCATCCCAACCACCCTCAATGCATCTTAATGGTCTTAATTTGATCCTAAACCCAATCTATAGAGCCCTTTTGATCAAATCAATAAGGAAGCACCCGAAAAAGAGGTAATAATTTTATCACATCATTCAATGTTCTTTTCTTCTTCCACATCCTCTTACTTTATTATTTCCATTCCAAAATAATAAATCATGTATCTTCTAAATATTGTGATGTAATTATAAATATTTTATAACAATATAAATTATTCAATCCATCCAATGAATATCAATGTCACCAAACATTCGTACGTACGACTTACAGTCTCCACGTTGTTGTGTAGTCTTTTATTCAACACATCATTATTTGGATGGTTATAATAATGAGTATAACTGAAAAAAATAATAAATATAACATGTTAATTAATTTTTTATATAATATACAATCCATTTTTATACAATTTCTCCACTAATAGAATTATATTTTGTTCATGCGTACTTATAGCTTATGGTCTCCATGGTGCGATGAGATTTTATCCCCAATCATAACCATTCAAGAATATTTTTCATTTAATGATTAAAAATAAGTTTTATGAACATAATATCATTCTGGATATGAATAAAATACATCCTTCCCATAACAAACAATACAAATTTAAAAAACATATAATGGAAAATGAATAAATTAAAAACCAAAACATTGATACTATTGAAATACCATTAATAAAATAATATTAGAAGATCATATATGATATCAATTTTTTGAATTTGGTTATTTTATAATTTTATAACAATGTTTTCACAATTATACATGAGGTCAAACTACCAAATACTATTGAAAATTACAAGATAAGGGGTTTCATCTCACTTTTTATTCCTGTGGGATTAATACTATATTTGACACATTTTTTGTGGTGTATGTACAACCCATGATTGTATTATTTGTGTAATATAATATAATTTATGGGTATTTAATACTTCATTGAATGATCCTCCCTTCAGGAGGTGTATTTTTTTGTATGTTAACAAATTGGTAAGGGAATTCCTATTTTCAATGTCCACTGAATGGGTTTCATGCACACTTCATTGATTAATTTGATCCATGATTATGTGTGAAATCACTATTTTATTATTTATCTGGTAATTTATCCTACCCTTTGTGTGGATATAGATTTAATAAAAGTTATCACTCCATTGATAAATTCTCAAGTCTTCGATATGAACATGATAAGAGTAGTCTTAATTCAATTTCCCTTCATTGAGATGAGAATCCAAGCACATGGGCCTCAGTCTGATTGGTTAGAACTAAGTAGGTGCATCCAAGAGACTCGAGGTCAAATTTGGGTGGAGGTATATTTCTGAGTACTATAGCTGTATTGTAGTATTACTGTAGCAAGAATAGTAATATAATATGTAGCATGTACTGTATCAGGTAATGTTCGGTACTGTAGTAGACTGAACTATTCATCCATTTGGGCCTTTGGGCCACCGGGTTGGGACTTGGGTCCTAAAAGGCTTTCGAGCCACAGAAGGCCTTCGGGCCAGTATATTATAAAGGCTTATGGTCCACCTTAAAGCCTTAGGGCCACCCCAAGGCCATCAGGCCACTTGATTTCAAATGCACCGGTTTGACTACAAGGAACAAGGCTTCAGATGAGGATTCAGGGAATGAACATATACTAGACTATAGATAACTGGATTTGGAAGATTGAGATGATATGGATTTGCCATCAGTACCAGCCATGTGTTTCTTTGCATAAGACAGCTAGCCAACTAGACCTGCGAAGGTGGAGTGCTTATACCCTAACATATGCTGGGGAGGAGCAGTTCCAAGTTTTCTTGTCTAGGTGATTCCCTATATGACCTAAAAGTTATGTGATTATCTTCAAGAATTCAGGCCTAGTAAGGGTTTCACGTCACCCCTTGAATGGTGGATTCTCAAAAATAAAAAAAATTACGGTATTCGGGCCATTCCGACCGAGACGAGTATCCAAGTCATTGTTGTTGTTTTTTCAAAAATATATGTGAATGTAATATGATTTATTTATACATAATATCCATTTATATTGAGTGTATTTATATTTTCAACACATAATTATGTAATTGATTTATCCTAAACTAAGGGATATGGTATTTATAATATATTTCATCTCAATTTACATTCCATTGAGATTTCATTATTGTTATGCTCTTATTCACTTTTATATTGTGTATAAACTATACATTGACATAGTATATCATGAATCCCATTATTCTCATGATATTATAAGGTTTTTATTACCACAATTATTTGTATTCAATCATCCTTCATTTTGTTAGGAACTCTAACTAAAATATAATTTTAAATGTTTTAAATAATTGTTCTTCTAAATCATTTTCATCAATGCACATGTTTAAAAAATTTATAAGGATTTATTTATATGGATATGGATGTTTCATAATTTATATTACTTTTAAAAGATTAAATGTGTAATGGGATACTTTGATTCAATAATCTCTTTTAAAAGGCAACTTAATAAATAGTGAGAATTTTAGATGTAAAAAACGGATGTTTCTCACAAATAGTTTTACTGATTATTTTCATCTATGTAAATATACTTCATTATTCATGATTGTGGTTGAATTATTATAAAAAAATCATCCATATTCTATTGAATAATATATTTTTGACTGTAGATGAGCTATGTTTATACCATTCATGGTTTGTTGTTAAAATATTTTCATTTTGTATGCAAGTTTTAATATGAATGTTTAGATTATGTTCCAACCATTTTATATGAGGAATGAATTAGACTTAGTAAGTGATCGGTGGAGCCCACTATAGCTACTCGATGCATCAGTATGTCTGATGAGACAAACTGGTGTCTTGACAGAAGGCATCGAAAAAATCTTATTAGTTTTCTTGGCATGAGGCCTTGACTATGTGGTTATGATTTCTGACATTATGCATTCCAACATTATAAAATTATTTATTGTTATTAAATGTGATTATTCGACTAGTAGAATATCCATGTGAATAAGTAAATGAAATTACTTTATTTATCATTTTCATATTCTGCTGATTATTAAGATTAAAAGTCTTGGGTTTTAATCTTATACATTGCCAAAAATGTTTTTCCTTATTTAGGATAGTTTCTGATTTATTTTTATTCATACAAAAAATATGAGCTCACCCCATATTTGGGTTTTTTTTTCCATGATGTGAAGAAATATATTTTGATTAACCTATAAGGGTTGGCCAAAGGATATGAGTGGGTTCAAATGGGACAAAATGTTGTTTTTTGTTATTTCATGATGTAATGAAAAACTTATGTATGTATCTAGTACATCAAAGCTAACTAAAATAATCATTCCTTCGAGACATGATCTCTTGTGATCATTCCAATGTTATGTAATAATTCACTTGCTCTAGGTTACTAGGGCTAGGGCATTACAGTTAGTATCAGAGGAAGATTAGTAAATACCTTTGAAGCTAGATTTAGGAAAACTTTTATTAGAAATAAATACACTGAGATAGACATTTAGGATTGTTATAGTAGAACATACAAATTTTTTTAATGTAAATATTATGTTTGTTATCCATGAAATAAATAATTTTCTAGATACGAGCAGGTAGAGGCGGCTCAGAAAATGATGTACCTTGGGGTAAAACCTGAAAACACTACTTTGCGCTAGACTAGAATAGAATTAGTGAACAACAATGGACCCGGATGCACTCTTGGTTACGACACTCCTGGGGGATATTCTTAGAATAATTCAAATTTTCATTACACACCAATTTGAATTGTTTTAATCTAATATGAAAATTAATAACCTTGGCTAATCATAAGGTGTTTTAGATTGAAAATTATTTGTCCTGATATTGTCTAAATTATTTTATGACTATTGTAATTCACACTATAAATTCTTTTTTTAGTCAATGGATGGATTCTAAGGAAGTTATAGTAACATGGAACATGATATACAAGGTAGGAAATATGGTTGAAATGAGCAACTAAATGTATTTTTGATAGGCGTAAAAGATATTGAGTTCATACCAAATCATGTTTCCATTATATATGATCAATAATATATACATTAACCAACTCCCACGTTCATAAATGAAGGGAAAGGCAGAGATTGATAAGAGCTCCATCAGTGATGACCACGGAGAAAACAAAGCTCAATTTCCATCATGCTGGAAATTTAGAAGGAGACAGCTAAGAAATTTTATCAATGGAATACCGAAATTCATTATGTGTGGGAAAGAAGAACATAAAGAAATGATCTTCCAAGGAAAAATGAAGAGTACTATGGTATAAAATAAAAATGATCGTAAGAATCAATTTACACTCATTTATGTAAATATAGAGTATCTTGGAATTACCCGAGTCAATGAACTATTCAATAGAATAACCACTAGGTCATGGAATAACCATATGTTGAAATAAATGGATGAAGAATTATTTAAAATTATTAATACTCATCGTTGATGGGATTAATTAGGAAGACCATTATCTTGTATGTGTTACACTGTAGTTCGTTATGTGAATATTATATTTGTTAAATAATTATCTTTTCTTTTGTGAATATAGTTATAAAGAACTTTTTGGGATTAAATGATTCTTGAATTTTAGGCAATTACAGGTTATTAAAATGTGGGATGAAAATGCGAGGTATAAAATAACATTTGTTGTTAAATTATATTATGGTTATTTTCAGGAATTTATATCATTTTAGGAATTTTATTAAATATAGTTTTTCAAAAATGACAACTGACAGACCATGTGCAACCTGTTGCATCGAACAATGATACTAGAACTGAATCCACAACCAAAGTGAAACTAGGATTTATCACCTACCACTGTACTGCTTGAAATCCATAGTCAATATAACTAATCATTTTTAGTTAAATGATTATATTGATCAATAATAAGATGACTTGGGTTCTTATTATTTATCAAATGGACATCCTCAGTATAAGAAAATAATTTTGTGATTAAGTGATAAAAGATATTTTTGAAGACCTTCACTCTATTGGGAACACTATATATCTAAGGAAAATATAATAAAATATGAATTTATTTGAATATTATTGGTGATTTTTTTTGGAAGAATCTACATTTTTTATAGAGATTCAGGTTGTTAATGGAAATGATTAACCTATCATAGAGAATATACAATTTGGTAAATTACATTTCTGTATCAGACGTTAAGAGTAGTTGCTGTTACTTGGATATTATTGTTAATATTTAATATGAAGGACTCAGTGATTAAAATCATATGAGTTTTGGGCTTCAATCTTAGAGGGATTTTATTGAAGAATTTTAAGGACAATATTTTATTGAATTATCTTTATTAAACATTGGGTGTTGTTTGTTTAATTGTGGAAATTTAGATTATTATTTCATTTTATTAAGGATTATCTATTTTTAGGATCATCTAATATTTTACTAACCATTTGTTTTGGGTTAATCTCTAAAGACATGGGAAATATATAGTTCATCCTTTAGGGTTATGTGATTATCTAAAAGTTTATTCTATTGCATCATGTGTTACAAAGCCATAATGAATACTAATCATTTGGAGAAAAGATGAGTTAGTGGTATAAATTTATTAAAGTATGAAACTGTATGTAAAAAGTAAGTATATCTAATTATTTTCATAGTCAATCTCACAAATATTTTCCTCAACCTTAGGAAATGGAACTTAAAACAATAAAAAATTCTATTTAATTTTCCTACTAGGAAACAATTGACCATTCAACCCATCACAAGTTTGTGAATTTCATGTTGTTAACTTTCTCCGGTTCATTTTACATATCACTCTCCATCAGAAATTTACACTCATTTTACATATTTAATTTTATATACTCCATATAATTTTAACATCCATATAATGAATTTCTTAGACATAATATAAGATTACATTTTATTTTTCATATAAAATTAGCATTTTCCAAAAAAATGCAAATTTACCACCTTTTAAGGGAGGACCCTTTTGAAATTAATTATTTTACACTTTTATATATTAAATTGGAAGAAATTAAATTCTTATTTATAAGTGGTATATAATTTTTTTTTTGGATAAAATTTCATTTATTTTCTGATAACATTCATATTTTGATGAATAATGAAAATTATTAATTTTAAATTTGAAAAAGCTTTTTTAATAAAAATAAATTATAGTGTAAAATTACACATTTTTATTGTTTAGAAGTATAATTATATTATATTATTATAATTTAATAATATTTTGGACATTTGAAGTAGTAATACATTTAAATTTAACAGAAAAAGAAATCAATATTTTGATAGATTTAGCTTCTAAAAAATATGCTTTCTGGTTTAGACAATAAGAATTAATTTTAAATTAATTAATGTGACTCCTATGTTTTTAATTTGGTAAAATAAACATCATTTTTGAATTTGAAATATAAAAATTAGTTTTGGGTGATTTTTGTGGTATTTTTCTAAAAACATTCTATTTTTGATTAACAGTGAAAACAAATTGTGTTATTGTTTAAAACTGGCATTTATTTAATTAATTATTATTTTTATATTAATTTATTTTAATTTGAAAATAGATACATAATACCTATATTATTCCAAGGAAATTCATTGGATTCATTTTATATTATGATTACATATATAAAATTTTATTGAAAATTTTAACGTCTAATTACCCACCTTCTAGGAACATTTTAATGTTTGCAGAAAACGTAATTTTACAACTTATATGAATTTAATTTCCAAAATAAATGTGACAAAGTTTACATTAGTAAGTAAAATGTTGTTATATAGGAATAAAATAATTTTTTGCGAATCATAATTTTTGAATTTTATTTACCCCGGTTAAAAGTAAATACAAAAATTAAAGGTAAAAATGATATTATAATAACTCGAACACATGTCCTATTTCTATTGGATAAGTTTATTTCAACCAAACTAAACCATAGGAATAAAATATTATTGTTTTTATCCAATTGGATTTTATTAAGACATGTATTACTATTATATTTAATGAATAGTTAAAAGTGATATATTTAAAGCATAATAAATAAAATGTATTTAATATTCAGTTATACATAAGAAATATTCAACTATAAATATTCATAAGAAATTAAAAATTATTTCCTAAATAATGGTATTTTTTAAAAAATTTATTCATTACATAATTAAATTAATTTATGACACAATAATGTGGCATTAATTAACTTATTAATGAATGATTAAAATAATTGATATTATAGAAATCAATGTAAATGTATATTGAGTCTTTTTATGCCTTCCACGAATAATATAGGTTTATATGACATGTTAGGGTTGATTTAATGTATTCTTTTATATGTAATCATGTTTTCCTGACTTTCACAAAAACCAAATACTAAATAGTGTCAAAATTGACATAATTGAGTATTTAAAACAAATAATATATTACTAAATGATATAATATTTAAAAAATATAATGATCTGAAAAATGAATTATATAATGATATATATTTCATTAATGAACCAATTTAGGCTCTCTTGTGATTTTATAGTATGTTTATTAACTATATATTATAAAAATACAAGAAGACATGGTAAAAGATAAACAATTTATCTAAGAATTATATTTAAATGATATGGTTAATGTGGTGACATAAAATTGTCTAAAACCTATTTACTATGATGATTTAGAACTATACCAACCTTATCCTAGAAATAAATCTATTTGGATCCATTATAAACCAAAAATGATTTTATAATAAAATATTATTTCAAGATTTTCATAAAGTGACCCTCACCTCCCTTATAAAAGGGTACATACCCTTCTGTCAAAATCACACATTCAATTCCATTTGGAATCTTCCCACCACTTCTCAAATATCTTCCCAACCACCCTCAATATAACTTATAGGCCATAATTGTAACATAATTCCAACCTATGGAGCTTTTTTATTCACATCCAAATGAAGGAAACCGAAGAAGAGGTAATAATTTCATCTTCTCATTTAATATTTTTTTTCTTCTTCCACTTCATCAATCTTTGTTGTTATAATAACAAAATATTAAATCAAGTACATTCTTCACTATATGATTATATTATAAATATGGTATAACCATATTCATTATTCTATCCTTCCTTGGAATAAAAAAGTCACCATACCTTCTTATGTACGACTTACCGTCTCTACGTCGTGGTGTAGTTTGTTATTCAACCCCTCATTATTTGGATTGGTATATAATTTTTATCACTAAAATAAATAATAAATATATCATTTTAATAATTCTTTATATATAATATACCATTCAATTACCAATGATTTCACCACTAATAGAATTTTATTGTCGCTTGTGCGTACGTACTGATTACCGTCTCCACGATGTGATGTGATTTTGTTCCCCATCCTAACCATTTAAGAATTATTTTTATTTTATGATTAAAAATATTTTTTAGGAAAATAATATTAATATTAATATGAATCAAATTCATCTTATCCATAAAAAACATGACTTACCTAACAAAACATATAATGAAAAACGAATTAGTTAACACCCAAAACAATGATAATAATAAAATACCATTAACAATCCAATATTAAGTGATCATATATGATACAATATTCTTGTATTTTGTTCTTTTATTATTAATGAAAATTATTTCCCCATTTTACCAGAGGATAAACTACCCTCTAATATTGAAAAGTACATGGTAGGGGGTTTAATCTCAGTTTTTATTCTTGTGAGATTCATGCTATATTTTCCACTATTTTTTGTGTGGTTTATGTACTTCCCATGATTATATTATTTTTGAAATATAATTTAATTTATGGTTATTTGAAACTTAATTGTATGATCCTTCTTTCATGAGTTGTATGCTTCTTATGTTAACAAATCGGTATGGGAATTTCTAATTTTAATTTCCACTCAATGGGTTTTATGTAAACTTCACTGATTATTTTACACCAAATTTATGTGTGAAATCACTATTTGATTATATACGTATTAATTTACAATAAAGTTTTTTGTATATAAATTTATACACTTAATATATAGATTTATAAAATCTCATGTAATCAATATGAACTTGATATGAGTAATCATAACTAAATTTCAATTCACTGAGTTAAACATCCAAGCAAATGGTTTTTTACAAGAAATTACATGAACAAAATCTTATTTATTTACAATTAATATCCAATAATATTGAGTTTATTTATATTTATCAAACATAATTATGTCAATAATTTATCCTTATCCTAATAATACAGTCTTTATAAGAGATTTCATCTCAATTTACATTCCATTGAGACTTCTTTGTTGTTATTCTCTTTCTCACGTTTATATAGTGTATATACTATACTTGGACATAGTATATCATGATTACATTTGTTATCATGATATTATAAGGTTTTTTTTACCACAATTATTTGTATTCAAGCATCTTTCATTGGGTTTGGAACTCTAACTAAAATATTATTTTAAATTTTTTAATGATTTATTCTTCCAAATATTTCTCAATAATGTACATGTTTTAAAAATGTTTTTAATGATTTATTTATATGGACATGGATGTTTAAAATTGAAATTAATTTTAAATGTTCCAAATTGGTATTGGACACACTGATTCAAAATTCACTTTTAAACAGATTCTTGATAAATTGTGATACATTTATATGTTTTCCAAAAAGGGATATTTCTATCAAATAGTTTTACTAATTATTTTCATCTATGTATATATACTTAATTATTCTGAATTGAAGATTATTTATTAAAATAAAATCTTCCGTTTTGTATTGAATGAGTTATGTTTGACTGTGGATGTTCTATTTTAATACCTTTCCTGGTTTGTGGTTAAAATATTAACAAGTTATAAGATAGTTTTAATATGAATGTTTAGAATATGGTACGACCTTTTCATATAAGGAAAGCATTGAACTAGGTAAGTTAGGGCTGGATCCCGCTATATCATATCGATGCATTTGTATGTCTAATGAGGAAAACTAGTGTCTTGGCATAAGGAATTGAAAAACTCTTATTTCTATCCTTGGAAAGAGGCATTGACTATGTGGTTATGATGTCTAGAATTTTGGATTCCATCCTTATGAAATTGGCTATTGATATTACATGTGATTATACAAGTAATAGAATATCCAAGTGAATAAGTAAATGGAATTATTTGATTTGTATTTTCAATATTATGCCTATGATTAAGTTTAAAGGTCTTGTGTTTTAGTCATATACATTGCCTTAAATACCTATTCCTATTTAGGATAGTTTCTACTATATTATTATCCATACTTAGCATCTGACCACACACCTTTGTTATGATTTATTTTTCCCATGATGTGAAGAAGTATATTATGATTAAACTGTAGAGATTATCCAAAGGATAAGAGTGTGTTCAAAGGGTACAAAATTCTTTTTTCCTTTATTTCATGATTTAATGTAAAACTTATGTATGTATATAGTGCATCCAAGGATACAAAACTAATCAGCAATTTGAGACATGATCCATTTTAATCATTCCAATTATATGTAATATAGCACCGAATCTAGGTAACTATGGTCGTGGCGTTACATACATTAACCGTTTATTCAATCATAAAAAACTCAATCTTATATTTCATTTTTTATATTGTTGGATGTATATTTATTATTTGAATACCTTATGAAATTTAATATAGGTAAACACCCATTGTTATAACTTTTCATGTTAATCCACATTTATTGTTTAGTATTTTTTTCTATTTTGTATCATATAGTAAATTTATGTTTTTTATATCCATATATTTTATTTTACATTGTTTGATTTTTTTATTTTATCATTAAATTGGAAAAAAAATTCAATAAAATAATTTGTATAATTTTAATGTTTGAATTCCAAATTTATTATAAATATTTCATCGACATATAATAGAAAAACATTATAGTACTCCCAATATATTTATTTTGTATAGTATATTCATCTCATTTTTTTAAATGAAGAAACCTAGATTGTATTATAAAAATTGATATTCAAACTCCAATAATAGATTTGTAATCTATATTTGGATCAACCAATTTTTTAAAACTCTTTCCAATAATTTAGAATATTTAAAATCGACAGAATGAATTATAATTTTTTTTAAAATAATCTTCTAAAATTAAAAATTTTGAATAGTTGTAGAAGAATAAAAAATTTGGACATTGTTTGGTAAACTATTTAGGATGTTTTATCATATTTAGAAAACATATTTTCATATAATTTTTTTCTATAGATAGAATATATATGTAGAAATTTGATAAAAGTTTATGTTATTCTTTTAAAATCCAAAATTATACATAATGGAGCTTACCCCTTTTCAAAAATAATAATATTATTAAACATCATTGGTTTATATTGAGTTATTTTCGGATTATATGGTCTATAATTATTTTTTACAAACCACATCATTGTATAAAAACTTATTAAAATGTTTTCTAAAATTAAATAAACTCAAATTTAGAATCATAAATTATAATAAATCTATATTACAAATAATGACGAAAAAGCCATAAATATATTCATTTTTATTCGAATGGTATAATTTTAATTCTGTTTATAAAACATATAATTATACCATACCATATTCTAATCTTGGAATTAATCATATTTATTAGTAATTAATTTCACTAAGATAAAGTTTTATCATACTTGTAATTCTAAAATAAATTTCCTTTCTTGAAATTATCATATTCAACAAACAAACAATTTATTTGTTAGAATGTTATATATTATATTAGTTATTATCATTCTAATATATCCTAAATAATAACATGTAATATTTAATAAAGAAAATAATGGAATCATTATTCCTCACATAATCTCTATAACCATAAATTCTACAAATAAATATATTAAGATCATTCATTATCTATACCACATACTCGTTTATTTTACATACCATAAGTGTAAAGTGATTTAAAATGTATAAATATATATCATTTTTAGATATCCAAAATTAAATTTCATGGTCTTATTGAAATATAATTTTTTAAATCACATTTAATGATGTTATATTCATCTATTACAATATAAAATACCATTTTGGAATGCCTATAACATTTTGATGTGAAAAAACTATATAATATAAATAATATAATAACAAATTATTTACACTTGTATTATCAACCTAATATAGACCTCTATTTAGATTATGTGGTTATAAATTGAAATTAAAAAGAACTTGATATTTGATATAAAAAATGTAAATGGGGAGAACTAACCAATGAATGATCACAGGAACATTATAATGTGTGAAAAATTTAAATACTGATTTCAAAAAGTTAATATTTTTTAATTTGTAACATTATTTTTCTATTTACATGTTGTAATGTTTTGAAATATTATTTTTAAAATTTTTAGATATATTATTAGGTCTTTTTAACTATATAAAAAAATTAACTACTGTTTTTATTTTTTAAACTGTGATTGTAGGATGTAGGATATCACTTACCTATCTCTAATTTAAATCGATTAAAAATATTCTATAACACATTTCATAAAACATATTTTATTTTCACATTATATTTTCTATACCAATATGTCCTTATTATTTTGATATATTTTTATGTCCACAATATTCAAAACTACTTGAGTGAAGTGTCTTTTTGGGATTTTTTTCCTTCTATAAACCAATTTACTCCACCTAGAAGTGCTTCTTATTCAAGAATTAAGAACAATTTATGATCTTTTAGATAATATATTTTTCTATAAATACTTATATAATTTTTATATACTCATAAATATGACATGATTAGAATTTATCCATGATAATATAGATTCTATTCAAAAATTAAATATCCAAATAATCAACAGAAAATTATTTAGATAATGGATGGATACGATGATTCCTTACATGCATTACCCATGACTGGAAATGATTTTAATTATAGGTAATTTGAATTAATTAAAATAAATATTATATTATTTATATTCCATTTTTCAGAACATTTTCTATTCCAGTGAAACATATAATAATTTTTTTCATTCAAAACATATTATAAGGGAAAAAAATTAATGGGTCATAAAATAGTTATTTAACATTTCAAAAAGATAAATGTTTTTAATGAAGTATGTAAGAAGGTATTAGCTTCCTAAAATATATTATATCATTCCATAAATAACAGTATAATGTTTTATAAGGAATAATTAGTGGTTTATATTATTAAATAAGAAAAATTGTTTGAGTATTTTTCGTATTTATGGAGAGACTTGTGATTATTTATCATTATATGATATCTTATTCAAAATATTTTTTCATATATATTATATTAATATACCATATGTTATATATCTTTATTATTTTATATAGAAATATTACTGTTAAAAATAACATTAATTGATTTTTTAGATTATAAGTTGACATAATTTGAAGAAAATGGGAATATTTTAAATAGTTAATTCTTTTAAATAAATTGAGGTTAGGAACATCCATGATCCCATTAATAATCATGATAAATAATTTTAGTTAGATAAGATGATATAATTAAAAATGGTTTATTTTCCATTTCTATAATAAGGATATTGATGGAGAAAAAATAGCAATAAGGGTAAAAATAATATTAATTGCCTCATTATTGTAACAATGGTATTTTTATGGTGATTTTAATTTAGAAATATATTGATTATTATACTGAATATATCATGACATATTATCTTCTAAAATTGGAAATGTTTTAAGAGATTTTAGACAAATATGTATTTATTTTTCCAAGGGAATTATTAGTTCCTCGGTAATGTGGAATAGTTTATATAAAAAATAATTTCCATCTTGTGATAGATAAATTGAAGAGAAAGGTTAATCATTAGTGGATGAATGTGATAATGGTTTCATTGAACTAATATAGAAAATGGTTCATTTTTTGTTGAAATAATTATAGGTATTTATTATTTAGAATACTAAATAAAGAATATGTCTGTTTAGAGAACATTGATTAGGGTTTCTATAATAAATACTACAATACATGATTAAAAAAATATCATAAAATTAAACAACTCACAGATAAAGTATTAAATTAGATATATCGATAGAAGTTGAATTATATATACATATTAATTATCACAATGCTAATATTACAAAAATAAAAAATATTTTAGATTATAATATAATAATGGTGTATGTTATGAAATGGTGTATAATCAATAATGGATATGTTATCTTAACATTAAAATACCTTAAAAATACAATGTAATGTAACAAACTATTAGCCTATTAGGTTAATAAACAAAAAATATTATCGAAAAGTGTAATAAAAAAATAATTATCCTAGTATATGGATATAATATATCATTAAATCATAAATAATTAGCATTATTGATGAATTTATATAAATTTATATTAACTCATGAATAAGATATCTGGGAAAATATAATAACATGAATCAATACATCAAATAGTATTTCAAAAGAATAATTAGAAATACTTTTATTTTAATTTTAAAACATTTTAGGTCAAGAGTTATACTAAATGTAATAATTTAAAAAATCAAAATAACCATGAGAACATTTAAAATAATAATAAAATATATCAATACAGAAAAAGGTAAAAAATATTTTAAACAAAAAATATATTGTTTGTGATGGTATTTTTATTTCATGGTACTTATTGGTTTTTTGGTTTAAATGGAAATATGGTAAAACATTTTTACTCTGACATTTAAATATATATATTATGAATTGGATAGAATATGAGTATTAAAAATATTAAAATACTTGAATGAATACAATAAAAATTACAAATAATGATGTTAAAGTAAAAAAATTGATTCATTTGAGATAATGTAATGTAGTTATATCCAAAATGCATATAAAATTAATGATTATCTGAAAAAAAAAATTACTAAATTAAATGGAGAATAATTTAACCTCAAACGGAATTATAATTATGAAAAATAAATATTTTTTAATTATATGAGTTTTAAAAAATCATTAACTAATAAAAACCAGGGGATCATGGATAGTGGTTATACATCACACATGACATGAAATAAAAATATCATCAAATTATTAATAAATTGGACCTATGATTAATAAAATTTGGGAATAATAGATTTATAAGTTTATAAGTCCTTATAATATTTTAAATTATATAAAATATAACCACATTAACTGATTTTAACTTATTTAATGGTTTTGGAAATAATTTAATCTGTGCATATATATTTTAATAGAATTAAAATGATGTTATATTTTGGTGTATTATTTCTGAATTAAATATTGATGAAAATAATTAATAAAAGAGGAATAAATTATTGGAAATTCACATTATATCAAATATTACATAATTTTTTGTTTTCCTAATACGATTTTATAGAATTATTTCCGTCATAATAAAAAAATTACCAATTTTAAAAATAACTTTTATAATTATGAGATTCTATAAAATATTTTGATTATAAATCCTAAAATAGTTAAATATTCTGAAATATATCTTAATTAGATGATGGTGAAATGAATCGAAAAATAAAATTAGTTTTACATAATGGGGCCTATTGAACTAATATATTATGATGGACATGTTCATTTATGTTAGTTATCAACCCATAGAGATAATGGATTTTGAAATATATAAATGATTTTTCTTATATGATCTATTAATATTTATGATAGATAAATTACGAGTTCATGAGTTCAATATATATTATCTACAAGATATTAAGGAGAAAACTAGTTGTGACATTGTGTGTTTTTATCCGATTAAATGTTCAAGATACAGAAATAATGACATTGAACAAAATTGAGGAAAAATAAATGTAGAATAAATATAACACTCCTCCCCATCCCCAATAAAATTATTTTATCCAAGTATTTTCATGATTTTATTTCAATAGTGAATTACTATATTATTGGGAAATGGAAAAAAATTCATTCAGAGAAACTCAAATATAGTTTATATTATATATCTATGTAGTGTTTACATTATAGTTTTTAAATTATTTATGATATGTTGTTTTGAAAGAATCAATATTTGATGATATTGAGAAATTCCAATTTTCTTTCCTTATCAAAATCAATATATATGATATGGAAAATTATTATTTATATATCGATGAAGTTATTATTCTTTATTATAAACCCAATAATTGTTCCTATAGGTGTAATTGTCTTAATTTATCATATATTCTAGAAACATTTAACATTATTCTCATGGAAGAACATGATACCTAATGGAAGAAGATTTCATTTTACAGTGATATTTAATATAAACATAAGGTTTAGTGTTATCAACTTGGATTAATATCAATTATGATACTAATATTAAATTATTTTTCTGATTATTTTAATATTTTAGATGTTGTCTAGGGTCCAAAATAAATTGGATCTAAATAAAAAATATTTTAAAAAACATTTCTAACTAATTTATTTTATAGATTAAAAAATGGATTTCATTCATATAGTACATCGTCGATTTAAAATAATCATGAAATCATTATTAAGATAAATTATAAAAAATTGGATATGATTTGTAATAAATGGATGGGTTAATTGATAATAAAGATGAGTAAAATTGGATTGAACATAACCACACATGTTATTTTACATAATACCCAATATGGACGATTGAAATTAGGATAAAGTTTTTTGTTAATATTATTTAAAGTCAAGAGTTTCCTTAAACAATTATCAACCTGTTTCAAAATAATATTCTCTTATATATGTCCTTAAATTAGAATAATATATTTCAATATTAGAATCTAATTATAAAAAATACAATTCTCTTAAAAAAATTTAGATGAATTCTTATTTTATATAATTTAATTCCAATATATTTTCGAAAAAGGGATATTTAAATGATGAATTGGAGATTAAAAATGTTGGGGGAATATTTTTGATGGTAGATGTAATGAACAATATTACCAAAATAAATAACACAATAGCCTTATGAAATTTCTGAATTTTTTTAGCAATAATTTATAATCTATATTGACATATTAAATATTCATTAGTTTATAAGAATATATTAATTTATTTATCAAAGACTACAACACCAACACGCATATAGTGATTGTGTTTGTTACTCTGGTTCATAATAAAGAATCACAGTTAAATACCATGAATTCCCTAGATGAAAATTTTATTATGATTTCAACCAATGTATAAAAATTATTACATTTTATATTAAAAATAATAATATTAGAGTTATTTATTGTAATTATTTTTCATTTAAAAATAATGAATGATATCCAAACCAACTATTTTTTGATATAAATAATTTAATGAAGGTTATGGAATCATTGTATAAAAACACGAATTATGTGGTGGATTGAATGATTTTTATTTGAAAATTACATGCTAATATATTATGTACATTATAAACATATCTTCATCTTGGTTAATAAATATCTAGGTATTATATATTATTTGATTGATATGTATTTCATATAAATTTAAATTATCTATAATGTATTTTAGGTATGACATATAAATAAAATAATCTATGTTGGAAAAAAATATTTTCGAATTTTTTTTTTCAGTGTTTTGTTTTTTGGAAAATCTATGACGGGTGATTTTATATGTTATTTGTATCTATATGGTAGAGGTCACACAATAGTCACATGACTATTCCCCAAAATTTTCTATTAATTAAAAATAATAAGGCTATCATTGGCTAGCATCTAAACAAGCTTGACCCGGCTTATGTAAGACAATAGTACAACACATGGGGGAACTATCATTGAAATATAATGTGACTAAAACAATATGGATATTTATTATCATGTATTTTTTAGTTAGTTTCTATATGTGGTAGTTTTATGTGTTTCATGCATGAATGTGTGGAGGAAGTGTTCAAATTTTTAAGGTACTATTATAGATGAACCTAAGAGAAGAATTTGTGACTTTGATTTAGATAATTAATATAAAAAATAACATAAATTATTTGATAGTTTTTGATTTAATTCACATTTGGGATCATTTAATTTTGAATATTATAAATCCATGGTCACCATAGTGTAGATACTGTTGTAGTTGTTTTTGGTTCTAATAGAGTTTTCAATGTTTCAATGTCGTACCATACAACTCTCAGATGTTATCCTCTTTTGCGATAAACTTTTCCATGCCAAAATTATGCATTTTGACTTGAGTGACTGAAATTAAAATAAGATATGAATAATAATTTCTATTCATTAAATGTGTAAATGGCATATAATAAAGGGATACAATATATCCACATTGTACCAAAAGGAGTCTATGTCACATCATTACCAAATTTTGTGGAGTGTTTATTGTAAAAGAAATGTTTTTGGTATCTCCTTAACTATAAGAATATATTCCAAATTAATTTTTTCAACATGAATGATAGTTTTTTATTACGAATTTATGGTTCAAATAATGATGGGTATATTGATGGTAAAAATAGATCTGATCAATTGGGATTCATCAACAAAAATTTGTGTAATCAATTCATTAGGATGATGTGATTCCATATAAGTGAGGGTTTAATTTTTGTGGAATATATAAATCAGGTGATATAATGGAATATAATCTATGTCTATCTAATAGAATCACCATTTTTGGTCACATACTCATTTTTCCAATAAATTTATGAGTTCAAACTCGAAATTGTAAATTAAAATTTCATAGTTCATTATGAAAAATTATAAATAATTGTGAGAATAGGAGAAATTACATTAAAATTTGAATCAAACATAACCATTTTATTTACCAAACCATAAGAATAATAATTTTCATAAGTAGACATAAAAAATAATTCTGAAAATGATAGCAGTGTCATCGTGTTTTTCTGGTGAAGAACCACATATTTATTATTCAAAATCTCATACAAATGATTGGTGGATGATGAAATAGTTATTCCTAGTGTGTCATACTCCAACAGTGTTTAATGTTTTATGGTTATGATAATCCATAATATGGGTCTACATATATATCATCATTTTGCGAAGGAGTGTGATTTTGATGATAGAGTAATGACTTCCTCCTTGATGCTGAAATATGATTTCTCCAACTTTTTTGGTGCTAAATAAGGATGGTCTGTGAGACTGCTCAGAAAATTTCACATGAATTTAATTACTTATGATTTTTATTATTGTATATATTCATTCTATTGCATTCTCTATTTATTTATCATTGTTTGAGATAATTATATAAAATCATTTTTTTAAATTCATCTATTTAGCATTTATGGGAAAGGATGAGACAAATTGAAGAGTTCCTCAATGTGATCTAAAAATGTATTCATCTACAAAATAATACTTTTACACCCCAAATACCCCTTCCATATCTACTTATGTTGTCATATATAGAATTATAAATCATTTTATAAGTTGGATTTTTTATTTTTATTCTCTCATTGAATGATGGGATGTGTTTTTAACCATAATATAAACCAGATGTATGATTTTAGTAATTTAAATATACAAGAAATATTGACAAAACATTAATTCATATCATGGGAACGAATTTTTACACTATGTCCTCTATATAAAATCTCTGAAAATATTGAATGTATATCCTTAAGAGAAAAATATGATCATTAATTATGTATGTATTCCAGGGAATTTAATTTATTAATACATTCTATTTCCAATCATATCATCAAATGTTAATGTCCTCAAAATATCACATCTTATGTGAGGAATGCTTTCAAATATTTATGAACTAAATTCAATGTTTTTTAATTAAATGATATATGTTTTGTGTTAAAATTTATAATGATATTATATTGAAATAAAAATATATTATTTATTGATGTGTTGATCATCAAAATGATCTTTTTGATGATAAGGGAGCACACTATTAAAATCTCAATGATGAAAACATTATAAAGAGTAGAATAATAATACTAGTACTAATTAAAATTATTAAATATCACCTCAAGAAGAAAACTATATGAATCTGATATCTCTTGATTGAGTACAGATTACTCTGGTGGCTTTTTAAATGATAAACAATGAATATGAATCATTAATTAAGGTAATTTCTCTCATGGAGACATTGAACTCTATTAGGAAGATATAAATCCGAAATTATTCTTAATTTGAGGATGCTAATGAGGTTATTTCATTCTTCTCCTGTAATTTAATTTGACTAAAATAGAGTATTAAGAATACTATTATTCCTTCTTGATTCATGAATTGAAATATTGGATATCTTGGGGGAAAATCTCCCAAAAACTATCAAAAAAATAATAGTGACGACAAATATATATATAATTTAACAACAAGAGATCCAATGAATTCATAATGGGGGTTCAATAGAAGAATAAATCCATTTCCTTTGGAATAAGATAATACTATAGAATATGTGGTAGAAGAAATTGAATAATGATAAGATGATGGAATATCAATATTTATTAAAAAATAAGCCAACAAATTATGATATTAATTATGGGAATGTATGATTTTTTGGAAGGATTGATAATCTATAAGAACATAATGTTGTTGTTGAATAACAATATTTATATATAGAAAAAAACAAATAATTCTAATGAAGTGTCACATAACTATATTAAATAAACGAAACAACATTAACAGTTAATGCTAAATAAAATGTCTGTAATTTAAAAAGTCTGATCAGTAAGGTTATAAAATTTTAGAAACAAAGTTAAACATAAGAAATATTTTCAAGAAAAAACCCCATTCATTAATGATTTTTATATTACTATCAATAAGAGTGGAAATATTATTGAGTAGCTAAGAAAAGATCTTTCAAAGTAACATTAGATATCTGGTGATCAAAAATTGTTAATTAATGTTGACATGATGATATAAAAAATACATTCATCTTCATCAGTTTATGACAATTGAGTTTATGGTATGTATTTCATACATATTCCATAGATTAAATAGGAAAAAAAATATAAATAAATTTTATACATTCAAAACCACAAACACTGAACCTATATGGAGGGATGGACATTTACATAATATAATGGAAAATAAGAATGTTACTTAGTGAAAATATAACACATCATGAGTCAGATATTTTTTTAATGAATATAAGGACACACATACAATGTGTGATCTATTTTTAGATAGTATTTCTCGAAATAACATCATTACAAACATTCATGAAGAATATTTAATAATTTTTTATTTGATCTTCAGCTTATTTTTGTGCTTAGAAATGGAGTATCTTTTAATCTATTTTTATTTATTTATTCATCAATATCCATCAATAATTCATCTAAGAGGATGAAATGAAAAACTAAATCCCTCTCCCATGAATGTTTAAAAACAAAAAAAATTAGCTTAATTTCAAGAAGAGTACCTCATTGTTCCATCTACCGAGAAGGCACACAGATCACCAACAGGGGTGATGTTAGGGAGATCAAAGATGGCTAATATTATTGATATATTTTAAATATCAATGTATTATTTAATATTTTTTATATTGGAAAACTAATAATCATCAACTATCACTATAAACATTGTATCTCATTAGTAATATTTATTCACCATAATTTTGGGATCATTATTTTTTAGAATGATCGGTTTTTAAATATTTTTTGTTGAATAATTGTAATTATTAGAATGAATTTTCTCATCTGAATTGATGTTCTATTATTAGAATGGATGGATAATTACCTTATCAGTTTTTACCCATTATATGAAAATGGACATATAATAAAGTTAAATAAAAAAACATGTACCATTAAAGAATAATATGTTATAATTATTCAATTTGGAAAATAAATAAATTAAATATATTACTTTTTAGTAAATAAAATTTATTTATATTGGCTAAAGATGAAAATATAAAGTTATGGAAAATATATATTTTCAATTTGAGCCGAACATCTATTGAATGGTTGGTAATGTGAAATTTTTATCACAATTATTCACAAATCACAAATGATCCCACTCACATATGTGATTCATTTTAAAAAGTGAACATTACCTTAAAGTCCTACATGGAAAAGAAAATGATGGACTTAATATAGTTTGAGCCTGGGAACATGGAAATTTGTGAGATAATAACATCCAATTCAATTAATGGAATATCATATTATGTGTCTCTTATTTATTACAGTAGAAAACTAAAATTAATTAAAAACATCACATTAATGGATGATGTATAAAGGTGTATAACTTTATGTTAGAGGGGATACTTAAATATGTGTTCTGTGAGGATCCCAATGGTCAGAAATGCCAATAGAACTAAATTAAAAAATAATGAAATTTAATATTATCAATAAAATCGTGGAATTCACAATCTTTTATCCAATTTCATAACATTCCATCTGATAGGGATTTTGTAATGAATAAATTTTATATTAAATTACATTGGATGAACAATGATGATTGTAAAATATCATAGGAAATGATATTGTAAGGATGTGGTCAATCTTTTAGTTTATATCTATAATAGTAATATACATTGTTTACATAAAGCAACGAACCCAAATAAAATTTTGTAATCATCTAATAGATCATATGTGAATTATCTAATTTCTACTAGGAAAATAGATTTAATTTTTATTAGTGGTGAAATGAATTTAAATTTTAAATATTTTTATCAACATGTAAACCTATATATTCCTATATTAGGATATTGAGAATATTATTAAACGAAATACTATATATATGGAAGGTGATGGACAGGTAACTACATCACATGAGCATATTTTCATAACATCCACCATATTTATCAATTAATGAATGATGAAGAGGAACACCATTTAAATTGAATTACAGGGTATAAAATCTAATGTTATGTTACATGATGTTAAGTACTCATGGAACATAGTATTAATCATTATATTATTGGGGATAGATCTATGTTGCTTTAGGGAAAATTTTGTGAATATTTGATTCCCATTGGGCTATGAATAGTTGGAACATATTTTAAGAAAACCACGTATTTTGGCCTAGAAAACCATATTCCCAATAATGGTGATCAAGAGGGGCCACAGGGTTTCTCTACAAATTGAATCTAGACGGTACATATAGAAATACCAAAACAGTTTTCATTACTATGTATTCATAATGGATAAAGAAACCATGAACTCATCCTATAGAAACACTACACCCCATCATGTAGGGATACATGGTTAGGAAAAACAATTTTTTTGAATATGTGGGACCTTCTAGGAAACTGTTGACATGGGATTTAATTTATCCAAAATGTATTTGTAAATTTCATGGCCACCATTTTACAATTTATATTATGCTTCTTTTACCCCAATATTATTTATATAGTCATGAAGGCTCCCAATATGTGATTATGGATCCTCCATATTCCTATTATGGTGAATCAATGTTTCTATGGATGATTTGTTTCTCTCTTATAAGGGGTACTCCTCCCTAATAGTTTATTTTATCCTATAATTCCTTCACCAATATAGTTTTTTTGGATTATCAACTGTTTTATTTATCTAATTTCTGTTTTATTTTTTTATGATTCTAATATTTATTGCATTATCACAAACTCCTTCATTAATATTTATCATATCATATTCCTAGATTCAATTCAAGATATTTCCTTACTGGTTGGTAATACCATTTGAAATTTCCTATAAAATTGAAACCATGATTTGAATTATTTGGGTGAAATGGATTTTATATAGTTCATAAAATCATGATAGGGATTGATTTTATTTTCAAACATTTAATGGAATGGAATTTGTAAAATCCCACAAATATTATAGAATTGGAATTTTGTGGTGAATTAGAAAAATATTGAAATTTATGAAATTATTGATAATTGATATGAGAAAAGAGATTAAATTTAAATTTTTATATCCAATTTTTTTTAAATGTCCTAAAATGATGAATACCCCATTTTTTGTTTTGAAACAGAATTAGAATATTTAACTGAATGGTAGAAAATTTAATTCAAAATGATGATTGAATTGAAATGAGGATATTCTCAATTTTAATTTTTATTTGTTGTGAATATGTAGTATTGGGTAGTTTTTAGGTTATATGTGAATTTCATGCTAGCATCTTGATCCCCAATCAATGAATTGATGATGAAAATTCTAACAAAAACCTAGTTCTGTGTGATCATCCTTGATTGGATGTTTATTAGACTTCTTCATTTTATTCTTAAGGTACATGTGAATAGATATATTTTGTGATCACTAACATAGTATGGACATAGTTTATGTCCATTTAAAATTATTAATATTTTTTTTATAAATTTTAAAATTATATGAAATTTCATGAACTATTTTATTTAAATTTAAATCAAGATTTCATTTATTTTTTGGAATCTATTATAGAACACCTAGTGATATACTATTAGAATTTATAGCACTTAGACAACAATTCTCTTTGGGTGTTCGTAGATTTTCTAATGAAAATTATGAGAAAATGTAAAGTGCCACATTGAGGAGGTGGATATTCTTGATCGTTTGGTCTATGCATGTTGACGATGATCGGTGGAGTTATTTTACACCTGTTAAATATCATGTTTGAGTTTTATAATGATATATTTTTAATACTTTTATGATGTTATACAAAGGGTTTTTATTTCATGGTATGGTTTCATGTACTTTCACCCATTTAAGTGTTAATAATACTAACTTGTAATCATTTATCATCCAAAATTTTTAGAAAATTTTCTCCCTCATTGTTCATGTATGATGTGATGTTCTGGTATTCAACCATTGGGGATCAGGAACACCCTTAGATACATGTCAAAAATGACTCAATTATTAGGGTTCCAAGGTATCTGGGAATGTTTTTAAAAAGTGATATTATATTTGTATTTAATAAATCTTCCCATAATTTTTATATGTGGTTTTAGATGTATTTTTAGGACTAATAAACAATTTAAAAGGTATTACCTTTCCATGTCTCATTGTAACATTACTTACGTCCCCATGGTTTTGTTAGGGATTAAATAATAAGGAATAATTTGATTTGATAAAAGTAATTACCCTATATTTTATTATATATACTGAAAAGCAATAATTAGATTTTATTTGATGTGATTAATTCTACCTTTTTCTCTTGGTTGTTTTTTTTTGTGAAAACTATTCATATATTTCAATATTCTATTTTTTATGTTTTTTAGAATCATGAATCTATGAAAAAATTTAATTATGTCACAAAATAATCTATTGTTGATAAAAATTTATAAAATCATTCCACTGATCATTGTATTGTTTATATTTTATGTGTTACCTCTAATCTCTGGGACATGCACCTATACCCATTCGTATTCTTCCTCCACTTATGGACACATAGAGAGTTAAACATATGAATAATACATGTGCTTATCTTTTCTAGAAGCCACCACTGTTCCAAGGATCTAATGATTCTCAATAGGATAAGGATTGGTTTATAAAGAAATATCTTCTATTTTATATCTTCTAATCACCTAATCTGATTGAGGATTAATGATCCACCACTATGGAAGTAGTACATAACTAGATATTCTGAGATATGATAGTGATGTTGAATAAGTTTGAGTTTTATGGTGGATGGAAATTAAATTACTTTTAATAGATCAATTATATACAAAATATTTAGTTCTCTCAAAAAAATTATCATTTTTGAATATCCATATGGGTGATAGGACAATGGAAGAGAATACAAACCACATTTCTAAACTTGTTTAGTTAACACATGGGATTGTATCGAATGAAAAGACAATGAATTGAGGGTTTGATATGGTTCTACATCCAAAAAAATATTCATGGGACTTCATGGTAATGATATCTTCTTATTTTGATGTATAAGACAGTTTATTGAGTGTTGATATTGACCAGGGGGTATTTCAAGGATGAAAATATTTCCTTTTTATCTGTGTGGAATTTTTTATTACCATTAATTTAAGGAGTCAAAATTATGAGACTCATGGCGGATCCTGATAGAAGGTGTCCAATAAACCAATTTCAGTTACTAGAATATGCCCTTTAATGTGCTTCCTTTATGACATGTTGGTAATTCGAAAGGGGTATGAATTGAGAGAACCCATATATTTGGTTCCTACAGATGCTAAGGGTACTTGTTGATATTTTGTTATTTCTCATCACCTCCATGTAGTGGAGGGGTACCATCATAACAATGAGGTTCTATGGTGAAACTATATGCTTCATGGAAAAATTGGTTATAGCGACATGAATCCAAAATAAGATTCATCATTAATAGGAAGAGTCTCTAGTAAAATTTGATACATGTCCATCAACTATGACTGATAGTATCACAATAGAATCATCATTATTCATTATATTATTTGATAATAGTTCATCATATTTTTTTTATAAAAACTCATATTATAATTCAAATAAATAATCTAACGGATATTTTTTTATTATTTCATAGATATTACCACACACCTCAGAATGATGAGAGAATGGTCATTATAGTATTGATATTCCATTTTCATTATTAATGATCAAGAATAGTATGAATTTTCTGGTTCTCCATATCAAATCTAATTAATTCATTTTTAGGATGCAACAGATCATTTATAATAAGTCCAATATTGAAATAAATATTTTATGGTAATCCATTCAAACAACAAATGAGGTGTTCCATGTCATTTAATGATAATGTATCCTAAGGTCGATTAGAGAAGGACCTTACTATCTAGAGTTATGGAAGGTAAAATCAAATGTTTCATTTGATCTAGAGTGAGGGTCTTTGATTGATGATCTCCATACATTTATCATTGAGTTTCCCAATGTATTTCATTATTATTTCACTAGATTTCCATTAGCATTAGAGGAAGAGTTGTATATTAATTTTTTTCTAGAAACACATATAGGTTATATTTATTTTACCATATAGAACATGGGGATATGAAAGACTTGATGACTTGTTTGGAAGACTTGTTATAGAAAAGACTTATATGCATGAGTGTGTCCCCAAAGTTTCTTTATGTTCTCTTTCATAAGAAATAATATATAACACATCAATAATATGTTGATTTCTTGTAACTTAACTCGGTTATGGTAAAAAAGGTATATATTTCCATGGTTTCAATAGAAACTTTTGTAGATGAAAGGGGTAATGTGGATCATGAATATTGTTTATCAATATTGTTTTAACCTATTTTGAATAAAAGTAACTGATATTTTGAAAACAACTGTTTGGATATTTCATTTCCATTATGACTGTCTTATCATCCCATTCAATTTGACCAATGTTCCTATAGTATTTATGGATTATTTATACATGATCTTTTTTGTCTATCTTGAAACATTCGTGATGATCATTGTGGATGGTAATCTGGTTTATTCTCTATCAGAAGTGGATTATGCACATAATCTAGGATAAACTCATGGAACGATGAGAAATTCAAATCTCAATGACAATATATTAGAATGTGGTTATTAAATACCAAATTGGATGTTCTTTGGTCATCTGTTCTTAAACATTAGCATCTATATTGATACTAATTAGGTGATGTATATTTAAAAATTATACAAACCACATATTGTTTTCAATATTTGATTCATGTTGTGTCAATATTGGTACTACCCTATTTTATAATAAATATCTCAATTATGTCTTATTCAAATACCACACTCACATAGAAGGGATTATTGATGTAGTAGGTTGATAAATTTTAGATTTCATATGTTGTTATGAAATGCACATTGAATTTTGTTGAATTGACTCTTTTTTTAGCATAGTTATTTTCTATTTTTTTGTCTGGGAATTGGGATGTGCTCAAATTAAAGGTGATTATGTGGTATTCAATGGTTCATGACAAGTTAAGAAACATGTTTATAATTATTATATCCAGGACATTGAACTCACATCCATTATTGTGAGCGTATGAGATGGAAACATTAACATTTCATAGATTGGTTCATCATTGATTCCGACCATTAAATATGTAGTTATATATTCTAACAAAAAAATATGAAACTCTAACATAGGTGTTGGATGGATTACCTATATTCTATTGATTTATACATTTCCTACACAACAAGGATGGTAAATGAAAATTTTATCCTTTGAGTTAGAATCATTTGATGGAGGAAATGAAGGAATCATCTAACTAGGTGAACATAATTGATCTTTTTAGATAGAGACATATTGGACTCCTGGAAAAAGAGGTAAATGTCTACTTGGATATTGGTAATTTGATGTATTCTCTTATTAAGATGAATCTATAGGAACAACATCTAGAAGATTAATTATTTAGAATTGAGTACTCTCAATGTAGATGGGATACCATTGTTGAGGGTTCATCCACGATGAATGGTATTCTATGTGTTTAGATTCATTTTTTGTGTCATTAGCTGTGAGGGAAGTTGTAATATGGGATTTCAATAATTAATAATGGGTTGTGTACCTATGACCTGTAAAGATGTAGAATGTCATATAGAATGATTTTGGTGTCATTGTATGATATGAGAAATCCTTGAATTTGTTTCATATTATTATACTTACAAATATGCCAAAATTGAGGAACAAAAACCATGAATCTTTATCCAGTCCCTTGTTATACCATCATGGATATGATATCTGGTTTCTATAGACATTATGTTTGGTTTACATAATCAACTTTATAGATGAACAAGGTACCTGTTGTAAATAAAGTGATGATGAAATGAGATCAACTTTTACACATTTAAGATACAATCAAATTTGAGGAGTTATAAAATCACCTTGTGAAAGACATTGTTTATCCACACACAGTTCCAACAGCTATGTTATATAAACGAGATCTCTTTTTACCACTCATTTTTTATAGTCCTTTATGTGGTGATGGGATGTAAGGTTCATTTGAGTATGAAATACCATCTGTAGATGGATTTCCAAATATAGAGGGCTTTACATTTTCTTGAGTTCGTGCTTTGTGCCTATGACCAAGATTTAGGTTTTTCTTGGATTTAACATTTTTAGAAGTTGAGTTTTATTAAAAAAAGATACATGTATGCGATCTAAATTTCACTTTTTATGTCCTTTTATGTTAGGACATGTACACATATATTATTTTTGTATGATATTAGACAATCATATTTTGTTTATACTGAATTTGTTTTGAGAGATGGTGATGAAGATACACGTCATTTATTAGAAAATGTAAATGTAATATAGCTGATAAAAGTATTACGCTAATTATCATCATAGTCCAATTTATATATTTTTTACTACTTGTAATTTTTTAGAGTTTCACCTTGATTGGGTCACAAACATATGGAGAGTTATGGGTATATTGGTCCATATTTTTTATGACCATGTGAGGATGTTTAGAAGTTGGTAAAATTGGATTACCTATTAAAACACCCACCAATATTTAAACTGATACATGATGTGGTCTAGGTATCAAAACACTAAAATTATCTTTATGACCCATATCAAATCTTGGACCAGTATGATCATGATGTTGAACCTCATTTATAAATGAGTGAGCAACCAATATGGGTGTATTTATAAGGAATGTTACATTTTTAAAGGTTTATATATTTTATCCTTATTATATAGAATTATGGTCAGACTCACATGATACATGGAGTGTTAGGAACTGATGATAGAGTAGTGAATTTATCTTTTTTTAACTAAAACATCTTGATTGGAATTTTGGAGAAATAATGCTCTTTATGGGGTATATTGTTACATAAAATTACATGTTTTTAGTTACAAATCATCCCCATTTCTGATTATACATAGATTTTGGAATATTTTAGGTTTATTCTGGTGAAATTTGGAGAATTTATAATCACTTTGTTTTTTTCACTAAAGGAACACATTTAGGTAAAACAATGTAGTTTACACCAAAAAACCTTGCACCCTATAATGATGCTTAGGAGGGTGGACAATTTTTCCCGATTTCGTGAATCTAAACCATCCTAACTATGTAGTCCCATATATTGTGGGTTTTTAAGGTTATATTTTTTTAATCAATAAATGCACCCTCAAAGGAGAAAAAAATCACCCCAAATAGTATGGGTTCATAGTATGGAAGAAACTTTTTCTTAACAATGGAGGACTGTCTTAGAATCCACATATGTTTGATTTAATTATTCAAAAAAAATTAATAAAAAAGATAAGTACTTATTTAAGATACCTATTAACTAAGAACTACTATAATATGATTTAAAAGTTTTATAAACAATCATATAAGTGATTTTGTATCTTCTATGATCATCTAGTGGTGAATTGAAGTGATTTTGGATGATATGATCCCACTCCATTAGGTAGATCTACAATCCAATATTTTCTACTAATTAATCATTCCTTACACCTTATATTTTAATGGTTTATAATTATTGGATCAATCTAAACTCCAATTATTGGATCCATATTCTAGTTTAATCTTATTGATTAGTGAAACTGTTATTCATCAAAGTAACATCCCATTGTGGGTATCAATTCTTTATCATTGGTTAGTGGTTGGTTATTCCATTTGATATTTTTCACATAATTGATACTATTATTTTAATGATTTCATTACAATTGATTTGACTTTATTTATAAAATCTATATTTGAAGTAATTTTATGATGTAATTCTATGTGGGATAGATTTTTCGAAAACCCCCAATTCAAATGGAGTTGGAATTTTGTGTTGAAAATTGAATAATAGTGGATTTGATGAAATGGTTGAGAATGTTTTTGTGAGACAATATATTAAATTGAAATGATGATTTCTTGTGATTTTATTGTATTAAAACGTCATGAAATGTTTGAAACCTATTATTATATTTTGATATTGGGTAAACATAATGGAATTAAAAATTAGTCAATTGAATCAAAAATGATTATGGAATTTGAAGAAAACTATTTTATCTTTTTCTAGAAATTTACAGATCACATATGAGTTTGGGTAATTGATGGATTGTATTAGAAAATTATGCTTGGATCATGGTCACCTAGAAATTGATTGATGATGGAAACTCAAAAAAAATATTATTTTGGAATAATTATTCTTAATGGGAGGTTGATAACTTTTATTAATGCTAAACTAAATGGGTGTAAGCACACATGATTTTGTTCAACTAATGAAATGATAAATGTTTGGATATTATAAAATGAAACTAACATACTTCAATAAATATGACCATAGTAATTGTATGAATTATTTTTAATTCATTGACATTGAATTTAGAATTGTTTTACTCCTGAAAAATTATTTGAATAATATATTTATTTGTTATTTTAATTCAATAAATATTTGAAATTTTTTCCATCCTTTTATATTAATAGAAGATTTTAATAATTATGAAAAATATATGTCTTTTCATGACCTATTTTATTCACCTTGAAATGATGATTTGGTTTATAATTATCGAAGCTATTATGGAACACATGGTGAGATGCTAACGGGATTTTTATATCACAACTTACCCTTGACATCATGATTTTTTATATTTTCTTTTTCCTGCCTTGAGAAATGGGAAAGCACCCCATGGAGGTGGTGGAAATTCATGTTCCATTTAACATGGAGTCTTAAGAGGGTTTGGTGGAGATTTTATCCCATTTTTAAATGTGATACATGAGTTTTATATTTATAGATACAGATTACTTTAATGATGTACCTATATGAGTATTTTGACATGTTTAGTTTCTTTTACATTCCCTCTTTGGAGTTTTTTTTAAATTTTAGTTCCTGGTTATTTGTCCAATTGGAATGTTTAGAATAATGAGTTTTCCTTTGCAATTGTCGAGCATAATGTGTTTTAAAGTAAATTACTATGGTAGCATTTCATTAGATTTTTTGTTCAGGTTTTGGAAAAGGGAAAACACCATAAGGCGGAAGTGGAGATTCCTTTGAACATGGTGTGTTAAGCATTTCAGGTGGAGATTATATCCCCTTATTATATGTTATTTTTGAGTATTATATTTATAAATACTGATTACTTTGATTATGTACGTCTATGGGTTTTCTTTTACATGTTTAGTTTCTGGTACATTCTCCCATTAGAGTGTAGAACATAATGAGTTGTAATATTTACCTTCTTATATTTTTCAGATTATCATTCCATCAGTGAAAGCATATGATTCCAGGTACTAGTCACCAAACTATGGGGATTTGGAATGCCCAATAGGTGATGTTAGAGAAGTATAGGATATTATTGTACCATTGTTGGCTTGTTCATTACATAAAGGGAATTATGATGGTTACTCAGTCTATGAAGAAAGACAGAAAATTATATCATGTTCATAGAGTTAAACCTGAAAGACTTAAAACTCAAAAATAAACATTATTTTAAGAAAGGTATTCAAAATCCAACCCATATTAATTAAATCTCATCATTTGGATGATTTTTTAAATTTATAAGAAAAAAATATTAAAGGAGGTACAAAAGATTATTTTTTGGTCATGAAAATCAATGAAGATATTGATAAAATATTGAAAAAATAAATCATGGTTTGGGGTTTCATGGAAATTGGAAAAAAAATTCAATTGAAAAATTTTTGCATTAAAAAATAATCTAAATTACTATGGTACCTATTTCTAATTCATTTCCACTCAGGTGTGCCTCCTCATGCCACATGTTGAATGCTCTCAGATGGTCTCATTTTACCCCATATTCATAATTTTTAATGGTGAGCGGCATTTGTCGCCTCTTGAGGGAATTTTTCTCCTTGATTGAAACGCGATGTTGGGATGTTGGTTCCTCCACCCATGTATTGCTCATTATAACTAGTAACCTAGTCCGGTTCTCCCGCAAATATTAAGAAGTTGTTCCGGAAATTATTTATATTGCCATATCTTTGTGGATTGTAACACCCGAGACTTTTATGTTATATAAATCATCAAAGGAATATTTTTCTACACATAACACTTTCTTGGCTTGCTTTACACAAAATCACAACCTTCCTCGATAGCTTGCGTCGTACGGAATACCGAGTTTCACTAAACACTGATATGCTAATAAAATATTATTAAAATTAGCCGTTATGAATAGTAATAACAACTTTTTGAAATTTTATAAATTTTATTTTTCAAAATGGATTTCATTTTTGGATTCGTAATATCGAAATTATCCTAGGGTGAAATTTTGGCATTTTTCTGAAAACTTGCAATTTTTGATGAATAGTGAAACCACTAAGTGGTAGTTAAAAAAACTGAATTTTTCATAAAACATAATTTTACCGCTTCTGTGAGTGGAATTTCAAATATCCGAGAGACACGGTTGATGTCAGTAAATAAAATGTGGTTCAATGAGATGAAAATAATTTTTTGGTGAATAGTAACTTTTTACTTTTTTTTACCACGATTAAAAGTAAATAGGGTAATTAAGGATAAAAATGAAATTATTATTACCCTAACACATGTACTAATTCTATTGGACAAGTGTAATACGACCAAAAACAATCTTACGAATAATATATGACCATTTAGGCCCACTTGGATTAGATTAGGACATTTATTATTAATTTATTTAATGAAGGGTTAAAATAGTTAAAATCAATGTTTAATAAGTAAATAATTTTTAATATGGGGTTATACATAAGATAAATTCGACTATAAATATTAATTAGAAAGATAACATGATTTCCCACATAATGGTATTTTATTTGTAATTTTTGGACATTAAATAATTTAATTTATTTATGACACAATCATGATGCAGTAATTATATTATTAATGAAATATTGACATAATTGATGTTATAAATACCCAAATAATTGTAATTTGAGACTTTTTATGAATTACACTAATTTTATAGATTAATATAATATGTTATTATTGATTTAGGTAACTTTTTTCGAACTAATAATTCTGTTATGAATTTCACAAAAATTAATTACTAAATAGTGTCAAAATTGACATAAAATAGTTTTTAAAACAAATATTATATTAGTAATTGTTATTTTATTCCTAAAAATATAAGGTTCGGCCAAATGACTTATATGAGGTTATATATATTAATAATAAAAAACTTGGGGTTCTTTTGTCTGCTTATAGTATGTTTATTAACCTTATAGTATAAGAACACAAGAAGACACGGTAAATGTAAAATTATTTAACTTAAAGTTAAATCTAAATGAAAAGGTTAAAATAGGAACATAAACTTGTCTAAATTCTATTGGCTGAGAGGATTTCGACCCATACCCACCTTAGCTTCGAAATAAATCAATTTTGAACTATTTAAAACCGAACATGACTTTATAATAAAATAATATTTTTAGTTTTTCCAAAGAAGCCCATCTCCTCCCTTATAAAAGGGCACCTCCTTCCCCTCTTCCAAACACCATTTTGAGCCTTCAATCTCGGCCAAAACCTGTCAATTTCTTCTATACACATCCCTAGAAACATCCAAGAGGTTCTGGTCTTCTTCAAAGACCTATTTTAGTGCCCTAAAAGGAGGTCTCAAAGAAGCACTTCAAAGAAGAGGTAATGTCCGTTACCGATTCTTGCATCTTTATTTCTTCTTCCACTTATTCTTCTTTAGTTGTTTCATTATGAAGTAATAACATCAGTATAACTCATATACTGATATGTTATTATAAGTATGAAACAACCCTATTTCACCATCTATCCATCCTACGGAAAAATAAATCACCGCGCGTGCGTACGTACGGAATACCATCTCCACGTCGTGGTGTAATCTATTTTACACCACCAACTTACATGGATGGGTATAATGGTGTAAATAATGACTATATATGACTATTATAATGTGATACTGATTCTGAAATAGTGTAGATACACTCCAATACAATTCCACGATCATAGGAACGATATCATCACTCGTGCGTACGTACGGAATACCGTCTCCATGATGTGATGCGACTCGTTCTACATGATATTCATTTCATAATGATTATATAAATGAATTGAATGAATGAATATGATATATATTACACTAATAACATTCTATAAATGAGGTATCTATAACCTAAAGAGAAGAATAATAATTCATTCGACAAAACACGCATAAGATCAAAAGGTTATAAACACCCGAATAACAAGTAGCAATGAAATATTACTACTAAGAAGCTAAGAATATGACCATATATGATATCATAAAAATAATTATGATTCTGTAATAAGTCAATAACATTATTTAAATCATTATACAGGAGGTTCGGACATGTACAAAGCATAACGGACCTAAGGTAAGGGAAATATCACAATCTCATTTTTATCCGAGATTATTTATACTTTAGTATTTAATGGGGTGTATTTTATCATCCACATCCATGTTTACTCAATATGTAATAATATTTCCATCCACCTACAATTGTTTAAATCCCATTTTACCCTTCTATGAGTTTTTAGTAAAGGATATGAAAGGAATCTTTTGTCGTTTTTCGTACGAGGTACTTTTTGACTTTTCTGACAAAAGTACGAAGAAGGTTTTTTTAACTAATACGGAATGAATGTATTTTTAAAGGATTACTTCCAATAATCTTCCTTTACAAGTTATCAAGTTTATTTTTAATCAACTTCTTTTAGTTTATAATTGTACGACATGTTAAGAAAGGAAAAGAGTTTTTGAAGTAGAAAGGATATTTTCCTCAAGAATGGAGTTCAAGTGCTTTATCAAAATTATTTTCCATCTAAGATAATATAGGGTTATGTTTCTATCCCTATTATTACATTGATTTGATTATGTTGTGATGGAATTATTTTTATGAATTCCTTTATTTTATATAAATTGTTTTATGATGTCATGTTGTTTAAGAATCCCATTTTTATTACATGGGTTTGGCAATGATGTATGATTTATGATTTTGTGGCACACATAATAATGGTATCATTATGAGATGGGTGGGACCTATATCTCAATCCAATGCATTGGGTAAATATTTTATATCTCATGAGATATACATGGCTGGAACGACACGTTATGTCGGTTCAGGGAAACAGGACTGAAACGAGGAGTGAACTCGGTTCAGAAATGGACTTTGTCCACTAAGATAGTCTTGGCAATGAGTCTTGACTAATAAGGAATTATTCTCTATGATTATGTGTGTATGCCACAAAGTTTCATGTTTTATGTTATGATTATTGGAATTAAATTTCACTACTATGATTTATCCCATGTTATGAAATTATGATCTCTTTTGCAGGTTAAGATTTCCAAAAGTTGTGTGCTTATGTATATGATGTGATTGATATTTCTTTTGTTTACCCTTACTGAGCATTTGAGCTCACCCTTTTGTATGTTTTATTTCCCCAGGTCAGGAAGAAGGTTATTAAGTAGAATATTCTTAAAAGGGACTCTAGATATGATGAAATAAATGGGAGGCAAAGTAGATGATTTATGAACCAGTTGTTTATGTTTCCCAGTTCATAAAGACACTATACCTATACGGTCCTTTCTTGGTTTTGTTATATGTTGTAATAAGTGTGATTCAATTCTGAAGTAATAACAATTTATGTAAAGTATGGGTCGTTATAGTTGGTATCAGAGGAAAGGTATAGTCAACCTTTGCAAACTAGGATGTGAAAACCCTAGTAAGAACTCTAAGGATAATTATAAGCATATAACACAATCTTAGTGTTTTAGAAATGGCCATGAATAACCTAGGATAAGACCTTAAGTGTAAAATTTTATTTCTCGATTATGTGGTTTTCCTATTATAATTAGTGTTGCTCACACTATTCTTCTTGGTTTTAGTCAATGGCTGGAACCCAAAGGAACCGTGTTAATGCGGAATGCGACGGGAAATGCAATGATTGTCCCCATGAGCAACCAAACATTATGGGAGATGGAATGAAAAATCTTGTATCCATGCTCACACAACTTTCTCAAGTTATGAATCATGCAGGACTTCCAAACGAGCAAAGGAAGGAGCAACATTCTGTTGAATCCTTCATGAGACAACGTCCACCTTCATTCAGCGGGTCTACTGATCCATTAGTTTCTGAACAATGGATTAGTACTACTGAAAAGATATTTTAGTTCTTTAATGTTCTGAGCATGATAAAGTCATCTTAGCAGTGTATTGTTTGGAAGGAGATGATGATTAATGGTGGAATATTATCATGAATACGAGGCCAAGAGATGAAATTGAGTCCATGGAATGGGACGAGTTCAAGAACTTATTTTTCAATAAGTACTTCCCTCGTATTCTTCGAACAAAGATAGAGAAGGAGTTTCTTGAACTGAAGAAAAAGGATGATGAATCTGTTGGTACTTATGAAGCAAACTTTACAAGGCTTGCAAGGTACGCTTCTGGTATTATTATCCAACCTGAGAGTAAGATCGATCGATACTTTAGTGGCTTAAAACCAAGTCTTCGAAGGGCGTTAGCCTTAAGGGACTTCAATAGCTACGAGGAAATCATTTGATGTGCTCTCATAGTCGAGATGGAGATTGGAGTAACCCATCAGTCGTATGAGATTGATAAGAAGAGGAAAATGGAATTCAAAGGAAAATCTAAAGAGCACACTGAAAAGAAGACGAGCCTTCCCTTATGCTCAACGTGTGGAGAGAAACATGGAGGGAGTTGTCTTAATGGGACAAGTAAATGTTTCAAATGTGGAAAGGAAGGTCATCGGGAATTTGAATGTCTTGATGATGGGAAGAAGATGTCTAATGATGCAAACAAAGGAAGGGATACACAGAATGAACCTACTACACTTCAATGTTTCAAGTTCAAGGAGATGGGACATTATGCCAATAATTGCCCTAATCCAAGGGTTGATGATGATGGTCGATGTCAACAAACTCTTAAGGCTAAAGACAAAGGAAAGTCACATGCAATTTCTATCAGCGATGTGGAGTACGATAACGATGTGGTGAAAGGTACACTTACCATCCAATCTAAAGTAGCAAATGTTTTATTTCATTCTGGATCCACACACTCCTTTATTTCTGAAGTATTTTCTAAGGGTATCACCCTATTACCTCAACAATTAGATGTTGAGTTAGCTATGACAACACCTAATGGAACAACAGTCGCATCAAATGTTTATAATTCTTCTCCGATTGATGTTTGTGGGAAATTTCTTCCTGAAAACCTTGTGATCATTTCTATAGTGGAATTTGATGTGATTCTTGGCATGGATTGGCTTTCTCTACATGGATATCATATCAATTGCCAAAAAAGGCAAGTCACATTTCATATTCCAGATCAATCTATGATCGTCTATCGATGCAAGGATAAACATAACCATCTAGTGGAAATTTCTTCCATTGTATGGGTATTGATTCTACTAAATGAAGGTTATTTATCTCAAATGGTTGGTAAGAAACTCACGATTAGTAATATGCCCATTGTACGGGAGTTTGATGATGTCTTTCCAGAGGAATTACTGGGTCTTCCACCGAATCGTGAAGTTGAGTTTTCAATAGAACTCGTACCGGGTGCTTTGCCTATTTCAAAGACACCTTATAGAATGGCCCCAATTGATTTGCAGAAATTGAAGAAGCAACTCCAAGACAATTTTGATAAGGGGTCCATACGCCCCAGTGTGTCACCTTGGGGAGCTCCTGCTCTATTTTTTAAGAAGAAAGATGGATCAATGAGACTCTGCATAGATTATCGATAACTTAACAAGATCACTATCAAGAACAAATATCCTCTCCCACGCATTGATGACCTATTTGACCAACTACGCGGAGCTCAATACTTTTCCAAGATTGATCTTCGTTCAGGGTATCATCAATTAAGGGTCAAAAGGGAGGATATACCAAAGAAGGCTATCCGTACAAGGTATGGACACTATGAATTTATAGTGATGCCATTTGGTCTTACTAATGCCCCTGCTATCTTCATGGATCTAATGAATAGAGTCTTTAGAGACTATCTTGATCAATTTTTGGTAGTCTTTATAGACGATATTCTTGTCTATTCAAAGAGCAAGGAAGAACATTAAGATCACATGAGAATTATATTGAAGACCCTGAGAAAGGAGAAGCTTTATGCCAAATTTACCAAGTGTGAATTTTGGATTCAAAAAGTTTCATTTTTGGGTCACATAATCTCAAAAGAGGGGATATCTGTGGATCCAGCAAAAACAGAGGTTATCGAAAGATGGTCGAGACCAACAACAGTAACTGAGATCCGAAGTTTTCTTGGTTTGGCTGGATATTATTGACGTTTTGTGAATGATTTTTCACGATTATCTAATCCACTCACCAATTTGACTCGGAAAGGAGTTAAGTTTGTTTGGACGGAAGAATGTGGAGTGAATTTCAAGGAGTTGAAAAGAAGGTTATCCAGTGCACCTATGCTCACACTACCTTGTAGTGGAGAAAGGTTTGTGATCCTTAGTGATGCATCCAAGAAGGGATTGGGGTGTGTTCTTATGCAAAATGATATGCTGATAGCTTATGCCTCATGACAGTTGAAAATACATGAGCAAAATTACCCAACTCGTGATTTGGAGTTAGCTGCGGTAATATTTGTATTAATGATTTGGAGGCATTACCTTTATGGTGAAAGGTGTGATATTTATACTGATCATAAAAGTTTAAAGTATATTTTCACACAAAAGGAGATGAATATGCGTCCAAGAAGATGGTTGGAGCTGATTAGGGATTATGACTTCTCAATCCATTACCACCCTGGGAAAGCAAACAAGGTGGCAGATGCATTAAGTCGAAAAGACCATGCCAGTTTATCCATGATGAGGATTATAAAAGATCCAATATTTATGGATTTACAAAGGATGGATCTTGGAATTTTAATGGAATGGGAAAAATATTATCTTTCTCAAATTAATGTTCAACCATCTATACATGTGAACATTAAAGAGGCACAGAAAGAAGATGTTGAGTTACAAAAGTAGGTGAGAAATGTTCCTGAATTCAACCTTGATTGTGATGGGATAATAAAGTTCAGGAATCGGGTTTGTGTTCCTCCTATCCCGGAATTAAAGTAGGAAATGCTGGATGAGGCTCATAGTTCTTAATTCTCTATTCATCCTGGAAGCACAAAGATGTATAGGGACCTGAAAGAGTACTTTTGGTGGGATGGCATGAAAAGTGATGTTGCTGAATATGTCTCTCGATGCTTGGTTTGTCATCAAGTTAAAGCTGAGAGACAGAAGTCTAAGGGGATGTTACAACCATTACCCATACTCGAATGGAAATGGGAAAACATCACTTTGGACTTTGTCACAGGACTTCCTAAAAAATCCAAAGGAAATAATGCTATCTGGGTCATAGTTGATCGTCTTACAAAGTCTGGACACTTCATTGTTATTAGAGAGGATTTCTCTCTCGATCAGCTTTCCAGGATATATGTAAAGGAAGTGGTAATATTGCATGGAGTACCACTTTCTATTATATGTGATCGGGATCCGAGATTTACCTCGATGTTCAGGCGAAGTCTTCAGCATACTCTGGATACAGAGTTGAGTTTCCGCACTGCTTATCATCCTCAGACAGATGGTCAGTCTGAGAGAACAATTCAAACCCTAGAAGATATGTTGAGAGCTTTCTCTTTGGATTTCAAAGGTGGTTGGTATCAACACCTACCTTTGGTGTAAATTTCTTATAATAATAGCTTTCACTCCAGTATTCATATGGATCCTTATGAAGCTCTCTATGGAAAGAAATGCAGGACTCCAACTTGCCCGGATGAATTTGGGGAAGGAAAGCTATTAGGACCTGATCTGGTTGATGAAATGGTAGAAAAGGTAAGATCTATTCAAAAACACATAAGAGCAGCTTAGAGTCGACAGAAAAGTTATACCGAAAACCAAAGAAAATACCTTGAGTTTAAAGTGGGTGATAAAGTGTTCTTACGAATATCTCCCTGGAAGAGGGTTATGAGATTTGGAAAGAAGGGGAAATTGAGCCCTAGATATATTGGTCCTTTTGAAATACTGGATCGTGTTGGGAAGGTAGCTTACCAATTGGCGCTTCCACCGAATCTTTCTCAAGTTCACGATGTGTTCCATGTATCTCTCCTGAGAAAGTACATACCTGATCCTTCAGATGTACTCAGCTCAGAAGTTGTACCGCTGGAGCAGGATCATTCTTATTAAGAACAGGCGATAGAGATTCTGGATTGTAGAGAAAAAGTCCTACGAAACAAGACCACTCAATTGGTGAACGTTTTATGGAGGAACCACCAATTAGAAGAAGCTACATGGGAGCTTGAGAATATGATGAGGGAGAGGTATCCTCATCTGTTTGTTACAAAGTGACGAATTTCGAGGGAGAAATTCATTTTAAGGGGGGTAGAATGTAACACCCGAGACTTTTATGTTATATAAATCATCAAAGGAATATTTTTCTACACACAACACTTGCTTGTCTTTCTTTACACGAAATTGCAACCTTCCCTGATAGCTTGCGTCGTACGCAATACCGAGTTTCACTAAACAATGATATGCTAATAAAATATTATTAAAACTATCCGTTATGAATAGTAATAACCACTTTTTGAAATTTTATAAATTTTATTTTCCAAAATGGACTTCATTTTTGGATTCGGAATATCGAAATTATCCTGGGTGAAATTTTGGTATTTTTCTGAAAACATTCAATTTTTGATTAATAGTGAAACCACTAAGTGGTAGTTAAAAAAACTGAATTTTTCATAAAACTTAATTTTATTGCTTCTGTGAGTGGAATTTCGAAAATCCGAGAGACACGGTTGATGTCAGTATGTAAAATGTGGTTTAATGAGATGAAAATATTTTTTTGGTGAATAGTAACTTTTTACTTTTTTTTACCACGGTTAAAAGTAAATAGGGTAATTAAGGATAAAAATGATATTATTATTACCCTAAAACGTGTCCTAATTCTATTGGAAAAGTGTAATTCGACCAAAAAAATCTTAGGAATATAATATGACCATTTAGGCCCACATGGATTAGATTAGGACATTTATTATTAATTTATTTAATGAAGGGTTAAAATAGTTAAAATCAAAGTTTAATAAGTAAATAATTTTTAATATGGGGTTATGCATAAGATAAATTAGACTATAAATATTCATTAGAAAGATAAAAAGATTTCCCACATAATGGTATTTTATTTGTAATTTTTAGACATTAAATAATTTAATTTATTGATGACACAATCATGATGCAGTAATTATCTTATTAATGAAATATTGACATAATTGATGTTATAAATACCCAAATAAATGTAATTTGAGACTTTTTATGAATTACACTAATTTTATAGATTAATATGACATGTTAGTATTGATTTAAGTAACTTTTTTCTAACTAATCATTATATTATGATTTTCACAAAAATTAATTACTAAATATTGTCAAAATTGACATAAAATAGTTTTTAAAACAAATATTATATTAGTAATTGTTATTTTATTCCTAAAAATCTAAGGTTTAGCCAAATGACTTAGATACGGTCATATATATTAATAATAAAAAACTTGGGGTTCGTTTGGCTCCTTATAGTAAGTTTATTAACCTTATAGTATAAGAACACAAGAAGACACGGTAAAAGTAAAATTATTTATATTAATGTTAAATCTAAATGATAAGGTTAAAATAGTAACCTAAACTTGTCTAAATTCTATTGGATGAGAGGATTTA
Source organism: Viscum album (assembly GCA_963277665.1). Lineage (NCBI taxonomy): Eukaryota > Viridiplantae > Streptophyta > Magnoliopsida > Santalales > Viscaceae > Viscum > Viscum album. Next base: position 702,255,787 of record OY728150.1, read on the forward strand.
GACCCATACCCATCTTAGTTTCTAAATAAATAAATTTGGAGCTATTTAAAACCGAACATGACTTTATAATAAAATAATATTTTTAGATTCTCCAAAGAAGCCCCTCTCCTCCCTTATAAAAGGGCACCTCCGCCACCTCTTCCACACACCACTTTGAGCCTTCAAGCTCGGCCAAACCCTGTCAATTTATTCTCTCCACTTCCCTAGAAACATCCTAGAGGTTCTTGTCTTCTTCAAAGACCTATTTTAGTTCCCTAAAAGGAGGTCTCAAAGAAGCACTTCAAAGAAGAGGTAATGTCTGTTACCGATTCCTTCATCTTTATTTCTTCTTCCACTTTTTCTTATTTAGTTGTTTAATTATGAAGTAATAACATCAGTATCACTCATATACTGATATGTTATTATAAGTATGAAACAACCCTATTTCACCATCTATCCATCCTACGGAAAAAGAAATCACCGCGCGTGCATACGTACGGAATACCGTCTCCACGTCGTGGTGTAATCTATTTTTTACACCACCACCTTACTTGGATGGGTATAATGGTGTAAATAATGACTATATATGACTATTATAAGGTGATACTGATTCTGAAATAGTATACATACACTCCAATACTATTCCATGATCATAGGAACGATATCATCACTCGTGCGTACGTACGGAATACAGTCTCCACGATGTGATACGACTCGTTCTACATGATCATCATTTCATAATGATTATATAAATGAATTGAATGAATGAATATGATATATATTACACTAATAACATTCTGGAAATGAGGTATCTATAACCTAAAGTGAAGAATAATAATTTATTCGACAAAGCACGCATAAGAACAAAAAGTTATAAACACCCGAATAACAAGTAGTAATGAAATATTACTACTAAGAAGCTAAGAATATGACCATATATGATATCATAAAAATAATTATGATTCTTTAATAATTCAATAACATTATTTAAATCATTATCTATAATGTTCGGACACGTACAAAGTATAACAGACCTAAGGTAAGGGAAATATCACAATCTCATTTTTATCCGAGATTGTTTATACTTTAGTATTTACTGGGGTGTATTTTATCATCAACATCCATGTTTCCTCAATATGTAATAATATTTCCATCCACCTACAATGTTTGAAATCCAATTTTAACCTTCGGTGAGTTTTTAGTAAAGGATATGAAAAGAATCTTTTGTCGTTTTTCGTACGAGGTACTTTTTGACTTTTCTGACAAAAGTACGAAGAATGTTTTTTTAACCTATACGTCATGAATGGATTTTTAAAACATTATTTCAAAGAAGATTCCTTTACAAGTTATCAAGTTTATTTTTAATCAACTTCTTTTAGTTTATAATTGTATGACATGTTAAGAATGGAAAATAGTTTTTGAAATAGAAAGGATATTTTCCTCAAGAATGGAGTTCAAGTGCTTTATCAAAATTATTTTCCATATATGATAATATAGGGTTCTGTTTCTATCCCTATTATTTCATTTATTTGATTATGTTGTGATGGAATTATTTTTATGAATTCCTTTATTTTATATGAATTGTTTTATGATGTCATGTTGTTTAAGAATCCCATTTTTATTACAAGGGTTATGCAATGATGTATGATTTATGATTTTGTGGCACACATAAGAATGGTATCATTATGAGATGGGTGGGAACTATATCTCCCTACAATGCATTGAGTAAATATTTTATATCTCATGAGATAGACATGGCTGGAACAGCAGGTTATGTCGGTTCAGTGAAACAGGACTGAAATGAAGAGTGAATTCGGTTCAGAAATGGACTTTGTCCACTAAGATAGTTTTGGAAATGAGTCTTGACTAATAAGAAATGATTCTCTATGATTATGTGTGTATGCCACAAAGTTTCCTGTTTTATGTTATGATTATTGGAATTACATTTCACTACTATGATTTATACCATGTTATGAAATTATGATCTCTTTTGCAGGTTAATATTTCCAAAAGTTATGTGCTTATGTATATGATGTGATTGATATTTCTTTGGATTACCCTTACTGAGAATTTGAGATCACCCTTTTGTATGTTTTATTTCCCCAGGTCCGGAAGAAGGTTATTAAGTAGAATATGCCAAAAAGGGACTCTAGATATGATGAAATAAATGAGAGGAAAAGTAGATGCTTTATGAACCAGTTGTTTATGTTTCCCAGTTTCTAAAGACACTATACCTATACGGTCCATTCTTGGTTTTGTTATATGTTGTAATAAGTGTGCTTCAATTCTGAATTAATAACAATGTATGTAAAGTATGGGTCGTTATATGGATTTTGTTTAGTAAATATACATCTATCAAGACATTCCAATGTGTCCATCTAGGGAACTATACTTCCATTAAGAGATTAGTTAGGATGGGGCATCTGTTGCATGTCTTGATTCTGGAGACTAATATCCCATGTATTTTCCCCTTATGATGGTGATTTTCAAAGGTGTGGAACCCTAAGGTAGACAACGTCGAATTTGGGGAATCTTATCCAAAGGCATGTCTCCATGGTTTTCATATGCTTCCCATGTTTAACATTAGTCATGCCATGAGATTAACATCATTTATAGACAAATCAGACTGACTATAACATTGATAAGAGTGGACCATATGGGTATATATATAAGTGGAAGAACCCAAAAAGTTTACTATATTTATGGATCACAATTCCCAATAATAGCATACCCAGGGTTTTGTGTCCAATAAAAGAATTATATCATGCCATGAAGTTTAATATGGCCAAATGGGTGGATCATCAAAGATGATGAGTCGTTGCGAAGGGCACACCATCTATTGGTTGGGATTTAACCTCATGGTGGATTCCTAAAGACCATATTGTGAATACAGGGATCAAAACCATCATATTTCAAACAAGATGATGAATTGGGGTGTATATAAAAGACTATAACCAATAGATATGATGGGGAATATAATTGGTTAGCGGCCCAACGCTATAAGGAATATCTTGGTTGGATGGTTTTGGATTGTGTGTAGAGATTAAGTATGGTTAGTTACTCAAGGAAATGGCATGATCTCACCAGGATTTAGCGGCCTGGGTAAAAATCAAGATGCATGATGGATGAATTAATGAAGCGAATGAGAGGAATGGGATGAAACTTATGTGAATATGAAAGTGATGTTGGTCTTGAATCTAAGGTAATGACTACTTTTTATCCCCGTATATGGGAATCAAAGTCCACATAGTTTGATGGAATCATGGGACACATGAAGTGGTGTCCTTGGAGAATGTATCACATTGATGGAGAGAAATGCAAGAAGAACATCTGGGTTTCTTCATGATCATTCCGAAACACAAAGGCTCAAGGGAGAGACCAAGATGAGACATGAGTGATGGGATTGAATCTTAGAGGCTATTCCTTTTCATCCATGTGGTTGGGAATTACTTTCCACATAGCTCGGGATGTGGCATCTAATTGGGGTGTACACGAAGGATAGTGACCTAGGGACATGTTGGGGATTACGTATAGTTATCATCCCATCACAAGAAGGACACTAATGGTTAGAGTAGTATGGATTGAGGGAGGAGCCTTTGTTTGGTTAGATTCCAAAGAACCAGGTTGACACCACTAATGGGTGGATCAATTATGAGGGGCCTAACAAAGTGGACACCAAATTTTACCAGTTCTTGTGGTTGGATCTTAATGAGGATTCCTACTTATCCCCGTGGTAGGGAATCAGAACCCAAAGAGTTCAAAGGATTAGAGTTTAACGTCATACGAGACGAAAGGGGAAATAATTTTAACATCGTGCATCATAAGGGTGTACAAACGTGATGTTGTTGGGATAGTTTGAACCTTGGGGATGATTCATAAATACATTTTTTATTGGAAAAGTTCAATGTCATGTAGTTCAGAAAAAGGGGCATGGGGATTACTCATGGTTATCATCCAAGGAAGATTTCGTGGTTAATTCCCACTATATGTTTAGGTGAGCTATGCTCGGTGTGAGAAACAAGAGGAATCCGTCAACCTAACAATCATTTCATGAAAAATGTGAGCATGGGAGGTGATATGGGGATTACGCATGTCTAGTGGCCCAAGTGGAAACAAGTGATTATTCTTGGGTAGTGGAAAAGGAATATGGGTATTGGGACTTACACCAAGAGGGAATAATATTGTTGATTTCTAGATGTACAATGATTATATGGCTCCATGTATAGAGGAATCCATTTAATTTTTATTCAGGGATTATGTGATTAATGCTCGAGATTGAAATGGAATCAAAGAATAGAGGGAGAGATAATGTGGATGGGAAAGGGAGAAAAGAATAATTCTCTTCGTCACATCCTCTCTTTGGTCTTATCATGTACTCCACACCTGCATCAATCCCAATTTACTGTCGTGTGTTGTGGACGAGGGTTTCTTGGTAGATTAATGTCGTAATTCTGGGACGATTAGGATTCGTTTCTCACCCCTAGGACTGTTATAAATGGTACCAACTGGCACATAAGTAATGGAAGGCACAATAAAGGCCATGATGAGTTGGGTAGAGGAGAGGTAAATGGATGGGTCCACGTTAGTAGGGATATATGTAGAAGCAATAGCAATTAGCAAGCCTATGCAATGAAGGATGAGGTACGGACACAAAACATGATGCACCACTTAGAGGACCATGATGTCACTTCATTCATGCATGGAGGGCTGCACGGGAAAGGGGTTCATAAAGTAGAAGGCCTCTAATAGTGGTTCTTTGCGATAATCGGGTGCTTCATTAAGTGTAAGGGATTAATAAGAATAAGATTCCACGCTAAAGGGTGAAGAAAACCCCCTCAAAGGTATGTGCATCACAAAGCATGGTGACCCATCCAAGGCATGGATGTAGTAGGTAATTGGAGATTTCTTCGTGACGCCTTAATGCTTCATGAGGACCTGAGTACTGTAAATGGACCCTTAACTTTGGGATGGTCATAGAAAATTGTGAAGAGAATATCCACTAAAATATGAATAAAATGAATCATAGTGAAATCTGGTTTGTGATGCTCAATTACATTGGGTGATGAATTTTTCTTGAAGGATCATAGAGAAAATGTAACTTCGCAGAAAAAGAGCATGAAAAAAGAATGATCAGTGCATAAAACCTACTGATGTGGGGGATCCATCTATTTACAGTAACCCATGATCGTGATGTTCCGAAGGCAAACCACAATGTAAATGACAATCGATGATTGGAGGCATCATTTTCTTAATCACAAAATCTTTCATCATGGTTCTCTATGGTGGTCGCAAATGTATCTAATAGATCACAGAGGATTTCTTCATAGTTATCTATTGTGGTGGAAGAGGATTCTATTCTATGGACCTTACACTGTTCTTCGTGGAATGGGGGTTCACGATGGGAATTTAAGAGGTAGGCACATTGGTGATTTTTATGCTTATGTGGACCAATTTCAAGGATCTAATTTTAGCACCAATAAATTCTCCCCTTATAATGGGAACTGAGAAGAAGAATGTGGTTGGATTATGAGGGTAATGTGCCCCAAACGAATAGACCATGAAGATTAATCATGATGTAAATAGGCAATGTGTATTTTTGGATCGTCATGAATCTAGACATGGCCAAGGGGTCCACGAAACTAGGTTGGACAATGCATATAAATAGAGGGTGGGGACACTTTTATTATCCACATTTATCTCTGGAAAACAGTGATGATATCTTGAATCTTAAATCATTATCACTCCCATGAACACTCTTTTTGAACCGTGTTCCATGGATTTGTTCTCCATTAACACTTCTTAGAAACCCAGTACATCACAATCGTTGTTTCACAGCGATGTGATGCGAGTGACTCAAAGCCTCATGACCATGTAATCTTTTAGCCATTCATTGTGAAGGATTTATGTGAAGAGCCTTTGTGAAAAATCTTCATGAATAGGGGATGATTTTTGACAAAGTCACAAAACAAAATGGTCATCCAAGATGTTTTTCAGGTGGTCCTTGCAGATTCTACGTAACTGGAAGATATTTCGTACAATCCAAAAATAAGAGAATGTGTGTGGACCCATTGTGACCATGGGTCCATGGTAGAGATTCTTTCATAATGGAAAACAACTACCTCCTCCATGAAATAATTCCACATTATGTTATATGAATGAAGGGACAATATTCTGATTCGCAATTCATGTAGGGATAAACCCACCTATTAGTTTAGAGGCATGCACTGCCAATACTCGTGGTTTAGGGCTACCGATGGCCATACCATGAAGAAAAACACATCTGTTACTTCCGACGCTATATAAAACCACAACAATAGCATTGATGGGAATGGGTTCTATAAAAAGGTATATCCTCCTTGATACTACATCCTTTTGGGGATTTTCTTAGGGAACTCGAAGAAGCGGTGGACTGATAATTTGGGCATGCGCCAAGGCTGAAACATCACAGACGAATGGGTCTGGGCTTACTTGTTCTCTGCATCATGTGGAATGTTCTGTGCATAGATGAGGTGGTATGTCTTGTATGAAGTTTTATGGAATTCTATATTCGATATCTAATTGTCAAAACAATTAATGATGGAGATTCAAAGAAAGAGTTCATCAAGGATAAACACATTCCATATTCACCATGGGGAGGTGAGCATCAGCCTCTTGGAAATCAACCAGATCTCAGGGATTCCAATCCTGGGGGGGGATTTATTCCAAGAATTATTCTACATAGAAAATGTGGAAAAACTCAACGAATATTCCACAACTGGAAGAGGATTAGATGGAACTGGTGTTGGGCAATGACAAACAATTATAAATTGATATATATTTCGTACTTTAGTTTAGAAGCATCCTTAACATCAAACCAAATCATGTTTATGAAGGGGATTATGAACCTATTAATCTACCAGTCAGGCCCCCCACTCGTCTAATGGGGGATCTGCATAGCATAGAAAATTCCAATAGGAAAATCCTGGAGGAAATCCAATGGCAACTATTGGGTTACAATAGTAACACCGAGAAGAAACTATTAATCTGGATGGATGTGTTTATATATGTATTTATTTGACGTTGTATGTTTTTGGATATGGATTCAATCATGGGAGTTTATCCAATAACAATAATTTTGGAATCCATGTTGGTGAAGGAGAAGCATGTCAAACTCAGAATCCTAGAACATGTGAATATATATAAGATGTTGTGCCACATCATTGAGGGAAAGAATCCACATTGGGTAAGTGGTCCACTACAATTATTATATGGTTAGAAAACTGCACACATATGGTTATACGAGTATCTGAACCCTATTTCCCCTCCTGGATCAAGTTTATGACCATTCATTCTAAATAACATGGGTAGATTTCTGACCAAGATGACTTCTCCAATGGCACTGATCAGTGTCTGGAGGGTGAAAAATTAGATTTTAAATCTTTCTTACTACTAATGGGAGTATATAATAATGATTAATAGTGAATCGAGTTGCATTGATCAAATCTCTTGGAATTCCTACGTGGAGTTCTGGTGGCATGGGTAGGTAGTGACCGTATTTGAGATCCATACTGCCTGCACTATTTTTAAAGATATTTCCGATGCAAGTATATGTTGACTTTATATGTTTGCATGGTATTTCTCTATGTGGGGTAAATGTGTGTGTTAAGGTAGATGTGGCTCATGATCACATGGGATGATAGGAAAATACCAAATGAAGTGAATCCTCTTACCATTGTCTATGGACTAGTTGAGGAGGATGAAAAGAGATGGGATACATCCTAGCCTGGGGAAATGATGAAGAAAAATTCTATCAATAATAATAATGGGGATCCACATCAATCCTGTTGTAGGGGTCACGAAGCCAAAAAAATTGTTTGTGCTGAATTAATAGCTAGGATAGTGATTCCAAGTCCAAATCCATGTCGATGTGGAAGATGAATGATGGATAATCTAGTTACTCCAACTAGGCTAAGTTGAGAGTGAGGGAAGACACTCAAGGGGTTTCATTGGATAACAACTCATGCTCTAGGGAAGTAGTTATGCCAGAAATATATTTTAGAGGATGTTTATTATCCCACGACATGGGATACCTAGGACGTTAATGAACAATTCTTTTGTCCCATAGAGATGTTGTACCATCATAAAAATCATAGGATAGATATATTAGGGATCAAATATTATAAGGAAATATTTTTAGTTTCATAGGTGGAAGGGAAAAAATACATCATAAGGATGGAAGAAATTTCAATTCTAAAGGCACTCTGTGTCCAATGAGAGTTTGGGTGAGATAACTGCTCAATCAAATATATCCATTGTAACTACATATGGTTTAGCTGAGTTAGCACTTCGCATTACATGAGGAATAAAGGGTGTCCTCCTGGGGTGAAGAGGTCTATGGGGGGATCCCATTATAGGACGGATAAATTGTGTCCTCAGTGTTTAAAGTGTCTACCAAAATTCCTAAGGTAAATTCTAGTATATTTCTCAATGGCACATACATAGATCATTCCAGATTCTTGACTGAAATTCTCCCTTTGTAGGAGAGTCTCATTTCCAAGGCCACTTCCCTCATAAATACAATCCTATATTTGGTTCCTACATCCTAGACGATGGTAATTTCATAATCCAACAAGGCTGCGACACCCAGGGTGGCTAGTTTGGAATTTTCAATGTTCTCAACAATTTAAAGGGGGTCACATCCTGGAATGACAAAAACAACAATCCAAGGGAATGAGAATATATTTGACATTTGTATGTCATCTCTCTCACAAACTGACAACTGATATATATCGAACCAGACAAACTGACATTGTACATTTTTTGTTTGAACAGTTCTTCAAATGACATGAGCCATGCATGTGAGTATGGATGGGGATCCCAGAGAACTCTTTCTGGGGGGGGGGATGCTGATAGTCATGGAATCAAACACCCATATTGAGCAGACCATGGTGATCATGACTGTGGGTGGGATTGTGGGAAAGATATAATTATAGATTGTCATAGTGGAGTCTAGTGATCATGACCAACAACGTGATATGGAATAGAGCCTATCTGACAAGAAACAATAGGTAGACCTTACTGATGAACATATGGAGGAATTACTAGAATATGATCCTTATATCTCAAAAGTGCTCGATGAGATTTCATCTGAAGGGGTGGAAAGGAAGGTTTTCAGTCGCCTGCCATGAGAAACGATCAAGCGCTTAATTGATGACACTACACAACTATAGTGGATAATCAGAATGGGAAAACACATCTATCCGTTTCATGACCTATCTGTCGTAGGGGTGGTTTCATGAAATAAAAACATGCCCATACAAAATTACACAGTTGATAAACTACAAGAGTATGACCATGGAATTGATGTAAGATGGTAGTAGAAGAAGTAAGTAAACACCATGAATTCTCAATAGGCCGAATAAGAGATAAAACATTTGGAAATTTGGATGAATTTGTGAGTTCATTCATTGTAACCAAATTGGAAGTCATATCCCGATTACATGGCCAAGTGGAAGAATCTGAAAAGAAGCGCATGTGAGAATCTCTTGATGTGACTAATATACTAGCCATGGGGGATCATGCGCTGATCAGGACAGATGAAATTCAAATTAGAACCAATGAGGAATGGATGGAGTGCATGAAATTAAATCAAATCCAACATTCCACATACCAAATTGTGGTTGAGCTGAGATGGTCTATCACTGGGGCCAATCCTTATGTTATGTACTCTGCCAAAATCAGAAACAATTTCCCTTCTCTCTTTTTTACTATCTGTGCATGGAAATCATACTAATTTTTTTGAATTTTTCACCTCGATCATATACATGAAATAACATATAATAAATCCCATTACCTCTGGTGGAGAATTTAATTATTTGAAAAAGAAGGGATGATTATTTAATCGATAAACTTTCCCAAGATAGATGCGTTGAATCATCGAACACTTTGGGTCTGAATAACCACCCACTTTTTTCGAGATGATAGGGTTTTTAATGTAGAATAATGTTCCTTGAAAACCCATAATTACATTTGTTAAATGTTTATTGAATGATTGAGATAACATGAGGGGAGGTGGTATCAATCTAAACAATGGGACATGAGATTTGTGAATCATGACACCCAGAAATTGAAATAGAATGAGGGTGGAATTATGATGGAGGATAATGATAGACCATTTTCATAACACAATGTTCATATAATGTTTTCCTAGAATGGGGACAAAAAAATTCGGGCAAACCACTGACCAAAATTTAAAACACTTGGAAAATCTCGTTGTGTCATCTGATATCCTCTGAAATGTTGACCATAGATAGTAGGTGGGCACTATGGTCAAGCATCCTTACTATTATGGGGTTCCATTAGAGGTGAGTGGAAATTGGGATCTGTAATATTTGTTTAAGTAAAGCATTGTGGTGTAATGTTTGGGCTATTCAAATGAATTCTAACACTCATTAAGTTACATCACCATGAAAAAGTACACTGGGCAAGCATATCGATCTGAATTGAGATAAAACCTATTTTCTGTCCAATAGTATAAAGTAATTTTGCACATAATGTGGACACATAGTCTATGATTATATATTTTGGACCACAGTTCAATGTAAAGGGCCCAGGAATTGGACAAACTTAGGTCTGGAACCGTAGAAAAAATGTATGATTATTCCTCTGTATCACATATAGATGGGAATAAATGCACACATAATTCATGAAATGCCACATAGTTTGACATTTTGTGGTTAGGATGAGTATGATTCAATGAATTTTAGTGTCATGTTGTTATGAAATGGGAATTCTAGAAATTAAATAGGTGGTGAAGCACATAACTTGTTGTGAATGAGGATATAGAAGTCAACACCTTACCACAAAACTTCAATAGCGGAACCAAATTGAAGAAAGGATGAAATTGGGAGTTACACTTCCATGGATGATCCTGGGGATGATATTTACGGATGTCACTATGTATCCTATAGGGGCTCAAATCAAGCCAAACATAGTTCTAAATATTTCATTGGAGAAGGAAAAATAAAAAATGGGAGATATTCAGATGGGAGGGAAACATTGATGTTTTTTTCACAATTTAATTTCATGTGAAATTAGACAATATAAATCTTAGTTTAAGGTCTTGGAGATCGGAATGCAATGTTCTTAGTTGAATTTCGTGTGTGTGGGACATGCTCATATTTTTTATCATCAAACGATAAAGAAGAGAGAGTGGAGATCTTAGGCCCAAATGAGGGGAAACATATCATGATGATGCAACTACACCTAGGAACAAACCCTTCTAGGTGGCAATACATACCCAAGAATTATTGTAATCAATTGAAACATAGTTTTGGAGGATTGAACTATGGGTGGAAAGTGGCAAATGGGGAAATGTGTTCTCAAATAATGACATCACATGGATGGTTAATTTATCATTGTAAAACTTGAATACAAAATAAATATTTGTAACATCATATGATAAGGATGAAGGAGATCATATTTTATAGTCATAGAGCATGGACCAGAAGGGGAAAATTACAGAAACAAAACATTTGAAAAGTTTCCATAAATCAAAAAAATGTGAATGAGGACAAGAGAAGTCCACAACACAACATTCTTCCAAGGGAATACACACAATTTAAATTCATGATTCCTGGACTAGGGGATTGATGGACCTCACTTAAAATTATAGAGTACGAACTGTAAAGATGTGAAACTCAACCATGATGGCAAATCTACTATCTAAATAACTAGGCCCACATGATCTACTCATAGTGTAGAAACTAGGGGTGGAGAATATCATACAACACATGGAATAAAACAATAGGAGGATAGAGGTGTGGAACCAGGGATAATATGTAAATGGTGTCTCAATGCCCAATGGTTCACAGAGGGATAACATTGGGGGTGTTAATGTTCCATCTAGAAATAAGGAGATGGAAATGTATCTGAATCACATGACCAATTATTTGAACATAATGGGGATGGTGATAATGATGGAGGATATCTATTGACCGTGCTTGGAACATAGTATTTATATCTTGTTACATGGAATGGGAATAAACAACTGAAGATCAATGAATGACCATATTCACAACATTGGAGATATATCAAATTCTTGTTCGAAATGATCTCGGATGTTGACCCAGGATGGCAGGCAAGTACTAAGGCTGATCATCCATACCATTAGAGGGACATTTTAGATATGAATGACGATGGGGTCCCAAATGAATGGACATATGAAGCATGGATATGGAGTGAATATATGTTCATACAGAATCCAAAACTCTTGGTCCTAAACCATAACTCATTTAATGTGCATTGATGCGGTTAGGAAGTGGTCGTGTGGATCAACATTAGGAGGGGTGCCTTTAGAATATGAGCCAAAGAAATGGAAAGGAGGTTGTTGCAAAAAATGCTGAACTCGATGAGTGAATACCCAAGGATTTCTACAAATCACATAAGGAAGGGAATCAATCCCTACATAGTTCATAGAACGCCATTATGTTTCACATCATGCGGTAACACCAAAAAGGATCTGATGTAGTTAATCATCATGCATCAAGGAAAATCGGGAAGGGTAATGTCCAGAAAAGGGATATGCACTACATAGAGGATCAAAACCAATATAAATGAGGAATGGATGACTCTAAATGACAATATGCACCTCCAAGAGGGTAATTAGGAAAATGTTCTAGAAAAGGTCCAGCGAAATAGGGCTCGAAACGAAAAAAAATTCCCAGTCACTAAAACATATCCCATGAGGATGGGAATCAAGCCGTACTTAGTTCTCTATAGTACTTGGGTGTTTAATGTTTCGAAATAACTACGACTAGGGCTGAACGTGAAGAAACATTTCTGGGCATTTTTATGTTTCCCATGATGATGGGAATCAATCCATATTATGTTCTTTAGATGTCGTTTAGTTTAATGACATGTGGTATTGATTAGAAGATATGAAATCCTAGAAGAAAATATGTATTTTTGTAGTTGTAAACCTGACGTGAATGAGTATATGATGAGTCCATACCAAACCATGAACCCCTATGAAGGGACTTGGGATAAGTGGCCGAAAAAGGTTGAGCCACCTGGGGCTCAACCCAAGGTGAAATTCTCAAGAGTTTCTACGTATCCCATGGGAATGAGAATCATGTCATATGTGGTTCTTTAGATGAAATTTATTTTAATATCATTTGTTAATGATAAAAATGTCAAAAATGGGGATTGTCGTTTTTCATCATGAAGGAATCTGAGGCTGTGTGATTTTATGTCATGCAGCCCGAACAGATCATGTTTTTTTACATTGTGTGACATGTATGAAGGATATATTAGTTCATGGTCCACAATCTCTAACCATTGGCATATTCACCATTTTCAATTTATCGTCATGTAGAAGGAAGGTACCTACTCATGAAAAGTATTTTTTGAGAAATTTATATTTGATGTGGGGAGAGATACGCTCACCATACATGGTAACTGACATGTATGAACAATTGGGTAATCCATGAGGATAATACAAGGTCCCTCCCATTTGGGCTCTATCTTAGGTGGCTTCCTCCAGGTATCATTGGATTCCTCAAAGACAATTTTTTTCACAATGAAGGATAGAGCAGAGGTGAAAATTTATATTGAAATATATAGATATCTTAATATGACGCCACTGTCGGTTGTTCATGGTACAAATCCTATTTTAATCGAGATTTTCCAGTTTATCCATACAGGCATATGATATATTGTATGATATCTGTTGGTCATAGACAACTATGAGGAGTGAAGATAATTTAATCTTGATAGGCAGGACAAACATTGTTCTATAGAACATGGGTTATGGGGTCACCTGGGTGGAATTGTGAGTTGTCATATTGTATGAACAAAGATAGTTGGCGACCTTGTTTGGATAGATTTTCATGTTTTCTCAAACCATCTTTTGAAAATTCATAGATATGGTCTTGTTGAATTCCTCGATTTTCCCATTTTCTTGTGAAGGATTGCAGGAAGAATAGTTTGACCAGATACTCTACATGACGTACAACTTCTTCAGTACAACATTATAGAATTTTGTGACTTTATTGGTGAGGATGGCATGTATGTCTCTGAACTGGTGGAAGATGATGGATCTTAAAAAATATATGATCAAAGGGCCTCAAATTCCATGACAAGGAGTTCCATTACCCACATAGAAATACATTTTTTGTTGGTTATGATGAACCTTCATTGCTGACCTATTTCTGGTGGATTGTGTTATAAGACATCTAATCCCTTGAGTGAAATGGGCCCAGAGTAATTGGTGCCATATAGAGGCTCTAGTGGCTGAAGCAAATAATTAGCAAGGATGTGGAATGTGTGGAAACACATGGATAAATGAATACAATTATACGATATAGTGGGATAAAATTATAATACTATTCATATTTGATGGGAGAGATTTAGTCCCACATGATGGTACCCACAGGAACCTGCATAAACTTCTGAAATGACCTATGGATTATTGACTCCTTGAATGCAACTGATGAGAACTCCTAAATCACCATACAATATTATATATACATAAGTCTGGGGCCACATTGGAGAGTGAGTTGTATTGTGCACTAACATATTCAATCATGCTCATCTATTTCTACCAATATATATCCAAGTTGTAGGTACTCAACAAAGGGAGTCATCCAATCTGGGGTCTCTACTACTATGGGTGGGGGACATAAAGGAATTAATGAATTTACGTTGGTGGTATGATGTATTACATGTGGGATATAATCAACATCATCTGGAGTGATAGGGGTGATGACCCTTTAATTCACCCCATAGATTATTAGTTCGTCATGGTCAGGCTCATCAGAAGATGTGGAAATGTTGTCTAAGGAACTAGCTCGATCGTTAGGTGACTGAGGGACTTCTGTAACCTCAAAAATGGAACGTAACAAGGCCATTTCCTTGATATTGTGCTCTAACATGATTAAATGCTCATTATTCCTAATATTTGGTCACCATTTATCTTCTTGATGACTTACTCAGAGTCCCCCTTCACATGTAGGTGAGAGACATTAATCCAAAGGGCCAGAACGAGACCAACGAAGAGGTCCTAATAATCCCCCTCATTTTTGGTTCAACCTGTTGACAAAAATAATATGTACGTAATGATATTTTATGTATTAGGGGTGAAAAAAATACACATTCCTAATCTACTGAGTCTCATATCGTTGATCCTTCTACTTATCAGACATCAGAAAGCCCCATCAAAGTGAATCATCCAACACAACATGGATTGGTCAACTACAAGGATGGGCTTATTTGGGTAGTTAATGTAACATAAATGAATTATTTTAAATTTAAATTAAATTTAATTTCAATTCATGCTTTGTTTTGTGGGTTTCCCAAGCTTTTATTGAGGAATGGGTGAGTTTTCATGAATTGGGGAAAACCGTGAGCCCAATTCCAGATTTAAAATTAAATTTTTATTCGTTTATAGCTCCTTATTTTTTCTAAATTTTTCATCCATTCCAATTCCTTATTGTCATCCCCTGACCAATTAACACCACCATATTTATTTGGATCATTTAGAAATCCATAATCATGGTGGATATGGGTTTTTATTTAAGGGATTGGTCCTGCCCGAAATCCCATTTTCTACATTAAAAATAAATTTTAATTCTTTAATATATCCTTAAATATTTGCGTTTTTTCATTGAATCCAACTCTCACCCGAGACCACTTACCTAAGGCGAGACCCCATGCCCTCATCCCTCAATGTAGAGCTCACTAGTGTTTCGAAGGTGGTCAAAAAGTATCTGGATTTCAAAAATCTCCCAGATTTGGAGAGGTAAATTAATCCATTAATAACTCGTTATATTTTTAGTCTTTTCCCCCGTTCCAGTTCCTACATGATGTCTAAATCCATGTTCAAACCTCCTATTAATGGTTGGATGTTTTCAAATTCAGATACTGGTGGATTTTGGGACGTTTTGTTCAATATTGTTTTAGGTAAGTGTTTCTCTCTTCAATTCCTCCCTTTTTCTTAGAGTTTCCACTCTATTTCATGAATTTATAGAATTTCCAGAAGTTAGGGTTCGAACCTAGGGTTTTATTTGGTGTATTGTTGGTCAAATATTCTGTTCTAGGACTGGATTTACCTTCCTTATGGTGCAGAGGTGGTGCGGTTGAGGTTTCACCACACGTTTTGAGGGATTCGACACATTCGGTAGGTGGTTCCCTGTGTAAAAAATTATTGATGAGTTATCTTTCTGTATTTATTGATTTTTTATATTCCTCATATGTTATGTGTGGTGAGAAAACTGTTTATGTTTAATTTGGATAAGTTTTTAATTTTATAGTTGCATTTTAACTTGAAATTGGTTGTTTTCGTGTGTAAATCATGGGGTATTATTTGGGTGTCTTTTATAACATATTTTATTTGTTTAATAAATATTTTATGGCCTTCAAATTCTGGTTTGGTAATTTATTAGTGTCATGTGGGCCTAAAAAGAGGGGTTTTGAATAGGTTTTATGTGTAAAACAATGTTATAGTTCGTGAGAGTATTTTATGAAAATGTGTGTTTTTATATGGATCATTTGTAGTATTATTCAGAATGATTTTATAAAACATGAAAGTGGTTTTATAAATGACTCTAGGGCTTCCAAATCTGTTTTGTATAGGATTTGGTATGGTTTTTATTCTTAAATTGTGGTTTTGAAATGATTTTTGTGTGCAAGATATATTTACAACACTTGGGTTCTTTTTATGAAAATTGTAAAAGTTATTGTTGGTTAAACAAAGGGGGAAAAGGGTGAATATGTACTATTTGGTATGTTTGTTCACCTATTTTGGGGTTTTTAAAGGTGAAGTGATGTTTTAAGATTGAAGTGCATTGTGTTGCATTTGTTGTCAATGAGGCATGAAGTTGTCTTGGAATGAATGGATGTCAGGAAGTCAAGATGTGAATGTCAAAGGATGTGATGGTGATGGTGATGAAGGAGAATGGCCATGGTACTAAGATGCTTGTCACTTTGGAGATTCACTAAGTGGTATTGGAAATTGTGGTTGAAACATTCTCCATGTACATCTGACGATTGTTGAGCTGATCTTTAAGTTCTAAGAACTTGTATCCTGATGATACAATGTCACAACAAGCTTTGGAAGACCATGCATTGTATTGAAAATGCATGAGGAGCTAAAGTGATCCATCCACAACTACTGAGTGGATGAAGTGGTTGGATGAAGTCCATGCACTAATTCTTAGTGCATGATGAATTGAAGATGATCCAACTTGATCTCTGATTGGATCATTGAAGAATGTTGATGAATTATATGATTCAGGAGCATCGGTTGAAGGAAGACCCTTCAGGAATTTCACTCCTAAGTGAAGATTATTTGTTTAAGAAGAATGGAGGAATTCTAATGAAGAAGAAGAATAGAAATGTGGGAGAAGAGAAGAAATGGAGAAGAAGAGTTGTGGCACATGGCATTTTACACTTAGTCCTTATATAAAGTACTTAGTGTTTAAGTAGGCAAAAAATAGCCACCAAGGGCCAGCCTTAAGGGTTCAACCCCCAAGGCACATGTGGGCCTAAGGCGCCACGCCCAAGGGGGGATCCCATGTGGCCAGCCCGAGAGGCAGAGGGGGCCGTGTATAAGCCCCCGAGGACACGCGGTGGTGAAGCCCGCGCGCCCGAAGGGTGCATAGTGGGCGCCAGTGGCGCGCCCGCAGGAGCAGAGTGGGCGCAGAGCGCGCCCGCAGGAAGAACCCGGTGCGGGGCGGCACCGGGAGGGGAGAAGTTCAATTGAAGGGAGGCCGGCAGCGCTTGGCTAATAAACCGCGGCAAAATCCCGCGGCGTTTCGATGTGGGACGACGAAATTTCACCCGGGAGCGATCCTGGCCGCACGATCCATCGCGCGCCAGATCCGAGCTTCACATCTAATCGCGCCTCTCGCGATCTGATCGGGGCCGTCCGAAGATCTGATCCGACGGCCGTGGCTTCGTCCTCTTCCTCGAGCCCGAGCCGAAGCTCCCCGCGAGCCTCCGTTGAACCAGGAGCAACCTGAAGATGGTTTTCGAGCTCCCGGCCACCTCTGAGTAAACCGAAGGCACCCTCGTGCTCGTCTGGCCATAATGAATCAATTCATGCTTAAAAATACACATGCATGCAATGTTTGAGGAAAATCGATGAAGGCCGAGGCAAACGAAGTTGCCGAGGCATGCAACGTTGCCGAGGCTTTGAAGGGTTCGTGATTTGCATGGTCTGGAAGAAAAGAGGTCGTGCATGCGTTCCAAGTCGCATGCACGTGAAGAAGATAAAAAATAAAAGAACCCGCGTGCACCGAAGAGAAAACGCAAAAAGATTGGAAAGATTTTGAAGATCCGAAATCTTCGGTGATTCAAGATTTCCCACGCGGATGAACCAAGGCTCTCCTCGCCTATAAAAAGAGAGGCCGAGCCCTCGAGGACGCTTGCTGATGAACTTGAAGAGAAGTCCCGCGGAGCATCCCTCTGCCTCGCGAAGAAGAAGCCGCCGCGCAAAGTACTTGCGCGGCTGAAGATCTCGGTGCCACCCGAGGCCCGAAAGAGTTCCCTGCGCGGCTATCTTGCGCGACAGGAAGATCCTGAGCCGCTTTAATTTGCGCGCTCAAGGATTGGCACCCTCACTGCCCGCATACTTGTGCGGCAGGAGGAAGTGCCCGCGGGTGCAGCACTTGCGCGCCCCGCGGTAGGAAGTCTTGCGCGCCCCTGTGCCGCGCACCCTTGCGCGCCTGGTTGCACCAAGTGCACCTACTTGGCAGTGTTGGAGAAGAAAACCTGTGGCCGGTGTGTGTGTGCATAAGTGGAGAAGAACACTTTGTGTGTGTGCAAGGAGTGGAAGGCCACCACATTTGTGTGTGTGCAAAACAAGAGGAAGACCCGAGGCCTTTAGTGCCTTGTGTGCAAAGTGAACAAGGAAGGCCGTAGCCCTTATGTGGGTGCACACATTGAAGAACAAATTAAAGAATATTATTTGTGTGTGCTAAGTGAAGAGGAAGAGCACACTTGGCCGTGTGTGCATTTGAAGAGGCCGAGGGTTGTGACCTTGTGTGTGCACCAAGTGAAGACACATTTTGTGTGTACATAATTGAAGAACAACCTACGGGTTAAGGGTGTGCAACAAGAAGAGGGAAGAGGCCAAAGTCAAGTGTGTGCAAAACGTGGAACAAATTGTGTGTGCAAAACAAGTGAAGGCCGAACCTTAGTGTGTACTAAGTGGTGTATACACACTAAGAAGGAGAAGAAGGAGAATACTCACACCAAGGTAGAACACACATTTATGTGTGTAAACAAATTGAATTAATTGTGTGAAGTTCAAAGAAGGTGTGTGCTAAAAGAGATTACACCCTCTGTGGGTCTACTGCACCAAGAAGAGGAAAGGGAAAGTGCATGCATGCATGCATGCACGTGCACACGTGAACAGTGCTAAATCAGTGGTGTGCATCTGAGTTGTCCAAGACCAGAAGATCTTGAGGAATCAGAGTTTCCATGCATTCAGTGCATGAAGTTGAATTGGTGTGAGACTGGACCAGACTGAAGTTAAAGATATTATTTGTCTGAGTATTCAGTAGTTGGAGAGAAGTCGGGTCATCCTTAGAAGAAGGTGATAAAGCCCGAGCAAGACGAGAAGACCTGATCATCACAAGTGATTAGAGGTACCGAGCAAGGCCAGCAGCCTTTATCCCAGGCTGCTGAAGATACTTGAAGAGCTGAACAAGAAGAAGAGCTACTCGTGTGACTCGAGGAGCCAGGAGAAGACCCTGTGGGACTCAAGGAGAAGAAGTCTTCAGTGGGATTCTGGAGCAGGCCAGTGGGACTCTGGTAACACTGTGGGACGCAGTATAAAGACCCTCCTGTGGGACTCAGGAGAGATACGGTGGGAAGCTGTATCGACCATTGTAATTCTAACAAGTTATAATGGGAGAATCCATGCTGAGAGAGCATGGCAAGGATGTAGGCCTTTGGTGCCGAACCTTGTAAATCCTTGTGTCCTGTGCCTTTTCATTACTGCATCATTCGGGAAAGGTTGAGAGATACAAGAAGAGTGGATCGAGGCTTTAACCAGCCATAGAGGTTTAATTGATTAAGAATCAATTAGTAAAAAGTTTTAAGGGATCACTGATTCACCCCCTCCCCCTCTCAGTGATTCACACTGATCTGGGCACTTCAATTGGTATCAGAGGGAGGTTACCTCTAAAAGATCCAAGGGAGTCTTTATGAAGTGCAGATTTGAGGAAATGAGCGACCAGCCTCAAATGGAGATATCTGCCAAGACTCATAAAAATAGAAAGAAGAAACAGGACAAGAAGATGAAGAAAGCCTGTCCTAGCTGTGATGAAGTTGAAACAATGAATGATCTTCAGAGTGCACTCAAATATCTTCAGAAGACAGTTCCCATGGAAGTGGCAAAGTGTATAGCTACAGGCATCCATGATCTTCATGAAGAAAAATCACAGTTAGAAGAAGAAGCCAATGCTATGGAAGATCAGCTGGCTAAAAGGGTTGGCATAACCAACACTCTCAGAAAGCTGGTAAATGCCAAAGATGAAACAATATCTCTTTGCAATGAAAGATATGAAGACACTGCTGAAGAATTGCAAAGAAGTCTTTCTGAGAATGAATTCTTTAAGATAATGGTCAAAGAAGTTTTCCATGCACTGGAAAAGAGGCACAATGTTTCAATGAATGTCAGAGATGCTCAACTTAAAGACAAAGTCAAAATGGTGAAGGAGCTTGACAATTCATTGCAAGAAATGAAGAAGGTGCATGAAGACCAGATGAAGCAGCTGAAAGAAGATTGGGAAGGAAAGCTAAGAATTGTTGAGGATGAGAAGAACTCCCTTAACATGAAATGCTTAGAACTAGAGGTGATACTAAAAAATCTGCAATCACCCAAAGCTGAATCCTCCCAGTCAGCTGAAAGGAGAAATGTTGCTACTCAAGTATGCATTGAGAAGGATGATTCTAAAAGAATGACATCCTCTAGTGAAAGTGCAACATCTTCTAAAAGGAAGGTACCATCCATCCCATCTTGTACTGATTCTTCTAATAGTGTTTCTACTAAAAGTGCAGGATGGAAGAATAATTCCAAACAAGTATGGATGAAGACAGTAAAGAAGCAGAGCTCTCCTAAAACAACACAGCAAGTCAAGAAAAGTACCCAACAATCAGAAGGACTGAAGAGATCAAGATTTGTGGGGCAGTGTTGGTGTTGTAATAAGTATGGGCACTGTGCAAAGGATTGTTGGTACAATCCACTAAATGTCAAAGCACAAAGGAAGCCCATGCCAAGGGGGAGCAAGCCAGAAGGAAGGAAGCAACATCCACAGGTCCAGAGACATCTGTTTACTGCAAATAGATTTGGATTACTTGACAACATCTGGGATGATTGCAAAAGTGGTCAAAAAGATACATGTCAATCTCCAACTGTATCCAGAGCTCAAAAGAAGAAAAGATCACTGAACCTGGCTCAGAGAGATTCCTTGGGAAGCAAGCAGAAGAAAGTGGAAGATGCTCCCAAGAAGAGTTTGAAGAATGAAGAGAAGTCCTTGGAGTCTAAATCCAAGAAGGGTGAGTCATCCAGAAGGACCACCAAGAAATGCTTCTACTGTGGAAAGAAAGGACACATCATGGACCTTTGTAAAGAAGCCATGAAACTAAATAGAAGCAGACTGTACTCCAAAAGACAATCAATCCAGAAGAAGAAGGGATTGATTGAAAATAAGTTGCCTAAGAGAGGTAGCTTAGCAGCATCCAAAGAACCATGTGGAACTTCCAAAACTGAGGCCACTCTTCCAAATGATATACTTGTCATATGGCCACATCAGTTGCAACTTGCCAGAGAACTACAAAAAGCTGAAGATGAAGCTCTGGCATTTGCTAAAGCAAAAGGGAAGAAAAAGATTTCACATGAAGATGGGTTGAGAACCACACCAGCACAGACATCAATGAAGATCAAATGTGCAAGTGTGAAGACTGGTGAAAATGGGACATCTCGGTTGAGAGAATCTTCTCAACCTTGTTGTTCAAATTGATGAACCAAGGAGGTTCCATCTTATTCCCTTATACTCTTGGTATATACATGTGCTGACATTGCAGGGAATTGAAGATGATGATCATTCTCAGCTGGAGGATGGTTTGGACAGAATGGAGTGCACCCCTTGAGGGGGAGCCAATCTGGAGAAGATGGGATTCTGATATTTAATTCCATCTTGAGAAAAGCTGAAGGTATTCCAATCATACTTTCATCCCTTGTTTCTTAATTGAGTTTATCTTGTCAATTAAGGGGGAGTATGGATTGAAGACAAATGGATGAAAGGGGGAGCTTTATCATTGCACTGAACTTTCTAATGAGTTTTGTGAAGTATGTGCAGGATTTAGCAATTCATTGTTATATCTGAAAATTTTTCAAACCCCTAAGCATGATCTCACATGTGTAGAGAATTATGGACAGCATTGAGTACCTTGGTTATATCACTCTTGTTTTCTACACCGGGTTAGCCCAAGTAGACTTAGAGCTGATTTACTAAAGGTTCTTTGCTAAAGAGAACATGTGACATCATCCCTCTCTTAGTGATTTTCAAGAAGATGCTATTCAAAGGGAGGAAGATTTTTTTGAAAGTGAACCACACCACACCTTTGCATTTGATTGCCAATAAGGGGGAGAAAATATTGGCACACATATTGACCCATTCATATGGGCTGAAGGAGTGTATTGACAACAAATACAAAGGGGGAGATTGAAGTGCATTGTGTTGCATTTGTTGTCAATGAGGCATGAAGTTGTCTTGGAATGAATGGATGTCAGGAAGTCAAGATGTGAATGTCAAAGGATGTGATGGTGATGGTGATGAAGGAGAATGGCCATGGTACTAAGATGCATGTCACTTTGGAGATTCACTAAGTGGTATTGGAAATTGTGGTTGAAACATTCTCCATGTACATCTGACGATTGTTGAGCTGATCTTTAAGTTCTAAGAACTTGTATCCTGATGATACAATGTCACAACAAGCTTTGGAAGACCATGCATTGTATTGAAAATGCATGAGGAGCTAAAGTGATCCATCCACAACTACTGAGTGGATGAAGTGGTTGGATGAAGTCCATGCACTAATTCTTAGTGCATGATGAATTGAAGATGATCCAACTTGATCTCTGATTGGATCATTGAAGAATGTTGATGAATTATATGATTCAGGAGCATCGGTTGAAGGAAGACCCTTCAGGAATTTCACTCCTAAGTGAAGATTATTTGTTTAAGAAGAATGGAGGAATTCTAATGAAGAAGAAGAATAGAAATGTGGGAGAAGAGAAGAAATGGAGAAGAAGAGTTGTGGCACATGGCATTTTACACTTAGTCCTTATATAAAGTACTTAGTGTTTAAGTAGGAAAAAAATAGCCACCAAGGGCCAGCCTTAAGGGATCAACCCCCAAGGCACATGTGGGCCTAAGGCGCCACGCCCAAGGGGGGATCCCATGTGGCCAGCCCGAGAGGCAGAGGGGGCCGTGTATAAGACCCCGAGGACACTCGGTGGTGAAGCCCGCGCGCCCGAAGGGGGCATAGTGGGCGCCAGTGGCGCGCCCGCAGGAGCAGAGTGGGCGCAGAGCGCGCCCGCAGGAAGAACCTGGTGCGGGGCGGCACCGGGAGGGGAGAAGTTCAATTGAAGGGAGGCCGGCAGCGCTTGGCTAATAAACCGCGGCAAAATCCCGCGGCGTTTCGATGTGGGACGACGAAATTTCACACGGGAGCGATCCTGGCCGCACGATCCATCGCGCGCCAGATCCGAGCCGCTCATCTAATCGCGCCTCTCGCGATCTGATCGGGGCCGTCCGAAGATCTGATCCGACGGCCGTGGCTTCGTCCTCTTCCTCGAGCCCGAGCCGAAGCTCCCCGCGAGCCTCCGTTGAACCAGGAGCAACCTGAAGATGGTTTTCGAGCTCCCGGCCACCTCTGAGTAAACCGAAGGCACCCTCGTGCTCGTCTGGCCATAATGAATCGATTCATGCTTAAAAATACACATGCATGCAATGTTTGAGGAAAATCGATGAAGGCCGAGGCAAACGAAGTTGCCGAGGCATGCAACGTTGCCGAGGCTTTGAAGGGTTCGTGATTTGCATGGTCTGGAAGAAAAGAGGCCGTGCATGCGTTCCAAGTCGCATGCACGTGAAGAAGATAAAAAATAAAAGAACCCGCGTGCACCGAAGAGAAAACGCAAAAAGATTGGAAAGATTTTGAAGATCCGAAATCTTCGGTGATTCAATATTTCCCACGCGGATGAACCAAGGCTCTCCTCGCCTATAAAAAGAGAGGTCGAGCCCTCGAGGACGCTTGCTGATGAACTTGAAGAGAAGTCCCGCGGAGCATCCCTCTGCCTCGCGAAGAAGAAGCCGCCGTGCAAAGTACTTGCGCGGCTGAAGATCTCGGTGCCACCCAAGGCCCGAAAGAGTTCCCTGCGCGGCTATCTTGCGCGACAGGAAGATCCTGAGCCGCTTTAATTTGCGCGCTCAAGGATTGGCACCCACACTGCCCGCATACTTGTGCGGCAGGAGGAAGTGCCCGCGGGTGCAGCACTTGCGCGCCCCGCGGTAGGAAGTCTTGCGCGCCCCTGTGCCGCGCACCCTTGCGCGCCTGGTTGCACCAAGTGCACCTACTTGGCAGTGTTGGAGAAGAAAACCCGTGGCCGGTGTGTGTGTGCATAAGTGGAGAAGAACACTTTGTGTGTGTGCAAGGAGTGGAAGGCCACCACATTTGTGTGTGTGCAAAACAAGAGGAAGACCCGAGGCCTTTAGTGCCTTGTGTGCAAAGTGAACAAGGAAGGCCGTAGCCCTTATGTGGGTGCACACATTGAAGAACAAATTAAAGAATATTATTTGTGTGTGCTAAGTGAAGAGGAAGAGAACACTTGGCCGTGTGTGCATTTGAAGAGGCCGAGGGTTGTGACCTTGTGTGTGCACCAAGTGAAGACACATTTTGTGTGTACATAATTGAAGAACAACCTACGGGTTAAGGGTGTGCAACAAGAAGAGGGAAGAGGCCAAAGTCAAGTGTGTGCAAAACGTGGAACAAATTGTGTGTGCAAAACAAGTGAAGGCCGAACCTTAGTGTGTACTAAGTGGTGTATACACACTAAGAAGGAGAAGAAGGAGAATACTCACACTAAGGTAGAACACACATTTATGTGTGTAAACAAATTGAATTAATTGTGTGAAGTTCAAAGAAGGTGTGTGCTAAAAGAGATTACACCCTCTGTGGGTCTACTGCACCAAGAAGAGGAAAGGGAAAGTGCATGCATGCATGCATGCACGTGCACACGTGAACAGTGCTAAATCAGTGGTGTGCATCTGAGTTGTCCAAGACCAGAAGATCTTGAGGAATCAGAGTTTCCATGCATTCAGTGCATGAAGTTGAATTGGTGTGAGACTGGACCAGACTGAAGTTAAAGATATTATTTGTCTGAGTATTCAGTAGTTGGAGAGAAGCCGGGTCATCCTTAGAAGAAGGTGATAAAGCCCGAGCAAGACGAGAAGACCTGATCATCACAAGTGATCAGAGGTACCGAGCAAGGCCAGCAGCCTTTATCCCAGGCTGCTGAAGATACTTGAAGAGCTGAACAAGAAGAAGAGCTACTCGTGTGACTCGAGGAGCCAGGAGAAGACCCTGTGGGACTCAGGGAGAAGAAGTCTTCAGTGGGATTCTGGAGCAGGCCAGTGGGACTCTGGTAACACTGTGGGACGCAGTATAAAGACCCTCCTGTGGGACTAAGGAGAGATACGGTGGGAAGCTGTATCGACCATTGTAATTCTAACAAGTTATAATGGGAGAATCCATGCTGAGAGAGCATGGCAAGGATGTAGGCCTTTGGTGCCGAACCTTGTAAATCCTTGTGTCCTGTGCCTTTTCATTACTGCATCATTCGGGAAAGGTTGAGAGATACAAGAAGAGTGGATCGAGGCTTTAACCAGCCATAGAGGTTTAATTGATTAAGAATCAATTAGTAAAAAGTTTTAAGGGATCACTGATTCACCCCCTCCCCCTCTCAGTGATTCACAGTGATCTGGGCACTTCAAAGATGTCAAACATTTTTATAATGTTTTACAAATTTAGGAAATGTTTTATTATATTGTGATTTTGGAGCGAAACTTGTTTGTGGGATGTTTCATGTAAGTTTGATGATAAAGTGATTTTGAAGGTAAAAAGGGTATTATGAAACAAGTGATTGGGCTTTTATGAGAGTTTTAATATATTGTAATTGTTTTATAAAATTGTGTTATGGATTTGTGGAAGTGTCAAAGAAATGTGAAAAGTGTTGTGGGCTATTTTGGTGTGAGTCAAACATCCAAATCAATTTGAATGAAAAGTGGACTTTTGTGACTTTTTTTATATACATGTGGTAAGTTCGATTAATTTATGATTTGGAAATGATATTTTCATGTGAAAAGTATATTCATTGACTTGTTGAACTTGTTTGATCACAAAGGGAAAACCTGGGTATCTAGGTGGGTGGATGTGTACTAGTATGCTAGTTAATCCGTGGGGTTTGGCCTTAGTTTCACTTAGCAAGATTTAAGCTTACAACTCTAACTAAACTTTTATTATGATGATGATTGGGAACCACTAGGTTATGGTTATGTTCCCAACTAGTAGCTCGTGCATGAGAAAAAATATTTGTGATGGTTACTCTCACTGACATACAAGGTACCTGGGACCCACAACCAGCTAGTGCCTAGGGGTTATTTCCCATTGCTTGTGCTCACTAGATATTTTGAGCTTACTTTCGGCATACAGTATGAGTGGATGGAAAATTATGTAGCTTTGTTATTTATTTTAAAAGTGTTTATTATTTATATTAGTCCACATGAAAACTGTTTTAATTTAATGTTGCATCTTTTAGAAATTGTAACTATCATTTCATGTTTTTGAAAACTCGCATGCTTTACATCTTTAAATGTTTATCACATGGAAACTTTTAGTGGTGGAATCCTACTGGGAATTGGATCACACCCTACTTACACCCTTGGGTGTAAGTAAACTTGGTTAGTTTTGTTGTCGCATGTTGGGTACAGTTATTAAAGCAAGCAGTTTGGGTTTCTAGAAGGTCCTTGGTGGTGAAGTCTTGTGGGGATTGCTTGAGGGAGGTGCCTCTTGCAATGTATAGGTTCTTGGGATGTCCTTTTAACTTTTTAATTGTCTTTAAACATAATTTTAAATTATGTAATTTGGTTATGAAATTTTGTAAAAGACGGGTTTAGTTGAAATATCCAAATTTGTTTAATTGAGTTTGTTTGTTGTTTAATGTTTATAAAATCAGGTAAATCGTTCCCAATTATCATTATATGATACCTAAGAACCTATGCCAGCCCGTGGGGATCGGGAATGCCCTTCGGGCCTTGGAAAGGGCTGGGTTTGGGGCCGATTTGATGGTGACTAGATTCGGTTCTTGACAAAATGCTATCAAAGGAGGTTCAGGTTAACTCTTTGGGTCATGTTATTTGGGGAAGAGTAAGGATAGTATGGATTTAGGGTTATAGATAATTGGTATTATAGTTATGGGTAGTGCGCCTAATCAACACACCTCATGACATGATTCAATTTTCTAGGGGAATTCATGATTTATCTAAGTCCTTTGGTTTTTTTGGTTTGATAATGTTTAGGGGAAATGAAAAGAGAGTTGGGTTAATGGTCTTAGTGAGCTCGTAGGGTCTGGAAAGCCATGTGAATATGGGGATCTTCCCTAGAACACTCTATGTGACTGTGAAGTGATTGGAACATGGTCTCCAACCATATTTCCAAGTCACCCACTGAAACTAGTTTCCTCCCGCATTTTTCTTGTGTTCATTATTTTTGTAATCTTAGAACTTTGGTTTTAAAGTGAATTTGTTTTAAGAAGAATAAAGTTTTTTGTGAAATGATATTCAATTAATGAGGGAATGGTTTGGTTAATGAAATGGTGGAACTAAATTTTTAGAATTTTTTTGAAATGGAAAATGGTGTGCTTACACCTCTTTTGAAATCAGTTACTATATTGATGTTGGTTTTGGAAAGTGTTTCCAATAGAGTTTTATAAACAATAAAAGGATGATTTAATGTGATGAGATGTTTTGAAATTGATGTTAATATCTTCAAAGTGAGTTCTTTTCAAAATATTTTTTTCTTTTTAAAAAGTTTTTTTAGTTGTGAGTTGGTATTTTGATCACGTGGTTAGCGATTTTGTGAAAAAGGATATGTTGGTTTACCGTTTTGGTTTTGAAAAGTGGAATGATTTTTTTTAACCTTTGGAATTTCCGTGAGCTACCAAATGCTTGGGGTTATATGGGATGATGGATGGTTTATGGAACAACTAGATGAGTGTGGGGATGGATATGAGGAGGGTTCCCGGTGTGTCACAGAAACATGCATGTGTAAGGCCTATGGGGTACCATTGGTGGATACGCTAACCGCTGAACTGTTTATTTTCAATAAATGTTTTAAATAAAAACATGATGTCTTGATGAATTATTTGGGCTAGCTTATATTATGTGTTTACGGAAAATGTTGATGTTGTGGGATGTTTTGAGTCCAAAAACCCCACCTATTTGAACTGTGTTTTGGGTTTATGTTTGGTCGATAAGCTAGGTAGAAGGACCGGTTAGTAATCTCCTATGAGATATGAGTTAGGACACCATTATGGTGGTTCCATTCATGTGTTTGGATCTGGTTTAGGGATTTTTTGACCAATGGACCATCTTTGTTCGGTCCTTGGGTTCTCTCATTGGATATGGTATGCCCCCATTAAGGGTTAATGCATAACTGAAGTGAAACTCGGATTGTTTCTCCATTGGAAAATCCTCCAGTTGATCAATATAAGGAATCTTTTATCAATCATTGTTTATTGAGTCTACAACCATTCCTGTATTTGATATTTACATCCTCTTGTAGTGGGAGAGTTCCCATGGAATGTTGAAAGAGTCCTTTGTTTCTTATGTTTCCTAATTCATCGAAGCTGGAAGTGGTCTAGGGTTTTTAGTGGGGATGAGTGTCTTAATGGTGTTTAAGAGGGTCTCTAGTTTCTTCACAGTTTCATTGGAGCATGAGTTCATGTTAAACCAAAAGTGTGGGATATATGGTCACGATAGGATATTGTGGCCACTTTCTAGAATCATGTGTTGTTTGGGGATGTTGTATAAGGTCCCTCACCATGAATTGTTTATATCAGTCACAATGGTCATGTTCGGTGATTCCTTATAATTTCTTGTGCTCGATTAACCATAATGTTGAAAGTTGGGAAATCATATGAGAGTCTCTATTATGTTGGGAGAATGTCTCCCATCGAAAAACATAAAAATATTACATTTTAGAGGAAGGTGAGTATAGGTTTTCTTTACTTCTATTGTTTCTCACCCAAACAAACAAGGTGTGATGTGTGTGCATCTTCTAAGCCCTTGTTTTAGTGAAATATCGAGTTAGGGTAAAGTGATTTTGGAATGTGTTATGTCTTGGAAAACTTATCGGGGATTGCTTTGTAGTTTTTGGTTGCACCGAAAGAATAATTCATGTTCATGGTGTTTCCAAAGCCTGACTGTGAGGCCGAAGATGCTTCAATCATTTGTGCTCCAGCCATAGGTCTCGTAAAGAAGCTGGCTTGTAGTTATGGGAAATCACAGGGTCATTTAAACCTGTGTACAAAGTCCTATCCTTATTATGAATGTAAGGAAGAGTTTAAACCAATGGTGTCATCATCTTTCTTCTGTTGTTCGTGTTCGGTGGAAATAGGTGGAGGGACGTGTACCCATGTCATCACCCAATGTTATTCCCTCCCCCTTTGGTTTACACTGAGTCTTTGGAGAAAGGTTTGAAGTCTGGATAGAATGGTTGAGAACACGGTTTTTACATGCTTAATAGTGACCATTCCCCAGAAAACCATGTGGATAGAATGATCCACATTGTTAGCGCATGGTTTCCCAAATCATGCGGACTAACCATGTGACCTTCCCAACTCTTCAAATTTTGGGATCTTTCTGTACCAGTTCATGCTGGTCGGTTAAGATGGTTGGTTCTTATGGTGGGGAGACCCACTATGAGTCTTATATAAGTTCATTCGTAACGGTTTGATGGAATTATTCCCATTGTACCGGGGAGTCCATTTAGGCCTCCCCTATTAGTGTCATGATTCTGTCTCGGTAAAAATATAGGTTGTCTCTTATGGCGGGGAGCGTATTTTTATTCCCCCATACCAGTAACTCAGATTTATCCATGAGCATGACTTGAAAGTATGTAGTCTCATTTGGAGCTATCAAGTTACCTATATATTCTTAGGTTAAACGTCGAGATTGGAGAGTGCCCAAAGGTTTAGTTATAGCAAGGTAAGTGTAACCTTGTTCGATGTTGTTGTTCGTTTGGGTGAATTGCTTGAGTCTTGTTCAGATAGTGTTTAAGGTGTTTTATTTTGGTATAAAGGTTGAATGTGATTGATCATTTCAGGAAAGTGGTTTATGTTTTGGTTGTGAGAGTAATCCTTCATTAATTGACCACTAGAGGTGTCTTTGCCTTTGGGGGTGAAACATAACAAGGGAGTACCTCTTGGTTTCTCAGTTGGGTTGGGTTGTTACTTTGGCCTTGATGTAACTTTCCAGGGTAAAAAGTTTTCATGGTGGGGGGAATTGTCACATAAATGACTTATTTTAAAGATAAATTCCATTTAATTTCCATTCATGCTTTGTTTTGTGGGTTTCCCAAGCTTTTATTGAGGAATGGGGGAGTTTTCATGAATTTGGCCAAACCGTGAGCCCAATTCCAGATTTAGAATTATTTTTTTATTCCTTTATAACTCCTTAATTTTTCAACATTTTTCATCCATTACAATTCCTAATTGTCATCCCATGACCTATTAACACCACCATATTAATTTGGACCATTTTGGAATCCATAATCATGGTGGATATGAGTTTTTAATTAAGGTATTGGGCTTTCCAGAAAACTCATTTTCTACATTAAAAATAAATATTAATGTTTTAATATCTCCATCAATATTTGCATTTTTTTTGTGATTCCAACTATCACCCAATACCACATACCTAAGGAGAACCCCCATTCCCTCCTCCCACAATTTGGATCTCAAAAGCGTCGCGAAGGTGGTCAAAACTTATCTGGATTTCAAAAATCGCCCAGATTTCGAGAGGTAAATTAATCCATTCCAAACTCCTTCTATTTTTACTCTATTTCCCCCATTCCAGTTTCTACATGATCTATTAATCCTTTTTCGAACCTCTAATGAATGGTTGGATGTTTTAAAATTCAGATACTGGTGGATTTTGGGTCGTTTTCTTCAAGATTGTTTTAGGTAAGTGTTTCTCTCTTCAATTCCTCCCTTCACATTAAGGTTTCCTCCCTATTTCATGAATTTATAGAATGTATATAAGTTAGGGTTCGAAACTAGGTTTTGATTTGGTGTATCTTTGGTCAAATATTGTGTTCTAGGGATGGATTTATCTTCATGTTGGTGCGATGGTGGTGCGGTTGATGTTTCACACCAAGTTTTGAGGGATTCGACACTTTCGGTAGGTGTTTCCATGTGTAAAAAATTATAAATGAGTTAACTTGCTATATTTATTCATTTTTTATAATCCTCATATGTTAGGTGTGGTTCGAAAACTTTTTATGAATAATTTGGATAACTGTATAATTTTATAGTTTCATTTTAACTTGAAATTGGTTTTTTTCATGTGTAACTCATGGGGTATTATTTGGGTGTATTTTATAACATATGGAATTGGTTTACTAATTTTTTTGGCCTTCCAATTATTGTTTCGTATTGTATTAGTTTCATGTGGGTCTAAAAAGAGTGGTTTTAATATGTTTTATGAGTAAAACATTGTTATACTTCTTGAGAGTATTTTATGAAAATGTGTGTTTTCATTTGGATCATTTGTAGTATTATTCTAGGTGATTTTATAAAACATGAAAGTGGTTTTATAAATGTCTCTAGGGCTTCCAATTCTGTTTTGGATAGGAATTGGTATGGTTTTTGGTCTTAAATTGGGGTTTTGAAATGAGTTTTGTGTGCAAGACATATTTACAACACTTGGGTTTTTTTATGAAAATTGTAAATGTTTTAGTTGGTTAAACAATGTGGGAAAAGGGAGCATATGTACTGTTTGGACTGTGTGTTCACCTATTATGGGGTTTTTAAAGGTGAAGTAATGTTTTAAGATGTCAAACATTTATTTAATGTTTTGTAAATTTCTGAAACGTTTTATTATATTGTGATTTGGAGCGAAACTTGTTTCTGGGCTGTTTCGTGTAAGTTTGATGATAAAATGATTTTGAAGGTAAAAAGGGTATTATGTAACAAGTGAGTGGGAAGTTATGAGCGTTTTAATATATTTTAATGGTTTTATAAAATTGTTCTATGGATTTTTGGAAGTGTTAATGAAATGTGAAAAGTGTTGTGGGCTATTTTGGTGTGAGTCGGATTTCAAAATCAATTTAAATGAAAAGTGGACTTGTGTGACTTGTGTTGTATACACGTGGTCTGTTTGGTAAATTTAAGATATGGAAATGATATTTTCATGTGAAAAGTATATTCATTGACTTTTTTAACTTGTTTGAGCACAAAGGGAAATCCTGGGTATCTAGGTGGGTAGACATGTACTAGTATGCTAGTGAATCCCTGGGATTTGGCCTCAGTTTCACATTGCAAGATTGACTCTTAAAACTCTAACTAAACTATGATGATGATGATGATTGGGGACCACTAGGTTATGGGTATATTCCCTACTAGTGGCCCGTGCATGAGAATAGATATTTGTGATGGTTATTCTCACCGAGATATGAGGTACCTGGGACCCACAACTAGCTAGTTCCTAGGGGTTATTTCCCATTGCTTGTGCTCCCTAGATATTTTGTACTTACCGTCAGCATACGGTTTGAGTGGCTGGAATATTCAATAGATTTGATATTTATTTTAAAAGTTCTTATTCTTTAAATTAGCCCACATGAAAACTGTTTTTATTTAATGTTGCATCTTTTAGAAATTGTAACTAGCATTTCATGTTTTTGAAAACATTCATGCTTTTCGTCTTTAAATGTTTATCACGTGGAATATCTTAGTTTATGTATCGTACTGGGAATTGGATCACACCATACTTACACCCTTGGGTATACGTAGACTTGGTTATTTTTTTTGTCGCAGGTTGGGTACAATTTTTATGCCAGTGGTTCGGGTTTCGAGCAGGTCATTGGTGGTGAAGTCTTGTGGGGATGGCTTGAGGGAGGTGCCTATTAACATGTGGAGGTTCTTGGGTCGTCCTTATTTGGTTTTTTTATCTTTTTAATGGTCCTTAAACATAGTTTTAACTTATTTAATTCAGTTCTGAAATTTTTTAAATGTCGGTTTTAGTTGAAAAATCCAGATTTGTTTTATGGAGTTTGTTTTTTGTTTAATGATTATAAAATCGGGTAAATCACTCCCAATTTTCATTATATGATACCCATGAACCTGTGCCAGCCCGTGGGGATCAGGAACACCCTTTGGGCCTAGAAATAGGCCAGGTTTGGGGCCGATTTGATGGCATCCAGATCTAGTTCGTGACAGTCAATATCTGTAGATTCCTCTACTGTGGAAAGATGGGTGGAAAAGAAGTCATTTAGTGCCTAACCCATGGCATATTTCTACAGAAAGAACCGAATGTCAAACAGTTAATGAATTAATAACCACTAAGCTTGATGGCCTATAAACAAAGGGTGGTTCAGTATATAATTTAGTTTTTCCACATAGGACACTAGCTATATCTCTTTGTGATGTATATAATGTTTCATCTTCTATACAGTGAATACTAGAACCAGTTAGATCTTATAAAAAGAAGAATATGTAGTATCTATATCGAGGAGCATTTGACTAAGATAATATAATCAATTATCTGTCTTTTTGTTGTTATTTTGAGCGAGAAGTGTAATGAGGTACTGTTCCATGGGGGTGACATAATGGAATAACATCTTTTCAGAAATGGGTGGCCTCAAAACTGAAGTTTGTAGTAGGTAATTCTAAATCCCCTCAAAAAAGGCATGGCACTCTTCATCCCACTAGCAGTCGGCATATTTTTTCATAAGCATTGAAAAGGGATTATAGTCTTCGGTCAAGTTAATTATGAATATTTTTAAATATGATATGTGACCTTGGAAGCCTTATACCCCTTGAATGTTTCATAGAGGAGACAACTGAAGAATAGAGTAGATATTATCAAGATTGATCTCAATGCCTTTTTATCTAACAACGATACTGACAAAAATTTTAGAGGAATGCCTAAAGGTGCACTCTAATGGTTTCATCTTCAGATTGTCGGAGCATAAAAAGACAAATAAATTATCCATATTAATGAGAGGGTAAATATGTTTTTTAGATTTAACAATCATATTATTTACATAGAATTCCCCCATCTTCCTGATGATCAACATGAATATATGGTGCATGGAATGTTGATAGGTGTGACATTCGTTCTTCATGAAAATTGGCATTACCAGGTAATATAAGGTCCCTTCTCGTGCTCTGAAGGAAGTAGAATC
Source organism: Viscum album (assembly GCA_963277665.1). NCBI lineage: Eukaryota > Viridiplantae > Streptophyta > Magnoliopsida > Santalales > Viscaceae > Viscum > Viscum album. Next base: position 702,290,278 of record OY728150.1, read on the forward strand.
TACATCCTCAAGGGTATTATGATCTAGTTGTATCCAAAATACCCATCCATGAAGGGGAGACCCTGGTATTAGAAGTTGGAATTAATAATAAATTCTATCATGGTAAGAGGAAAAACATTCTTCCAACAGTGGTGGTTGAGTTATTGAAAGATGATGCAGAATCTGATATGTCCATTCTCTTTCCTAGTAGGTACATTCTTGGAAAACCATCATGGGTACAATACTTTCATGTCATAGTTTGATATAATTTTCTTATCAATATTGCCCTTGACCATAACACCGTGAGAGGGGAGCATTTTCCTGGGAGGATATTTGAGCCCACAATGTCTTACCAGTAGACCAAGGTGGTGTATGGGAACCAGATGATCTAGAAAGAAAATATCATCATGGCTCCTGAAACATGCATCCCAAGTGTACTTCTTGAAATCCATGAAATGATTATTATCTTCTACAGACAAGGATTCACAGAACATTAGGGGTCTTGGATATGCTTCTATGTTGTGATTCACTTTTACCAACTCTTCAACATTGGTAAAGAAACATTCCTCACCTGTTGGAGGATAATATTATAAGACCTCCACATCATCCCTAATCAGAGGATCATCTGTAATAGGTAAATATTTTGAATGGGTAGATCCTGACATAAATGTAGTGTCGGCCTGAGTGGAAATGGAAACACCCCTATGATAATCCGATGCATCTAAAACCTTGGTGATTAATTCTATGGATCATATTCCATTATGTCTTCAAACCAATAGCCCACCCTACAGAATATCAAAGAAATAATGGGGAATATTATTATTTCGGTTCAACCAAGAGAGACAAAACAATAATGTGTGGTGTATTCGCCACTTCGGTGGTGGTTTGGTGGTGAAGGTGAGTGGCACATCCATGCTGTTATTTGGTAGGTTCAGGGTTCAAATCCTAGGAGTCTGCTTTTAGGACAAGCCTCTCCCCCGGGATCCACCCACCTTGCCGGGTCGCCCGGTCCCATCTGGGCGGGCAAAATGAGGTGCGACCCAATTGCTGACGGATTTCTTGACGGACCATCGTTGTCGGGCTGTCACCCTTCAAAACGCTCTTCCATCTCAGCTGGAAACGACTCTTTCTCGGCTGGGGCTCTCTCCGGAGTGACCCCTTCTTGGGGTGGGGGGTTCCCTTGTGTGGAGGGTTTGAAAAGGCCACACAGGGGAATTCCCTTTTGAAAGAGAATAATAATATGTGGTGATTTGTTGTTTTCTTGGGGAGAAAAACCATATACCATAGAGGGTCCTGAGGATCTAGATAATCTAAATCATGGTCTGTGTAATAGTCCAAAGTGATCTTTTAGAATTCATTATACCATATAAAAATCTTTAATATTATCCTAAATATGAGAAAGCATTGCCCCAAGTGTGGGGTCATGGATTCAAATTGAAGGATTGGGATGATGAATTTATCATACAAGTATGTCCATCGATCGACCACAATGGTAGTGTGATAAACCTCATTTCATTTTTATTGATTTTCCATTCTTTTGTAATAGTAAAAATCTAATTAAAGGATTCACAAGAGTCCAAGTGAGACTTCTCACCCTAGAGGACATCTTATCAACCATAATGGGAGTATATGAATAACAAGAGATAGAAGGAAGGAACTATCAAATGTAGGTGGAGTCGGGGTACACCCAAAATACAAATTGTAGGAAGCATCTAGTGATATAAAAATAAACTTGGTGATGGTGACCAGGCCAATGAATTGTACCTTCAGATGGATTTTTCCTACCAATGTCTGTACTGTTTTATCATAACCACATGTTTTCAGGTAAGAGGGATCCATATGTACTTTTGATGGTCCCAGTTTCTGGAGTGTCCAGTGCGAGATGAAACTGATCCCAAAACCTATGTCTACAAGATACTGAAAAAATTCTACACCATTAAACTATGAAGTTATGTTAAAAAAGAAGATGTGTGCATGTATTGTAGAAACATCAACTTATTTAGAGAATGAAATGATGGCCTAACATTACACAAGCTCGACTTCCTCCACAGGAAATGCTTTTTCGGCCTCTACATCTGTCTAAAACAAGACGGGGCTTCTCAAATCCTCAGTGAGGGCTTCGTGCATGTCTGTTAAAAGGTTGAGGTCTTCATGGATTGAGATACTTACATGAATTCTAGTGAGATAATTGAGTACATTATACTTATGTGATAGGTAAGAAATTATACCGTTTGGATGTTTGTATTTAGAAGGATGTATGAAGGGTACTACTGGTTGAACCATGGGATTCTAGATTGCACATGGGATATCCTGATGCTCTCTATTCAAACCACACATAATGAAAAATAGTTTGTGATATGAAGACTGAGGTATGTCAACTATAGTACTCTAATGATCATAATTTGGTCATGGTGACTATTTCTGGATGTGTAGTATGAACGGTTGTGGGAGCGAGGCTGATGGGGTAGAACGAGAGGACCATGCATGCTAAGCTATCCATTGAGATTGATGTTTGGTCTTGAAGGCATGCACATCTTGGTTAAAAGAACATGGTGATGCATTCTTTCAATTCATATAAACATGAATTTATCGATGCTGGTGTTGACTAGGGACATTATGAGAGTCCTCATGGAATTTCTCATTGTGGGGAACTATATAAGGGTCCCCCAACCCAGTTTTGGTTATCAATACATACTATGGACCAATGCTATAATAATCATCCACTACTAGGTGGACCCTATGGGAAATTCACATAATGGGAAGAATTAAATCAATAAGTGTACTGAATGATGTGGGAAACACCAGGGGACTTTTCTTTACCTTGTACTGTAATAGCCTACTATTCCTTGATGATAAAGGGTAAGATGTGGATGCAGCAGTAGAACTGGGGAAGGAATGGTGACCATAGAAGGCTTTGGATGGTTCAACCGACCACATATGATACCATTAGCTAATGTGACCGCCTTATGAATGTATAATCATCATAATTCTGAGAACCATAACTAAGGATATTTCTCTATTATCCTTTACTTCCGCAATCAGAATTTGTAGAAACACATGCTACAATGGCCGATGATGGATCCGAGATGACTATTTTTCTTGACATGGTCCTAGAGACAGTCATTGAACACATAACAAAAATTGAGAGTATGTCCATAGAATAGGCGATAGGGGAAATAGTTTGGGTGATAAACAAGATATTCCTTTTCAGGCCTCCTAAACTCTAGAAACCATAGGATTCCTTTATCCATAGTACTCTAAAAGAACCTAGTTACCAAATACTCTTCAAAAAATAGTAATGCATCATACTATATTGAAATGGGACCCATTGATCCTATCCCTGACAAGGGGATGGAGCTGATTGAGGAGGTGGAAACTGGTTGTCTCACCTAGGCGGTGTTGGTTGATGGGGTGGAGCCTGCCAATTCCGAGGTTGTACTTATAGACCTTCTGGATATGTTTATGATGGGATTCCTTATCATGGTTGTATATGTGGATATTTTAGAAATAATTCCAATGGTATAGGGTCCTCCAACTATGCGACATCATCGATTTTCGCATTAACACCCCTTCTTGTAGGTGTTACGGGAGGCAATGGATGTGTTTGTTTTGCATGTTTCAATACTTTTAATAGATGATGATACCTATTAGTAAAATAATAAAATCCATATAGGATGTTCTGAGTGATGAGGGAAGGAACCAATTCATTCTTTACATTCCCCTTGAAATATTTAGCAACTGCTCCTAGGTCAGTGCCAAATCGTGTAAATACACTAGGCCCTTCCATCTGGAAAAAAGGACTACGACAAGAACATATGGCCTCTTCATTCACATGATGTGGTCATAAATACTTTCCATGTGGGTATTAAAGATGAAATTATATATAAATTTCATTCAAATAACATCCCAACTAGAAATAAAAGTAATGGGAAACTATCTATACCAAACAAATAGATGCCCTTCTAGTGTTTGTAGAAAGCACCAGAGCATTGAATCCTTCTGCTGCACTAGTCCCGATATAAGGTCCACACCATGATATGAAGTGGGTCAGGTGTTGTAACAGGTTTCTCATCCTTTTAATGGGAAAAAATATAGTGTTTTCTAAATATAGGGGTTTTGGAAAGTCATCTATCCATCTAGATATGGTTTAGCATTAGGTGGGATGGCTTCATACTGGTTATCAAGAGCCTAGAGATTGGAAAAAAGAGTATCCCACAAGAACTAACATAGGAGGTATCCCATCCTGATGAGGGTTCCAAACAAATAGTTCATTGATGATATCTTAGAGATTGTAGGCATGCCCAAAAACATTCATAGAAGTAGGTGGAATTACCCATGGAGTTGTCTGTGGGTCGACCTGTAGAGTAGTCGAAGGAAGAAACTATAGAGATACTAGAGTGGTTGCGGGGGAAATATTCTCACACAACCTATGAGGATTTGAATATAAATATAGTTCTCACATCCACATACTCTGATATGTACCATATCAATATGGGAATGGTAGTTGAGGTCCCGAGGAGGAACCTCATGGGAAACAGTTATACCTTCCCATATTTTCCTAGTCGAGGATTGCCATTATCTGCATGTCCCATTGTGGAATGTTCCAAAAGGACGTCGCCACAATCATCCTCACCTCTATGAGTTGTTGCAACGAAAATGAATTTTTGGTATAATCCTAATTCTTCGTGGTTTAACCATAAGGATTGGATCATTTATCATTTACGAGGGTGGGGGTGTGTTCTTCTCACTTATTGGGGTGTGAAATGATTGAAAATGACTTGGTGGGGATAGAGAGGCCGACCAAATACCTCTATTAATGAGTGAAGATGACTGGTGGATGAATAAAATGTGGTACTGACCAGGGGGTAGGTTCTATTTGAGGAGTCCTAAATCAACTTCCTTCTCTTTATGTTCATCCATATTAACATTGACTACACCTAGAGGTATGTCCTAAATATCACTAAGTAAATTATGTTGATGCAAGATTAAACTAAAATGGAGGGTTTTATAGTCCCCCAATCATTGATTTTCACCTGTGGGGATTCCTCAAGAATATCTATGTGTATTATCATGAAGCTGCATATGCATAATTGTTGGAGGATCTGATGATAAAAAGTTTATGCAGGATGCTGAGCCAAGGGGAGAAAAACAAACTTGACCAAGCATTATTTCTGGTCGAGGTTGTAATATTTCTCTTATATATGTGGATAAAAAAACTGAATATGAATGAGGTATGAAAATTTTATCCAAATCATCCAGAGGAATCATGGGATCTCCTCCTGTGTGAGGGACCCTAAAATATTGATGTCTATAGTTACAATTGTGCACAAAATTTTAGGGAACTGATCCGTAATGATAAATATCATAGGCTCCTTCACTTAGAAGTAGGATCCATTGTCTGATTTCCCCATTCATCAATTATATCTGGCTAGGAAATCGGTAATGGAACTGACACTGATCCATGATGTGGTGGACTTATTGGTGGGGGTATAGTGCCCAATAAAATGATCCACTACAAACCGGGCTGTCTCCCAAAGATTGTACTGCCTGTATGACCACATACCTATAGTATGGGGTGTTGAACACTTCCTCATGTTCTAGGGTCGAAATCATTCAAAGTGGTTTAGGCTGCTGTTCCTCATCTTTCTAACCCCAAAAATACACTTTGTGATCTTGTGTGATGTAAGAGATCAAATCTGGTGATGGTAGAGAACATTTCATGGAAAGACCCTAGAAAAGATCATGATATTCCTCCTCAGGTATTTACCTATAGAGAGATTCTAATATCTTGTGCATTTCAATTACTGGGAGGATGAATCTTCCATGTCATGGTCCTACACTAGACCCTAAATTAGAGGATCGAGGTGAATGATCCATCATTGAGTCACGTTTTGTTTCAGAATCTGAAAAGCAGAATGCGTTGTCCGAAACCTAGAGCTTCTCAGAGCACATCCCCCAGTAGCGACGACTTTACCTCTTTCCCAGGGACAGTTCTTGGATACTAGGTGAGTCTTTGTCATAGAGAGGACCTCCACATGTATTGGTTATAGGGTGGGGAGGACCTCTTCCTGATTTTTATTAAATATGAAACGATATTCCGTATTGATTGATGTTTGAGAGAAAAAGGCCTATACATTGGTGGGCCGAGGTGTGAGGAGCCCTCTGGAATATGTCAACTGGTACATGGGGAGTACCTTTATCTTTATTGGATTATTCAAAAAGGCGACCTATGTGGTTGGGAGAGATAGAGTGGGGAGGGACATCATTGGAACAAGTGGATACATGGGGTACACCTCCATGTTTGTGAAAGGTTGGTATATGAGGACCATCGCTTTGATGACCTAAAATATTGGAGAAACTTACATACCTGAGATCATGACCATATGGAAGTCCTCCATGAAGGGTATCAATGAGGTGGGGAAGACCTACACTTAAATAGATGATGGTGTCATGGGGAAGACCTCCACGTTGAGTGCGATAGAGGGGAATATATTCACATTAGATGGTGGTAGTATTTGGAGGTCCTTCATAATGAACACCATTGTCACAGGTCATATCCGGAAAGCTAATTCTCACAATAGTGACTAGAGGAGTCAATCCAGAGTTCCTCATGGGTGGATAGGGCCTCAATCCCGATCGATCACGGAATTTCCCTTACTTTGTAGTAACATGGGATAGATATTGTGTGTTGGTGAGGGAATGTTCCTTTGATGTTATGGAAGATGACACCCCCTAATTGGTTTCCTCACGATCCTATTACCAACATTGGTTCCCAGTCATCCAATGAAGAGTTGACTAGGTACTGGTGATGTCATGCACCCAAATCTATGAGGCTAGGTGGTGGGCTTGACGTAGCCTGGTGGGATCCTTAATTTGTGACTCTCTAGCTGAAGAAAAATTTTGGACGACCTTAACATCCCACACCTCATCGGCATAAAGGATTGAATTAGAAGAGCATTCTGGGGAGAGGCTCCAATAAAGGCTGGAAATCAGTGTGGGGAGTAGTGGCTCCCTGCATGCCCATTGGGGTTAGAAGCAATATCAAGGAATTTAAACCTCTACATCATGGAAGGAATGTTTCTTTTTTGGGATGGGCCCTTCCGGCTCATATCCCAAAATAAGAGTTTCAATTAAACTTCTCTGAATAATATATGATGGGGAGATGGGGCGTGGTCACCCAATGGTACTAGATTTGGTGGTTTTCATGTTGGATGTAGAGCCATGAATTAATGATTCCAAATAACTGGAGATTCAAACATCAGTATAGATATGTTTAATGAAATGCTCAGTACCAAATAATTTTTAGTATTCCATGGTTAGATGAAGATAACCAAACTAAGTATTCCACATTCCAAAATTCCTTGCGGTCAACTACCCCAATTGTTTGTCAGTTCAATGTTAGGCCCACTATTTTTTTGGTTTGACATGTCGTTGGATTTCTTAATCTAGTGACATTCTCATTAGGTGATGACTCTAGCACAACTAATCTTCATTCTGAACAAAATAGATTCATATCATGTTCACCAAATATGTTTTTGATAATTTTTGCTGGGGCCGCACCTCTTCATGCTGCATGTTGGATTCCTGCTAATAGTGGTGTTGTACCCTGCATTCCAACTTTCCAATGGTGGGAAAAAATTTTGGCCTCTCGAGGGATGTTTTCACCTTGATCGAAATTGGATGATGGAATACAAGTTCGTACTTTTGGGGGTTAAACCTCAAATTTCGTCATCTAGTCTGTGTCTCCCTCAAATATTAAGACGTTGTTCGTGAAACTCTTCCTAGTGCCATATATTTTTGGATGTCATTTAATTACGCTGCTTTTCTAAGGACTTTCCAAAGGGTCTAGTGATGGCTACAACCTTCAGTTAAGAGAGTAGTCAAGATGAGGCATATGAGGCTCATCATGAAACTAGGACACTATAGAACCTATATTTTTTCTTTATGATAGGGATACTCTAGGGTGCAAATTCCCGAGGAATGCCATGCTGAATGTAGGTAATCTTATGCCAGAGGCATGTATATAAAGTTTACCTCGACTTCCCAAGTTTTGGAACAGGGCATGCCATGCGTTTAACATCTTGTAGATATTGATCAGACTAATCATAACACTAATAATAGTGGATCGTATTGGTATATCATTAAGAGGATTCACCCATAAGGATTACCAGATGGATGGATCGGAACACCCAATGAGAACACAACTACGGTTGTGTGTACCACATTACGATGATATCACAATGTGAAGGTGGATATGGAAGAAATTGTAGGTTAAAAGGATGATGGGCCCATGTTAAGGGGACACTACTGTTTTCAATGTTCCAGGATTGATCCCCGAAGAGGCTTCCAACATACGACATTTAGAAGATAGGGATGATAATCCACATTGATTGAAGAGTTTGATGAATCTTGGTGTACATAAAGGAAAAAACCATGTACATGTATAGGGGATTACACATGGTTAGTATCTCCTAGAATGAGGAAAACTCTTTGTTTGATGGTTATAGATAGTTCATGGGTCTTATTCACGGTTATATTCATGTGGAAATAGAGTGATTCCATCCGGATGCGGCAGACCTAGTAAGAATTAGGATGGATGTTAGATGATATAACAATGTGGATGAGAAGAATGGGATGGAACTGACATGAAGATGATGGTGATGTTGGGATTGAACCTTAGGGAGGTATTCCTACATATCCTTGTGGATGGGAATGAGTGTCGATGTAGTTCGGTGGGGCGATGGGACAACTAATGAAGTAGCCTGCAAGAATGAAGGATATAGATGGGGACCTAAAGGAAGTTGAACCTGCGGGTTGGGGAATGATCTTCTCAAAACACAAATTCTAAATGGAGAGACTCGGATGTGACATGGTTGATAGGTATGTACCGTAAGGGGCCTTTATATGTGTCCTCGTGACATGGAATCAAAGTCCAAATTGATTCGAATGGGGCATGGAATTTGGGAACACACAAAGGATAGCGACCCGAAGACACGATGAGGCTTACACATGATTATCATCCCATCAATAGAGGGAAAATATTGGTTGGAGGAGTATGTATTGATGTTAGGTCCAATTCATGGTAAGCTACCCTATAACTAGTCTAACACTACTATAGGGAGGACTATGGATGTGGGTCCCAAAAAAGTGGATTTTGATGTTTACCAGTCTTTTGGGTTGATCCTCCGGGAGGCTTCCAATGTATCAATGTGGTAGGGAATCCAAACCCATGTAGTTTGAAATCATACAGTTTAACATCATGTTGTATGAAAGGGGCACATATTTTAACATCATGTGGGATGAGGGTGAACCATCATGAAGTGGTCAGGACCAATGGTTGAAGGGATTGTGCATTAAGGAGGATTCTAATGTACCTTGATTGATGAGGGAAATGATCATATTCCATAGGGTTTGTAAAAAATGGTTCATTGGGATTACACACAGTTAGAGGCCCAAGAGGATGTCATGGTCGATTCCCACTCATATATCACAAGAGATATACTTGGTGTGTAAATTAAGAGGTAAAAAGGGACCTAATGATCAGGCCCTGATATATGCGAGCATGAGAGATGATACAGGACTTACACATGGCTACTGACTCAAAAGGATAAAGAGGTTTATGATTGGTTAGTGGCCCATGAGTATAGATATTGAGACTTTCTCAAGGAGGGATTCTTTAGGATTTTGTCCATATGTATGAGGAGGACATGGCTTCATGTATAGAGGACACCCTATAATGATGGGTTAGACCTTATGTGAAGACTACCCAAGACGCACATGGGGATAATGTATAGAGTGAGAGAGAAAAAAGGATTAGAATGGTTGAGAAGTAGAAGGATCCTTGTCATATACCCTGTATAATTTTATGTGGATCACCACACATGAAACAATAATATTTTAATGTCATGTGTTGGGGATGAGGGTTTCTTTGCAGTTTAATGTCCTGCTACTTAGTTGATGGGGCCCCACTCCTCACCCCAAGGACATACATAACTTGTACCAACCCACACATGGGGAAGATAATGTACAATAATGTCCATGGGGAGTCGGGGTAGATGAATTATCAATTCAGTAGACCATATTACCATGGATAGGTGAAGAAGAAATATTTGTTATCATTCCTATGAGAAGAATCATGAGGTAGGGAATCTCAACATGAGGAACCACCAATGAAGACATGAAGTCACTTCGTATAAGTGCTGAGGGATGCATGAGAAAGGGGTTCATGAAGGAGATGACCTAGAATAGAGGGTATTCTTGATGCTCAGGTGCATTGAGAATAGCATGGACTAGATAAATGAATGAGATTCAGGAAGTAGAGTGAAGGGGACCCCCACAAATGGTGGAGTTTTATGAAACATGGTGACAGTACTGAGGCATGGAGACACTCTGTACTCTGAGGGTGAATCAGGATGGATGAATGATTTCGGAAGACCATAGTACACCAAAGGTATTCCAACATTCATGATGGTTTTTGGGCTTTGTGAATGGCTTACCAACTAAAATAGGAGGAAAATGGAGTGAAGGGAAAGCTGGTTCATGATGCTAATGTGCCTTGGTTGAAGAATTTATCTCAAAAGATCAAAAATAAAAGTGGGATTCATGAATTGAGAGCTCAGAAGGTTAAAGGTCAGGGTTTTTTCCCTTTTGAATAAGTGGAGAGGTCTATTTATAGGCACCCGAGATCACGATGCTCCAAAGACATGAAGAAAAGGAAATAAAGGTCGATGATCAGAGGTTTCCCCTTCAATATCAAGAAGTATTCCATCATAGTTATCATCTAAGATCACAAAAATATCCATCAAATTTTAAAGCTACACATCATTATTTTCTAAGGTGGTGGAGGACTATGTTCAATGGCCTATGTGCCATTCGTGGTGGCTACTGGATTTTTTATGGAACTTTACGATGAAAACCCTATAGTGATTTTTATAATTTCAGGGAAAAAATTAAAGGAAATGATATTGGACCCTATAGTACCATGATTCATAACAATGATGGATTGTATATAATGGATATTTACATATATAGTGATTTTATGTACAGGAGATGTATGCACCTATTACATGGATTGAAACTGGATAGTTATTTATATTAGAAAAATAGAACACATGTTCAAAATAAATGAAATGTATGAAAAATCTACATTCATGAGTGGTTTCCATTATCCAAAGTATATATAGAGAAACTAGATGTGTTTATTATTAACTAAGACAAATGAAATGTGTTCCATCTAATGAAATAATTTTATGGACTCAAACCAGAATCCATGGCATGCTATTATATGATAAATCAATGTCAATAGATGATTGAATTTACATAGGATGAGTTGTTTACAATCTACATAAGAATAATGATAATGAATTGTTGTCAATGCTATAAATTACCTAGAATAGTTAATTTTTATAGGTTTAGAGGAAAACCATTGTAAGAAATTATTAGAACTAATGTAGTTAGAATTTGAGTTCTCTTTAATGTTGAAATTTCATTATTCATTGTCTTGTCGATATTTCAATGTTTTCATAGAATATTTATCTCACAAAATAAACAATCAGAATAGGTTTCAAAAAAAAAAATTAAAAATGATAAAACATATCCCCAAGAAAAATTAGTGGATAAAATATTAAAATTATAAAAAATAGGTGCTGGGATACATGCTCACTATGAAAAATTGTTGAAAAATTATTATATTAATACCCTATTTGATAAACAAGAAACATGATATATTAATTATACACTTTTCAAGAGGTTTTTATTATAGTTTCCCCAAGTAGGTCTAGATTAAATCTTTACTATAATTCTATGATATATTCATCATAAAACTGACTATTTGTTATTATATCAAAATTATACATAGTTGAATTTGGTAGTATTCAATAATTCAAATTTGGATGATTTCTTAGAGGAAAAAAAATATTCATGTTTCTTTTTTATCCTGCTAATTGATTTATTACATGAGAATTTAAGAATCACAATATCACTTCAATAGAAACTCTTGAGAATATAGACATTGTTTCCACTCAGTCATCCAACAAAATTTAGTTGATAAAAAAATGTGATGATATTTTTATTGATGTGTGTTCCATCATTATAATTTTTATAATAACTCATGTGAGATAAATTTAAAAAAAGTTTAATCCATTATTCATTTAGCATGAACATTGAGATAAAATATAAATTTATAATGGATAAAGTGGAGTAAGGAGTTATTGTTTTTGAATATGTGGTTATAGAATATCAATATATTGATATCTTAATAGATAACCATTTAAAATTGGTTTATCAAAAGTATTTTATGGCTATGGGAGTCCAACCATCACATTCATCATAATTGATTTATAGAGGGACCCCACTCTCTATAGTCACATCAATGATAAAGTCATTATTTTTTTCCTAAATGTTTAGGATTTATAATCCTGGATGTTGAAATTTATTTTTTATTTTTTACTGTTATGGTACATTTCAAATGGAAAAAAATATATCCATTTGTGTTTCATAGGGGGAGAAAAATGCAGAGTTGTAGAAGGAGAGTATTTAAAGGTTTAAATATTTCAAGTTCTTGGTGTGGTATAAATTATTTACAGGTGATAAAAAAACTGAATTTATTTTTCGTACACATTTCATTGATCACATTGTATTAGAATTTATGATTAATATTCAATTAAACTATTATTGAATGCCGAAACATTTAATGAATGTGGTTTGAGTTTTTATTGAATTTTAATAAAAGCCAATGTGTTGATCAATGTCCTAAATCCAATTGTAATGTTTATGAATTTTTTGGATGAAAATTTTATGAAGGATACATTGAAATGGAATATATATTTCTTTGATATTTTCTATTCCAATGTCACATGACTATAAAACAACATTTTATGTTTGAACACAAAAAGAATTCCGTATATGTCTTGAAAAACATGTTATCTCAATCCATGTAATTTGGGATCAATAATTTCCATTTCAGATAACAATCTCGGACACCCAGATCTATTAAGAGACTAGGGATACATGTAATAACAAATAAACTAGTATTCATTATCATTTTGTTGTGGTCCATGCCATAGGTATTGAAATGTTGAGGAAGTAGATGATGGTGTATGGGGAACCAATGAGGAATCTGATAGTGAAAAAATCCATGGAATTATATTACATATATGATGTGGGATTTAGGGAGTCATGCACGATGTGATAATATTAATTTTCAGGCTACGTCTCATCCATGGTTATAATGATATAGGGTAAGATCCAGATGTTTTTGAGGCTACCATAGTATTCAAGGTTCCCACATTGAATCACGTAGGGCCCCACCATAGTTCTACTTGTGATCAATTTATCTTTTCTATAACAACAAGCTCAGATAATGCAACATCATGACCTGGGTTTTATATGTAGGTTCCCTAAGCACATTTGTCACACATCCTCAGGAGCACATCCATGTATGCCAAAAGTTATTGACTTGCATCAAGGGTCTAATATTGATCATTGGGAAACTATAACCCCATTTTACGAGATTAATAAACAATTGGAAATAATAAAAATTACCCAATAATTTCTCATTAACTGGATGATACTCGTACCACAAAATGATGAAAACTGAAATTCGATATCAAAACTGAATTGTAGACATGAAATGATGAATTACATAACAAGTGTCAAAATGAAATTCTATAGTTAAGATATTGAAAATCATTTGGGATTCCTAAACCACATCTAGTTTTCTCATCACTAATTCATTCTAAATAATCCTTATAACATATAGAATTTTATTTTACAAGTCCTACAATCATGAATCATATTTAGGTACCTATTGGGAAGCCCATTTAAGGTGTGACAACAACTCAGTAGGCCACCACCAATAGTTTGTAAAACAAATTTTGGTAAAAAAAATACTGTATGATGTTTTATAATTAAATCATTACAATGAATAAGTAAACAATTTACACATTATATTTTAATATTTATTTAACCACATAAATCCACCAAGTTACCATAGACACACATACCTCAATAAATGTTTCAGTCCATGAAGGAGCGTGTAATATCAACGGGGGATATAATATCTCATTATTCTATTGATTATATTATCTATATCAATCAACACTAGAACGCCTCTATTGTCATTCATTGTCTCATTTTACACATGAATTCCACTCTTAGCTTTAATTGTTCTATAAAACATATTAATATACAAGTTAACATTCATAATCATAGTTAACACATGAAATCCACCTTTACCATTCATTTTTTAATTCATTTTCACAATTGACATTTTATTGTCTATGTTTCCATTCGTTAACACAATTCACATTTGACTGCCTATATTGAAATTCATTATCACAATTGACATACATAACAATAACACTATAAAAAATTTCATGACTAATTAATCAAATTCAACAATTTGATATTAATATCATTACATTAATGAATTCAATAATTAATTAATCATATCATTGTCATTATTAATTCAATAGTTAGTTCCTCTCACCAATCCCATTAATAAAATACCTAATTTGTTTTTCACTAGAATTCACCTAATTAATTCACCAATTAATTAATTTGTATTCTAAAGATCAAATTTCTATATTTAATTTTGTAATTAGATATTAATTTCACATTATCATTATTCCTCAATCAATTCAACAATTAATAATATAATTCACAACTCCACATTTCAATAATTAACCCAACAGTTAATTATCCTCAAATCAACTATCCCAATATATCATAATTAACACAATAATTAATTTTCACAAATCAATAATCTCAATATCTCAAAATTAATCAAACAAATATCTTAAATAATCAATCTCAATATATCTAAATTAATTCCAATTTTTATTATAAAAAATTAATAATCTCAATATCTTATAAATAATTCAAGTATTAATTATCCAATTTCTACAATCTGCATATCCAAAATTTTACATTTTCATTAGTTATCTAATTTATCATAATAAAAATTTAAATAAAAACTAAATTTCATAACATCTATTAGAAATTATAAAATGACAAAGCCATAATTGTAATCAATACTATAGGACTCGAGTTTTAGACCACAAACATCAATTGGTTATTGAGAGATCACCCAACAGAAATCCCTTATTTGAATGGAATAATGATGTAGCATATGATCTAGTCCTAAAAAATAAATCCAATATTTAATGAATTAGTAACCCATAATTAAAGATCTAGATTCCAAAAATCCCATATCAAAATCTTACAATAGGTCTATATCTATAAAAAATTATGGAATATTGTTATTTAAAGGATGTAACATTAACATGGAATAGAAATGAAACTCCAGGGGATGAGATCCTCACATAGGAATAAATGAAAATATTCAATTCGGGATTTGAATGATGAAGGGTGGAGGTCAGAATGATTTGGAATATTTCTAGAGGGATCCAAAATCAAGAATTAATCATTATGGTTTAATGGGGCGATTCGGTATTATAATAAAGGCACCAAAATATTTTAAATAAATTTGGGGGTTATTTTAATTCTTTCACTTGTTTTGCTGCTCAGGGAACATGATTTCCTCTAATCATGCACTTATTTCTAGGGGGCATGAAAAGTTTTACAACCCATGTTATAAAGATGCACAACCTCTACCTCAAGGGTTTTAGGGTATCCTAGGCCAAGGAGCACAGTTAGGAATAAACTACACTACATCCGTTCATCAAGATGTTTCTTCAATTTTTCTAAAATTCTCATCTAAATAAATCCCATGGTAAAATAGTAATGTAAATTACTCATCATATGGAATAATAGTACCTACGAATGAGATTGTGAAATCTCTATCCAAGGGAACTGTTTTGTAATATCCCCACCTTATATCTTTTTATCCTCGAGATATACTCACACACAACGAATATATTATATGTCAAAATGTTCTCACTTTGGTCCAACTCACATATTGGATGATCCTCAAAGGGCATATCAATATCAAGCTCAATATCATCCACATCAATCAGATGAGATGTTTTGGGGTGATACTGATAAAGATTAGAAATATGTCAAACCTTGTGAAGATATCTGTATCTCTATAGAATAGAAAAAAAATTATTCAACCATCTCGATTCCCTCAACCACCTCAAATGTCAAATGAACCTTGGTTCTAACATCCCCAATCGTCATATCTTATGGTGACCCAATATTAGAGACCACCGAAGTAATATAAAATCAACCTATTTAAAATCCAGTGGACTAATATATCTATCGGTATATGAATTATATATACTTTGAATCATAGAAATATTCAGAAAAATCAACTAAACTCTATCATACTTCTCCTACACATGACATGGTCCCAATAACTCTGACTCACCAGCCACCATCTAGCATAAAGGTGATCTACATGGACTACCATAAATAGACTCATATAGTGACATAAGAATATTTTATTGAGAACTTCTGATATAGGAGAACTCTGAATAATATAGTTTCTTCTCCCAAGACCCACCATTGTCTTCAGAAGATTCCCATTGCATATCCTCAAGTACATTAATAGTTCATTTAGAATATTGATCATTATTTTGGTGGAAGGCGGTACATAAAAAACACAATAGACCAAGACCCTTATGTATTAATAACTAGAATACCAAAATAAATATTGAATCATGTTCTAAATCAATATTCCTTGGTACCCCATGCAGATAGAATATTTCCTAAAATTATGAATATCATAGCTTGTCCACAGAGAATGTTACTCATGTATGAATAAATTTATCTAACTTTTTCATTATGACCATAAAACACCAAATATAATCATTATTTTTAATAGTCATTTAGATACCCACAGAAAAAAATCCATGGTCACGCCATCCCACTTCCATTGTCGAATAAAAAATAGTTGCAGTAATGAAGTAGTTCGTTGATGCCCACCCTTCACCTATTGATTGATGTTCCATCATGTCATGAACCTTAATATCTCATTCTTCATGTATCGTACACATAATTATCTACATATGTCACTATAAATTTTTGTTAAACCTGGTTGTACCAACCAAATGAATCCATGAAACTCATGCATCATCTCATCCTGCAATCACAAAGGCACCCCAACAAAATTCTTGAAATATTTGATTAGATCCCCATTTATCCTCCAATCTAGTGGTGTCTCCCCACTGATTAAGAATACTCTCATTTCCAAACAAATTGGATTCTCATTCTTTATGTCCCTTATGTTTTTGAAAACATTATACTCCACCAAAACTGATACTGGATTCATCTTCTTATGAATCTTTATAACCACAACATGCATCTCAGTAAGCATTTTCATCATATTCCACTCAACACTGGACTCATGAACCACATGAGTATATGTTTTCCTACTCAAAGAATCAGCCACATTGTTCCCCGTACCTATCATATAAGATAACCCAAAATCTAATGTCCTCTTATACTAATCCCCCATTCGCTATATGCGATTCAAATATCACTGTGAAATGATATATATTAATAACATTGGATGGTATAAAGAGTAGATTTTCCCAAAAAAAATTCACTAACGCATCAAATACTAAACCAACCCTTTAAACTAAAGGTTGTATGTATTGTTATTATATTTTTGATGACTCGACTTATTAGACCCATATGAGAGAAATTTGTTTCCCTGCATCAACACTCTTCCATTTTTGATCGTAAAATAATCGAAGAATATCATATACTCATCACCTAGCTCTGGTAGGATCTAGATCAGTGATGTTGATAAGCGATTATTCAACTCTTGAATGAATTATCATATTCTACAATCCATTAAAACATTGTTATTTTCATGGTCATAAATGAATGCAGAACTATGAATAGGGTATAATCCAAGGTGAATCTGTGATAATATCTCGCTATCCCCAAAAACCTTTTGTTATTTAACACATTATTGGGATAATCCTACAAAAACACTTCCCAAATCATTTTTGGTCTACAAGCTCACCATACCCTTAGAATATGTGACCTATGAAGTGTTATTAAGAAATAGAAATATGAGACCTAAATACCATTACATATAGATGATCCTCTCAAAGTGTACTCAAGATGATGTAATGTTTTTGGGAATGTTTATCATGAGTCTTAGAGTACTTAAATATTTCATCCACAAATATGACCACAAACTGATCCATGTATGGGTGAAACTTTCCTTTCATCAAGGCCATAAAAATTAATGGTGTGTTAATCCACCTAAACAAAATTATGATGAACTCAAATAGGAATTAGCTTATTATGAATGTATTCTATGGTATATTATATTTCTTATGTCCCAAATGATGACACAATGATCACAATTATTTCTTTGAAAGGAAGAAATCTCCCTTCAACTGGTAAAAAATATAATTCATACAAAAAATATGATTCATGTTATTCATTGTAATCTAGTTAAACATCTTTTATTCGGCACACAAGCACATAGTTTCATTGGAAATCATTTCAAAAAATACTAGATAACCCCAAAGAGACAGAAGTTGATGGAAAAATCCTTATTCCTCATACTCTTCAAGATAACTCTTCATCTCCTAATGCTCTTTTGGTTCTATTATGTATGGTGGAATTAATACTATCTCATCCCCCATCATAATCTCAATTATAAATTCCATGTCAGTCTTAGGTGGAATCCCTATGATTTCATCAAAAAACACATCCTAATAAATTACCACTATGTGTGAAAAAACATGATCTTTCACACAGACGTCATTAAGAATAAAATTAAAAACTTGGGATATGAGCTCCCCCAATTGCGGAGTAATTTTATCTCCCCATCCTACCATTATATCCTTATCTCTATAATTATAGTAACTTTCACACATAGGATACATAAAGGTCAATGTTATCTAGTAACAATTTATAAGTGTGAATTATGGTACAAAACTATCCATATAAAAAATTATTTCTAATCCTAACATGTCAATAATATAGAGTGTCCCATGGAAAACAATACTCAAAATTGTCATTAGAACACCCCTTGCATATTAAGATATCTCTCGACTGTACAACCAATCATGAATAATTAATCATAAACCCACTCAAAAGCACCACCACCATTTTCAAACCATTTAGAGGGTTTTTGAAAATAAATGATTTAGAAAAAATAGTATCAAATAAGGAACTAGCTAATGTTGATGGTATATGAATAATACCTCTCAATATCGATGGACCAACCACATTATCCCCAAGAGTTTGCTTAATTGAAAGTAACTATCATTCAATTAATCTCAATGATGAAATCAGAGTCCCCAATGCGGCACCACTATGTTGACACCAGTCCTCTTGCACATAATAACAACATCCCCTTCCTATACCACCTTGTCTATTAGAATTACAACTATGAGACAGATATAGTGTAGTAGATCCCCTTCACACACACTGGTTCTAACTAGCTCCACTATCATTACACTTTTGTTTTGGATTCTTGACGAACATTTATAGATTCCCTCTCTTTTCATATACATAGCACTCAATTTGTGGTTGGGGGTAATTTCTACGGATAATGAATGAACTTCCACACTAGTGAAAGATCACATGTGTTATATACTATGAAATAAATCCCTCATTCATGGTAAAACACTTCCCACTACCCCTCTAACTCTATCAAAATGATGATTTATTATCTATGTTTTCATACATCTTGGTAATCAAGTAACAACCATTAATCATGCACTAAAATCCTCTCATAGGTTTCCCTCAACTAAGAGAGCATTATACACCACCTCATCAAACAAATTTTTCTTAATCAATTTACATCAAAAAATAATCTCACATTTATTCCCATCATAAAAATACATCATTGTATATTTCTCATCCCCTGATAAATCTGATGAAAATTCTTAAAACTCTATTTACAATATGATATCGTCCCTCATAGAAATGACCCCAATAGTTAATCACATGAAAATGATTTTTCTATATAGTCTCAACGCATCTAGATATAAGTGATCTAAGAACATTTCAATTAAATAGTTTCATAACATTTCATCAACCAGTCTAGTCCAAGTCTTAAAAAAGCACCTGCAATTCACTAATTCTTCAAACATATAAACATCCATATTTACACTCATCTTAGAATGAGTATCAAAATTCTAATCTAACGTCTCGATGGACTCAATCTCGTAGTCATCTCCCTCAAGTCCACCATCTAATGTACATTTTTACGGTTTTTCACCTGGAACTCCCAAATGGTGATATAAATACTTCCCATCACCAGTCTTGGTGCTCCATCCTTAAATTAAATTTATTGAGAAATGTTCTCTCAGAAATTTTCTCTTGATTCATCACCCAACTCTATTAGTGCCTCAGGTTCTACTATTGACTGATCATCTATAGCCATATACTCATGTCATCCTTTTGAAAAGAATCATCATCGATGTATATCTATAAATATATAAACATGTGTCTCATGAAATATAATTCAACATTAAAATGATTTTGTAATAGGAAAATCAGAAAAAATCCACAATAATCGAATTCCACAAGCCTCGCCTTGCTAACAAGAATGAGGCCTTATCACTAAGATTTACAATCCTACATCTTATTCACAGTTAGAAATGGGTAAAATAAATATTCTTATTCATATTTCTCATTTATAAGTACATTTATTCTCATCTAACATTATTTTATAATATTTCCCAATTTTATGTTAAGAACTATTTTCATTTCAATTTAACATGAGTTAAAAAACATTTAATGTCTGACAAAATACACATTAATATTTTTTATATTCTTGAATAAAAGTATGCATGTAATAATAATAAAAAAGTTCTGAGAATTATTAATAAAAACTCATATAAAACTCCATGTTGGGACACGACTAAAATATAAACAAATACATAAATCAATAATCACATCACAAAACATGTCCGTGAACTAAGATGAAGTAACAACCACTAAAACAGTAAATAAAAATAAAAATAATCGCACCCTAGGTACCTGGGTTTTCTTTCGCAAAAGAGCTAGCTCCTCCCATGCATGATATCATAACAAAGGACTGACTCATAAAATTATATTGTCTATCATTCCCAATCAGTATAAAAAAAACTAATTTGATATGAAATTGTATTATAGCGACCCTGTTTCCACATGTTTGTTTCCTAAGCTGGTCGTTCTGATGCCCTCAAGAATAAATCCTCTTATGTCAAAGCTGACCGACTAGAAGCAATGATCTAATATAAAAAAATACCCCCATTTATCATAGTTAAAAAACAATTTAAATAATTAATATAACCATATACTATGAAATAAACATGATGCTAACAATATCACAAGATAAACATAACTAGAAATACAATATCAAAATTGAGCAAAAAGATTGGCATGATAAAGTACATTCCATATTTCACAATGAAACTCAAAAGTAAATTCACTAATAACTCCCATGTGGATGCTAAACTACATCAACTTTTATCACGCTTATAATATCCCAAATCATCTATATATCAAATGTCCTTTTTCATTACATTGACTTTCAAGCATGACATCTATTTGGGTACCGATATAACAACCCAAGTAGGGTGTGAGTAAAAATCTTTAGTCCACTACTAAAATTATCTAAAATAATATCTAGTTAAATAATACCGTATGATGTTATATAATTAACTAATTAAAATGGATATATAAAAATTTAAAATAATATAAATTAATCATTATTTAACAACATAAAACACATTGGTTCTTATAGACATCCATCACTCAATACCTACTTCATCCCATTCTAGATCTTGATGTTTCCTCCAAGGATATCATATCATAGAATACCATTGTTTCCACTCTTCATCATCATCAACACATGAATTTGAGTGTTATAATTCATTTTCTAAATTATCATTTGAATTGAACTGTTACCATTAATTATTGTATGACATATATGAATTTCCATGTTACCATTAATAATCAATATTAACACGTGAATTACACTATTACCATTTATTTTTCTAGAACAAAATTGAATTTCCATGTTACTGTTCTTCATAACAATTCACATTTGAATGACAATGTTACTATTCATTATCACAATTCACTTTTTTCATGTTACCATTTTTTTACTTACCATATATATCACAAAAACTCATTAATTAATTTAAAAATTAATTAATCCAATTTAGTAATTGGATATTTAAATTATCTAATTAATTAATTCAAAAAATAATTAAAATTCCCCTTTGTGTTACTAATTTCATTGTTAGTTCATCTCATAAATCCCTTTAATGAGTTACCTAATTAATTATGTAAAACGATTACATTAATTAAATATACAACTAGTTAATAAATATCCAAATGCTCAATATTCCATAACATATTCATCCACTAATTATTCAAATCATTTTATAAATATCCAATAACAAATTATATAATAAATTATTCAATTCACAATTCAAAATTATTTTAATTAACTCAACAAATAATTATCAAAAAATAGAAAATCTCAACACCACTCAATTAAATCAACTATTAATTATCTCAAGATAAAAATATTAGTGTCTCATAATTAAATCAACAATTAATTATATCAAATCAAAAATCTTGATATCCCATAAATAATTTGGAATTAAATTATCTCAAATAAAATATCTCAATATATCAAATTATATTCATCAATTATTAATTATGAATCAACAATCTAAATATATTATAAATAATTAAACAATTAATCATCCAAATTTTATAATCCCAATATCCCAAATTTCATTATTTCCTCAATTAATTAATTCACCAAATAAATTAATTCGATCAATAAGTAAATTTATAAACATATAACATCAACAATTAGATTAAAAAACATAATTGTAATCAGGACTTTGGTATTTTAATTATAGTCTAACAACCTCAGTTTGTTGTTGAGTGATCTTCCAACATAAATTTCCATTTTGACGGAATGGTGACATATCACAAAGTGTGGATACTAAAATTAAAAAAGTAATATTAAATAAATAAGGATATATTAATTCTTTATCTAAAATGAAAATACCTAGATCTAGATTCATCAGTAAATGAAGATCAAATGATAAACATGGAAGAAAACTCCCTACTGGATTGAATAAGAACATGGGATAGAATGTAAACTACATATGATGTGATACAATTTTTGGGAGGGGTGTTGATCATCCATCCCGACAAAAAATCATGAATAACTATGGTTATATTGAACTGTATTCTATATTGAGGCTATTAAAATCATAAAAGAAACATTATGGACGAATGGGGGTTGAATTGTGATTAAAATGGTGGATCTTGATATATAAATCAAAATTTTCTAGTTAATTTCACTCCGGTACATGTTTTATTACTCATGGTACACAGTCTCCCAAACCTTGCACCTTAACTGAATGCCTCATTATGGTGGATATTTGTGGTTAATACTTTTAAGTTGCATAGTTTTAAAAACTATGCCCTACCTATGAAAAAAATCTATGTCCATGGATTCATGGTTTTCTAGACCATCACACATGGTTATGTGTCACGACCCGCCTTCACCAAAAAGGAGGGAAGGGTCAGCAGACTGCCAGGCCCTTCCTTCTTTAAGTTGAAGGAGAGATAATGACCCCTGAAACCCGCCTTAAATAGGTCCCGGAGTGGCAACCAACACCAAGGGTATAGAATCACACACTAAATGGAAGGTGTAACCCTTTTTTTTACAGGATCAGGAGATAAGTTGATGGAACCCAGCAACTCCAAAGCTAAATGAAAAGTAAGCCAAAAGTAAACCATTCCCACAAGCATGTTTCAAAAGTAAAAGCCACAAAGTACAAAAGGTGACTACAAAGGTAAGTACTAAGTGAAGAAAAAAAGAAACTGCAACTGCCCCAAAGGTCCGTGCTAGTATGGTCCTGCGCGATCCCCGAAGTCCTCCTGGAAACCTGAAACTAGTTTTATATACGTAGGGTGAGCATACATGTACACTCAGTAGGGAAAACCAAAGAATCTCGTGCACAAGTGGGGGACGTACTAATGTCCTGTAAGAAAAAGAGTAAGCCAAAACCCTATCAAGGTAAACATTCCACCCAAGCCTCACCAAGGCACACTCCCCAAATAATGAAAGTCAAGTAATATATATATAATGAGAGAACATCGATGTTTGGGTACCCTGCGCCACTTTCCAACTTTTTATTGAGACATAATACGCATCGAACCAATCCCTCCATTCTCACTGTAGTCCCACTGCCACACCCGCCAGCACACACCTGGGAGACAACCACATGCCGCCCCACAGCCTAATCCCCCCCGCACACACCAGGGCCACAAATATCACACGTAAATATGCCTACAAAAACCTAGGCCAGAACAACCACCACCATGCCCGAAGACACCTGGGCTAGAAGATCCACTGTCACGCCCGAAGACACCTGGGCCTCATCCTAAAGACACTATGGAAACCACCTGCCACACAAACATGGCCAACCACCACACTAACCCGACCGAAGTTTCTTGGTCTAATAATGGACCTCAGGCCATCACAACCTGCTGGAAGATATATGGGATATCCGAGAAAGGGAGAAGAAAAGGAGATAATAACCATTCACTAATAATAGTGTTGGGAAAAACACCCATCCCCAAGAAATGGAGGTGTTCGGCACTAAGTGATCAACTTGGGTGGGGCGGGAATAAGAAACAAATAACTACAAATATAGATATAGGTATCAAGGACTCCCCAAAAGTTTAGGTTTTTCTTCACCCCTCCTAAAGAGCACAAACAACACTAAGCTCGAGTCACGACTCTCACAAAAAAACCCATTTGTCCCATCCTTGTTTCATGTTCAGTGATACTGTTTAAATAAGTTTAAGCACTACTGGGCAACTAATAAGCATAGGAACTAGTCCAGGAAAGTAAACAGTCAAGCATCAACAATAACACCCACACCTGGTTCTCAACAACAGAGGATCCCACCCCAATTCGTGATAGAAACCAGGTAACTACCCGATCTTAAAACTCGCAAATACTGAATCCATAACAATAGAGAATCCCATCCCCGATTCCACAACCATCGAGAGTATAAAAACAGGGGATCTCATACCCTCCCACATCTCTAGAAATCATCCTAAAAAAGGAAACAACCAAACCACTACCACCGACACAAAGCAGGGCCATGCCTGTATTTTCAGATTTAAAGTATTTCACACGCTCCATGATTTCAATTTCCATGTGATTTACCGGGGGTTATCACAGATGGATCAATTCTGGTGCTTTCAATTTTTTTATCCAGGTGTACCTGATTAACCAATTTACTTTTCACAGTAGGAGTTTACAATTACAAAGAATCCATTTAAGACAGCACGAGGGGTTCATTAGTGCACAGAGAAAGACCACCAACGACCTCGATTTTCTGAAGGCGTAAGCCAGCGTAACTCAAGAAGATGGTCATAATATAAAAAAAATCAACGATCCCAACCCCCTTCTTTCCTTAGAGAACCCATTTCATTATCTTTATTTAGGTCCGGTTTAGACAATTCTATAGAAATAGAAACATGCCCACCCCGCATGATACACCAAAGAGAGAGAGATGAAGGAGAAATTCCCTAATTGTTGATTGACGATCGGCACTTAGGCTGGGGGGGGGGGGGGGACTTCACGAATAGTGATGAGGTTCTGCTGAACGAAAATCGCCTTGTCTATCAATGCTTAGGACGGGCGCAGAACATTACGCATAATGATGCGGCTCGCCCGATGCACCAAAAGTTTTTCATGAAAATCTACGATTGAGGAAAGAAGAAACCATGACTAACCCTTTAGTTTATAAGTGTCACATACAGTTGAGATAAGAACACGAAACTTCGTAAGGCGCGGGGTCGTGGGTTGGCCATGTGGCCCCACATGTTATTCAAGGGGTCGGTGGTTTAATCCGACACATTAATCCATTAAGTATTTAACTAAAACACTTATGGGCGTTACCGGTATTTAAAACATGCTTAAACAAGTAAAAATAGAATTTAAAACCCTAATTGCACAACAAGGAATGCCACTGGAAAGAACCCGCGGGGGTAGGCCAGAGCCACCTGTAGCTGAGACACTGGTGGGTGATAGCGAACGGTAGCCGATCTACCGGTAGGCTGCAGCAACCGGTAGACTGAGCTATCGGTAGGCCGCACCCGCCGGTAGACCACGCTATCGGTAGGCCGCAGCTACCGGTAGACCGAGCTACCGGTAGACAGAGCTACCGGTAGGCTGTGGCTACCGGTACACCGAGCTACCGGTAGGCTTGCTACTAGTAGGCTAAGGCTTCCGGTAGGCCTACACCACCGTGATTCCCATACTAGAAAATGCAACACGATGTTTTCACAAAGTAATGGACCCCAGAAACCCGGTCCATTAAATTATGGAAAACCAAATGCCAGGTTTCAACTTCCCAATTTCATCAATTTTCACAAATTTTCATCCAAACACTCCCCAAAATAATACCCAAATAATAATTAATAAACAAAATACAAAATTTTACCAATGAACTAGATGAAAAATTACGTTAAATTTTTTCAGTAATTAATGATACGTAGTTTTAATCTTTATTATAAATAAGGAATATAGATTTTATAAAATTCAATGTGTCCATGCCAGTAAATGAATAGAAATATTGTATTCATTTTGTTCATGATTTAGGTTAAACTAGTAAAGTGGAAAGAATTATGGATTTTATTCTTGTAGTAAATATTTTTAGTTCTCATTCCAAATAGGAGGCCCCCTGTAATATTTTTCTCCTCACTACAACCAGTTCAGCAAGAGAAGTTTTTTAAGGATGAAATATTATTGGGCATATATAGATGAGGTTATTTTTTAGAATATTGGATCAAGTTAAATAGGTTCATCCAACCGATTTACTATTTTTAACAACATACATATAAGTTATTATTCTAAAGTGATTGTTTCAAAGTTGTAGTATATTCAACGTAGGTGATTCTACACTACTACATCCATGCCCATGCAACCACTAGGATATTTTTAGTCCCCTGTATATTTTATTCTTGGGGAGATATGATTTGAAACCCATAAAGGATAAATAAATATTTATTGTTCAGGATGACCCAAAATAATATAGGGGTCACTAGGAACAATAATCTAGATATAGGAATCAACAGAAACCCTTATATTGTCATGAAAAGTGAAACACAATATATTTTTAACAGAAATAGTGTAAATGTGGATAATATAGTTTTTCTCTGGTAGTGTTTAAATAGAAAATTTCTAGAGTTAATTTTCAAATTCTCATCATTGTATTCGATGGTCAATGATGGAGTTATTCCATAATTCACATCCTCACTATTGTTAGGAATTATTGGGTTTAAGAGAAACCCCTATACTTTTAATGTTAATATTAATCATTTGTGGTGAAATTGGATTAACATGATGGACTATTAAGTTTCTAATTAGTTGAATGAATTTAATTCACTAACTAATCAATGAAGTAAATTACGTGGGTCAATGAGTCCAATATAAAATTGTAACAGTAATGTAGTGATGTTTTAATGAATTCTATGTAAATGAGAAATGTAATGGATGCTCCATTGTTGAATCCAATTGAAATAATGTCAATTTAAATCCCTTGTTTATTTTAGTTCACCCATCACTCATTATAGAGAATTATAGAGTTAAATAAAAGTGTTCCTCAAGGTGAGTTAGCAATGTATTCTTCAAAGAAATAAATTAAATTTCCCATATCCACCCCACACCTCTTGGGGTGTTATCAAATATAGGATTTTAAAATTAAATTGGACGTTTCACAACCAAACTAAGAAAAATATTTTGAAAAATAAAATATACTTCTAGAGAATAAATATTCATCATTAATATAAGTTTTATATTGATCTCTTTGAAAATAATATATGTCAATTTAAACAAAAAGTAAACTGGAAAGGAAAAGGCATCTGAATTGATAAAAGAAATGATTTAGATGATTCTATGACACAAATATTTAACTCCATAACTAATATATAAATAGAAAATTATGTGTTATATTTAGTGTTCTATAAATATTTGGAGAATATAGTGAAGAATTAAATATCGAAATATATTAAAAAATATATAATTTCAATATTGAGGAAATGAAATATTGATTTGAAAGAAATGATTTATGTTCTATTTATATAAAAAAATTAATATTAGGATTCAAAATTGATGAATGAGTAATTATATTAAATGGTAATTTTAGAAGACCTCATTAACTCCCAATTTCATTCTTATAACATGGAGAATAATATTACTTTTGGATTCCTTTTCAATATTTGAAAATACAGTCGAAATCATATAAATGAGTATATGATACCATGAGAAAGGGATTATTGGAGATTTTGGGAATTGATATGGGTTATTAAATGTTGGTGGAAATATTAGGTAATCAATATTTGTCGATTTGAATTGAGTATTTTTAGTTGAGATAATGTTTTAATTGGTTTTTTTATGTTTCTAGTTTAATTTTTGAATTTTATGGGTTTGTATCATTAGAATATGGTAATCTATTCATTGGAAGTTTACAATGGAATAACATAGGGTTCATTTCTATTTTTATTGGTGATGGAAATATACTAAAACACTATAGGGGAATGCTATTCTATGGGGTTACCATTAAGGTTTCCTATGGGGATTGAATCCTCTCTCTTTTCATGGATATTATTACAACACCCTACGGGAAAATACACATGTTTTCCCTTATTAGGATGGCTTTCAGAGTATCTTAATAGTGTTTCATAGTAACTATGTTTTTATGTAGATGGGTATTAATCATTATATGAGGTGCATACAATATGGTTCACATAATTCACAATTTCACATATTTTATGAGTGGTAATTTTTTAGCATGCGAAGGAGGATGTGGAGTGGACTACTGAACATCCATATAACAACCCATTATTTTAGATTTTATTTATTTCAATAAAATATTTTTAGTGATTCATATGTGATATTCTGATCATAAATGGGGCATGATGTACAATTATTTATATATAAACCTTATAGATTAGTTGTAGGATTTTGGTGTATGATAATGTGTAACCATATTAAGGAATATATATATCATTTATTTACTTTAGTAATTTATAAATAATATTTTACATGATATTAATTCATTCAAAAAGAAGATAAAGTATTTTAAAGTTAAAAGAGTTATTTTTAGGAAAACCATTTCTATATATTTAATTTTTATCATAATAGACTTAAATAGTTACTACAGAAAAATGGGTTTAATTTTATTTGTGTGTTGATATTATAATCAATATTGAAATCATTTAGAAATTATATTTGAAGAAACTAAATTTATTTTTTAAAATCATCATATAATAATAGTCATATGATACATTTCACGGTATATTATGTTAAATATTCATTTAATATGAATAGTTATTAAATTCAATCATTGTAAAAAAAGTAATATATTTATTTTTAAATAAATAAATTAGAAACACTCAATAAATTACTGATTTTTTTAATGTGACATTTGATGAATTTTATAAATCTTAATATTTATAAGTTCTTTTTAATAAATATTTTTATTCATATTAGTGCATTATTATGACTATAAACCCAATTTCTAAAAAACTATAGTTTCCCCTTTAGTATTGAAATAATATATTAAGAGTAATTCCAAAAAATTATAAAAATTAAATCATTTAAATGGGATTATAACAAATGAATTATATGGTTAAAATCTAGATATATTGTCAATTTATTTTTTAGTGATTAATATTAATAACTATAGATGTAATTGATACCCTGGTAAATTGAAAAATTATTCTAATAAAGATAAAAAAAGTTATAATTACACAAAAAATTTAAATAAGTGTTATTATATAAATTTTATTTCCCTTATCATCTTATATATGAAATTTATATGTCTTTGAGACACATAACCATGAATAATACTTTAATAATTTTTGTAAATTCAGATTAATTTAATGTGGTCTACACCCCTCGCATATAAAATGAAACCACATATCCTCCATTATTCATAGATTTTCATCACTGTAGATTGGCTTAGGACTACCAAAAACATATACCAAACATTCCTCCCCATGTACTAGATGTCTTAGTCTCATAGGATGTAAATATATTTGATGTTTAATGTGTAACACAATGGATGTTTTCCAAAAAACTTGTATAACTCTTAATCGAGATTTTTTTTATATTCTAAATCATTAAAATAATTATTAATCATGAATATAAAATAATATTAGTATCCTTCATAAACATAAATGTTATTTTTTATGGAACTATAGTTTTTAATCATTATTTCCATCAATTAGAAAATGAAATCAT
Source organism: Viscum album (assembly GCA_963277665.1). Taxonomy (NCBI): domain Eukaryota; kingdom Viridiplantae; phylum Streptophyta; class Magnoliopsida; order Santalales; family Viscaceae; genus Viscum; species Viscum album. The sequence goes on from OY728150.1 coordinate 702,320,477, forward strand.
CACTTTTGAGAACATATAGACGACTATCTTCATATAAAGATGCTATTTTTTTTCTTTTCTATAACATATTTATTCATAAAATGATGTAATTAATAGATATATGATAAATTTGTTAAACTATAATTCTTATATAAGTATAAAATTTTACTAACCATATTAACATTCTATATGTTTTGAAATGATATCATCTCTTGTGTGAATGTATTAAAAACTCCTACATGAAAATAAACGATTAGATTTACATTATCATTGTGCACATGTATAAGTAATGGTAGAAATAATGAATATATGTGATCTTTATTACATTTTTTATTAGTTTATTGTATAATATAGTTTTTTATATTTATTTTTCACCTTATAAAAAATGGGATATGTTTCTCCAATGTACTTTTACACTACTGCCTCTGTGATTCAATGTATTTAATTGTTCATTTACAGCCTTCATAGATGATTTAAAAAATCATACCTAAATATAATAATAATTTCAGGCTTATTATTAATGTTATTTTTATCAAAGTAAACATTTATAGTTCTAAATCAAACAAATGTGATTAGTGATTCTGAACCGAACATCCACATAACATTAGATATAATCATAATTTATTTAATCTCCAATTACACTTTTTAAAAAATGATAAATATATGATTAATATTATTGGTGTGAAAATGAAAAATGGTATTATGATGTTTAATAACTAATTTGATTTTATATTCCATATCTATAGAATATATGATACTTTGAATATTATCAATTAAGGATTTCTCATCCTGATTTCATTTATGTGATAAATTCTCTATTTTAATAAACTCTTTTCCATTATATGGGGTATTGAATGATTCATTGAGGTTTATTAGTAATTTTATAATGAAAATATTTTTTTGATATCCATTTCAATTTCTCTTCATCAAAATATGTTTGTTTCAAAATTTATGATAATGGAATTTTTAATAACTCAAATATTAATGTATTCCTTTATTATTATAAATAATATGTATATATTATTTAAAATCAATTTATAATGATGTTACATAAAAATAAGAGGCCATTAATGTTATTTTTTTATATATTATTTTTTATTTTCAATGTTATATAAATGTATATTTTTAACGTTTCTCATATGGGTCCTTGAAATATGTTTTTATGAAATTAAATATTTAATTTTATTTAATGTTTAAAACCATAAAATAATTTACCACCAAAATTTCAAATCATTGAAATAATGGCCACTCATAAAATTTTACATATTTTGAAATGTAAACTCAATTACATTTTTGTTGGTTAATTTAAACTTTTCATGATTTTTAAAATGAAATGAACATTTATCTATTTGTCTATGTTGAAATGGAATGTTCATTGATCATGAGTTCAAATGTGTTTGTCAATGGTATTATGATAAATATGTGAATGAAAATATATAATTTATTCAAGGCTAATTACATGATAATTTCATTTGTTGAGAACTAGAACTCAAATTTATCAATAAATAGTTCGGTAATGATGTTAGGTTTATGGTTAAAATGAGGGAGATAACTATATTTTCTACTCCAATTGAACTATATAGTATTAAATTATTGTAAAATGGTTTTTATTGGAGAATAATTGATATGAAAATTATAAATAATAATACCTATATTCACTACTGGAAATTCGGGCTATACCACGGTTCTAAACTGTGGATATAGGCCTTGAAACCGTGGCTATAGGCAATAGCCACGGTTCCTTGAACCGTGGCTAAGTTTGGCGTGGCTATAGGCCTAGACCTATAGCCACGGTTCCAAACCGTGGCTTTAAATCTATAGCCACGGTTTCAATCGTGGCTTTAGGCATAGAGCCACAGTTCAAACCGTGGTTGTATACCTATAGGCACGGTTTCAACCGTGGCTATACTAAAGGCCGGACAGAATATATTGCCACGGTTTTAAACCGTGGCATTATGTCTATAGCCACGGTTAAAAACGGTGGCAATAAAACAATAACCACGGTTTAAAACCGTGGCTATAGGGTATCCAAATCCATAAAAAAATACACCCTGGACACCCCCCTGCCAGTCCCCCCCTGCCACCCCCGCTGCCCCCTGCTTGTCCCCCTGCCAGCACCCCCCCCCCCCCCCCCCGCTTGTTCCCCTGCCAGCCCCCGCCCCTGCCAGCCCCCCTACTAGTCCCCCCTGCCAGCCCCCCCTGCCCCCTACACCTCCCGCCGGCTTGGACACCCCTCCCCCCTGCTATTTCACTCCCCCTCCCCCTGCTAGTCTCTCCCCCCTGCTAGCCCCCCATGCCCCCTTCCAGCCCCCCCCCCCCTCCCTGTCCCCCTGCCAGCCCCCCCTGCCCCCTCTGAGTCCCCCCCCCCCCCCCCCCGCCAGCACCCCCCTGCCCCCTACCAGTCCCCCCTGCCTGGACACCAACCTGCCCCCTGCTAGTCCCCTCCCACCCCCTCCCCCTGCTAGTCCCCTCCCCCCTGCCCCCTGCGAGCCCCCCCTGCTAGCCCCCCCTGCTAGCCCCCCCTGTCCCCCCGCCAGCCCCCCCTGCTTGTCCCACTGCCAGCCCCCCCTGCTTGTCCCCCTGCCAGCCCCCCTGCTTGTCTCCCTTCCAGCCCCCCCTGCCCCCTGCTAGTCCCCCCGCCAGCCCCCCTGCCCCCTACCAGTCCCCCCTGCCTGGACACCCCTCCCCCCTGCTTGTCCCCCCTTGCCACCCTCCTGCTAGTCCCCCCTGCCCCCTACCAGTCCCCCCTGCCTGGACACCCCTCCCCCTTCTTGTCCCCCCTTTCCACCCCCCTAACACCCCCCTGCTAGTCCCCCTGCCCCATGCTAGTCCCCCCCTGCCCCCTGCTTGTCCCCCTGCCAGCCCCCCCCCCCTCCATGCCCCCTGCTTGCCCCCTGCCAGCCCCCCTGCCCCCTGCCCCCTACCAGTCCCCCCTGCCTGGACACCCCTCCCCCTGCTTGTCCCCCCTTCCCACCCCCCTGACACCACCCTGCTAGTCCCCCCCTACCCCCTGCTAGTCCCCCCTGCCACCCCCCTGCTTGTCTCCCTGCCAGCCCCCCTGCTGTCCCCCTGCCAGCCCCCTCGCCCCTGCCCCTGCCAGCCCCCCCCCCCCCCCCTGCCCCCTTCTTGCCCCCTGCCAGCCCCCCCTGCCCCCTGCTTGTCCCCCTGCCAGCCCCCCTGCCCCCTGCCAGCCCCCCCCCCCCCCCCACCCTGCTTGTCCCCCTGCCAGAGTTCTTTTTTATTGGTTCATTTCTTGAAGCATTCTTAATTGAGTTTGTAATGTTCATGTTATATAGCATCAACGAAATGGTATTTTGGTTAGATAACAGGGATACGGGCTGTTCATAATAGTTCATATTATCTACAGATTTAGCACCAACAAGAGTTAAATTAATAGAATGAAGAGTAGGTGTACCTGGGTCCTTTGAATCATCTATATTCTGCATCTTGATAGCGTCCAGATCTAATGGAAGGGGCCTCTGCCCGATGGGTTCAAAATGTGCCTTCATTAGCGTGGGGTCTTGTACAGAGGTTGTGCTTCATTTTGTATGTTTTATAGGTTCCAGTGTCAAGGTACCTTGTTTATCAATGTCAGTGTGTTTTGTTTATGCCTTAGCCTAAAGAGACTTTAGACTAATATGAGGATTCCTACTTTTTATAGGACAACCAGTGGTATGAATGACGTTTAGATTAGTGGAGAGTTTTCTGGTTTTTATAGCAGTGCCAGTGGCATCCAGAGTTTTAGAGTCATAGGTGTAGTGAGCAGAGGAAAAAGAACCTAAACCATTTTTCTGATTGTTTGACTCATTTATTATCTCTTGGTTTGGTGTGAAATTCATTCAAAAGTAGACATTGAATTTCTATCACAACAGGCTGATCCAGTTCAGACGACATGTGCAGAGGATGAGGATGATCTAGTTCGGACAACATGTGAAGAGGATGAGGAAAAAGAAGAATTACCGAACAAATATTATGTGATAGATGTACAATAAAATATGTCAAACAATTCCAAACCAATGTTTTCAGTTGAATTGAGCCTTTGTACCACCTGCTATGCACGTTTTGTGGAAAGATGGATGAGAGGCAGCGCTGAGAGGAGATATAGTTTAGGAATGAGGAAATACGAAAAATTAGAGCTAACCATTCAATGTTTCTCTAAGGAGGAGTAACCGCCGCAGGGTGTCGTCCTGGAGGAGGGCCAAATCACGGCGTGACCGCGGTGTGACCGAGGCGTGACCGCGGCGTGACCGCAGTGTGACCACAACGTGTTGGCCCGGTCCAGCGACAGCCGCGGGGCAACAGCTTCCACTTCGTTTCAAATAGGATGATATGGGTATGTGTAGACTACCAGTCCCCTCCCCCATGTATGGACACCCCCCCTGTCTGGACACCCCCCTGACCCCTGCCTGTCCCCCTGCCAGCGCCCCCCCCCCCCCCCCCCCATGCCCCCTGCTTGTCCCCCTGCCAGCCCCCTGCCCCCTGCTTGTCCCCCTGCCAGCCCCCCCCCCCCCCTGCCCCCTGCCTGTCCCCCTACCAGCCCCCCTGCCCCCTGCCAGCCCCCCCTGCCCCCAGCCCCCCCCCCCCCACCCTGCCCCCTGCTTGTCCCCCTGCCAGAGTTCTTCTTTATTGGTTCATTTCTTGAAGCATTCTTAATTGAGTTTGTAATGTTCATGTTATATAGCATCAACGAAATGGTATTTTGGTTAGATAACAGGGATACATGATGTTCATAATAGTTCATATTATCTACATATTTAGCAACAACAAAAGTTAAACTAATAGAATGAAGAGTAGGTGTACCTGGGTCCTTTGAATCATCTATATTCTGCATCTTGATAGCATCCAGATCTAATGGAAGGGGCCTCTGCCCGATGGGTTCAAAATGTGCCTGCATTAGCGTGGGGTCTTGTACAGAGGTTGTGCTTCCTTTTGTATGTTTTATAGGTTCCAGTGTCAAGTTACATTGTTTATTAATGTTAGTGTGTTTTGTTTGTGCCTTAGCCTAAAGATACTTTAAACTAATATGAGGATTCCTACTTTTTATAGGACAACCAGTGGTATGAATGACGTTTAGATTAGTGGAGAGTTTTCTGGTTTTTATAGTAGTGCCAGTGGAATCAAGAGTTTTAGAGTCATAGGTGTAGTGAGAAGAGGAAAAAGAACCTAAACCATTTGTCTAATTGTTTTACTCATTTATTATCTCTTGGTTTGGTGTGAAATTCAGTCAAAAGCAGACATTGAATTTCTATCACAACGGGCTGATCCGGTTCATACGACATGTGCAGAGGATGAGGATGATCTGGTTCGGACAACATGTGATGAGGATGAGGAAAAAGAAGAATTACAGAACAAATATTATGTGATAGATGTACAATAAAATATGTCAAACAATTCCAAACCAATGTTTTCAGTTGAATTGAGCCTTTGTACCACCTACTATGCACGTTTTGTGGAAAGATGGATGAGAGGCAGCGCTGAGAGGAGATATAGTTTAGGAATGAGGAAATACGAAAAATTAGAGCTAACCATTCAATGTTTCTCTATGGAGGAGTAACTGCCGCAAGGTGTCGTCCTGGAGTAGGGCCAAATCACGGCGTGACCGCGGCGTGACCACAACGTGTTGGCCCGGTCCAGCGACATCCGCGGGGCAACATCTTCCACTTAGTTTCAAATAGGATGATATGGGTATGTGTAGACTACCAGTCCCCCCCCCATGTCTGGACACCCCCCCCCTGTCTGGACACCCCCCCCCCCCTGTTTGGACACCCCCATGCCCCCTGCTTGTCCCCCCCTGCCCCCTGCCACCCACCTGCTTGTCCCCCTGCTTGTCCCCCTGCCAGCCCCCCCTGCCCCCTGCTATTCCCCCCTGCCACCCCACTGCCAGCCCCCCTGCCCCTGCCTCCTACCCCCTGCCACCCCCCCTGCCACCCCCCTGCTTGTCCCCCTGCCAGCCCACCCCCCTGCCCCCTGCCAGTCCCCCCCTGCCCCCTGCCACACCCCCTACTAGTCCCCCCTGCCACCCCCTGCCAGTCCCCCCTTCCCCCTGCAACCCCTTAGCCCACCTGAACCAGCCCCCCCCCCCCCCCCCCCCCCGCAGCCCACCTACACCAGCCCCCCCAGCCCCCAGCTGCACTAGTCCACCCCCAGCCCAGCTGCACCAGTCTCCCCCACCCTCCCCCCCGCACCCCCCCACCGCAGCCCACCTGCACCAGCCCCCAACCCCTAGCTGCACCAGCCCCCTATAGGTTAATTTAATTGTAATACCAAAAAATAAATTATTAAATAATTTAATTTAATACTTGAATTGAATTAATTTTCCCATGGGTATTAAAATTATTATTTGTTAAAACACAAATTAATATTTTAATTAATTTAATTTAATTCTAAAATTAAATTAATTCATTATATCAATTCGATTAACCTGGGCCCTGAATCTACTGTAGGCCCAATGCGAGTTACGAAGAACCTACACAAACATTTTTTGGACCGTGCAAAGCTCGTACTGAGCTATTTTTGTCCAGCCACCCCATCATTTCCTCGTCCGCTCCTTCATCATGGCCTCCTTAGTGGATGAGGGCACCGACGGGCATGACCTTCTTAGCTGTGAGAACAGAAAACAAATCTATGTACTTGTTTTCTATTTCCTTTGAACTGTTGATCAGAATGATTTGCATCGAGCGTTCAATGGTAGAGAGGAAACTTTTTACAGAATCATCAATATCGTGATGGGACGCGGGGTTTTTGGACTTCCAGGATGGAGGGGCGACCCCTCCTAATACTGTGATCAGGCTTTCAGTTATGGTGTCAATGATAGGAGTAAAGTGAGTCTGGATTGTGCAAAGTCTAATGAGAGCAGCCAGAAAATGGTGGAGGTGCAGGGGGCCACGGGAGTGCCCTGGACACTGCCCACTCAGCCAATGGTTGCTACATTTTTTGAGAGGCTAAAAACAGACTTGATGTTTGGGAGTTATTTAGATGTTGAAGTGGTAGATGCAGGTGGTTTGAGTATGATTTCGACTGGGAATTTTTGTGGAACGGAAGCTGTTGATGCTGAGGGAGTTAGTTGGAGATGATTCCATGCAGGTGGGGGGGATGTCCGTGCATGTGGAGGTGGTTGGGGAAGAGGAGACTGATTGGACCTCACAAGAGATGATCTTGGTTGGACAGCCTCTAAAATTAACCATGTCTAGGAGCATCATTACAGACCTCACCCTATAGGTTACACATGACATATACTAATAGGGCTGCCACATTTTACTCTACCTGCTGTTACACCTATTCATGCTCGTTCTCAGCTAGACATTCCTCAAGGACAGCCCCTCCCCCTCTGCTGGACAGCCCCTCCCCCTGCCTGGACACCCCCCCTGCTGGACAGCCCCTCCCCCCTGCTGGACAGCCCTTCCCCCCTGCCTGGACACCCCTCCCCCTGCTGGACACCCCTCCCCCCTGCTGGACACCCCTCCCCCCTGCTGGACAGCCCTCCCCCCTTGCTGGACAGCCCTCCCCCCTGCGGGAGGGCCCTCCCCCCTGCCGGACAGCCCTCCCCCCCCAGCAGGACACCCCTCCCCCATGCCGGACACCCCACCCCCCTGAATGTTTCTCTAAGGAGTAACCGCCGTAGGGTGTCGTCCTGGAGCAGGGCCAAATCACAGCGTGACCGCAGTGTGACCGCGGCGTGACCGCAGCGTGACCCCAGCGTGACCGCAGCGTGACCACAACGTGTTGGCCCGGTCCAGCGACATCCGCGGGGCAACATCTTCTACTTAGTTTCAAATAGGATGATATGGATGGCATGAGAGGATGTTTTCTCAGAAGATTTAAATAAATGAATGCTAATATGTGATGACTAGAGGATTGGATGACCCCTGATATACCTAATTCGGTGAGGTTTGGAGATCTAGAAATGTATAGGAATACTTAGAGGAATAAAATATGTCAGAAAATTCCAAACCAATGTTTTCAGTTGAATTGAGCCTTTGTACCACCTGCTATGCACGTTTTGTGGAAAGATGGATGAGAGGCAGCGCTGAGAGGAGATATAGTTTAGGAATGAGGAAATACAAAAAATTATAGAGCTAACCATTCAATGTTTCTCTAAGGAGGAGTAAATGCCGCAGGGTGTCGTCCTGGAGCAGGGCCAAATCACGGCGTGACCGCGGCGTGACCGCGGCGTGACCGCGGCGTGACCGCGGCGTGACCGCGGCGTGACCGCGGCGTGACCGCGGCGTGACCGCGGCGTGACCGCGGCGTGACCGCGGAGTGACCGCGGCGTGACCGCGGCGTGACCGCAGCGTGACCGCAGCGTGACCACAACGTGTTGGCCCGGTCCAGTGACATCCGCGGGGCAACATCTTCCACTTAGTTTCAAATAGGATGATATGGATGGCATGAGAGGATGTTTTCTCAGAAGATTTAAAGAAATGAATGCTAATCTGTGATGAATAGAGGATTTGATGACCCCTGATATACCTAATTCGGTGAGGTTTGGAGATCTAGAAATGCGTAGGAATACCTAGAGGAATAAAATATGCCAGACAATTCCAAACAAATGTTTTCAGTTGAATTGAGCTTTTGTACCACCTGCTATGCACGTTTTGTGGAAAGATGGATGAGAGGCAGCGCTGAGAGGAGATATAGTTTAGGAATGATGAAATACGAAAAATTATAGAGTTAACCATTAAATGTTTTTTCTGAGGAGTAACCGCTACAGGGTGTCGTCCTGGAGCAGGGCCAAATCACGGCGTGACCGCGGCGTGACCGCGGCGTGACCGTGGCGTGACCGCGCCGTGACCGCGGCGTGACCGCGGCGTGACCACAACGTGTTGGCCCGGTCCAGCGACATCCGCGTGGAAACATCTTCCACTTAGTTTCAAATAGGATGATATGGATGGCATGAGAGGATGTTTTCTCAGAAGATTTAAAGAAATGAACGCTAATCTGTGATGAATAGAGGATTGGATGACCCCTGATATACCTAATTCGGTGAGGTTTGGAGATCTAGAAATGTGTAGGAATACCTAGAGGAATAAAATATGCCAGACAATTCCAAACCATTGTTTTCATTTGAATTGAGCTTTTGTACCACCTGCTATGCACGTTTTGTGGAAAGATGGATGAGAGGCAGCGCTGAGTGGAGATATAGTTTAGGAATGAGCAAATACGAAAAATTATAGAGCTAACCATTCAATGTTTTTTCTGAGGAGTAACCGCCACAGGGTGTCGTCCTGGAGCAGGGCCAAACCGCGGCGTGACCGCGGCGTGACCGCGGCGTGACCGCGGCGTGACCGCGGCGTGACCGCGGCGTGACCGCGGCGTGACCACAACATGTTGGCCCGGTCCAGCGACATCCGCGGGGCAACATCTTCCACTTAGTTTCAAATAGGATGATATGGATGGCATGAGAGGATGTTTTCTCAGAAGATTTAAAGAAATGAATGATAATCTGTGAATTATATGTGGACATGTATATAATGAATGTGGACATGTATATAATGATTCTAGAAGAAGTAGTCCTAACTAACTAGATGAATGTATAGACTTTCTGATCCAATACGAAAGGAAACCACAGTTCTACATGAATTATATGTTTTTTCCATCATTCTCCAGAATGTAATAGGGACAAGGAGTGTTCTTTTTACAATATGAAGGGGAATGATGTCTCTAACTATGAAAGTTGGAACGGTAAGATGAATATTCCAATCTATGACTTGGAGAGAAAATACACAACTGTCCCTTATAATGTGGATAAGATAGGGGTTATATCAGTGTAGAAGGATACTGGGAAAACTACAGACTTAATCACTTCAACATCACCTTAGGATGGTCCTTCTAATGAAAAAACATGGATTATTCTCAATGTGTTGTATTTACTCTAGAGGGCCCACCCCCGGGAAAATCCTTGAATGAGGACAATGTACCCCTTCCTGATAGAGAGATAAACATTGGATAGAACATCCAGTTCGAGGGGCATGTATTTTGGGGGCACCTTTCCCTGACTAAATTTTTATTTTAGGTTTGTAAAACTACATGGGAACAAAATAATATGTTAATATCACTCTAATCAAAACCAATAACTGAGAAGTGAAGTTCACATAGATGCCCATTACCAAGAATGGATGTTCCCCCTTGCTTGTCGGTTGCATGCCAACGTGCCCGCATTTGAACCCACACCAACAACCTCGTCCTATGGTAGAAATGATTAATTAGATATATGCATCAATTTGTAACAATAAAGAATTTTTTTATCTAATTACAAACAAAGCATATAACTAATATATTAAAAACAAAAGAAATGAAGAACATAGAGTTCAAACAATCACACAAAATGCATGAATGATACCCACTAGTTACTATATTAACAACTTCAACACATATTCATGGATTTTAATGTAGATGCATATTAACATTTGAAGTTCAAAAATGATTTTTAGTAAAACAATAAAAAAAGAATACACACCAGAATTTCAATACAAAAAGGTAGTAAAAAAGGAAGCAACAACCAACAGATTTAACAAGATGATTTTAGCATACAAAATTTATTAAAAGGCAACTTCCAACCATTTATTTCAACTAAAAAAAAGAAGTGAATTTTCAAGATTAAGTAGAAAAATCACAGAATTTAAACTATTACTCCCATGGTATAGATGCTCTATTCATTTGAGATCATTGGAAAAAATTTCCCTTCTTTTCTTGTTGAATAAATACATTTGGATTCCAAAATTTCATCTCCTATAAGTGTAAACATATACATTAATTTGTAAAATTTAAAGTTCAAAACAGAACAAAACTAGAGTAAAAACTAAGGTAGATTGGTTCAAAGTTACTATGAAATATAACTTCTCTAGATCTATAAAAATCGTTGAATCTATACTTCAATAGGATGTGAACTTATGCTCACATCTGCACCCCTCCACCCTCCCCCCTGCCCCCTCCCCCCTGCCCCCTGCCCCCCTCCAACTTACCTCCATGCCCCCCTGCAACGTGCCCCCTGCCCCCCTGCAACCTGCGCCCCTGCCCCCTGCCCCCTGCCCCCTGCCCCCCTCCAACCTGCCCCCTGCCCCCTGAAACCTGCCCCCCTCCAACCTGCCCCCTGCCCCCTGCCCCCTTCCCCCTCCAACCTGCCCCCTGCCCCCCTGTAACTTCCCCCCTGCCCCCCTGCCCCCTACAACCTGCCTCCTGCCCCCCTGTAACCTGCCCCCCTGCCCCATGTCCCCCTCCAACCTACCCCCTGCACCCCTTCCCCCCTGCCCCCCTCCAACCATCCCCCCTGCCCCCTTCCCCCTGCAACCTGCCCCCTGAAACTACTTATTTTTTTATGCGAGTACATCTAAGGCATGGACGCACCATGCTGAAATTTTTATGGAATTCTGCTACTTGTTGAATAATATTTATCTAGGAAAATTATTCTCATAGAGCATAATTTGATGTCTCGACAATTGTTGTTAGCTCGAAGGGATTGAGAATGACCCTAAAGCCTTTCCACAGGCCGACTTGGGTGCTCGGATCAGGGGTAATCCAATTTAGTTTGTGGAAAATGGTGTTTATAAATTATGTTTGGTAAAATTAAAACTTCAAGGGTGGAATGGATGTTCATGTTTTAAAAGTTAAAAAATACCCTCCTCTTCTTCCTCAACCCCCACATCTTCTTCTTACCCAACCCCATGTCCCAAAGCTTGACAGCACCCCTCACCATATATGAACCAGTTTCTAATCCTAGTTCTATGAGCATACCGTAATTTGAGACCCTGGTGAGCTTCATTGCAAGGATGGTGATGGCCTAAAAACACATCCTGTATAAAATTGATCTCCATCCTTCATCACTTTGGAGCAACGTGAACATTAACACTCTCAATTAGTTATCAAGAACAAATCATTGGAACATTGTTGCTCAAAAATATGAGGTGCATTGAAGGATGTTAAATTACCAATGGTTTAATTATTACCAACTGAAAAAATCAGGAAACAATATAAATTCATCACCCACATCTAATAATTTTATTATTAAATGAATTTAGTTGTGGTACTCTACCTCAATAACATACACTACTATGATATCTCTAACCTATGGATTGTACCTATAACCAGTTTATTCACCTATATAAACTGATTTAATGTGAATCTAGTTGGATAGTGTAAGATCCTCTAGTGTCCAATGAATAAAGTACCTATTAAAAAATTGGATGAGGAGTTCCATATCGATTATTGATAACATTAAGCATTATCTTTTACAAGAGTCAGTTTTGATTTCTTCCATTTTAGGAAAGACATTGTTCATTTATGGGACTTCCTTGGGATGATCTCTTGTAACCCATCTAACCCAAAAAAACAGAGGTAATAGAAAATTGTTTATAATATCATAGTCATATGCTCTTCGATATATAGAATAGATACTCCCCTATAGATAAGAGTTTCCTCGCAATAGTTTTTACAGTGTAGAAGTTGTGATATTATATATAGAATCATGATACTCCCCTGAATGTTGATTTCCCAAATGAGGATACCCTCTTAGTGGATCATGTCAAAGAGTATTAGAAAACATATTTTGATGGTGATTTTCAAAGATCGACTGAAATAATGCTTAATAATTCCAATCTTAATTGAGTAGGCCAGGTGGTTGTCTTTATCACACCAACACAAGACGTCCAATCATACTTTTTCCTATTTTTATAAGGTTTCACTGATGATGAGGAAAATTATTAGGCTCTCATTACTTGTCATAAGTTATCAGATGATATTTATTTCCCCCAAATGGATATGAAGGGAGAATCCAAGTTAGCCTTCAAATATATTAATGGTGATTGCGGCGTGACCGCGGCGTGACAGCCCCCCCCCCAAACCCCGGACACCCCTGCCAGTCCCCCCCAGACCCTGGACACCCCTCCCCCCTGGCTGGACAGCCCCTCCCCCTATTGGACACCCCTCCCCTTGCTGGACACCCCTCCCCCTGCTGGACACCCCTGCCCCCTGCCCCCCTGCCCCCTGCCCCCTGCCCCCTGCCCCCTTCCCCTGCCCCCTGTCTGGTTTAAGGAATCCACTATGAGAGAACCTCAAGGAGATCACAAATGAATTCCTTTAAAATTAATGGAACTAACAGATGGGGGGAGGGGTCTCTCATAGTGGATTCCTTAAACCAAACAGGTTCTAAGAGATCACAAATCAATTCTTTGAAAATTGATGGAACTGATTGAGAGAGAGGGAGCGATTCTCTCATAGTGGATTCCTTGAACCAAAGAGGGTCTAAGATATCAAAAATGATTTTCATGAAAATTAATGGAACTGGAAGGGGGGAGAGAGTTACCAAAACACCGGGTAAATGAGAGGTCTTTTCACGTATCTCCGCACTTATTTCTTGAAGGTCAAAAATAGTCCTCCCACAAGACGGGCACAAAACATACTCCTGCCACAGTAGTAAAATTCCACACATCAAAATTATCAAAACTACATGATCAACCCAATCATCTTATTATATAAAACCACATCACGTACCGTCTTTGTATTTCGCATCCTGCAATCTTGCAGTAAGTTGAATGATGTATCCCTCATGAAATCAATGTCCTGGTCCAGCGCTTCAATTAGAATCCCGTCCCCGAGCCCATCCACAAGAAGTGCCCCAGCATTAGTGCCATCTTCGATCACCAACTCATCCCTGAAACCAAGCTACTTGACTCACACCCAATTGAAGAAACCCAGATGAGTTGCAGGTCATGGTATTGTTCTGTAATTACCTATGGATCCTATTGGGGAATTGAAGATGATGGATTGCAGCGAAGTTCAGAGCATTGCCTTCCAAAAATTCAAAAACACCAGAATGAAAAGAGGGTATACGGTTATTGAAAACCCACTCATTCCTTGCTTTCCAAATAAATGATAACAAGCTAACAGAAGCAGACATCATAAGGGCATGAACCTGTTCACTGCACTGGAATCGGAAAATGGAGAGAAGCAGTGCCTCAATTCCCTACAGGTCCAGACAGCAGCAGAAAACCATCTGTACATACTCCCATAGTCTGATTGTGAAGGTGCAATGCACGAAAAGATGAGATATGGATTCATCCGCATGAAGGCAGAAAAAGAAAAATGGAGGAATGGAACGTGATAATAAAATTAGAGAAGATGCTTTACCTCAAATGGGTAGATTTGAATCTTCCCCCTATAAACATTAGGAACCCAACATTTCAATTTGTAATGGCATAGGAAAACTGTAGAAACATTTGATTCATTTCGTCTCTCATTATGACACCAAGATGGGGAAACCTAAAAAATAGGTTGCAGTGAAACTGAAGTGATAAAAAATGGAATGATAAAGATATCGGCAATGAGGTTGTCAGGAGGAGGAGAGTTCGTTGGAGGAGGAGATTCCGTCGGGAGTAGGGGAGTTGCGGTCGTCCGGAGGAGGGGAGTCCGTCGGGGTCGTCCGGAGGAGGGGAGTCCGTCGGGGGAGGCGCGGTTGTCCGAGGAGGAGAGGTCGTCAGGAGGAGGGGAGTGCGTCAGGGGAGGAGGGGAGTCCGTCGGTGTCGGGGGAGGCGCTGTCTTCCGGGGAGGGGGGAGGCGCGGTCGTCCGAGGAGGGGAGTGCGTCGGGGGAGGGTAGTGAGTCGGGGAGGGTTCTGTAGGAGTGATTCCGGGGAGGGGGGAGGCGCAGCGAGGAGGCGTCGGGGAGGAGGGCGCGGCGGCGAGGAGGGCACGGTGAGGAGGGCGCCACGTGAAGGAGGTGTCGACGTGGAGTTGTCGGGGAGGGGGAGGGCGCGGTGAGGAATCGCGAGGGGGAGGAGAAGAGCCCGATGGGTTTGGAAAAAAAAACGGAGCAGCTGGATATAGCCACGGATAGAATATTAACCATGGCAGTATAAAAGATATAGCCACGGACCTATAAAACCGTGGATATAGGTCCGTGGCTATAGCTCAGATTTGTAGTAGTGATTATTCATTGAAAGGTGATTATATAAAAATAATTAGCATACAATGTGTATGGATAATATATGAAATTTTTATGGTGACTGCTTTTTCAATGATGTGTTTTGATGTGTTACTATATTCCTCACAATTCATTCATTGTTATCATATGATTTTAAAGCATTTTAAAAAGGTTATCATGTAAATGGGGACTATGGAAAATAGATTTTTTATTTATTTTCTACAATATATAATGTTTAAAAATTAAGGATTTTCATGGGATTTCTTGTTTATAATTGGAATAAGGTGGTTCATTGTTTTATATCCCTGACTAAGAATGGTTCCCAATTCCTTGATTTGAAAAAATTTATATTATAATATACTATTATAAAGGATATCTACAAAAA
Source organism: Viscum album (assembly GCA_963277665.1). Taxonomy (NCBI): domain Eukaryota; kingdom Viridiplantae; phylum Streptophyta; class Magnoliopsida; order Santalales; family Viscaceae; genus Viscum; species Viscum album. The sequence continues at coordinate 702,335,753 of OY728150.1, forward strand.
AATGAAATTGGACTTTAATGAAGAATGAATTTCATGAATGAAATCGGATTATAAATATAAGAATCTATTTTTCAAAAACATTCACACTGTGTCTCATTATTAACTATGTAATATAATGTATTTCTTATTTTTTTTTAAAAATTATATAAAAATTATCATGGGAAAGTAATAAATTGAAACCATGGTTATAAATCATTAATTTAATAATGTATTATGATGTAGGTAATTATTGTTGGTATTAGATCATGTAATTATTTCAATTGATTGTATATGTGGTATAATATTTTGGTATTGTATTCTTCTAAGATGTTTTAAAGAAAAATACATTAAAAAACATAGTTTGAACACAAGATGATTCAAAATTATGCTACACTATATAAACTATACCTTAAAATAATACATTCAAAAGATAATGTAATCATATTTATAAGATTATTCACTTTGATTTCATTGAAATTTCATTTCACATTAACTCTAATACTTTTTTAATCAATGAATTTTTTTTTTCATGATGGTTGGGTAGAAATTAAACAAACCAACTTTTCATTTCTAGATGATTAATTTTAAATAATAATTAAAAATATTTTCTCATTTCTATGAGTTACTTTATCTGGTATTGAAATTATTTTTAAAATATTTTATAATTCATCCAAATACATATTAGTACATTAATACAATATTTGTCTTTCAATTAATTTTCCTATGTTAAGAATCAAAAATATCTACCCATAACAATTTTAGAAAGTACAATATGTTATTTATTCTTGTTTTTACAATGGAAGACATATAAAAACACTTCAGTCATTTTACTAGGATACATAGTAGGGGTACATTAATGCAGATCAAATATTTTTCATTTTAACTGAATGAATTTTTACAAACACTAACATTTATTTGAAAAAAAGACAAAAAAATAATCTATTTTATTAAGGTAATCAATTTAGACACAATTTATTAATTCTATATGTTCAATGTGTTTAAATTTTTAACAATTTTAATCTCATTCAGTATCCATTTCAATCAATATATAATAGTGTTTTATTGATAATGGATTTAGTGGGAAAGAGAAGGTTTATTTTTTATTTTAACTATTAATGGAATGATTCTATTTAATCATGTTTCTTATATCATTGAAATTTAATTTTGAATTTTTTTTTTGTATTATTTTCCAATTAAATAAGTTATTTACATTTAATTTTATAATATTGAATAGTTTGATATTATATAATCATATAATATGATATTTTTTTGGGTTGTAGGAGAAATGTATAATGTACCAAGATAAAAATTAAAAGTCAAATGATCATATAGAATTTAAACTAAATAAATAATCATCATATAATATTTCAAAATTTTTATTATAGTGGTATTTTATTATAATGATAAATTTTGTTAATGATGGAAATGAGACGAATTGAATTAATACACTTTTTATTTTTAATGTTATTTAGGTTCCTTGATATATTTTTTGATTTATATTAGTTGTTTGAGTTATATGTACCACTTAATATTATATTTTAATTTAAATAAAATCTTAGTTTTGGAATAATTTTTCTTATTTTATATAGTCATGTTTAATTTTTTTATAACCATTTCAGTTCATATTATTATTAATATTGAGCTATTTAAGAATAATTATAATAAAGGGTTATCTATTTTTTAGAGAAATTTTTTAATAATATTAATATAATTGATATTGAAAAATAATTTCATGACTAAGTGAATAGATGTGTATATAAAGAATCTCACCCTAATAGAAAAATTATATGTTTTTGGTAAATGTAAATATTTAGGGCATTAATGGAAATTTATTTTAGTAATTAATGATGAGTTATGTTATTTATAAATAAATTATTTTTCTTGTGGACATATAAAAATTCTAGTTATTTTTTAAAAATTCATCAAAATATTATACATTACATGAATATTCCATATAAATTATTAATGTATGTAATTATTTGCCATTAATGTTGTGTGGGGATAAATTTTAAATGAATATTATAATAATATGTGAATATATCATTCTTATTTTTTAGTTATGAACATTGAAATAAATATTTTGTAGATATTTATAGATACCTATATATATAAAAATTTATATTGACCTTGGTATGTTATTATTGAGTCTTCAGGAAATAATTTTTTATTTTATTATATAATATTGTATTCATTATATTATGATAAATTTTCCTAACCAATTTTTATGTGATTAATGTATAAAGGATGTAGAAATAACATTTCAATTACTAATAAAAAATTTAATACATTAAAATTTTAATTTCAATCGTCTGGAATGAAATATGCCTCATAAAAAAAATTTATTATAATAAGATATAAAATTTAATTCAAACTACTTCAAGAATCACAGATAGATGATTAAATATCACTCATAGAAATTAAGGAAATGAAAACGTTATACTTTTTAGTTTTCTATTTTTAGTAGATAAATGAATCCCAAAAATAAAAAAAAGAATCACGAAAATTTATGTTTAATACTATTCGATCATTTCTGAATAATTTATGGTATATTCCCTTATAATTAAAGTATATTGTTATCTCATGAAAAACTATTCTTTATGAGTCCATATTATATTCCCCTCTAATGTTCCAATTATTTGCGGAGATAATTAGCTAGTCTTATTATAGGGTGAAATTATTTTTAACATTTCATATTTTAAATATTATCTTTTATTATTGCAATTTTTATTTTTAATTTCAAAAAAATATATTTTCAAATATATTTTATTATATCCATGATTATAAGTTTTTTCATCCACTCAATTATATGTTTTACATAAATTTTTTTATTAAAAACATTTTATTGAATAAAAGATATAATTGAGAGGGAAAATATTATTTTAGGGGTTATAATGAAATTACCCCGGATGTTGTATCATTCTAAATCAAATACTTTATTTGATATTGTGTGGTATACACAATAAAAATATTAAAAAAATGATATAAACATTTATTTAGATATATAATTTATTATATAGCTACATGATTGATGGATATGAATAGGAGTAATGATATTATTATATATAGTTAAATATATATTTAAGTGTTTTCATTCGAAAATGGAAAATAAACATACATTTAATTTATATTAGATTGATATGGAGAAAGATTCTATTTACTGTGTAATATAAGGTTTTGATGAAACAATTTTAATAAATGAAATGTTAATAGATTAAATATATCACTACTGATATATTATTTTATAAAATTATTGAATTTCAATGTCAAATTTATTTTGTTAAAATAAATTTAATTACAGAGATTATTAATTTAATGTGAATAAATGCAATTTATGCATCGAGAATAAATTTTTTCAAAATTGGAATTCAAAGTATGCATTCTATGGATATTATAATTAATTTCATCAAATTATAAAAATTATAATTTTAAAATTTTCTTTTATGTTGAATTTAATATATAATTATAGTTTTTCAATAAATTATTTTTTTACAAGATGGAGTTTTAATTATTTAGACATTAAAAATTGCCAATTTTTATGAAAACATATTTTATTTTAATTAAGTAATATAATTTAATATAAACATATTCTGTTGGATTTGGATTTAAAATAATATGGGAAATATATTATTAACCATTATATAAAAAATTATATTTTATGTTACATTTTATATGTTTTTTAATAAGTTCTTTTTAATTCTGCAAAATTCAATTTTCTAATTATTTTGATTGGTTTTTCAAACTTATATTACTACTAATTTAAACCACATAAAAACTGATTTTTTAAAATGTCTTCAAAATTTTAAATTTTTTAGGTTTAATATTTTAATATTTTAAAATCAATTTTATTTATTATGAATAGTAAACATGGTTAAATTATGTCATCATGTTAAAGGTTAAATAATTTTACTGATGATAATTTTTTAGGGAAGGCCAAAACTGTAACATCCCATGTAAATACAAAATAATGAATTTTCATAATTATTAATATTTGTTATTAAATTTTAATTTTACTTTAATGGGGTTTCTATGTTAGATGGCTTACCTGTTACTCAACAATGGGTTTCTTTGAAATCTTACATTGCACACAAATAATACAATAATATTATTTTAAATTTAGTTAATGCCTAGTCGTTGTATAGGCAGGAATGAATAGATCTAACTAAATTATGATTATAACAGTTTGTTAAAAGTTTTCACATTTATCCAATAAATTTTAGTGGGTTAAAATATAAATTAATCTAATTTTATGCATAAATACTCTAATATTCATTTAATGTTCGATTTACCGCCTTTTAATGGAGAACCCTCTTTAAATATAGTTTTGGTCACTTTTATATATCCTTTTTGACAATATAATATTATTATTTTGAATTGGTAAATCAAAATTTTCTTTCGGTAAAATTTTGCTATTTTTCAGATAAAATTCAATTTTTTGAATAATAGTGGGAAATACTATATTTTAATTCAAAACAGCCTTTTAATATAATTTATTTATATGGATAGATTATATTTTTAATTGGTTTTAAAGTGTAATTATATTATATCTTTACCATTTAATCCAATGTTGGTCATTTCTATCAACTTCACTTTGAAATTGGACATAAACAAGTGTCATTCTGTTGATAGTTATTATTTTGTAAAAACACGTTTTTTTTAAAACTGAAACTAATTTTAAATTAAATAACCGAAATTTTTTGTCTTGAATTTGGAATAATAAAAACTATTTTTTAATTCATAATAACATATATAGCTTAGGATGAATTTTTGGTTGTTTTCTGAAAAACATCAATTTTTGATGAATAAAGAAACCACTATGTAGTAGTTAAAAACTGACTTTTTCATTTAAATGAAGATTTACAACTTCTGTGTATTTAATTTCAAAAATTATATATACATGGTTTTTATTAGTATGTAAATTGTGGTTTAATAAGATGAAAATTATTTTTGGTGATTAGAATCTTTTGACTTTTATTTACCGTGGTTAAAGGTAAAATGGTAATTTAAGCTAAAATGAATTTCAGAATAATACAAAATTACCATAAAACTTGTCATAACATTTTTGGATGAGTCATGTCAAACCATGGTCATACTTGGGTGTATTTTGGGACCCCATGGGACCACTTACGAGTGATAATGACACTTTATTTTAATTAACTTAAAGTAAAGACAAAAATGAATTAAACAAATATCTTTTAGTAATGTAAATTTTAAATAGGGTGATATAAAAAATCATTTCGGCTATAAATATTCTTTATAATGATAAAAATATTTCATATATCATGAGAATTTTTTATAATATTTATACATAAAATATATAAAATTATTTATGAAATAATAATGATGTAGGTTTTACCTCATTAATAAATAATTTAAATAAATAATTTTATATTGATTAAAAAAATATCCAAAACATGTCCAATTATTATTTGAGGATTTTATTTCGACCATGAGTCATCTTATCATCGACTTTAATAAGTTTTTTACCTTTAAGAACAGAATATTAATATAAAATAAAAGAATATTTGCACACTTTCTTAAAGAGCCCCTCCTCCCACCTATAAAAATCCATCAACTCTAACCTATTCCTCACACCTCTCAAGCCCTAGATTGGACCAAACCCTACCCAAATAAGCTGTAAATATATCCCTCTTCTACCTGAAACCTTAACATAGGCAGAATTCACTTCAAGAAGTCCTTTTCGTAAAACCAAAGGGAGTTAACCGAATTTATGGAAATGATTTCTCCTAAATTCTTTTCTTTTATTCTAATTCTCCAAACCATAAATACTTTTTATTCATTTATTTTATAACAAAACCAAAATAATAAATATAATAGGATGTTCTTATGGGATTTATTCTAACTACACTTACACACACCTCCATCAAATGTGTATTGAACATACTGTTTTTGTGGATGGAAAATTAAAGCCTCACAAAACGATGATTGTTCAATTATCTCCTACCACCTCTCATGGTGGACAATAATAGTTAACTATATTTATATATGATATATATAATGTTTATTTTTTTTATTCTTATGTATTTTTCATTTATATCACACCTTTAGTGTTTTCATTATAGGTAAACACGATAATTTCATTTAAGAAAATGTGGACTACAACCCCCTCAAAATGATATCTCTCATTAATGCCATATATGGGATGTATAAAAGATGGAGATAATGATAATATACATGATAATATTCTGGAATATTAATAAAACTTTGTATCATTATTTATTATTTCAATTAAAATAGTAAATAAAAACGAACATAGCATTCATGCGTACGTACAACTTACCATCTCCAGGAACGGTTCATTACATTTTTACATTAAAATGTTATGTAATGTTATAAATACATATATATACTAGATATATATTATATATATAATATATAAATCATGAATATCGTTCTGAATATAATGAAATTTTGACCATGTGAACAACTTGTAATATTTTGAAATCTATTTTTTACTCAAGTCCCAAATATCTTGAAAACAAACATTATTAACTCAAATGATTACATAATCTTTATAACATGGAAATAAGTGATATAGAAGGAATAATAAAATTGAAAAAGGATCTTAATCAAGTAGAAATTAATGTTATTTTATTATTCAGGAGATTAAAGAGAAAAAGGGTCTAGTCGAACACGAGTTAAAGGACATTGTCTCAATTTCTTTTCATTGAGGCATATTTTGTTTTAATATATAATTTATTTTATACAATGTATAAACACCTTTAAATTTTTTTTTCATTCAAAGGGAATCTATTTCTACAAAGAGTTTTACTAAATGACCATAAATAATGTTTCTTTTTAATGAAAGTAGTGACAACGACCTTTCCACCACCGTGAGTATTATTTGATCTTTTTTATTTCTTAACAAGTCGTAATGCATTTAAAATGAAAATAAATACCATATAATTTGTTACATATTTTGTTAATGATAATGGTTTTGATAATGGATTTGTTATGTCGATATATTTAAATGATATATTTTGATTGAAATATGGAAATGTTATTTTTTCCATTATGTTTGTTTTATGTGTTATGAATATGTTATAGTTTTTGGGAATTGTTTACGTATACGGGTGGTTCTATGATAAACCTAGGGTGGGTGAGCCCAAGATTTCTCTCCAATTCATTGGGTAACATGACAGAGGTAAATGTGAATGTTTACAAAAATAGATTTAGGTAATACACTATGATGTGTATTCAAAATGTTACTCCCTACAAAGTTGTGATAGCTATAATATATTTATGATATGGATTCCACATGTTACCTTTATGATTTTATGTTTTATATGTGTTATTCATAAATATTATGATTTCATGGGGTGTGTTAAATAGCTTATGTTATGTACGTAATGATGAAATAATGTTTTCATTCATTGTTTTATAAACCTTAGTGATTTTTTATGCTCATCCCAAGTTTTGAAATGTTTTTCATAGGACATAAAGATGAATAGGGTCAAGGATGTGATCAAGGAAAAGACATGCTGTCTAAACCATGGGTCTGTACATGAAATTTTTTTTACGAGTTTTTATTGTATGAAAAAAATGGAAACTGAGTAGAAGTGTGTACCATGTAATTTTTGAGATATAATATAATAGTTATAGCCTAATTATCTAAAAATCTAAACCTGAAGGGATCATAAAAGTGGATTATTAATTTAATTTAGGCTTATGTAATGTTTAAGGTCAACTCCATATAATTGGTATCAAAGGTCAGTTTAGATAACATTAGGAGTAAGGGTATTGTAAAATTTATATCCATAAAATAATTTATGTTAATATTTAAATGATATTATTTACAGATTACCATGTTGCTTCACCTAAGATATATCTTTGTTCTGAATGATTTTCCATAGAGAAAATAGGGCAGCTATGTTGGTATGACATTAGGAGGAAGAAAACAATCCAAATTAGCAACCTGAGATGGTCATAAATGAAACTAAATGGTTTTTTGCAGTGATGGAACAATTGACTCAGGCTATAAATGGTGGTGGTATCCATGAACGAGATCAACTACATCAACCATAGACGAACATGTCCGTTGTGGAGCAATTTATAAGGAAACATCCCCCAAATTTTAGAGGACCATCTGACCCTGTGCAAGATGAAGTGGGGATTAAAACACGGGGCAAAATATTAGATGTTATGGGGTGTTCAGAATATCAAAATCTTTGTCTCACAGGTTACCGTTTTGAAGGTGACATAGATTAGTGGTGGTCAATGGATAAAAATATCAGGGATTGTGATATAATTGATGCTCTTGATTGCGATTAAATCAAAGGTATGTTTCTTGATAAATAGTTCCCATTGTGGTTCGCCATAGGACATAAAAGGAAATCCTAGAATTTGGGTATGAGGATGACTTAGTGGAAGATTATGAACCAAAATTCACTCGATTGGAAAGGTAAGATCCAAATTTCAGATGAGATATTGATAGTAAAATCAACCATTTTTACTCAAGATAAAATCAAAAGTATCGAAGGGAATTAGCTTACCGTGCATCCAAAATTTAAGAAAAACATGTTTTATTTGTGGATAAGGTGAAAATTGAGTTTTCCTATAATCATGTGTTCTTTGAAAAACTACAAAATAAGTGGTCAATGTGACAGGAGAAAGTGAAGAACTCTTCAAAAAAGTGAAATTATAAGGAACTTAAGTTTAAAGTTTGTGATAATTGTTGTAAAAATCATGCTGGTGAATGTCTATTTAATTCTACTAAGTGTTACCAATGTTGTAAAATGTGACATAAAGCTCATAATTTCAATGAAAAAAAATCTGGGTAATGGTAAGAAAAATTCTATTTTACATTCAATAAAATGTCTTACGTGAAATAAAATTGGTCATTATGCCAATGAGTGTCCAACGAAGAACTCAAATAAGGGAATGAAACCAGACTACAATTAGAAAGGGGTGGTGATGTCCTTTGCAACTACTTCATTGGATGTTGGGCATAAAATAAACCTGTATCAGGTACACTATTTGTTTGTTCAGATTAGGCCAATGTGTTATTCGATTCGAAAGTACACATTCGTTCCTTTTAGAGAATATTTCTAGTAAATTTTGAATTCCATATCAAGATAAAAATCATGAAAATATGGTAAAAACACCTGGAGGAAATGTTTAAACAAAAAGAAATTAGAAGAACTTTTTAGCCTTGTATAAGGAAAAATATACCTCCAAACCTTATTTTTTTTCCTCTAGTAGGGTTTGATGTTATTTTGGATATGAATTGGATTTCTATTTATCAAGATATTATTTACTACAGAGATAAAGAGGATTATTTTCAAAAGGATAGATAGTTTGTGTACAGAAATAAACTCTTACATTTGATAACATATTAGGATTCTGAGAAACTAGTAAAATATGGAAATGAATATTACATTGCACATATTGTTGAAAAAAGGAAGTTTTCATATTAATTTTGTTCCAATGGTAAATAAGTACCATTATGTTTTTACTAATGATTTCTCTAGTATTATACATGGTCAATTAGTTGAATTTACTATTAACATTGTTCCTGATGCTAAGACTATTTCAAAACCCCCTTATTGGTGGGATCAAATTGAACTTTTAGAGTTAATGAAACTATTGGATGAGTTATTAGAAAATGGGTTCATTCATCCTCACACATAACCATGGGGTGATCCTATCTTGTTTGTTAAAATAAAAATAGCTCAATGATACATTGCATTGATTATAGAGCATTGAATAACATCCCTATTAGGAACAAAAATCCTTTGCCTCATATCGATGATTTTTTTGATGAGCTCCAATGAGCTCATTATTTTTCAACGATTAAGTTGAAGATGGGGGTACCATCAGATGAAAGTAAAGGAAACAGACATTCTAAAGATCGAGTTTGATACTAGATATGGCCATTATGAATTTTTAGTTATGGATTTTGGTTTAATGATTTCACCTGTTGTATTTAAGGATATTATGAATAGAATTTTACATGAGTTCATGGATTAGTTTTTTGTTGTGTTCATTGATTATATTTTGGTTTATTTTAAATGTAAATAGGGGAAAGAATGCCATTTAAGGGTTGTCTTGAAAACTATAAACAGAAAGAAACTATTTGGGAAATTCAGCATGTGTGATTTTTGGTTACAAAAAATTTCTTTCATTGGTTACATTGTTTAAAAAAACGGCATTATTGTTGATCATGCTAAAACAAATTTTGTTGAAGAATGGACAAGACCCAAAAATATAACATAGATACGTATTTTTCATGGCTTGTCAGGTTATTAGCAGAGGTTTGTTATGAATTTTTCACAGTTATCTATCCCACTAACATTGTTAACTCGAAAAGGTGTTATGTTAGTTTTGACAAAAGAATGTGATGATTGCTTTCAGGAATTGAAAAAAATAGTGGTGAATGCTTCAGTTTTCGCACATCCTTCTAGAAATGGTGAGTTTGTTATATATAGTGATACTTTATTGAATGTAAATTGTTGTGACCATATGTAGAATTATTTGGTAATTTCGTATGCTTCACATCAGTTTAAAACACATGAGTTAAATTACCCCTACACTTGATTTGAAATTAGCGGTTGTTTTATTTATTTAAAAATTTGGTGGCATCATTTGTATGGAGTAAAATGTGAAATATTTAATGACCACAAATATTTGATGTATATATTCACTCAGAAAGAATTGAACATGATACAGATGAGATGGTTGGAATAAATCAGGTATTATGATTGTCTGATCCTTTACCTTATGGGAAAAGAAAATAAATCGGTCGATGCTATGAGTCGAAAAAGTAATGTTTCATTAACCATGATAAATTTGGAATGAGATCCTTTGGTTTTTTATTTTATGAACATTGTAATCGATGTTGTTGGTGCAAGAAATTCTTCTGTATTGTTTCAGGTGTCAGTGTAATCATCTATATCAGACAGAATAAAGAAATCAAAGAAGGAAGACAATGAGTTGTAGAAAAAGGTAGAATTGGTTCAGAAGGGTAAGATTCCAGAATTTAACATTGATAATGATTGTTTTTTGAGGTTTGGAAAGATATTATGGGGGCCTTGTGATTCACAGTTGAAGAATGAGTTGTTATGTGATGATCAAAGATCACATTTTTCATTTCATCCTGGAAATAATATGATGTATAGAGATCTTCAAAAGTATTACTGGTGGGATGGAGTGAAAAAAGATATTTCTAATTTTACTATGATGTTTTTGACTTGATAGTAGGTTAATGAAATGTGGCTATTACCGAAAGGGATGAATCCGTCATTACTAGTGTCAGAGTAGAAATGGGAAAATATATTCATGGACATCATTTGATATTATCAAAGACATCTCGAGGTAATAATGCAATCTCAATTATTGTTGATAGGTTGACTAAATCTGATCATTTCCTTCTTATTCGAGATACAATGTCTCTAGATCAACTTTATCTGTTGTATGTTAAAGAGATATTCTGGTTTCATGGAGTTCCCCTCTTCAGTGTATCTGATTGTGATCCTAGGTTTACTTATAACTTTTGGAAAGGACATCATAAGTCATTAGTAGTGAATTAAATATTAGTAAAGATTTTCATCCGCAATCAGGTGTGTTGTCAGAACGAACAATTTAGACCTTGGAGGATATGCTACGTGCTTGTTCACTAGATTACCAAGGATGATGGGACCAATTTATTTCTTTGGTTGAATTTTTTTTATAACAACTATTTTAATTATAGTATACAGATGGCTCCATTTGAGGAATTATATGGGAAGGGGTGTCTAACTCTAGCATTTTGGGATATAGTAGGTGAAAGGAAGTTGATATGACTAGAATTGGTAGAAGATATGGAAGAAAATGTTCAGTTAATTCAAATGCATATGAGAATAGCACAGAGCATGCAGAAAATTTAAGCAGATAAGCAGGGGATGGATCTTTCTTTTGAGGTAGGTGATCATGTCTTTCTCAATGTATCTCCATGGAAAAGTGTGATACGTATTGGTATGAAGGGAAAGTTGAGTCCGAGGATCATTGGACCCAGTGAAGTCCTATAGAAAGTTGGATCAGTTTCTTAGAGAGTTGATTTACACCCATGTTTGTCTAAGGTACACAATTTTTTTTCAGGTTTTAATGTTAAAATGTATATGCCAGATCCATCTCATGTTTTAATTCGAGAGGTAGCTTAGTTGGACGAGAATATCAATTATGAGGAACTACCGGTCCAGATTCTTGACCACATAGAGAGAAAGTGATGAGGAATAAGGTGATTCACCATGTAAATGTTTTGTAGAAAAACCATATTGTTGAAGAGGCACCATGGGAATCTAAAAATGCTATGAGGGATAAATACCCCCACTTATTTTATAAGTGAATAACAATTACAAGGATGCAATCTCGAAAAGGGGGGAAGGATATAACATTCCAAGTAAATAAAGAACTATACATTTTCATAATTATTAATATTTATAAATAAAATATGGATTTTACTTTAAAGGTGTTGCTATGTTCGATGGCTTACCTGATACACAACAACAAGTTTCATTGAAATATTACATTGCACACTAATAATATTGTAATATTATTTTAAATATTGTTAATTCCCAGCCATTGTATTAGAGGGAATGGTTAGAACCAACTAAAAAGTAATTATAGATTTTTTTAAATGTTTTTTCATTTATCTAATAAATTTTAGAGGCTTAAAATCTGAATTAATATCATTTTAAGCATAAATACTCTAATATTCATTAAATGGTCAATTTTCATCCTTTTAGTGGAGAAACCTATTTAAATATATTTTTGGTCACTTTTATAATTTCATTTTGACCAAAATATTTTTCTTTATAATCAATACCTCAAAATTCACTTTGGGTAGTATTTTGGTATTTTTCTGATAAAAGTCAATTTTTGATGAATAGTGGAAAATACTGTATTTTTATTCGAAACCACCTTTTAATATAATTTATTTATACGGTTATATTATCTTATTAATTGGTTTTAAATTTTAATTGGATTATATTTTTTACTTTTAATCCAATTTTGGTCATTGGAATTAATTTTACTTTGAAATTGGACATAAACAAGAGTCAATCTTTTGATAGTTTTTAATTCTTAGAAACACGTTTTTTGTTTTAACAACGAGAATTAATTTTAAATTAGTTAATAAAACTTATATGTTTTGAATTTGGTAATATATTCATCATTTTTGAATTTATAATAGCATATATATCTTAGGATGAATTTTTAGTAGATTTCTGAAAAACGATAATTTTTTATGAATAGTGAAACCACAAAGTATTAATTGAAAAATGAATTTTTCATTTAAATGAAATATGAAAACTTTTATGAATTTAATTTTGAAAATCCAACTTAAATTTTTTTTATTATTAATTAGAATGTGGTTTAATAAGATGAAAAAACTTTTTGGTGAATAGTAACTTTTGAATTCTATTTACCTCCGTTAAAGGTAAATAGGCTAACTCAATGTAAAAAGAATACCATAACAATAGAAAATTACCTTAACACTTGTTAAAACCATATTAGATTAGTCATTTACAATAATGGGAATCCTTTGGTCTATTTTAGGACTCCATGGATCCACATAAGAGTGATAATGAAAATTTATTTTAATTAACTAAATGTAATGATATAAATGACAAAAAATCATTTAGTTAATTAATTTTTACATAAGGTTATATAATTTATCTTCTCAACTATAAATATTAAATGGAATGATAAAATTATTTCTTAAATTGTGATATTTTATTTATTTTTTTTAGAAATCAAATAAATAAAATTATATATGACACAATAATGATTCAATGTTTAACTCATTAGTAAATGATTTAAATAAATATTATTATAAAGACTAAAACAATACGTAATACATTTCTAATTCTTATTAAATGATTTTATTTCGACCATGAGTCTTCTTATCTTAAACATTAATATGTTTTGGACCTCTATAAACGAAAATCTATTATATAATAATACAATATTTTCACACTTTTCTAAAGAGACCGTCCACCCCCTTATATAATACCCTAAACTCTAACCCATTATTCACACCTCTTAAGCCAAATGGATCAACAAATAACTACAAAAATAAGATCTCAAGATCCTTATTTCCGTCTATAAGCCTTAACACAGGCAGAGAGGTCTTCAAAGAAGTCCTTTTGATTCAAACCAAAGGGAGTTACCCGAAGTAAAGGTAATCGTTTCTCTTAAATTATTATCTTTTATTTTACTTCTCCAACCACTAAAATTTTATATTCTTTTATTTTATAACAACAATAGTATCCAAAATATACTACATCATTTTTATGATATTTATTCGAACTACACATACACACACTCTATCTATTGGGTATAAAACATATTGTGTCTGTGGATGGAAAACTAACACCTCACGAAACGATGATTGTTCCATTATCACCTACCGCCTATCATGGTGGCCATTAATATGGAATTGTATTTATATATGATATATATTATTTTTATTTTTTAATTATTATTCTGTATTTTTCATTTATAGCATACATTGTTTTGTTACCATTTTGGGTAAACACAATAATTTCATTTGAGGAAGTGAGGACTACCACCCCCTTAAAGTGATATGACTCAATGATGGAATATGTGGGACATATAGAGGATGGATTTAATGATATTATATATGATATCATACTGTAGTTATAATATACCTATGTATCATTATGTTTTAATTCCATTAAGATAAGAAATAGAAATTCAATTATCGTTTATGCGTACGTTCGACTTACAGTCTCCATGAATGAAGCATTTCATTTCATACCACATAATGTTATGCACTGTTTTAAATACATATATATATAGTGGATATATAATATATATTTTATATCTATTTCATTAATATCATTCGGGATATTATAAAATTTTGACCATGTGAACAACTTGTAATTAGAATAAGTCCATTTTTTTTACTAAAGTACCAAATATTTACAAAAAAACGCTATTAACATAAATGATCACATAATGGTTATAACATGGTAATAAGTTATATAAAAGAAATAATAAACTGTAAAAATTTTCTTAAGTAGGTATAAATTAACATTATTTAATTATTTAGAAGATTAATGAACGAACGGGTCAAGTTGGACACGAGGTAAGGGACTTAGTCCCAATCTATTTTAATTGAGGTATATTTTGTTTTAATATGTGACTTTATTTTATACACTATATAACCACCTTTGAATTTTCATTTCATTATATGGGAATACTTTTCTATGAAGCGTTTTACTAAAATGAAAAAAAGAATGATTATTTTCAATATAATAAGTGACAATGACCTTTCTGCAGTTGTGAGTATTATTTGATATTTTTGATTTTTTAACAACCCATAATATTTTTAAAAGGAAAATAAATACCATATACTCTATTATGTATTTTGGCGTTGAAAATGGTTTTGATTGTGGATTTTTTATGTCAATATATTTCAATGTTATATTGTGATTGAAATGTGGAAATGTTATTTTTCCATTATGTTTGTTTTATATATTATGAATATGTTATTGATCTTGGGAATTGTTTACGTATATGGGTGGTTCCATGATAAACCTAGGGAAGGTGAGCCTGAGAGAGCACTTCAATGCTTTGGGTAACATGACATAGGTAAACGTGGATTTTTCTATTAAGATATTTAGGGAATGTACTTTGATGGGTATTCAAAATGTAACTCCCTGCGTAGATCTGAAAGCTAAAATTTAAGTATGATATGGATGCTACAAGTTACCTTTAAGATTTTATGTTTTCTATGTGTTATTAATAAATCTGTTGATTTCATGAGGTTTGTTAAAAATATTTTGTTATGTTTTAAATGATTAACTACTGTTTTATTTTTTTGTTTTTTAGCCCTTACAGATATTTTTATGCTCATCCCATGTTTTGAAATGTTTATCACCAGACTTAAAGATGAATAGGGTGAAGGATGGTATTAAGTAAATGTTATGATGTCTAAAACATGGGACTAGACATGATTATTTTTTAAGAGTTTTTATTTTATGGAAAAAATGGAAACTGAATATAATTTTCAACCTTGTAATTTTTGAGATATAATGTTATAGTTATGGCCTAATTCTATAAAACTCAAAACCTAAAAAGGTCCTCAATGTGAATTATTCATTTACATCCAGATTAGGTAATGTTTATGGTCGAGACATTATAAAAACATTTAATTACTAACCTTATGGAATCTTGTAAGTATACTCATATCATATTATAAAAATAATTGTGTCTTTTCAAGTTATATTTCCATGTGTATCTGATTTGTAATGTATAATTTTTTCGAAACAATTTAAGTGTGTAACTCCACTCACATATTAAAGGACACCTCAACTTATCCCTCTATCAAATGTTTTTAGAACACTCTCTTAGAAAATTAATAAAAAAAATATATACCCAAAATCAAACCTATTTCCACATAACCTTGGTGTGTCAAAAATATTACATAACATATAATACAAAAGTTGTAATCCAATGAAGGTTTTACAATTGATAAACATAACAAAAAAAATTAATTATTTATTTTCTATTGGCTAACAATTTCATTTTTATTTCATTTTCAAAAAATACACTATAATTAATTCTCTAACCATGATAATATAATAACATCTTCATTTTTAATAGATGAAAATATTTTTTGATGATATAACCCTTTTGATTATATATTAAATTTTAATGGAAAATGAAATTATCACTAAAGTATTCATACAAATGTCTACCTCAATATAATAATGTGATACATTATTCATGAAAACATCGTATGGTTGGATGAAATAATTTAAGATATATATATATAATAATTATAAAAAATTATTATTCAAGAATTTTTTGATCTAGAAATTCTTTTTACCCATACAACTGTTGTAAAATGACAATTTCACTCATTTAATTATCTAGACAAACATCTCTATAAAGGGATGTAATTAAATTAAATTTACTATCTCAAATTAGTGTTAGTAATTTTGGATATAATAGATATTTTAAAAAATTATAATCTTAATATGTTTTATTAAAATTAAATCATATTCTACATTATATTTATTACACCTTACAGAAAAGTTGAAACATCATTCATGTATGCGTGCGAACTACTACCTTTATGACATGAAGAATGTACGTTTTCATATACACCCATCAAGGTGAGGAATAGAAAAATATTTATTCTATAAAATTATAATTATATCAAGGTAAATATTTTTTTATGGTAGAACCATAAAAACATAGGACATGGACATCCTACATAATCTGTTATAGTATTATGAATGGAACATCCAATGAACATCCTACATAAACAAATATTATTAAATATAAAAATTAACATTTTACTGAATATAAATAAATAAATGATTATAATGTGATTAAAATAATAACAACAATTAAGAAAATGTGTAAAAATATAAATTTATTATTTAGTATTGATGTAATGTACACCATTATGCAGTATTAAAGGTAAAGTATTTCTCAAATTAATGTCCCTTCACTGAGATTTATATCATTTTAATAAAAAGTATTATTTTATTTTAGGTATGAAATGATTTATTTGTTACTATGTCCATTCATTTAATTTAGTTAAAATTTTTTAACAACCCACTTCATATACCATTCATCAATATCATTTGAACTCAAATTTCATGAAAGCCAAAATTGAGTTTTCAATAATACCATTTTTAACGTGTTCATTTCAATGAATTTTCCTCAAAGTCTTGATTCATTAAAATGTTTTATGAATTGTCATATTTTTATATAAAATAATATTACATTTCATTTTCAATTATTTTTTATATAATTGGTGTTTAAAATGGATTTTATAATAATATTGTATTAGTTATTTTAAATTTTTTTTGCAATGTGCATAAATAATTTTTTATAAATATATATTTATTTTCTAATATATTCATTTTAATATATTTTTTATTGTAATATATCATAATAATTATATTTTTTTGTGGATTACATTGTAAATTTAATTTCTATTTTTGGTAAATATTTTTCATTATGTTATTCCTAAAATAAATTATTATTACTCAATATTTTTATTTTAAAATGTCATTTTATTTTCTTATGTATTAAAATAAGTAATTAAAGTGTATTAAGATGATTATGTGAATACTTATAAATGATTTATTCATTATATGGTATATTATTATTAAATTTTTTAATGGGTGAGCTCGATTACTATCATAATAATGTGTGAAAATGATATAGCTCTCCAACTCTTGTTGTAACAATGTATTCCTCAAATACTGAAATCCAAAGGATAAGAATGTTAGTTACTATTATAATATTATTTGGAATTTATTTATATTGAATTGAGTTAAGCATGAATTAATATGTTATCAAAATAATATTTTCTAAGATACTGATATTATCCTTCAAAAATGGTTTCGTATTAAAATAGTGTTATATAATGAGGTATGAAATGTTTAAAATGTTTTAATAGTCTATGGTTTTTTTCTCAAATCTATTTTATCATGTGATCCCATAGTCTTGATGATGAATTCTTGGTTTTCATATTATATTAAATGGTTATTAAATGATATAATGTAGAAAATAATTATTTTAATTTATATATGTATTTTATTTATGTTGTGAAAACATTATCATGGTTTGTCATGTTTTTCAACAGAACATTTGTAATCCATTAATATTATATCCCATAATAAATATTATCTTAATCATTACACTTATTAAATTTTTTTTCAAAGGTCCTATATGTAATTAGTATCTGTTAAGAAGCCATTCCCTAATTTTCTATTATCCTTGAATGAATATAGTGTGTCATGAATGAAATAAGGGTGTTATATTTTGAATCTGGTTAGTTTAGGGAAATAAAGAATATTTTGGGTCTTATTTATGTTGTGTTTTGGTTTCCATAATTTTCTAATTTTATGAACCCATTAGTTATAGGGTATTAATAAAGTTAATCCCATGTACAAAACCATGAAACTATGGGTTGATTATCACTATAGGTTTTAATAAAAAAAATCCAAGTTCAAGGTTTGTATATCATTGAAATTGAGTTCCCCCACTATGTAGAATGAGGGACAATCACATAGGTTTTCTATTGGTAAGTTTCCTTACGGTAATGAATGGTACTTTATGAGTATTAAATTTAAAACCCATCCTATATCTCCATTTAGTAGTCATTCTAACATGAGGGTACCTAATCTTATCTTTATCATCTCTATCCATTTGGCTCCTATTAAATTTTCATGATCAGAATAGTTTATTCACTTAAACTATTTGAAATATTACACATCCCTATATCGTTAACCATAACTTGTTTTAAAGCATCTAATTATTCCTTAATTGATTTGGGTTCTAGGTGGCTATTTACACGAAGGTATGGTGAGATGATTAAAATTCATAGGGATGTAAGTTGTTAAATTTAGAGGAAGTATCTAAAGGTTTTGTTCAGTTATCAGCACATCTATTAACCTATGGGTGTATATTAAGGCTAAACCACACAATATTTTATTGCATTTTAAATTTGTCATGTCATTCCCTTACTATGAATATGATGAAGGTTGGTATAATATTGGGACTATGTTATCAATAACTGATTCAGGTTGGTTGCTCCCCTTATCAGTTATTAAATAACAATCATTTATTAGATTCATATTTTATAAAAAATAAAATTATTATAGAAATATAATTTAATAAAATCCTGTATTTTTGTTCAAAATCCACAAATGGGGTATTTCATATTCTTTGATTTAATTGGCTGAAAATCTTGATTTTAAAAAACATTCTTAATAACAAAATTGTGAAGGAATACTTATTATGTTATTTTGTGCAGAACGGTTATTCAAATGATTTATAAAATATTTCATGTAAGATAAAAATTAATTTTTTTGGGATTTTTATAAAAGGATTGTGTGTTTTCTAATAAATACCCACAATATTTTTGGAAAAGTACTCTTTCCAAATGACAAATTTATTAGTTTTATTTAAAAAAATCCATGCGAACAACAGATTTGGAAGCTTATAAAATTATATTTCCTATAACATTTAATCTTTATTAAATATTTACATATTAAAAAACATCAATACATTTCACTTTAGTTGGAATAGTTATGTTATACTAAATCACCCCTAAAAACATGTAAGTGATCTGCTTTAGAAAGTTCATAATTCTTATTCCCACTTATTTTATGTATCATTCAGACTTGTGAACTTCTACTATATCTTCCAACATGTTGACTATGATTTCAAAATTTTAATTTTACACTGGTGATTTTGACTAGTTTATTATTTTGAAATGAGGATTGATGTAATTATTTTAGCAATGATTATAAATAGGGTTGTTTTTATTATAAAATTGTTTAATATTTTTTCTACTAGTAGGGTGTGGGATAACACACCATGTAATGTAATTCAATTATTCCACCATTAAAATGTAAACTTATGATATTTTTCCCTTATCCATATTTTCAAAAATGTATCCATGATTATCATCAATCTTATATATAAAAATTCAGCAAGAACAGAATTACAGAAGGCCAATCATCTGATGTATTTAGTTTCAGTTTCCTTTATCAGAGAAATACTAAAACAGATTACATTCCATTATTATTATTTTATAAACATTTTATTATTTTTCGTCATATTGAATAACATATTTTATATTATTGATGTCTATAATTCCTTCATATGATTTTGTCTATATATTTTTATTTTAACTAATGTATATTTAGTTGGTAGTTGTTTTTTATGGTTGTGAAAGTATTAAATATTAAATGTTTTTTTAAAAAAATTGTATTAAAAATATGAATCTCTTTTCATTATTATAATATTATTTTAAAATATTATTTAAATATTTTGTTGGGCTCTTTTAATTTTGAATGAGAATTATCTTTTTACAGATCAGTTGGAAACTATATTTAAAATTAAAATTTTCAACATTTCAAAAATAATGTTTTTAAATTATTTTCCTGTTCAAATAGAAGAAAAAAAGTTTTAAAATAAAATTAATTAGATTGGTGATTTCTTATTATGTGTTTTAAATTAATTATAATGAGTTTTTATATATTTTTGTGATTTTTATTTTTGAACGTGTTTTCTATTGTTACTCTGTATTGGTTCTAAATTAATGGTATCCTTAAAATAGATACTTTAAAAATTATTATTATTTTAATGGTAAATTAGTGATTTTTATAAATAATAATATTTATAAAAATATAATTTTTTATTGGGAAGATAATTCTTTTTCAAAATGTGACTATTTTTTAAATTTTAATATTTTTTTACAAGTCCACAAAATTTGTCATAATTTCATTTTTTTGATGTAACCTTATTATTATGTAAAATAAATTTCCATTTGAGTTTGGTTTTGAATATTATATACGTGGATTTGAATAGATTTTATAATAAATAATTGGGTTACTGTCAATTTATTCGTTACAAAATATGTTCTACTATATGGTATAAATGACTTAATTTAGTGGAAAATATACCACAACATGCTTTATGATATATTTTAAATACTCATATGTCTTAAAATAAAAGTTAAATATTAATATTATATTATATATTTGTTAATATTTTTACATTATTCAATTCATCCTTATTTTTAATTTTTTGAAAAAAATAAAAAATGTATTTGTGTAAAAATATCAGTTCAACCAAATATCAATGTTCTATTTTTTTGTTTTATTTATGTTTGTAGTTAAATGAAATTTCACTGAAAACATTTCCATTGAATTTAATTTAATTAAAAATAACTTTAAATATATATTAACAATTTTTTGGATCGTTATAAAATTATTTATTTTGGGTAATATAAGGAAAATATATAATTATATTATTTTTAGGTAATTTGTTAGGTTATTCATTGTATAGTATTAAATTGAGAAAACAATTTAATTTCAAGGAATATTATTTCTGTTTCTTATTTATCAAATAGTATTACTAAAATATATTGTGTTATATAAATTTTGTATATTTTAAATTGGTGGATTATATTATATTTCTTATAGATTAAGAGTGTATGATTATTTCTCCAGATACCTTTAGAATTTTATTTTTCATTTAGGATGAGTATTCCTTGATTGCCTATCTTTTTTATGGATTAAAAGTTGATATCTCATGTTTGTGTTTTCAAGTTTATACTATTTTGTTTTATATAATGAGATTGAATTTATAATAGAATGAACCCGACCAATGAAATAAGATTTCAAGATGGTTTTATAAACAACCCATGACTGTAGTGTTTTATTTTCAATTTCAAGGGACATAAATTTTTTTGGTGGGGTGTTTATAATGAGACACATCAGTACTGGTATATAAAATCAATGGGAATTGGAATTTTATTATTTAATATTAGAATAGTGAGAATTAACCCTGATATAAGTTTGTTTAGAGATGATTTGTGGTCTAGAAATTTTGGGGAATTTCATATGTTGTGATTTTTAGAGTATAATAGGTTTCAAAAATTTAGTCTAGAAGAGTACCATAGTGCAATGGATGTTTTTTTAGTTTGGGGTTCGAAAGGGGAATGAGACCATGAGAAAGTACATGATGGTTATGAATTGGGTCTCACATGCAGGTGACCTATAGGAATGAAACCCAATTGAGTTTTGATGTTGATCATACCTCAATATAAAGAAAATACTATAAGGTGACAATATCATGGGAGGTTTTCACCTCATCTAACTGGGTCTAACCTGTTAAATATTTTTATGGAGTAATGGTCACTATCATTTTATAGATGAATGATCCTTGTTTCATAGTCCTTTCCATAATGCATCTTATCACAGATTTCAAATTATACACAGTTTTTCCTAGATAAAATATTTTCCATGGACCATGCTATAGTGTTAAAAGGATTGGGGATGGGATTTCAGTCTCAGAGAGTTTACCAATATAAGGATATAGAGATCAGATTATTTTATTTCTCCCTTGATATTGTTTTATGGTATTGAATGGTAATTTTGTTATTTAAAAATTTAAATCCCCAATTTATCTTCATGATTTCCATTCTAGAAATTGGGAGAAGAATATAATATCCCTACAATAATTTTCTGGGGTTGTCATTTGATTTGAGATGATTGAAATAAATTTATTTCTATTATTCATTTAATTTTCATCAACCCCACCACTATACTCTTCATTTTTTTTAATTTAATAATATTTTTTCCAAACAGTTTAGGGTTTTCATTGATTTATTAAACTAATTTAGGGTTCAATCATTCAACATCATCATGTTCGTTGGTTGGCAATAGATGATTTCTAGGTTGCAGATTTTCATATTTCATGACATCATTTATCATAATGTTTAAATTGTGACTTAAATTTTACTGATTATTCTTGTTCTTCGATTATATTTTTATGTATGGTTCTCAAGCACAAAACAGAGGTTGGTATGATATTGGGATGATATTATCATTCTTTCATTGATTTGGGTGGATCCATTTAGAAATATATAATTTAAAACCATGATTACTTACTTTTTAATCCCATTTTTAAGATAATTTAATAAAAATTATATAACAGTATACTATTAGTTCTTGATGAAATACCATAAAGGGTATTTTATAGGAGAAATATTAATATTAATTTCTTTTTATCAATCTGGATTCAAATAGTGGATTCAAAATTTGTTAGAAAAATAATTTACAAAGTAATTTTCTTCTTGATAATTCTTATTTTTGGTTTTTATAATGATTTATACTTTTTAGAATAGTTTTCAATATATTTTATATTTAATATAGTTGGGTTATTTTTAAGAAAATATGTAATGTTATAAAAGGACATTTCCAAATCATTTCATCATGGATTCCCGTATTAATAAATATAATTATAAAAAATTTTATAAAATGTGGTCCTAAATATGAATTTAGATATTTATAAAAAAATACTTTTAGTAACACACCATGTTTTTATTCTTATAATCAATAAAATAAAAATTATTCACTGGATTAAGTTGAAAATGTCACCATGTTATGTTTTCTTTATAAAATTCATTTATATTAGGTTTAAATACCCCAGACACTGAGTATGGATTTTATTATACACAATACATTGTTTATATTGTGTTATATGAAACACCGAGCTTAGCTTGCATTACACATAACACATTACTCAAAACAATGATTACTATTATTATAATGTTAGTACATTTATCACATATACATTGCTGTGACATGTATGGAAATGATTCGATAAATTTTGAAAATATTTTTTGTGAATGCTTTCAAATTAAATTTTTAACCAATTAATTATCAATGAATGTATGGACTATTTAAAATAAAATAAATCTTATTCTAAATTTTTTTCCTTGCACAAACATGATTTATATGAAAACATTAATGAAAATAGAATTGATTATTGATTTAAATGATATATATATATATATATTACCTATTTAACACTCATCTGATGTGTTTTCTAGAAAAAGTTATAAGAATAAATCCAATTCAATTCATATAATGATATATATTCTAAGAAATAATTTTTACACAAGTCTAAAAGAGCACTATTATTAAATAAATTATTTGAATATTATAAATTCCAAATGAAAAATTAATCATAAATTATTAAATAATAATTTATAAATTATCATAGTTTAATATTTTGATAAATATTTTTTCTAAATATTCATTTTTTGATTAGTAATAAAAAATTCTTAATATGAATTTAAAGTTATTTTTTGAATTATTTATATAGTTAAATTATATGTTATTTTTTAAAATATAAATATATAGATAATTAATATATAAATCACATCACAATCATTTTGGCGCTTTTTACATTAAAATTTGACATAAAAATATTTCAGTATTTTGGAAATTTTATCTATTAAACCCTATCTTTTTTTCTCGTCTACGAGATTGATTTAATATTTATTTATAACACTAAATTTAATTCCATGTAAAAAATTTATTTAAAAATTGGAATCATCTATATTTATAGTTTATGATCCATGCATATTAATTTTTATTACCAATGTGATTAGTGAAAATTAGTTAATATAATTAATAGAAATTAAAAGAGAAACTATTTTACTATTTGACTACACATTAATATAAATTGTTTAAATGAACTATAAACTTGTACAATGTCAATTAGATGAAAATATTTCAATAATATCTATTATATTCTCAATAATAATCCCTTATTAGATTCACTTTAATTAGAATTAACATTGGTATAATTTCTTATTTTAAAAATTTACAAGTTTAACACTGACCACCCTTATAAAAGGACACCTACTACCCTTCAACATATCAAAAAAATTTCAACTGAAAATACAATAATTTTTTTCTTAAATTCCATCCTTAAATCCTATAGGACTTACTTATGGTTTAAATACTTCCATGGAATTCCTTTGGTTAAGAAATAGTTAAGAGAAGAAAATGTTATGTAGATTAATGGAACTTTTCATCTACCTACAACCCCAATAATTAATTTTATATAATGTTTATATAATAATGTCTTTATACTAAAAATATTTAGAATTTTTAGGTTATGGTTATATGTTTAGACCATAAAATAATCAATAAAATAATTTATCAAATTACTGTTTTTGTATTGTAGACTACCACCACGTGAACTGATGTCTTGCATTTTATCATTACTACATACAAATGTTGGAAATAATCATATATATACTATTTATATATGATATTTATAATTGTTATGATGTTAATATGACTCTATAATTGTTTTATAACTCATTCCATCATGATTTACATTTTCCTATTAATATGATAATGTCATTCGTGTGTTTGGTGGAATTTCATCATGTGAAGAAATGTGATTCATTCACGATTTACATAGAACATTTTAAGGATTATTTAGTAAAAATGTGGTAAATATAAGAAATAAAAAAATCTATAATGATAATATCTATTTTATTGTTGTTTTATTCAATAAAAACAGATATAGTGTTCAAGTATATGTATGGCCTATGTCTCCACGAATTGTGTATTCCATTTCTTATTTCTATATTTTTATAGACTATTATGAAAAGATATATACAAAATATATAAGATATTTATATCATTTTTATCTATCAAAAAATTATTAAATCATTACTATATTTTTAAGACCACAAAAAAATTAATAACTTATACGAAAAACAAAGCGGTTTTCACCAGATATGTAACTATAACATTTAATTATTAATAAATAGAGAATAAAATGTAATAATAATTTCAAATATGGTATGATATAATTGAATATAGTTATATAAAATATTTATAGTAAAAATATATTTATCATATAAGAGTATTGAATGAGTTTAATGGATGTGAAGACTTAATGAAATGGATTATGTATCACTTTTACTATAAGTGAGACACAAGACATGTTCAACACCTATTTCATTAAGGTGGCGTTGATGATTCCAATCAATTTATTAAATGAAGATCCCATAAATGAATTTTTTTATTTTTATATCCATTGGAGGATAACACTTGCATGGGGTTTATGATAATATAGTTACCAAATTGGTATGGGTTTTCTATTTCATGTTTATTTTCTAGAAGACACAATTTATTTTCACAACCTATTTCTTATATGTTATGTGTATTGTTCAAATAGATGTATTTTATGATTCTTATAATCATAATTTGTTACACTTAAGAAATTATTTTAGGGACAAACTTTCATGGGGTTTTCGTTTAATTGTTACATAAGTTCTAAAATAATTATATATCACTTAGCCTTTATTGAGAACCACATTATTTTATGCACCTATATTCATTTATGAGTGTATATAATTCCACATTATAATTTTATATCATGAATCTTCTTCTCAGTATTCTTTTCATGTTTCTTGTAATTTCATTCTTTCATGGGGATTTTGATTCATTATTACCAAAGTGGTAAATGTTTATAAATACAATCACATCATTAATGAGAATTTTTATTTATTATTATTATATTAATGATATATGTTATCCCTCGGTCATAGAATACCATGATTTTTGTTTTCATTTTATTATTTACGATATGTTCATGTAATAGTACCATTTCCCACACTTTTGTAGTTGTGATCATTATGAATGTGTTTTTTAATAAAATATGACCCTATTTGTATCTCTAGTCGGAAATCTATTTTAATTTTAAAAAATTGTTATAAAAAATCATAATTTTTTCTAAATGAAAATTTAAGCACATTTTAATGGAAAATTATATTAATGCTATTTCTATATTTATTATTTTAATATGGTTTTCAAATATTCAATTATATGTTTTCAATGTTATCTTCAATGAAAAATATTTTATGATCTAAAATGAATTTTTAAAATCAGATATGATATTTTCCTAGATATATTTTTTAAATGATTTTTAAACAATACATTATTTTTATTTATAATTAACTTAAATGAAATCTATTTTAAAATTTTTTATGATTTATAATGTGATTTAGAATATTTTCATTTTCCTTAGTAATATCTAAATATCATTATCCATCTCAGATGAAATAAAATATTTTATTTTATTTTTTACATAGGTTATGATCCAAGTAAACCATTCCATTTAATTATTTTAAGGGATTATATATATGATGGAACGTATTTTATGAAAATAATTTCTCTTCTATGAGTTATAACATTATATATTTCTTAAAAAACATGGTTCCTCTACCAATTTATTATATGATGAAATGACTATGGTACCAAAATATTTTCAATAGGATATAAAATGATGCAATTATTATCATACCAATTTCATTTAATGGGTTATGATATAATGTTTTCGAAACCAATGAATTATTTTGGGTCATGATAAAATCGATGTTTTATTATCCTATGGAACATGTATATATTTTTTATTTATATGAAGGGAGTGATATATATATATATATATCACTACAGTGAATTCGGTTATGATATATTTTATATGAACTTTGAGGGTACAAGTGTTGTCAGGTCAAGCCCATAAATGAGGGGGCACTTGTGGTCTACCCATGCTCATAAACGAGGGTATATGGGTAGAAAACCCAATCCTAAATTAGGTTATTGGGTTATCATAAAAAGACAAACAGGTTACAAATTCAATTGTAGGTATACATGATATAAAATTACATATTTTTATATTCCTTCCAAAATTCCACGTCTTATTCCAATATTATTATATAATGGCTTATAATCTTGATTCCATTATTACTAATGTAATTTGAATTGACAATATTTATTCCATCCCCCATGATTAAGTTATATGGTATCTACTGTATGGATTTAAAATATAATTCTCATTTTCTAAAAACATTACACATGTAAGTATGCTTATGTATCTCTTATGTTACAATTATTGACCATTTGGGTGCACCCTTCATTAGGTTTCCTTACCATAGGTTCTGAAAATTCATATTATATAAGATGTGTGTAAAATGGGTTCTAGTAATGAAATACATGTTAGGAGATTTTTCTGTTAATTTATGAACTAGTGTTTCTATTTCAATGTTTCTAAAGGAACTAAAATATTATGATTTTGGTTGTGTGTTAGTGTAATGAAAATAATATTCAATAAAAATATGAAATGTCAATTTAAAAAAAATCCTAAGTTGCTAAAGTTGTTATCAGAACAAGGGTTGGTTTTCATTTGGAAATTGGGAGGATATATAATTTGTGAGATCCTAGGGATATTTTTAAGGATAGGTGTTGGAATGTAACTAAGGATAAGTCTTAGTATGATACAATGTTCATGAAAATTTCCTTGATTTTTTTGATTGATTGCTTGATTAGTTTTCAATAAATTAAATCCTTTTTGGGATACTACATGTTCTTGTGCCTCTGTAATAGATTTACAATGGGGTAATAATATAGAAAAAATAAACTTAGCTAGAGTAAACCAAAAACTAGTTCATGAAAATAGTAATGTATAAACACCATGTTTGACACACTCAAGGGAGATAATTTTGAACCTAAAATCCATTTGCGATGTATCACTAATGACATAAATTATATGATAACAGTGAATGGAATGTGATAAGTCAATGGTCAGAAATATGGAATTGATATTGACATGAAGTGGACACAATATAAGTATTCTTTCTTGGATATGTGATTCCTCTTATGATAATTGTTTTTACACTATTATTTCTATTTTTAGTCAGAGGTTGAAAGATGAAGGAACCATGTTAAGGCTGAATACCATGGAAAATATAAAACATTTCACCCTAATGAACCAGATACTATGAGATCTCAAATGGAAAATATTATTTTAATGATAACACTAATTTCTCAATATATGATTCATGAAGGATTCCCAAAGGAGAAAATAAGGGAACACAATAATTATATGTCGTTCATGGGGATACATCTATCTTTTTCAGTGGGATTTCGTAGCAATTAGTTTCTAATCAATGGATCAGTACAACAAAAAATATAATTGTTTCTTTTTTTTTGAGCATGAAAATGTAATTTTGGATTTCTAACATTTCAAATGTAAAAAATATAATTTTTTAAATTTTATCAGTAAAATAATACCACTTGATGAAATTGAATCCATGGATTGTTATGAGTTCAAGATAATATTTTTCAATAAGTAATTTACACATGATATTATTTTAGTGATGGAAAAGAAGTTCTTCCAGATAATGAAAATATATAAATAATATATTGGTTCTAGTAAGAACAACTATATATGATATGTGAGGTAGACTAATGGGATTATCATCAAGATTTTATGTAAGGTTTATGGATTTGTTAGTTGAGTAAATACATTTCATTGATGGGAGTTATGTATAAGAGACTTATTTAGATATGAGGAGAGTGTTTTTTGTGAACTAATGGTGGGAATGGTGGTCTGAGTAACATATCTACATGATGGTTTTTATATGAAAATAAATATTGAATTTTTAGGGAGATAAAATAACCAACGAGAAAAGAAGATGAATATTTAATTACAAAAATATTTACAGAAGAAACCTGAAGGGAATTGTCTTCAGGGGACTACTAGAAGTCATTTGTGAGGAATGGAATGTTATCCAATGGATGAGTGATGATGTAATGATGAATATTTTTCTATTGTTTTGAATAATATGAGATCCACACATTATTCACCACTCACAATTTTTTATAAACACAAGGATTTAGAGAATAATGAATATAAGTTCCCCAATCCATGGAATAATGTAAATGATAATCCAGAAAAAAATTGTAGAAAAAGTACAAAGGGAAATATTACTTTATCATAATGAATTAAGTAAACCACAATAATTTTGGAACCCATATCTACATATCATTATATGGTAATTTCCATTTTGATTTTGAATGAATGATCCCTATAAAAATATTATCATTCATTATTTTGAGAGATTTCATGTGATCATCTTCTTGGATTCTAGAATTATGAAGACAAATATTTCATCGGTATAAGTAAGGACACGATCATTCAATGATAATGTTTTTTTATAGGATAAGACCATATATAGTTAATAAAGAATAATATATTATTTCAATATGTTTTTATGATAATTAAATTTATTACCAAGTTTCAAGAGAATACATAATGAATGTATTAACATATTTGGTCTGCGATAATCATGAGATACATTTTGATATATGATGTATCCTTATGAAAATAATTTTGAAAAATTTAGTTACATTATTTCTAATTTATTTCATTTTCTTCTTTCAGAATTTTGAAAAGGATATCCATTTATGTAATGGTTTATGTTAAACATTAGAAGAGGGTTTGGAGATAATATATTATCTCTCTATGTATGTATATATTTTTATTATATAACCTGTTATGAAAACATTCCATGGATGAAAAATAAATACATTAGGAATGAATTATCATTATATTAATGGATTTCAAGATCCATTAGTTAATTACAAATGAAAAATTCTCAATTATTTAATATATTATGAGATGAAATAGAAAATGATCAAAGAAAAACAAAAGGGTGTAATTTCTTATATAAAATGTAATAAAATCAATTAATTATATCATAATGTGAAAAAATCATCCAGAGTAGAAAAATGATTTTAATCAATAATCTTATCCTAGTACCTTCATTTTACATAAATAAAATGGTCCCTTAGATAATCACATATTTATGGTTTAGTTATCATTCAATATCCATGGATCACGAAATTCTTTGTGATCAGTGATCACTATCACCCACTATAATTATATAAGTTTATACTCAACATTTATATATTTTATTATAACTTATTGTTTCCTATGTGGATACCTGGTTACGATTTTTTTGTTCTAATCACTATGTTTCTATCGTTCCTTTTAAACATGATGTTTATTATTGTTTTTTTTACAATGTGGGATTCTATAAAAAGATATTTAAATAATTAAACAATGAATGACCTAGAAACATTTATAGGGTTTAATTCATTTTTAGCTGGGTTCAATGTAACACCCTATGTTTTGATGATTTATTATATTAAATTAAAATTCATTGATTGATTTAATTGCATGATCCACAATGTAGAAATTTCATTATATGATATACTATTTTTATATTTCACAACACTCAAAACGATTATTATCTTATGTTATACACTCTAATAGGTTTATGTTGAGTTAGATGTGACATCGAGCTTTGCTTTTATTACTTGATACAATATCTTTCAATAAAACTTGTAATATGATTAAAATAAATGTGTAATAATCACCTTTCAATTAGAGTGGAGGGTATGAAATGGATTAAATACATTATTAAATTATTTCTTATTTATGTTTTCAAAATTAATTCTTTGTCATCATAATAATTTCAAATAATCGTATTCACTATTTGAAAATAATAAAAATCCTTTTTAAAAAAACCATGTTTTCCATGAAAAAACATGTTTTATCTCAATACATTAAGATAAAATTTTTATTAATGATTTTCTATGATATATATATATATATAGATATTCAATAAATCTTTTAAAATTCATATTTTTTGTTTTCAATAAATTTTTTAATAATAAAACAAAGTGTATGAATAAAAAGAAATATTTTTCTAAAATGTTGTTTCTAACAGGGATTAATGGAGAACATATATTAAATATATGTTAGGACACTAATATAAATCCAATTTTAAAAAATAAAAGTCATTTTTTTATTTTTATAATTATTTTAATATCATGGATATTTATTGGGATTTTTCTAAGATGTTTCATTTTTTGAGGAGTACTTAAAATGCATTAATTTTAATGAAGACTGCGTTTTTTTACAAATAAAATACATTTAAATATCTTATTAAACAATAATTATATCAATAAAACATATATTAATACAAATTATTTCATTTCAAACAATTTTTAAATTGAATTTGGATATAAAAATATATTAATATTTTTACAATTTTTACTTCAAAACCCCATTATTTCAACCCATTTATGGGATTAAATTTAATTTAAATTTGGTTGGTTCTATTAATTTATATTGAAAAAATTCAATCCATGTTTTTATTAATAGTTATTTATAATATCAAATAAATTAAATTTATTTATAAAATATTCTTATTATTGAAAATAGTTGAAATTAAACTCGACGATTAAGAGAAAAAGGAATCTACTAAGGGTATAAACATTAAACATATGGGAAAAATTACCAAGGAAAATTTAAGAAACACTTTTTATGGATGTATTTTGACATTATAAATTATAGGATCAATATTTATCAACTATTGGAGCATCATGACATCAAAAAAGACATGGTTGTTAATCTATCATTCTTAAATTTACATGTTTTCAAGTCACCTCACTTATAATATTCTATACACTCTGCCCATATATTCACACATCTCTAGAGATTTTCCAGGAAATTACCTATCCAAATCCTCTCCCATAATTCTATCCCTTAATCCTATATGAAATAAATGTTTTATAAACCCATCCTAGGGAGTCCTTCGGTCCATACTGAAATGAGATAACTAATGAACCGACAATGTTCAACAATAAGAGTTTGTCAGTTATTTATTGATAAAAAGTCTTTAATTTAATATATCAAAATGACATATAATAAAATGATAAGAAATTATATAAATATATTTTAATATTATTTTTACAAAAAAACCCTGAATTCCATGAAATTGGTTGTGCAATAATCAGTCATCTATACGACTGACTATCACTTCAATAACTGATGTCTTTAATTTTTTTTATTTCCACCAGTAATTTTTGGGAAACATTATAGGGATAATGAATATATATGATATTTAATATTATAATTATTATTTTATTATTTTTTAATTTTTATATCACTCATTCCTTCAGGTATTCCAATTTTTCTGTACAATGACAATGTCATTCTTCAGTTCGATAGACTACTATCCTGTGAAGTTATGTGATTCATTGAAGTTTTCAATGGAATGAATTAAAGATGGTTTTAAAATAAATATGCATTATATATGAAATAAAAAATATTATTGAATTATATTGACTCATGTACTTTTCATTCATTCAATCCTATAAAAAATGTAAACATTGTTCATGTGTACTTACACTATATAGTCTCCATGAATAGTGTATTTCATTTCCCATTTAGATCATTAATATAATTTAATAAATAAATGTCTAATAATTTATAAGATATATATTTTAGGTTCACCATTATAGTGAATATTAAATCATTATTAATGTGATATGGTAAAATATATAATAAATAGAAACAAATAAGACAAACAAAACAGTTGTGACTAGAATTGTATCATTAACATGGTATTCAACATAAATGGGTAATAAAAGGTCATATATAAATAATATATTGTATGATATAAATGAATATGGTTCTATATTTGTTCTATAATAAACATATATTTATTATACACGATGGTCTAACATGTACAACAAATTTCAAGACCAATGGTATGTGATTTCATCTCACATTTTCTTTCCCAGTGACATAATCCATGTTCAGCACCAATTACTTTTATGTGATCAAAATATTTCACAATAATATATCTTATGATTTTAAAAATTTTCTATATTTACATATCCATTTTAGGTTTTCCATTTCATGGGGTTTACAGTTCATCATTTTCCAAATCAGAAATGGATTTTTTCCATAATTTTATATTTTATTAGACAAAATCTGTATTCATGATCTATTAATGTAATGTGGTGTATATAATTCCCATGGATGAATTTTATTATTCATATATTTATAATTATTTGTAATATATAATACATTTATGGATATTCTTATAATGGGGTTATAGTTGTAAATATCCAATGTTGTATGGGAATTTTGCCTTGTTTTTTCTTCTTAAAGACGCATGTTATATTATGCATCTATTCTATTTAATGTGGTGTATATTCTTCCCCTTTTAATATTTATATAATTAATTTCCATAATCTCATGATATTTCAAAATTTCAAGTAATCTCATTATATCATGGGTATTAAGATTAAAATCTACCAAAGTGGTATGATTTTATAGCAATAATCTTTTCGTTTATCGGGACTATTTAAAATTTTGATTCCATTGATGAACTATTATGATCAATATCACTAAAATTATCATATTAATATTATAATATGTATAATAATGATAATGAGAAGTAATTATACCATTTTTTAACTAATTTTCATGTAAGATGATTATGAAATATTTATTAAGAAAATACTACCTTCTTTCACTGTTATATCAGAAATCTATTTTATTAAAAAACATTACATTCAAAAAAATATTTAAAAATTATATCTTTATTATATTTTTATCTCATTTGAAGGAAAAGTATTATAATGTTTTTTATGTTTTTATATTTTATTTACATTTTATTTGAATGATTCTAATATATATTTTAATAGTTTTTTTCAAAGAAAATCGGGTTCAAAATGTATTAGGTTTTAAATTTTTTTTTCTAAAAGTAACTGATGTTATACAAGAGGATTGTTATGAATTATTATAAACAGTTAAATTATGGGATTCTAATTAGATATTAAATGAAATAGAATTTGAAGATGTATTCTCTTTTGAAAACTTATTTTCAAAAAAGTGTTACTCTCATTATGATATTTTCTATGTGATCTTTCAAAATCCTTCTCTATAGAACTCATATGGCAGTACTATTCTATCATTAATTATTATAGAACCATTTTATATTATCCCTCCTTCTAATTCCTTAGAAATCTAATGTAGTTTGGGGGTAATATATCTGGATTTTTCCTAAACTACAACACAGGTGATAGATATCTGGAGTAAGATCCTGAAAAACGGAACCCTCTATATCAATACTATATTTCCCACTACCCTCACTATCTCTATTGTAGTGATTCTTACATATATCAAAATTCATACTTCATAAATTTATAAAATAAACTCAAAACCTACACTAGTGGCCACCCACATGTTCCCCTCAA
This sequence comes from Viscum album, assembly GCA_963277665.1. Taxonomy (NCBI): domain Eukaryota; kingdom Viridiplantae; phylum Streptophyta; class Magnoliopsida; order Santalales; family Viscaceae; genus Viscum; species Viscum album. Next base: position 702,371,002 of record OY728150.1, read on the forward strand.
CAATGAAATTCTAATCCACCACATTAGAAAACCTTTTTAACCAATACAGATTAACATGAAAATAATGTGATAATCAGTCCATTCCAAAAAATTCCTGATTGTATATTTTTCATTAAATGATATCACTAGATAAAATATCTATAAATTTTTAAATAGTACATAATAGTCCATCATGAAATATCTCTCCAGATTCAATCGTGTGAACTCAATTACCTTGTCTAGCCTCAGTGTATCTGTAGATATATTCTCTAGGAACTTCTGTATGAAGAACTTCCATAACATACTGTCAACCTATTTAGTCTAATCCAAAACTTATCACTTGTGATTTTACTATACTTTTATCATAAAAGGGTCCAACATGACCCTACACTCGACAGGATTCTCTAAATTGTTTTATATATTCTCAATGGATTCAATCCTTAACTCATCTCTCTTAGTTCCACCTACTCGAGTAAAAATTAGAGGGTTTTGAAATTGGATCTCCCATGTGAGGTTATAAATTCTCTACATTACCCATACTAGGAATCATTTTTTAAACTAAATAAATTGAGAGATGTTCTTTAAGAACATCTCTCTTAATTCCTCACTATGAACCAGTAGTTCCTCTGGTTCTACTATTGGTAGATCATATCCATTCATATCCTCATGTCGTCATCATTTCAAGAATCATCATGGATGAATATATCTATAATTATAAAAATTAATCTCACTAAAAAAATCACAAACTTATATGTTTACATAATAGGAAATTCTAAACCATATATAACAATTCTTTTTCCACAATCCTCACCATTTCGTCAAAATCAACACACTAACACAACCCATAACCATCTATTACCAAGGTCATGGTAAAAAAGGGTAATATCAATCTCATTATTCCATTATCTATTTTATAAATGCATTTATCACATCTAGCTTCAATATAAAATATTTTAAAATTTCATGGTATGAAAAATATTTATTTCAATTTCATATGAAAAGAAAAAAATAAATTTTCCTTAACATAATCATATCCCATTTTCATATGAGAGCCTAAAATGATACATATCATAATAATATAGTGGGAATATAATGATTAATAAAAACTCAAATCTCATTCCATTATTGTAAATGAGAATATATCATGAAATCCTTGAGTCCATAATCACATCACACAATAAGTGCATCACTCAAGGTAAAGTAAAAACACCTATAACATGTGGTCAATTGGAATCAAACAATCTTCAATTTTAGTGTTGATTATACCTAAACATAAGGAAAATTTCACAAGTTGACCCTATCAGGGGTGGGTTTCATCATTACCAAGTGGGGTTACACCACTGTTTTGTTTTACAAGGGTAAGGTTCACTACCACTTTTGACGCGAATGCTCCATGTTTCATAGACCATTCTAAATTGCATCTTGTCAAGGATAAAAAATTAAACAACTTTAGTAGTATATGAACTAATTTCCTTATACAATGTTACAATTTTTTCAGGTTTGGGGATGAGAGATAGTTTGCTAAAATATGGATATGGAGAGTAGATATTTTTATTCTTATGTGGATTTTGTTTTATTAGGTAGAATTGTAATTTTGGTATTTGGAAATAAAAACCCCCGATTTGTTCCCATTGTTTCCAATCTATCTATGGGGATACTGAGATCCTATCCATATAATATTTACCTCTATGTTCACTTTATTTTCAATGATTTGAATAGTTTTAGTTCTTTTATACTTGCAATTATTCATCCACCCCTTCACCATACACTTCATCTTTTTTTATTTACTCAAATTTTGGCTCAACTACTAAGGGTTTTTAGAGATCAAACTCATTATATTATGGTTTAATCATTTCACAAAATGGATTATTTTTTTGATTATAAATGATTTCCCAGTTGGGTATTTTCATGTTACATCTCAATAAAGTCATGATTTTGTAACCAATTTGATTGATGCATGTACAGTTTCTGTCATAATCATAAAATAAAAACATACTTGTATATTTAATAAAAATTTTATATAAAAATTATATAAAATGAATTATCAAGGATTTGGGAATAAAAAAATGATCATTGATGAACGTTACATTTTCTTAACCTATGGAATTTGATTTAGACTGAATGACTCCATTGCATGAATTTATTCTTAATATAAGTATTATAGGATGAAATGGTGGAATTTTGGAAGATATTATAATAGGTATTTTTCCATTTCAATGGTCCTGAAATGTGTGAAGAGGGGGGGGGTGCATGAGTTTCCTATTATAATGGAGTTAACTGATAAAAATTTAAATTTTTAAAAGATATAATTCCAAAAAAGTTTGTTCCATATCAATTTGACCTAAGAAATGAAGAATATCGAGAATAAAATGGTTAAGGTCTAAATCTTATAACACAATAGGAATTGGGGAGGTTTATTATTATTTTTACACCTTGAGATTACTGTATTGTCCATTAGTAAAATCATTTCTCTTTTAATAACCATGATTATTTTTAACTGTTTTCACTTATCACATTTGACGAAAATTAAAAGGGCATATTAGATATTATAAATAATAATGTTTAAAATATTTAAAAACATTTTTACTAATTCAATTAAATTTATTCGTGGAAATAAATGTAAAATTAGTCTCTCATAAGAGGCAAAAAATTTGGTTTCAATGATATAATTTTCAAAGCATTGATACATTTTTATGTCCAATTTGAATGTTGAAATTATTGAAATGACCTCAAATGCAGTTATAAATGTATTATTGATCCAATGATTTTGTTACCCATTATATGTAACATCCCAGGTAAATATAGCATATGAAATTTTCATATTTATTAATATTTGTGAATAACATTTTAATATTACTTTAAAGGGAATGCTATGTTCGATGGAATACCCAATACACAACAATGAGTTTCATTGAAATCTTACGCTGCACACTAATTATATAATAATATTATTTTAAATGGTAGTTAACGCCAAGCCATTGTAATGGCAAGAATGAACAGAAGTAACTAAAAAATGATTATATATGTTTGTTAAATATTTTAACAATTATCCAATAAATTATAGATGCGTAAAATGAGAATGAATCCAATATTAAGCATAAATATTCTCATATTCTTTAAAAGGTCAACTAACCGCCTTTTGATGGAGAACCCTTTTTAAATCTGTTTTTTTTGTTAATTTTATATGTTAAATTTTACAAAATAAAATCCTTATTTAGAATCAGGACATCAATATTTACTTTTTTTAATTTTTTGTTGTTTTTTCCGATAAAGTTCATTTTTTATAATGAATAGTGAAAATGGTATATTTTAATTCAAAACCTCCTTTTAATCTAATTTAATTATATGGTTAGATTATATTTTTAATTTGTTTTAAAGTGTAATTAAAACAGAGTTTTACAATTTAATCCAATAGGGGTCATTATAATTAATTTCACTTTGAAATTGGACAAAAACAAGTGTCAATCTTTTGATAGATATTGTTTCTTAAAAACAAGTTATTTGTTTTGACAACGGGAATTAATTATAAAAAGAAAAAATGAAACTTATATGTTTTTAATATTCTAAAATTGAAATAATTTTTGAATTTGGAATATCAAGTATAGCTTAGGGTGAATTTTTGGTATTTTTCTGAAAAACATCAAATTTTGATGAATAGTGAAACCACTAAGTGGTAGTTAAAAAATTGATTTTTTGTTTAAATGAAATTTTACAGCTTCTGTTAATTGAATTTCAAAAAATCCGACATAAGTGGTTGTCATTATTAATTAAAATTTGGTTCAATGGGATGAAAATAATTATTGGTGAATAGTAACTTTTGAGTTTTATTAACCATGATTAGAGGTAATTAGGGTAATTTAAGGTAAAAATAATGTTATAATTATATTAAATTACCTTGAAACATGTCCTAACCTTATTGGAAGAGTCATGGATGACATAGACAATCCATGGGTAAATTTGGGGACCCCATGGAGCCACTTAGATAGGATAATGACATTAATACATTTTTATTTAAAGTAATAATAAAAATGTCACAAACATGTATTATTTTACTAAAACAATATTTACATGGGGTTATATATGTTATCTTTTTGACTATAAATATTAATTAGAAACCTAAAAATATTTCCTACATCATGGTAATTGTTTTATAATTTTTATACATTAAATAAATAAATTTATTTATGACACCATGATGATGCAGTGATTACCTCATTAATGAACGAATTAATTAAAATGAAAAGATAAGGTAAAATATAAAACAAAAACTTGTTGAAAACATAATGGATGGGTGTATTTAGAACTCTTATCACCTTATACTCAAAATATATTATTTTGGGACCTTTAAAATTTGAGAATAATTTTATAATAATGTAACATTTCAAGACTTTCCAAAACTGACCCTCCTCCCTCTTATAAAAGGCCCCCATCACTACCCCTTTAACTACACTTCTCAAGACCTTGTCTCGTCCAAACTCTACTCATATTATCTCTACACATCTCTCACTTACTCCGAGAAGCCTAACTTTGGGAAGAATATTTTCCAAGGAAGCCTTTTGCTCAAATCAATAAGAGTTACCCGATTTAGAGGTAATGTCTTCTCTCGAGTTTCATTCTTTTATTTTCCTTCTTTAGTCACAAAAATATTCTTATTATTTGATCCCATAATAACAACAGTATCCTAAATATACTATGATGTTGTTATGAAATGTATTCTTCCTACACTTACACACACCTCCGTCTAATGGTTAAAAAATATACTGTTTCTGTGGGTGGTGAATTACTGCCTCACGAAACGATGATTGTTAAATATTATTTTACCAACTTTCATGGTGTCTATTAATATGTCACTATATTTATATATGATATATATTATATTTATGTCCTCTCAATTCTTCTGTATTTTATATTTAAAACATACCGTTATGATTTGCATGTTGTGAAAATGCGATAATTTTATATGAGGAAGTGTGGACTACCGCCCCCTCAAGTGATGTGACTCCTTCATTCAAAACCAGAAATTTATAAATAATTTAATTAATCTAATTATGTTACCTATATACCATATATATTATAATGTAATTTTAATATATTTATGTCTAATTTAGTTTTAAAGTCTATTAATATGAGAAAAAAATGAAAGTAGCGTTCATGCATACGTACGGCTTACCGCCTCCGTGAACGGTACATTTCATTTCATATCTTAAAAAATTATAGAATATTATTAAATACATATATACTGGATATATATATGGTATTTAAATCATGAACACCATTTTAGAGATGATGTACTTATAACTACATGGACAATTTTATTCAAACAAGTTCATTGTTGACTCATGTACCGAACATTGACAAAACGTATGATATGAACTCACATAATTAACTAATTATTATAACATGATAATATGTGATATGAATTGAATAATAGAATTTAAAGTAATTCCATTATAAATTATAAATTGACTAAAGTTTATTATTCAGGAATATAAAGAAATGAATAAGATAAGTCAGACATGAGGTAAGGGGATTTCTTATCTCAGTTTAAATTCCGTGAGATTTCCATTATTCGCCAATTATTTATTGCATGGGGTGTATTGTGTACTGAAATTTAATATATATTGTCATGATTCAATTTATATTCATGGTATTATGTGATTCATTATGTGTTTTTTATCTTTTGGGTCATATGACTCGATTGATTACAACAATGTAAGGGGTTTTTTATCTCACTTTTTATTCCCGTGAGATTCATGCAACATTTGCCAATATTTCCTTTAGTGTGGTGTATGTACTGACCAGGATTGTATTCATTGTGTAGCATACTTAAATTTATGGGTATTTACATATTCATAGTATCACCCTTCTTTCATGGGGTGTATGTTTTGAAAGTTACACTAATCGGTAAGGGAACCTTTCACCCTCATCTTTTTAAAAGATATATTTTTGTTAGGTATTTTAATTTACATCTTCTTATGTTGGGATATGTTCTTATATATCCTTATTGCTGTAAATTTTTGTCCAAGGGATGAGATACCCTTTTTATCTCTCATCAACACATTTTCTAAATTTTAATGTGACGTCGTTAGGTTGTCGAATTTCTGTAAGGGAACTTCTTAACCCAGTTATAATTCATTGGGTTAAACCTATACTAATTGATTATGTCGTACTATGAATATGTGTTGATGGCATCTGATTGTTTTACAATTAATCTCCTCTTGTATTGGGTGTATTTATATTTGTCACACATAATTATGTAATTGATTTATCCTTAATCTAAGGATACCTTATTTGTAAGGGACTTCATCTCAATTTCCTTTCATTGAGACAGACATCAATTTATATACAACCTTCTTTTATTAGTTGTATAATAAAACCTTTTGACTTATAATTTAATTCAAGAGGAATCTTTTTACACGAAGCGTTTTTCTAAATAAAAAAAGTGAATGTTTCTGTCTTAAAAATGCGGTGAAAACGACTTCTCCGCCGTCGTGACCGTAATTTGAGTTTCAGTTTCCTATACAATCCATAAATTTTTTTAAATGAAATATAAATATCATGTTTTAATTTTATTTTGGTATTGAAAATGGTATTGATAATGTTTTGATTATATCAATGTGTTGTATTTATATCTTTTGATTCAAATGTGGAAATATTATGTTTCCTTTTTGAATTTTTTATGTGATACGATTATGTTATGGTTCATGGGAATTGATTATGAAGTCGGCAGGTTCTGTAATAAACTAAGGGCGGGTGAGCCAGAGATAGCTCTCCAATGCATTGGGAAATGTGATGGAGTTAAATTATAAGGTTTATCCGAAGAGTTATAGGGAATATACCGTGATGGTTATTCCAAACGGAACCATGGGGGTAACTCCCTACGTAAGAATGTTATGAATTCCTCAAGTTACCTTTATGTATTATAATTTCTATGAGTTATTCATAAATCTTATGATTTCATGAGTTATATTAAAGTGCTATTGTTTTATGAGTAAAGTATGATTTCATTGATTCTTATGTATACATAGACTAATGTTTTATTTCTGTATTTTTATATCCCTTACTGAGCTTTTTATGCTCATCCCAAGATTTTGAAATGTTTTTCACATGACATAAAGTGGAATAGGGTCATGGATGGGATCAACGAAATGTCATGCTATCAAAAACATTGAACGAGACATTACACTTTTTTTCAAGAGTTTTTATTTTGTGATAGAAATGGAAACTGAGTAGATGTGTCTACTTCATAATCATAGAGATGTTATAGTTATGTCCTAATTATATGAATCTCTAAACATGAATAGATCCTCAAAATGAATTATACATTTAATTAATGATTATGTAATTTTTTAAGGCTGGGTCCTTATGTTTAGTATCAAAGGCAGTTTAGATAAATTTAGAGGTTAGGGTATTCTTTAATCACAAGTGACATTACTGTAATGGTTCTGATTTCTGAAAGAGTCATAGTTTTTTTGATAAAGTGAATGAGTTTAAGATAACATGAATAATTATATCTTTTTTTACATGATGATTTTACTAATATACTCACAATGACCTTTTTGGTTTTAGTAAATGGATGGATCTAGCAGGCACCAATGTAACAGTGGATGTGATGAAAACTGTGATGATTTTCTGAATGAGCAACTGAATGTTGTTGGAGCTGCAATGAGAACTATTGTGGTTATTCTCAACCAACTATCTGGAGTCATGATTGACAACCTGAACCTTAGTGATTTTTATAAGGCATCATATATGTGAGACAAAAATCACTACGGATGTTCAGGTAATAATCCTAAAGGTAAGTATGTTCAAAAACCTATGTGTTAAAGATGAGGAAAGAAACACATCAGAAAATGTTTTAAAGGGCCAGAAAGATGCTATAGATGTGGAAATGAAGGTCATAAAGCAGGAACCTTCCATAGAAAGAGAAATCATCTAGTTGACTCTAGGAAAGGGAAATAAGTTCTTTATGAAGGTTCAATTTAATGTTTTAAATGTGGTTTTCATGGTCATTATGAAAACACATGTCCTACGAAGAAGTTTCAGGAACGAGATCACCAATATCATACAAATATTCATTTACCAATACCTAATTCCATTCCAATTGAGGATGAAGAAACTGAAAATGACCAATGAAATTTATGGATTACTTCATTACATATGTTTTCCTATTAATTAAATCCTAGGATATGATTCATGATTTTGTTTGTAGGAAAGAATTATTTCATAATAAGTTGGAAAGGAATGGTTAATGGATCATGAAGAATGTTTAATGAGTAATATGTCAACGTATAAGGGATTCAAGAGTTATAGTATATTTTAGGATGGTGAAATTCTTAAAATTATTAAGGGTTTTTTGATTATGGGATTACATTAGAAGACTTTTTATAGTATGTGTAACCCTGAAGTTTGATATATGAAAATTTTATTCAAGAAATAATTATCTTTTCTTTTGTGGATATAGTTATAAAGAATTATTTTGGTTTATATGATCCTTGAATTTCAGGCAATTACTGTTTAATACATTTTGGAATACAAAACAGAATTTATTAGATAACCTTTGTGGTTAAAATATGTTATGGTTATTTTTTGATGAATTTATCTCTTTTTGGGAATGTTATAAAATTATATAGTTTTTGAAAAGGGACAACACGCAAACCGTGTGACAACAGGTCACGTCGGATGAAGCTGCGGGTATCGAACCCACAACCAAAGTGCGATAGGTATTTACCACCTACCACTAAGCTACGTGAAGTCCCTGGTTAATATGACTAATTATTTTTAGTTAAATGATCTTATGAATCAGGAATAATTTTATTTTTGGTTATCTAGGGAAATGATTAACCTATCATGGAGGATATGTGATTAGTTTAATGACTTTTTAGTATGAGACTTTAAGAGTAGAAGATGTTATTTGGAGATAAATGTAAAGATTTATCGTGGAAGACTATGTGATTAAATCCTTCAGAGATGTGGGATTAAATCTTAGTTTGGATTAATTTGAATAATTTTATGGATATCTGTTTAATTAATGGTCTTTGTTGAACTTTGGGTATTTTTGGACAAACATTTGAGATTAAGAGTATCTTTTTTTATAAAATTATATCATTTTTGGGGATTATATGATCTCATACAAACCATTTTGGTTTTAGTTGATGTCTAAATACAAGGGAAATATATAGTTCACCCTTTTTGGATTACGTGATTCTCTAGAAGATGATTCTTCTGCTTTTGATGTGACCAAGTCTTTTTGAATTCTCATCATTAGGAGAAAAGATTAGTTTTGGTAGAATCATATTAAAGGATGAAACTCTACATGGAGGTAATAATATTTCCTTAGGTTTTTATTCTATAGAGTAAATAAATTCCTGAAAATTATGAAAAGGAACGTAAAACAAAAATTTTGTTGGTTTACTATTCCTAATGGGTAATCAAAGACCATTTACACACATCATAAGTTTGTGATTTTCTTGTGGTTAACATTCTCCTAATCAAGTTTTCTATCACCCTCCATCAGAACAGGAACCTTTGTTTTCACTTCTATATCCATGTTTTCCTACATGGAATCCTAGTATGGGTTAACTAGGGTGACTTTTGTACTTATCTTTCATTCTTTTAAAGTGGTAGTTTTACTGGCTCTTTTTCTGATGTGGGACTTTTAATGAAGTTCCCAAGCCCAATTTTAAAATTGTGAGTATGAAATTCCCAAAAGGGTGGAAGGATGTAACATCCCAAGTACATAAAGAATATGACACTTTCATATTTATTAATAGTTGTGAATTAAATTTTAATATTACTTTAAAAGGAATTCTATGTTCGATGGCATAACCAATATGCAAGAATGAATTTCATTGAAATCTTACGTCGCACACTAATAATATAATAATATTATTTTAAATGGTAGTTAACCCCTAGCCGTTGTAATGGTGAGAATGAAAAGAACTAACTACAAAATGATTATATTTGTTTGGTATATATTTTAACAATTATCCAATAAATGATAGAGGCTTAAATTGTGAATCAATCCAATTTTAAGCATAAATATTCTAATATTCTTAAAAAGGTCGATTAACAACGTTTTGAGGGAGAACCCTTTTTAAATGAACTTTTTATCAAATTTATATGTTATAGTTGAAAAAATTAATATCTTCCATAGAATCGGGACATCAAAACATACTTTGTGTAAATTTTTGTTATTTTTTCCGATAAAGTTCATTTTTTTAATGAATAGTGAAAAAATGTTGTATTTTAATTCAAAACCTCCTTTTAATATAATATATTTTATGGATAGATTATCTTTCTAATTGGTTTTAAAGTGAAATTAAAATATATTTTTTACCATTTAATCCAATGGTGGTCATTGGAATTAATTTCACTTTGATATTGGACATAAACAAGTGTCCATCATTTGGTAGATATTATTTTTTTAAAACGCGTTATTTGTTTTGACAGCAGGAATTAATTATAAAATTAATAAATGAAACTTCTATGTTTTGAATTTTTTAAAATAGAAATAATTTTTGAATTTAGAAAATCCAGTATATCATAGGGTGATGTTTTGGAATTTTTTTTGAAAAACATCAATTTTTGATAAATAGTGAAACCAATAAGTGGTAGTTAAAAAACTGATTTTTCGTTAAAATGAAATTTTACCACTTCTTTGAATTGAATTTCAAAAAACCCGACATACATTCTTGTTATTAGTAAGTAAAATTTCGTTCAATGGGATGAAAATAATTTTTGGTGAATAGTAACTTTTTAGTTTTATTAACCGAGATTAAAGGTAAGTAGGGTAATTTATGGTAAAAATAATATTATAATAATATTAAATTACCATGACACATGTCCTAACCTTATTTTATTAGTCATGGAAGACCAAGAAAATCCATGGGTCAATTTGGGGACCCCATGGAGCCACTTGGGTAGGATAATGACATTAATACCTTTTTATTTAAAGTAAAAATAAAAAAGTCACAAACATTTAATGTTTTACTAAAAAAAAATTACATTGGGTTATATAAGTTATATTTTTTACTATAAATATTAATTAGAAAGATAAAACGATTTCCTACATCTTGGAAATTTTTTCATAATTTTTATACATTAAATAAATAAATTTATTTATAACACCATGATGATGTAGTGATTACCTCATTAATGAACGATTTAAATAAAATAAACATATAATTTAAAATATAAGACATAAACTTCTCAAAAACATATTTTATGGATGTATATAGAACCTTTATCATCTTATCCTCGATATATATCATTTTGGGGCTTTAAAATCCGAAAATCATTTTATAATAAAGTAACAATTCAAGACTTTCCAAATGTGACCCTCCTCCCTCTTATAAAAGAACCCCACCACTATCCACTTACCCACAAATCCCAAGCCCTTGTATTGTCCAAAATATGCTCATATTAGCCCCCAAAATCTCCCTCTTACTCTTAGAAGCCTCTCTTTGGGAATAATTCTTTCCAAGGAAGCCTTTGGCTCAAATAAAAAAGAGTTACCAGATTTAGAGGTAATGTCTTCTCTCGAGTTTATTTATTTTATTTTCCTTATTCACTCACCACTATATTCTTATTATTTGATACCATAATAATACCTTTATCCTCAATATACTAGGATTTTGTTATGATAAGTATTATACCTACACTTACACACACCTTTTTCTAATGGTTAATGAATATACTGTTTTTGTGGGTGGCGAATTACTGCCTCACGAAACGATGATTGTTCAATCTTCTTTTAACACCATTCATGGAGGCCATTAATATGTAAATATATTTATATGTGATATATATTATATTTATGTCCTCTCAATTATTTTTTATTATATATTTAAAACATACCTTTATTCTTTGCATGTTGTGAAAATACGATAATTTTATATGAGGAAGTGTGGACTACCGCCCCCTAAAGTGATGTGACTAGTTCATGCCAAACATGTAATTTATAAAGAATATAATTAATGAACTTATGTTACCTATATAACATATATATTATATTTTAATTTTAATATATCTCTGTATAATTTAGTTTTAATGTCCACTAATATGTCAAAAAAATTAATGTAGCATTCATGCGTACGTACGGATTACCGTCTCCATGAATGATACATTTCATTTCATATCACCAAATTTTATTTAATATTATTAAAAATCAAATATACTAGATATATATGATATTTAAATCATTAACACCATTCCAGAGATGATGTACTTATAAATACATGGAGAATTCTCTTCAAAACAAGTTCATTGTTGACTCATGTACTGAACATCGACAAAACATATGATATGAACTCACATAATTAACTAATTATTTTAACATGATAATATTTTATATTAATTTAATAATAAACTTTAAAGGAAGTAACTATTCAATTATTAAATGACCAATGTTTATTATTCAAGAATATAAAGAAACGAACAAGACAAGTCGGACTTGAGGTAAGTGGATTTCTTATCTAACTTTTAATTCCATGAGATTTCCATTGTTCGCCAATTATTTATTGCATGTGGTGTATTGTGTACTTCAATTCCATATATATTATCACGATCCTATTTCTATTCTTGGTATTATGTGATTCATTTGGTGTTTATTTTCTTTTGGGTCATACGACTCGATTGATTACAACGAGGTAAGTGATTTTTTATCTCACTTTTTATTCCCGTGAGATTCATGCTACATTTTCCACTATTTCCTTTTGTGTGGTGTATGTACTGAACATTATTATATTATTTGTGTAATATAATTTAATTTATGGGAAATTACATCTTCATAGTATGACCCTTCTTTCATGGGGTGTACGTTTTGAAAGTTACCCAAATCGGTAAGGGAACCTTTCACCCTCCTTTTTTTAAAAGATTTTTTGTTAGGTCTTTTAATTTACGTCTTCTTATGTTGGGATATGTTCTTATATATCCTTATTTATGTCAATTTTATGTCCAAGTGATGAGATACCCTTTTTTATCTCTCATCATCTCATTTTCTAAATTTGAAAGTCGCGCCGTTAGGCTGTCGAATTTCTGTAAGGGATGTTCTTAACCCAATTTCAATTCTTTGGGTTAAACCTATAATTATTGATTATGTTATACTATGAATATGTGTGGATGACCTAAGATTGTTTTACACTTAATATCCACTTATATTGGGTGTATTTATATTTTTCATACATAAATATGTAATTGATTTATCCTTCATCTAAGGATATCATCTTTGTAAGGGACTTCGTCTCAATCTCCTTTCATTGAGGCATACTTCAATTTATATAAGTCCTTATTTTATTAGTTTTATAATAAAACCTTATTACTTTTAATTTCATTAAAAAGGAATCTTTTTACATGATGTGTTTTACTAAACAACCAACTAGAATGTTTTTGTCTTACTTATTCGACGACAATGACTTCTTCCGCCGTCACGACCATAATTTGAGTTTCAGCTTCTTCTACAATACATAACTTTTTTTAAATGAAAAATAAATACCGTGTTTTACTATTTTTTTGTATTGAAAATGGTTTTGACAATGTTTTAATTGTATAAATGTGTTGTATTGATATCTTGTGATTGAAATGTAGAAATGTTATGTTTCCTTTATGCATGTTTTATGCGATATGATTATGTTATTGTTATTTGGCATTGTTTATGACGTTGGCTGGTTCTCTGATAAAATAAGTGAGGGTGAGCCCAAGATAGCTCTCCAATGTATTGGGTAATGCGAAGGAGTTAATTACTAAGGTTTCTCCGAAGAGATTTAAATAATATACTGTGATGGGTATTCCAAATTTATCCATGAGGGTTACTCCCTACGTAGGAATGTTATGAATGCCTCAAGTTACTTTTATGTCTTATGATTTCTATAAGTTATTCAGAAATCTTAGGATTTCATGAGGTATGTTAAAGTGCCTATGTTTTATGAGTAAAGTATGATTTCATTTATACTTATGTATACATGGACTAATGTTTTCTTTTAGTATTTTTATATCCCTTAATGATGTTTTTATGGTCATCCAATGTTTTTGAAATGTTTTTCACAGGACATAAAGTGGAATAGTGTCAAGGATGGGATCATGGAAAAGTCATTCTTTCTAAAACAAGGAACTAGACATATCTTATTTGTTCAAGAGTTTTTATTTTGTAAAAAAAAATTGAAACTGAGTAGATGTTTCTACTTCGTAATCATTGATATGTAATAGTTATGTCCTAATTCTCTAAAACTCTAAACCTGAAAAGATCCTCAATGTGAATTATTCATTTAATTCATTATTAGGTAATGTTTTAAGTTCGACTCCTTATATTATATGTATGTTTGTTTGGATGTATGTCTTAATATTAACATTAACCATCTATGTATATTTAATATACTATGTTTCTTTATAAAAACATGATATAAAAGGAATTTTTTGGCACTGAGGTAGAAAATAATGTTCGTTGATGAACATACCATTTTATTTGGGTATCTAATTTTTTGCACCAAATGACCCACATGTATGGATCTATGTGTAATTTATTTCTCCAAGTATATAGGGATATAATTTTCGGTGAGATATTATTAGGTCGTTTCAATGTAAATGGATTGAGATATGTGTGGATGGGAGAGTGGGAGTCCATTTATTTGGATGGTAAATGGTAAACTACTAAATTTTTTAAAAAGAAAAGTCCACCCATAGTTTATACCTACAAAGTGGATCTAATAATGATAAAATATAAATAATATATTGGTTATTGTCTAAATATTTTCGTCCAATGGGGTTTGGACATGTTTATAGATCATTTTACCTATTTAGATTAAAGTGTCGTATCATTGAAAAATAAATTCTATCTTAATCTCCATGATAAATTTTAATTATTTTACCCAATAAATGGTTTCAAAAATTTATATGTACCAATTATAAATTAAATATAATTATGATTTAAATTTTTTTTCTATTTTTATAAATTATATTTCAATTAGTTGTAAAAATAAATTTAAACTTATTCTCACAGATGAGACAAAAAATTTTCTTTCAATGATAAAATATAAACAACATTGATATATTTTGGAAGAATAATTTTAAAACAATAAATCATTTCATAAAAATAACCCATAAACATTCAATATAAAATATGCTCAAGACATGAATATAAAATTTAAAACATTATAAATGAACAATAACACCAAAAAACAATCAAGTAAAATTTTAGTTTTTAAATAATTTTTACTAAAAAACATTGCTTTAACTATTTAAATCCTTAAGGTTATAATATCACATGAATATTAATAAGTCTTATTAATGATACCCCTTATTCAATTTTTTTTTGAATAAAAATGGATGAATATTATATCGTTTCTCTAAATTATCTCAATATATGGTATAAAATATATAAGTAATCAAGGTTTTAAATTATAGTGTTCTCAATAGATCCACCCTCCCCAACAAAAGAATGTTAATTTGAATCCAATATCACCATAAAATCCATTGGTTCCTTGAAAACCAAATGAAAAAATGTCACATAAGATTAATAATAGTAAGTTAAACTTACTTCTCACATGCAGCCTCATGATAAATGATAAGACACCACATTAAATTCCCCAACCTTTACATCAATTATAATCCTAAAAACACTAATTATGGGGAACAATTAGATGATAAATTAGGGGAATCATTCTTTAAAAAACCTAAATGGTTGAACAATAATATGGGTAAATAATAAAATATGAAGAGTATAGTGGATGGTTGGATGAACAATTCCATGAAAAAAAATGATTAAAACTATTCCAATCATCAAAATTCAAATGAAAGACCTAGGAAATTAGGGTAAGGATATGATATCTCTCTCCCCCATTCTATAATGGACACAATGATGAGAAATCATGGGTTTTAATTTGAATATTCTAATATTATCATTCTACCACTAAAACAAAATCAATTTTCTAATAAAATTTGCTTAACTCCATATCCATATTGTGGTGAACTCTGTAATATCCAAATCCCATCCCCAAAAATGTGAACACTCTAGCATGATACATGTTGAATATATTCTGAACTGCTAAATGTGTATAATTTTTTATCATTGACAAGAGGCATTGTGATATGGTTTATAGAACATTGAGCATTTGTCTCTAAAATGGTTGTGACACATACCCCTACAATACACTGAAATTTTGTTTCCCCAGTTTCATATGGAGAAAAAATCACCTTATCAGTCCTCCTTGTTAAATTCTCTCTATGTTGTAGTATAATCAACACCAAAATAGAAAAATGTTAGAATCCTATAGGGATCCTAAGTAGATCCTTCTGCATAACATAACTAGAGGAGATAATTTTAGACCCTCTATATATTCCTTATATTACAGCATTATCAGCACTCTAATAGTGTTTTTGGTTAGTGTCTCTAGATGTTTTGAAAAATTACACACTGGTGACAGATCAGTTGACTAAGATCCGAAAAAATGATCTTTCTTTCTTTTTAATACACATTCAACATCCCTTATAAAATCTATTGCATCGATGATTTCAAATCTCCGAATTCACACCTCTAGATAATCATTCAAAAACTAGCTACAATAAACTAAAATAATCTATTAGGTTCCCCTCAGAGTGAGAACACAATACATAACCCCCAAACACATCTATAAACAAAACAAGTTAACATGTAAATTTATCTCACATTAAATCACTTCCTATAGATGCGTCATCATACCATATTTTTTCCACTGATAATAGTGTATAAAAATTATTGAAATACCTATTGTATTCAGAATAGTCTAACATAAACATTCTCTCATGAGTGAGTCACATGACCTCCATTCCTTGGACTAGCCTCAATGTCTCCAGAGAGACGTTATCTAAGAACTTCTCTAAGAATTACATCCATAACATTATATCATCATCTCCAGTATGAGGCTACACTTCCCACTAGTGCTTTATTGATCTTCATAACATATAAGAATCCAACTACACCCACGTATTCATAGGATCCTCTAAAAGATCATGTATAGTCTCAATCCACTCAATCAAGAACTCACCTCACATATGTCCACCCTTTATAGTAAAATTCAAAGGGTAATGCAATTAGAACTCCCACATTAGGTCAGAAATTCTCCCCATAACCTTTCATGGTAATCATTCAATAAACTGCATGAAGCAAGTGATGTTCTCTCAGAACTCTCTCCAGATTCCTCACTATGCAATATCGGTGCCTTGGGTTCTACTACTAGTTGATGAAATCCAAACATATACATTTACTTTCCTCCCAATAAAATTCATTCGGGATGCATGTCTCTATAATTCCAGACACAAGTAACATGAAAATTAACACTATTTTAACATATTCACATAATAGCAAAACCATTAAAATCCACAATAAGCATTTTCCCTAATTCTCACCATGCGGTCAAAACAAAGGGGTTATCACTACACTTATCCATCCCACATAATTTTCAGAGTCAGTAGAGGGTATAATCAATATCAATATTCTAGTTTCTCATTTGGAAAACCCTTTACTATCATAATTCATCATTTTTTAATCTTTCTCGATTTCATGTTATGCACAATACTGATTTCAATTTTCAAATAAAAGAAAACATTTCATATTAGACCACATACACGTTACATGTTTTCCTATGAATGATTAAAATTAGGCAAATAATATTAATATGAAGTGCCTAATATGATTCATACAAACTTAAATATCTTTCCATAAAGGTCCATGAGTCAAATATAGACATATCCTTGAAGAAACATTACCTCACATAACAAGTACATCACCCATGGTACAATAAAAACAACTATAATAACAAGTACAAATAAAAACTATTCCACCATGGTTACATGGGTTTCCTCTCGTACATGAGTATCTCCACTCATGAATAATATCATAACCAAGTACAGACTCATACAATTACATTGTATACAATTCCCGATTACTAATAAAAAAAGAAAAAGAAAATAAAACCTCATTTATACTACCTTGTAATGTCCCTACCCATGTTACACATGTCGGCATCCCGAGTATGAAGATATCATCACCTCAAGTTCCCCTCCTCATATGCTAGAGGCAACTGACTAGTAGCGAATGCCTAATATTGATCATGGGGACACTATACTTATTTTCATCAGAATAAAACATAAGTGGAAACAATAAATAAATTACCAAATGATATGACATAAACATGATGAAACTAGAATCACAACATGGCCAATATTGGATATACAACATAAACACCTAACTAAAGACCATCCATGATAATGTGCATGTCATGGTTCAAAATGAAAATCACAAGTAAATTCACAAATAAATCCCAAGAAAATCCTTAACCACATCTGTTTTTCTCATCGCTACACTATCCCAGATCATGCATCTAACAAAAGACAACTTCCCTTATCTTGACATTCCAACATGTGGCCTATTTGGGTACCGATTCGTTATCCTAAGTATGGTTTGTGTGCAACTCAGTTGGTCATCACAAATGTTTTCTAAAATAATATATATTTAAATAATTATGTATGGTGTTGTATAATGAAATAATTGTGATTAATAAGTTAATAATTAACACTTTCTCAACTTATCATTATTTATCTACATAAAACCCTATGGTCCTTAGAGACCCACATTCCTTAATAACTAATTTATCCTATGATTGATCCAGATCTATCCCCAAGGAATATCATTTCTCCAATTCTACTGTTATGATTCTTCTTCTCAATAAACACATAAATGAAACTGTTACAATTCATTGTCTTAATTAACAAATGAATGCAATTATTTCCATTCTATGGTATCTGACATAAATGAATTTCTATATTAACATTTTTTACCACAATTAAATAATCAATTCCACTATTAACATTCATTGTTATGTAACACACATAAATTTTTATCTTACCATTAATTATCACAATTCACAATTTGTTGTCTAGGTTACCATTCAATACCAAAATTTACATTTCATGTCCATGTTACGATTCATTATTACAATACCCAAACAAAAAAACATTATTTAATTATGAAATTAATTAATCAAATATAACAATATGGTATTCACATTATCTCATTTTTTATTTTAAATATTAATTAATCATCGCATGATCATTACTAATTACAAAATTATTTCATATCAACAATCCCCATATTGAATTAACCAATTAATTATTTTCCTCAATTTCATTAATTAATTCAGAAAAAAATTAATCAATATTAACCAACTCAATATTCAATAATTAATTTGATAAATAATTATTTAGTTTACATAATCATTATCCTATAATTAATGATAAAATTAATCATTCAATTCACATTTTAAAATTACAATAATTAAATCAATAATTTATTATACCAACATAAAAAATCTAACTATCTCATTATTAAATTAATAATTAATTATCTGAAATCAAAAATATAATTATTACTAAATTAATTGAATAATTAATTATCTCAAATAAATAATATTGATATCTCATTAATAATTCAACAGTTATTTACCTAAAATAAACAATATTAAAATATCATAATTAACTAAATAATTAATTAAAAAAATAATGAATCTTAATATCTAATAATTAATTTAACAATTGACTATCCAATGTCTAAAATCCCAATATTACCATATTCACATTTTCCTCAATTTTGTAATTCACCATATTTATTAATTCTATGAAGAACTCAATTACTAAAAATCAAACTGAATTTATTAAATTAAACACATATAATTCTAAGCATGAATTTTTGAATAGAAATAAATAACCCAAACCCAATTATTTGGCGATCAATCACCCATTGGAAGTCCCATTTTTTGAATGGAATAATGTTGCAGTGCAAGATCTGGTTCTAAAACAAAATTCCATGATTAAATATTTTAAGATTCCATAATTTAAGATCTAGATCCAAAATTCCTTGATATAAGTTAAATGATATATCTTGATCTAATATAAAACTGTTAAGAACAAGTTTCCAAATATGGAATATGAATGTGGAAGAGAATGAAAACTACATGGGATGAGATCTTTTTACCAGATTTGGCAAAAATTTAAAATCTATTCTTGAAGTCAATAATAATGAAATTCATAATGGAAAATAATCTTTCTAGAGGCCTCTGTATTCATGAAAGAAACATTAGGGTTGAATGGGGGTTGATTTTTTGAATAAAATAGAGGCTTGCAAAATTTAAAAATTAATTTATGGGTTTTTTTAATTCTTGTTCATGATTCATAACTCGAGGGGCACTATTTCCCTTAACCCTGCGACCTAACCAAACTCCTCAATAAGGGGGAATAGTTTCAAGGATACCCCTTTTAGGGTGCACAGTTTCAAAAACACCGCTCCATCTATGAAAAATATCTCATTCCATGGTTTCAAGGATTATTGGTTGAGGGTTCAAGATGAAAGAAAACTATACACCCACATTGAATTTCCCACATTCCACAATTTTTCCAAATTTTCTCTCACGAACTTCCCAACATAATACCCAAATTAAAAGTACATAAAAAAGATAATAATGAACATATTACATGGAAAGATTAGTCACTATATATGATTTTGGTTTTATATGTTTTGTGGTTATACAATTACTATAAATAAGGAATTATGATTTAATAGTATTGGCAGTGTCTATTTTGTGTAAAGAAGTTCTATTCAACAACCTTGTTAATCATATTGGATGTGAAACTGTGACATTGGTATGAAATGTGTATTTTTTACCAATAGTAAATATTTATAGGACACCTTCCAAATAAAAGGGCCTAACGTAGAAGTTGTATCATTACTGAAACTAGTTCTGTGTGATGACTACATTAATGATGAAATATTATTTTGCCGATATGGATGAGGTTATTTTTTAGAATAGCGGGACAATTAAAATCGATGAAGAAAAAAAATTATTTGAATACGATACAAATAAGTCATTAATCTATAGTGATTGATTCAATGTTATAGTATAAGTAATGTATGTGGTTATACAATACTACATCTATGTCCAAGATACCACCAGGCTATTTTTAGTCAGCTAGATATTTTCATCCTTGGGATTTCTGAATTGAGACCAATAAAGTGTAAGTCAAATTTTTCATTCTATTTTGACCCCATTAAATATAGTCGTCACATGATATAATAATATGGATATCAGAGAAAATATAATCCCTTTTACTAACATAGAAAAAGTACAATTAAAATATATTTTTCAATAACATATTCACACATTTTAAAACATATGTAAACAATATTGTTTTAGATGGATATTTCTATAGGAATTGTTCCATATCCCATCATGTATTTTGAGTGATGACAATTGAGTAATTTCAGGATTCACATCCTCACTATTGATTTTCACACTAGGGAAAAAACATTTTAACATTGGTTTTTAACCATCATAAATAAAGGTGACGTAAATAATATATTTTTCGGCATCTATTTTCTAAAAACCGACACCAAAAATCGTTTGCGTTAAGGATTACGGTGTCGGTTTAATAAATATTTCGATGCCAAAAATCAAATTGGATTGGGTTTACGGTGTATGTTTTGGAAAAAATTAATGCCATAAAAAGAATTTCGGCATCATTTTTATTGAACATCGATGTGGAAACCATGTTTTTTTAATATTGGCATCCATTTATAAAATAATATACATCTTAAGATAAATTTTTTTAAAAATTATGATAAACTAAAATTAGAATTAAATGAAAACCCATATAAAAAACACAATATTCAACAATGAAATAAAATTTATCATTCAACTAAAATATATATCTTACATATTTTTATCTATATAATCAAAAAAATCACTACAAATTTTTATTATAAAGTAGAATTAAAATACACAAACCAGCAATAAATAACTTCTTTCAAAATGTTTACGACCATTGAATGTCCCATGACTCCAACATTTTCATTTCTCGGACCACCCAACTATTATTTAATATCAATGAAAATAAATTTTAGTCACTAGAAAATATTAATGGATTCTAGATAATGATCAAAGCAACAATTAATCTTTTAAAAAATTAGACAAATGCATTGCCGAGGAACTAGAGAGAACTCAATGAAATCTATTATTTAATAGTGGAAGAATATGCCGCTGTAAGAAAGGTGGTATCTATGGTTATGTATGAATGGGATGGTTTGATGATAAGTTGTGCTACAATGGATAATCCTATAATGTAGGCTGACAATGATATGGATAATGCATATACTCATTGGATGAAAAAAATTTACCATTTTAAATTAGTGATTTGTTTCTTTTTATTAGTGTGTTGATATCCCATTATGGAAGAGTGTATTTACATTTCCTATAATTGATGTATACTAGGATTTATGATTAAGGGTTTTTTTATTTAATACCCAAATTACCATGTTTCCAATTTCATGGAAATTTGAGATATGTTGAAAATAATCAGGGAAGAAGTAGATAAATATCATATATTTCTTTTTTATTTGAGTGATAAGCTTAGAACCCTGTTGAATAGGATACCTCATCAATATGTTACCACATGGGGTGATCATATAATTTAGAGGGCATAAAGTTCATTCCATGCTTGTTATTTTCAATGTGAACTTTAGTGCATTTGGAATATATCAAAATATATGTGTTTCCAATGTATCCATGATATTTATGTTTTGAAAAGTGGTGTGTGTGTGTGTGTTTGTATGGACTTGAGAGATGTTTTATGATATGATAATTAATGTGCATGAGTTTCCCATGAGACCATATGGGACGTTTGATTCCCTAAAAATTTTTAAGTATATTTTTATCATGTTACATAATTATAACATGTTTATGTATGTTTATACAGATATCTCAAGATGATGTGTATTATTCTTCCTTTAATGATAATTCATCTAGAATGTATTACCAAACCTAAGGAAGAATTATTTTGTAGTTGTAACAAGTGGACCATCATAATATGATTATATATGTGTGGTTGATCCAACACGAGACAATGACTATGATGTACCTATGATAGGATTGTTACTAGACAATGAATTCAATTCATTATGGATGCCAAGTACATTACTTGAAATTTATTCCATGTGGATATCAATTACATGTTCACTCATCATCATTGTTACCCGACTCAATTCCCAATGCCTTAAGGATACAATGTAATATGATTAATTCACTTTTTGATTATTATTTGTCACTCCTAATGTATTTTGTATCCTATTGGAATAGAGTTGTATTATGTAAAACATGGTTTCATCTCAGCTTGGATTATACATAGCCTCTTAGAACATGGTTGATTGATTATTTATTCTTTCTTATACCAAGCACAATGAAAAAAATACTACGCAAAATGTTACATAAAATTTCAAAAAATGGAAAAAATTAAACCTTAAAAAAATTAGAATAAAAATACACGTACCTGAAATTTACAGCATGCTCATTTTTGGTTATTGTCGAAATATTTATTTGATTATTAGTATGTTTAGACACCTAATACATCAAAAGAGTTATTTTTTTAACCTATATATAATATTATTTATAAATATTAGAATATACATACCTCATATCCTAATCATACATAACAAATAGTTTACAAAAATATATTGAAAATGAGTCATATCATATTGGGAAAAAGTCTATGAATCATTTAATGCCTACAATAACATTTAATGATATGAGATAAGAAATATAATGATATGGATGAAAATATAAAAAAATTAATACAACTAACCTTATAAAATTCAGTTGATTTCCAGTTATGATTATCTCATACATGAATCATAGAATATAAAAACCATATTAAATATATCTATTTTGATGATGAAAGTACAGTTATAAAACATTAAACTGTTAATAAAATTTTATATATAACTAAAAATAAGAACTAATTGTAATATAAAAATTAATTACCTATGCTTCAACATATTTTATTTTATTCGATGTCTTATCAATAAGTATTCCTTGTTAAATTTTTTCCATGAACATCATTTTCATATATATGAAATAATAATACATATCTAATTAACAAAAAACAAAACATAATGAGCTTATAAAAAACAAACAAACCTACCTTTCTAATAAGGTGGATTTTTTTTACAAACACTAAAAAAAAGAAAACATTCAATAAGCGGTGCATTCACTTGGGCACAATACGCCTAACAACCAATTCCCCCAACAATAAAAAAATATCACAATTAATGGCATTATAATGATCATTAGTTCACAATTATGTTCATGTTCATACTTTTCATGAAATATCATAAACCAGTTTTGAATATTCATTTATGGTAATCTATTAAAATATATTCTACTCTATTAGGATTCTTCACTTTTTTCACTTCTATGGAAATGAATCTTATATCTATAAAAACATATATTTTTGTACATTAATTTTTTTGAATAAGTTCTTGTAGATATGTAATTTAAAAATTAAATATAGTTAGTAAATTTAATATCATTTTTTATTAAAGAAATACAAATTCAAATGTCAATTTATATTCATTGTAAACAACTTCACCACAATCAGTATGATCACTTCTAGATCTAGTAGATGTGTGATATCTTTTTTGAGTAATCAAAAAGGTTATTCCTTTCCATATATATCATTTGTCAACAAAAATTTGTAGATATAATTCAATGAAGAATATGTCTGATCTAACAATTATATCGCATGAGAAATATCTAAAGTATCTACATAAGATTGTTTTTAATCATTTTTTTTCATTTGTGAGGCTACTATTTCATTATGATAATATAATATAAGTTAAATGTCAGAAGTAATTATAATTAATTATGAATCATTTGTAATTAATTTTTAAAAAGATCACATAACTCATTTTAAATATAACGATGAAAAACATTTGTCCATTATAACAAATGTCCCACACATTACATTGTGTAATATTTTGGAATTTTTCTGATAAAGTTCATTTTTAATTGAATAGTGAAAATATTGTATTTTAATTCAAAACTATGATTTAATCTAATTTATTTATATGGTTATATAATGTTTTTAATTGGTATTAATGTTTAATTAGAATATATTTTTACCATTTAATCCAATGTTGGTCATTGGA
Organism: Viscum album; assembly: GCA_963277665.1. Taxonomy (NCBI): domain Eukaryota; kingdom Viridiplantae; phylum Streptophyta; class Magnoliopsida; order Santalales; family Viscaceae; genus Viscum; species Viscum album. Next base: position 702,395,984 of record OY728150.1, read on the forward strand.
ATTAATTTCACTTTAAAATTGGACATTAACAGGTATCAATCTTTTGATAGTTATTGTTTCTTAAAAACACACTATTTGTTTTAACAACGGTAATTAATTTTACAATTAATTAATTCCACTTATATGTTTTGAATTTGGAAAAATAGACATCAATTTTGAATTTGGAATATCAAATAATTCTTAGGTGAATTTTTGGTATTTTTATGAAAACCATCAGTTTTTGATGAATAGTGAAACCACTTAGTAATAGTTAAAAAACAGAATTTTTCATTTAAATGAAATTTTACCTCTTCTGTGAATTGAATTTAGAAAATCTGACATACATGGTTGTTATCAAGAAGTAAAATTTGGTACAATAAGATGAATTTTTTTTTGAATAGTAACTTTTGACTTTTATTTACCGCGGCTAAAGGTAAATAGGGTAATTCAAGGTTAAAAGAATATTATAATAATTAAAAATTACCTTAACACTTGTCCTAACCTTATTGGATGAGTCATGGACGACTAGGGTCATCTTTGGGTCGATTTGGGGATCCCATGGAGCCACTTTGGTGTGATAATAACACTTTAATTAATTTAATGTAAAGGAAAAAATGACATTTTCAAATATCTTTTTGTAAATTAATTTTTACATAGGGTTATATAAATTATCGTTTGGACTATAAATATTCATTGGAATGATAAAAATATTTTCTATATCATTTTTTTTTAATCATCAAAAAATTAAATTATTTATGACATAATAATGATGGAGTATTTACCTCATTAATAAATGATTTAAATAAATATGATTATAATGATTAAAATATTATCCAAAAGTTTTCCAATTATGATTTTATGACATTATTTAGAATATGAGTCATCATATCGTCGACCATAATGATTTTTGGACCATTAGAAACCGAATAACATTATATTATAAAATAATATTTTCACACTTTCCTAAAGAGCCCCTCCTCTCCCTTATAAAAGGAGACCACTTCTAACCAAATCCTCACACCTCTCAAGCCATTTGGCTCATTAAAACTCTGACCGATTAATCTCCCTACATCACTCTCCTCCTTCTAGAAGCCTTACCTTAGGCAAAAGGCACTTCAAGAAGTCTTTTGGTTCAAACCTAAGAGAGTTACCCAAATTAAAGGTAACCGTTTTTCTTAAATTGTTTTCTTTTATTTTACTTCTCCAACCCCTACAATATTTTTATTCCATTATTTTGTAACAACACCAGTATCCTATATATACTAGTATGTTTTTATGAGAATTATTCAAACTACACTTACACACACCTCCATCTAATGGATGAAGAACATAATGTTTTGGTGGATTGAAAACTAACACCTCACGGAACGGTGATTGTTTGATTATCTCCAACCGCCTCTCATGGTGTCCATTATAATGGAACTATGTTTATATATGATATATATTATGTTTATGATTTACTTATGCTTCTGTACTTCCCAATTATATCAAGCATTTATGGTTTCCATAGTGGCTAAATACAATAATCTCATTTGAGGAAGTGCGGACTACCTCCCCCTCAGAGTGATGTGACTTGTTAATTCCTTATGTGGGATGTATAAAGGATAGAGTTAATGATAATATATATGATATTATACTGGAATTAAAATATACCTATGTATAATTATGTTTAAAGTCCATTAAAATAAGAATTATAAATTAAAGTAGCGTTCATGCGTTCGTACGGCTTACCGTCTCCATGAACAGTGCATTTCATTTCATACCTCCAAATGTTATGTACTATTAAGAATACATGTATATACTGGATATATATAATATATATGATATCAAAATCATGAATACTATTTTGGATATAATGTACTATTTACCACATGGACAACTTATAAATATAAGGTGTTCATTTTTGACTCAAGTACCAAATATTGACAAAATGAACGTTATTAACTTAAATGATTACATAATGTTTATAACATGGTAATAAGGGATATAAATGGAATAATAAACTTGAAAAGGTTCTTAAGCAATTAGAAATTAACTTTAGTTTATTATTCATGATATTAAAGAACGATCGAGCCAATTTGGACACGAGGTAAGGGACTTCGTCTCAATCTCATTTCATTAAGGCATATTTAGTTTTTATTTTATACAGTGTATAAAACCCTTTGAATTTCCATTTCATTAAAAGGGAATATTTTTAAATGAAGCATTTTACTAAATTATAAAAATGAATGTTTTTTTATGTAAGCGGTGATAACGAATTTTCCACCACCGTGATTATTATTTGATCTTTGGCTTCCATACCAAGCCAGAATGTTTTTAAAAGGTAAAATCAATTACATATGATATTTTTACTTATTTTGGTATTGAAATTAATTTTGAGAGTGGATTTATTATTTCAATATCTTGAAATGATATTTTGTTATTGCAATGTGGAAATGTTATCTTTCTTTTACGCTTATTTTACGTGTTATGATCATGTTATGGTTCTTGGGGATTATTTACGTATATGGTTGGTTCTGTGACAAACCTAGGTTAGCTGAGCCTGAGATAGCTCCCAAATGAATTGGTTAACATGATAGAGGTAAAAGTTAATGGTTATCCTAAGAGATTTAGTGAATATAATATTATAAGAATTCCAAAGTAACTCCCTATGTAGCTGTGATAGTTGCAATGTAAGTATGGTATGGATGCCACAAGTTACCTTTATGATTTATAATTTCTATGTGTATTTCATAAATCTTATGATTTCATGAGGTGAGTAAAGGATTTCATGTTTTGAATGTATTTATGAACAAATTTTTTAATTCTTTGTTTTATAACCCTTATTGAGATTTTTATGCTCATCCCATGTTTTGAAATGTTTCCAAAAGACGTAAAGACGAATAGGGTCAAGGATGGGATCAAGAAAAAGTCATGCTGTCTAAAACATGCAACTTGACATGACTCTTTCTGTCAAGTGTTTTTATTTTATGAAAAAAATGGAAACTGTGTAGAAGTGTCTACTTTGTAATCTTCTGAGATGTAATAGTTATATCCTAATTCACTAAACCTCTAAACTTGAAAAGATCATCAATGTGAATTTTTCATTTAAATCAATATTTTATACTGTTTTAAGGCCGGGTCCTTATAGTTGGTATCAGAGGTCGGTTTAGAAAACTTTAGGAGTTAGGCTATTGTTAAATTAATGCCCCTAAATTAATTTATGGTAATATTGAAATGATATAGCTTTTACAGATTACCATGTTGTGTCACCTAAGATATTTCTATGTTGAGAATGGTTTTTCATAAAGGAAACTAGGAAATTGTGCTGGGAAGGCATACAGAGGAAATTACCTTCCGAAATCAGCAACCTGAGATGGTCAAAATCAGAACTGAACAGTTTGTTACAATGATGGCTTTGTTGACTCAGGTGATAAATGGTGGTTGTGTTTATTGATGATATTTTGGTTTATTCAAAATGTAAATAGGAGCATGAAAGTAATTTAAGGTTCATCTTGCAGACCGTATAAGAAAAGAAACTTTTTGGAAAATTTTCAAGTTTGAGTTTTGGTTTCAACAAATTTCTTTCTTTGGTCACATTGTTTCAAAAAATGGAAAAACTGTTCATCCTCCTAAAACACAAGTTGTTGAAGAATGGCCAAGACCGACAAATATAACTGAGATTCTTAGTTTTCTTGGTTTGGAAGGTTATTACCAGAGATATTTTTGAAAATTTTGCACGGTTATATAGTTCAATGACTATGTTAACTCGAAAAGGTGTTACGTTTATCTGGACAAAATAATGTGATGATTTTTTTCAGGAATTGAAAAGGAGATTGGTTAATGATCCAGTTTAGGCACTACCATCAATAAATGGTGAGTTTGTTATCTACATTGATGCTTTGTTGATAGGACTGTGTTGTGTCCTAATACAGAATTATTAGGTTATTGCTTATGCTTCATGCTAGTTGAAACCACATGAGTTAAATTAACCTACACATGATTTGGAATTAGCTGCTGTTGTTTTTTCTTTAAATATTTGGAGGCATCATTTGTATGGATTGAAGTGTGAAAAATATACTGATCACAAAAATTTGAAGTATATATTCAATCAGAAATAATTGAACATGAGACATAGGAGATGGTTGGAATTTATCAAGGATTATGATTGCATGATCTTTTATCATCCAGAAAATGAAAATAAAGTGGATGATGATTTGAGTCGAAAAAGTAATACTTCATTAACCATGTTACGTTTAGAATGAGATCCTTTGGTTTTTGATTTGATGAACATTGGAATAGAAGTTGTCGGTGTAGAAAATTCTTCTGTTTTGTTTCAGGTTCCAGTGAGAACATTTCTATCAGTCAAAATAACGAAAGCGCAGAACAAAGACCGTGAGTTACAGAAAAAGGTAGAGTTGGTTCAAAAGGGTATGTTGCTTGAATTTATCATTGATAATGATTGTGTTTTGAGATTTGGAAAGAGATTATGTGTACCTTGTGATTCATAGTTGAAGAATGATTTGTTATGTGAAGCTTGTAGTTCTATGTTTTCAGTTCATCCTGGCAGTACTAATATGTACAGAGATCATCGGGAGTATTACTGGTGGGATGGAATGAAAAGAGATACTGTTGATTTTACTGTGAAGTGTTTGACTTGTCAGTGGGTTAAAGCAGAACAAAAGTTACAAAAAGGGATGCTTCAGCCTCTACCGGTGCTAGAGTGGAAATGGGAAATTATATCCATGGACTTCACTGTGGGACTACCAAAGACATCTCGAGGTAATAATGAAATTTGGGTTATATTTGATTGATTGACCAAATCTGCTCATTTCCTTCCTATTAGAGATACTTTGTCTTGAGATCATCTTTTTCGGTTGTATGTTAAAGAAATAGTCAGGTTTCATGGTGTTACCCTCTCCATTGTATCTGATCATGATTCCATGTTTACTTCTAACTTTGGGAAAGGCCTTCAAAAGTCGTTGAGTACTAAATTAAATTTTATTACAACTTTCCACCCTCAATCAGATGGGAAATCAGAATGAAAAATTCAAACATTGGAAGAAATGTTATGTGCTTACTCGATCGATTATCAGGGAATTTGGGACCATCACCTTTCATTGGTTGAATTTTCAAATAATAATAGCTTTGATTCTAGTATACAGATGGCTCCATTTTAGGAATTATATAGAAAGCATTGTCTAACTCCAGCTTTTTGGGATGAAGTAGGTGAAAGGAAGATGATGGGACCAGAATTGGTAGAAGAGATGGCAGAGAAATTTCAGTTGATTCAAAAGAACATGAGAACAGCTCAGAGCAGACATAAAAGTTATCCAGATCACTGGAGGAAGGATCTCTCTTTTGAGGTAGGTGATCATGTATTTCTCAACGTTTCTCAATGGAAAAGTGTAATGCACTTTTGGTAAGAAGGGAAAGATGAGTCCGAGGTTCATTTGACCTTATGAAATTATATAGAAAGTTGGATATGTTGCATACAGAGTGGATTTACCTCCAGTTTTATCCCAGGAACACAATGTTTTTCATGTTTCGATGTTGAGCAGGTATATGCCAGATCCATCTCATGTTTTTAGCCCAGAGGTAGTTCAGTTGGAAGAGAATCTCTCTTATGAAGAACAACAAGCCTAGATTCTTGATGAAGCGAGCAAGTGTTGCAGAATAAGGTAATTCACCAGGTAAAGGTTTTGTGAAAAAACCATATGGTTGAAGAGGCAATGTGGGAATCTGAAATTGTTATGAGGGATAAATACCCACATTTATTTTGATAACTGAATAAAAATTGCGAGGAAGCAATTTACAAAAGGGGGGATGGATATAACTTCCCATGTAAATAAAGAATAAAATATTTTCATTTTTTTTAATATTTGTGAATTTAATATTAATTTTACTTTAAAGGGGTTTCTATGTTCGATAGCGTACCCGATGCGCAACATCGGGTTTCATTGGAATCTTACAATGCACACTAATACTATAATATTATTATTTTAAATGGTAGTTAACTCCTTGTCATTGTATTGGAGGGATTGAAAAAAACAAACTACAATATTATTATACATTATTGTTAAATGTATTTACCTTTATCCAATAAAATGTTAGAGGCTTAAAATATGAATGAATCTAATTTTAAGCATAATTTACATTAAAAGGCCAATTTACTGCCTTTTAATGGAGAACCTGTAACATCCCAGGTAAATAATGAATAAAACATTTTCGTATTTATTAATATTTACGAATTAAATTTTAATTTTACTTTAAAGGGGTTGCTATGTTTGATAGCGAACCCGAAACGCAACGATGAGTTCCTTTGAAAACTTACGTTGCACACTAGTAATATAATAATATTATATTAAATGGTAGTTAACATGTAGTCATTGTATTGGCGGGAATGGATAGAAATATCTAAATTATGATTATATATGTTTTTAAATGTTTTTACAATTATCAAATAAAAGATAAAGGCTTAAAATACGCAAAGAATTCAATTTTAGGCAATTATACACTAATTTTCACTAAGGTTCACTTATAACCTTTTGACGGCGAACCATCATTAAATATAGTTTTGATCAATATTATAAATTCTATTGGATTAAATATAACTCTTCTTTAGAATCAGGACATCAAAATTTACTTTGTGTAAATTTTTGGTATCTTTCCGATAAAGTTCATTTTTTATTGAATAATGAAAAATGTTGTATTTTAATTCAAAACCTCTTTTTAATCAAATTTATTTATATGATTAGATTATCATTTGAATTGGTTTTAAAGTGAAATTAGAAAATATGTGTACCATTAAATCCAATAGTGGTCATTGGAATTAATTTCACTTTGAAATCAGACTTAAACTAGAGTCAATCTATTGATACATATTGTATCATAAAAACACGCTATTTGTCATTACAACAGGAATTAATTATTAAATTAATTAATGTGACTTATATGTTTTGAATTTTGTAAAATAGGCTTCATTTTTGAATTCGGAATATCAAATATAGCTTAGGGTGAATTTTTTGTATTTTTTTGAAAAACATCAATTTTTGATGAATAGTGAAACCACTAAGTGGTACTTATAAAGACTGATTTTTCGTTTAAATGAAATTTTTCCACTTATGTGTTTTGAATTTCAAAAATCCGACATACATGGTTGTCATTAAGAAGTAAAATGTGGTTCAATGAGATTAAATTTTTTTTTGGTTAATAGTAACACTTAAGTTCTTAATCGCGATTAGAGGTAATTAGTGTAGTTTAAGGTAAGAATAATGTTTTAATAAAATTAAATGACCTAGAAACATGTCCTACCCTCATTGGATGTGTCATGGACAACCAAGACAATCCATGGGTCAACTTGGGGACCCCATGGAGCCACTTTGGTTGGATAATGACATAAATACCTTTTATTTAATGTTAAAGTAAAAAATGACACAAACATGAAATGTTTTACTAAAACAATTTTTACATGGGGTTATACAAGTCATATTTTTGACTATAAATGTTCATTGGAAATACAAAACGATTTCCTACATCATAGTAATTTTTTTATAATTTTAGACATTAAATAAATTAAATTATTTATGACATCATGATGATGCAGTGATGACCTCATTATTTAATGATTTAAATAAAATGGACAAATAATGTAAAATATAAGACCTAAACATGTCCAAAACCTATTTGATGAGTGGATTTCGAACCCCCATCACCTTATCCTCGAAATAAATCATTGTGGGACCTTTAAAATCCGAAACTCTTTTGAAAATAAAGTAACATTTTGTATCTTTACAAGAGTGCCCCTCCTCTCCTCTTATAAAAGGCCCCCACCTCTACCTCCTTACCCACACTACCAAAGCCTTTGGCTCGGCCAACCCCTTCCCATTTTCTCTCTCCACTTCCCTCTCTTACTCCTTGAAGCCTCAAATTGGGCAGAAGTCTTCCCAAGGAAGCCTTTGACCTCAAACCAATGGGAGTTACCCGATTTTAAGGTAATGTTTTCTTTTGAGTCCTTTTGTTTTATTTTTCTTTTCCAACCCCATAAACTCTTTTTATTATTTTCTTTTGTAACAAATACAGTATCCTAAAAATACTAGGATGTTGTTATAAGAAATATTTGAGCTACACTTACACACACCTACATCTAATGGTTAAAGAACATATTGTTTCCGTGGATGGCGAATTTCTGCCTCCCGAAACGATGATTGTTCAACATTCTTTTAACACCTTCAAAGGTGGCCATTAAGATGAAACTATATTTATATATGATATATAATATGTTTATTTATTCCTTACGCTTCTGTATTTTTCATTTTGGGCATACCTTTATGGTTTCCATTATGGGTAAAAGTGATATCTTCATTTAAGGAAGTGCGGACTACCGCCCCCTCAAAGTGATTTGATTCGTTAATTCCTTTTGTGGGATGTATAAAGGATGGATTTAAAGTTATTATATATGATGTTATACAGGAATTATAATATACCTCTATATAATTATTATTTCTTTCCATTAAAGTATGAGATAGAAATGAATGTAGCGTTCATGCGTACGTACGGCTTACCGTCTCCATCAACGGTGCATTTCATTTCTTATCCCCAAATGTAATGTACTATTATAAGTACATATATATATAATGGATATATATTATTTATTTTAAATCTAAATGATTAATATAATTCTGGAATTAAAATATACATACCTCTCATTTAGTTTTAATTTTATTAATATGACATAGAAATGAAAGTAGCGTTTATGTGTACGTACGGCTTACCGTCTCCATGAACGGTGCATTTCATTTCATACCTCTAAATGATTATGTGATATTATAAATACATGTATAAGCTCGATATATATGATATATATGATATCCAAATCAGGAATGTCATTCTAGATATAATGAACCTTTGACCACACGAACAACATGAAATCTTAAGAAGTCCACTTTCGACTTAAGGACCAAATATCAACAAAACAAACATTATTAACGTAAATGATTACATAATGTTTATAACATGGAAATAATTTATATAAAAGGAATAATGAACTTGAGAAATGTTCTTAAGAAAATATAAATTAACTCACGTTTGTTATTCAGGACTTTAAAGAACGATCGAGTCAAGTCGGACCCAAGGTAAGGGACTTCGTCTCAATCTCCTTTCATTGAGGCATATTTCGTTTTATACACAACTTTGTTTTATACGGTGTATAAACCCCTTTGAATTTTAATTTTATACAAAAGGAATCTTTTTTCTATGAAGCGTTTTTCAAAACGACAAAAAAGAATGTTTCTTTTAACGTACGTCGTGACAACGACCTTTTCCGCCGCCACAAGTATTATTTGGTCTTTGGCTACCTGAACAAGCCGTAATGTTTATTTTAAAATTAAATAAATACCATATACTCTTGTATGTATTTTGGTATTGAAAATGGTTTTTATAATGGAATTTTTTATGTCAATATATTTATGTGATATATTGTGATCAAAGTGTGGAAAAGTTTTCTTTCCATTATATTTGTTTTATGTCTTATGATTTTATAATGGTACTTGGACATTTGACGGGTGGTTACGTGATGAACCATATGATGGGTGTTGCCGTGAATACTAGGATGGGTGGTTACGTTATAACCTCCAATGCATTGGTTATGGAAGTCAGCCGTATGCCTATTCCATTAAGTTTGTATGGAAGTTGGCCATATGGCTATTCCATTATGTGATATGTGTGGAAGTCGACCATATGGTCATTCCACTTAAGTATGTTTATGTCCCAAGTTACCTTTATATATGTTATGTGATCTTTATATGGGTTTTATGGTAATCCTTTGGTTACAAAAAGGTAAGTAATGATATTTTATTCAGTGAAGAGTTTTTACTACTTCATGAAGGTAAAGGTATTACTTTGATAAAGTTTACATGGTTTACTTGATGTTTGAAAAACTAACAGTTTTCATTATTTGTGTATCCCTTACTGAGCTTTTTATACTCACCCCAAGTTTTTTTGAAATGTTTTTCACAGGACATAATGTGGAATAGGGTCAAGGTTGGGATAAAGGGAAAGTCAAGCAATATAAAACATGGAACTAGACATGTTTCTTTTGAAGAGTTTTATTTTATTTTATGGAATCTTAGTAGAAGTGTCTACTTTTTAATCTTTTGAGATGTAATAGTTATGTCCTAATTCTCTAAAACTCTAAATCTGAAAAGATCCTCAATGTGAATTATTTATTTAATTCAATATTAAGTAAGGTTTAAGGTCGGGGCCTTATAGTTGGTATCAGAGGGAGGTTTAGACAACTTTAGGAGTTAGAAAAAGTGTTAAATTATAATATGATTGAAATGATATAGCATTTACAGATTACCATGTTGCTTCATCTAAGATATTTCTATGTTCAAAATGGTTTTCCGCAGAGGAAACAAAGAAGTTATGTTGGGATGACATCAGGAGGAAGACAACCTTCCAAATCAGCAACCTGAGATGGTCAGAATCGGAACTGAACAGTTTGTTGTAGTGATGGAATAGTTGACTTAGGCTATAAATGGTGGTGGTATCCATGCACGAGATCAGCCAGATCAACTGTAGAGGAACATGTCAGTGGTAGAACATTTCACGAGGCAACATCCCCCATCATTTAGAGGATCATCTGACCCCGTGCAAGCAGAAGGGTGGATAAAAGCACTGGAGAAGATTTTTGATGTCATGGGGTGTTCAGAACATCAAAAGGTTAGTCTTGATGTTTACCGTTTTGAAGGTGATGTTGATCAGTGGTGGTCGATGGTAAAAAATATCAGGGATAGTGATGAGATTGAGGATCCTCACTGGGACGAATTCAAAGGTATTTTTCATGAGAAGTATTTTCCTAAGGCTGTTCTACTTAGGATGGAAAAGCAATTCTTGGAATTGAGGCAAGAGGAAGACTCAGTGGCTGTCTATGAAGCAATGTTCACTCGATTGGCAAGGTATGCTCCGAACATCATATGAGATCTTGATAGTAAAATAAACCATTTTACTTAGGGTTAAATCCAAAGTATCGAAGGGATTTAGCTTTTTGTGTGTTAAAAAGTTATGAAAAACTTGTTCGATGTGCGGAGAAGGTGGAAATGGAGTTTGCTGATGATCAGGTGTTCTATGACAAACAACAGAATAAAAGGTCCAGTTGGCAGGCAAAGGGGAAGAATTCAACAAAGAAGCAAGGAGGTAAGAAAACCTAATATCCATCATGTGAGAAGTGTGGTAAAATGCATCCTGGAGATTGTTTATCCAAGTCTGGTAAGTGCTTTAGGTGTGGTAAGTCTGGACATATTGCTCGTAACTGTAAGGAAGATGATCAAGCAGGCAATGAAAATACAGCGGTAAGATGTTATAAGTGTAATGAAATGGTTCATTATGCAAATGAGTGTCTAACGAAGAACTCGACTGGGGGAAAGCAACCAGACTACACGCAGAAAGGGGTGGTGAAATCCTTTGCAACAACTTCAGCAAATGTTGGGCCATCGAATGATATGGTATCAGGTACACTGTTTGTTTGTTCAGAATATGCCAATGTGTTTTTTGATTCAGGGTCTACACACTCTTTCATTTCTGAGAAGTTTTCTAGTAAATTGGAAATTCCATATCAAGATATGAACCCTGAACTTATGGTAAAAACACCCGGAGGGAACGTTGGGACAAAAAGGAACTATAAGAACCTTCATATCTTTTTGTGTGGAAAGAATCTGCCAGAATACCTTATTGTTTTGCCTCTAGTAGAGTTTGATGTTATTTTGGGCATGGATTGGATTTCTCTTTATCTTGCTAAGATTGACAGTAGAGCTAAAATGGTTTCTTTTCAGAAAGATTTTCAGTTTGTGTACAAGTATGAACCCTTGCTTTTGATAACATATCAGGAAGTTGAGAAACTAGTAAAAGAAGGAAATGAATGTTACCTTGCACATATTGTTGAAAATAAATGAACTGATCAGACTAATGATGTGCCAGTGGTAAATGAGTATCTTGATGTTTTTCCTGATGAGTTTGCTGGTATTATTCATGATCGGGAAGTTGAATTTACTGTTTACTTAGTTCCTGATTCTAAGCCAATTTCCAAACCCCCTTATCTAATGGCTCAAGTTTAACTTTTAGAGTTAAAGAAACAACTTCATGAGTTATTAGATAAAGGTTTCATTCGACCTAGCACATCACCATGGGGTGCTCCTGTCTTGTTTTCTAAAAAGAACGATGGCTCAATAAGACTTTGCATTGATTATAGAGCCTTGAATAATATTACTATTAAGAACAAGTATCCTTTGCCTCATATCGATGATTTTTTTGATCAGATCCGGGGAGCTCAGTATTTTTCAAAGATTGACTTGAGGTCGGGGTACCATCAGTTGAAAGTAAAAGAAGAAGATGTTCCGAAGACTGCGTTCCGTACTAGATATGGCCATTATGAATTTGTAGTTATGCCTTTTGGGTTAACCAATGCACCTGCTGTATTCATGGACCTTATGAATATAATTTTCCATGAGTTCTTGGATAAGTTTGTGGTTATTTTAATTGATGATATTTTGGTGTTTTCTAAAAGTGAAGTGGAGCATGAAAGACATTTAAGGGTTATCTTGCAAACCTTAAAAGAAAAGAAACTATATAGAAATTTCCGTAAGTGTGAGTTTTGGTTACAACAAATTTCTTTCCTGGGTCACATTGTTTCAAAAGATGGTATAACTGTTGATCCTACTAAAAAAAAGTTGTTGAAGAATGGCCAAGACCCACAAATGTAACCGAGATCCGTAGTTTTCTTGGTCTGGCAGGTTACTACCGAAGGTTTGTTGAAATTTTTTCACGGTTATCTAGTCCAATGACTAAGCTAACTCGGAAGGGTGTTAAGTTCATCAGGACAAAATAATGTGATTATTGTTTTTAGGAGTTGAAAAGAAGATTGGTGAATGCTCCAGTTTTGGCACTTCCTTCCAGGAATGGTGAGTTTGTTATATAGTGATGCTTCGTTGAAGGAAGTTGTCTGTGTCCTTATGCATAATGATCAGTTAATTGCTTATGCTTCACGTCAGTTGAAAAATCATGAGGTAAATTACCCTGCACATGATTTGGAATTAGCTGCTATTGTTTTTGCTTTAAAAATTTTGAGGCATCATTTGTTCTGAGTAAAGTGTGAAATATATACGGATCACAAATGTTTAAAGTATATATTAACTCAGAAGGAATTGAACATGAGACAGAGGAGATGGCTGGAATTAATCATGGATTATGACTGTACAATTCACTACCATCCGGGAAAATCAAATAAAGTGGCCGATGCTTTGAGTCGAAAAAGCAATTCTTCATTCACCATGCTACGTTTGGAACGAGATCCTATGGTTTTTGATTTGATGAACATTGGAATATAAGTTGTTGGTGCAGGAAGTTCTTCTGTTTTGTTTCAGGTATGAGTGACATCTTCCCTATCCGAGAGAATCAAGCAAGCATAGAAACAAGAAAGTGAGTTGCAGAAAAAGGTAGAGCTGGTTTAGAAGGGTAAGCTTCCTGAATTAAACATTGATAATGATTGTGTATTGAGGTTTGGGAAGAGATTATGTGTGCCTGGTGATTCACAATTGAAGAATGAGTTGTTATGTGAGGCTCATAGTTCCCCGTTTTCAGTTCATCCTGGCAGTACTAAGATGTACAGAGATCTGCGGGAGTATTACTGGTGTGATGGAATGAAAAGAGATATTGCTGATTTTTCTGTGAAGTGTTTGACTTGTCAGCAGGTTAATACAGAGTGGAAGTTACCGAAAGGGATGCTTCAGCCATTACCAGTGCCATACTGGAAATGGGAACATATATCCATGGACTTTGTTGTGGGATTACTAAGGACATCTCGAGGTAATAATAAAATATGGGTTATTGTTGATCGCTTGACTAAATCTTCTCATTTCCTTCCTATTTGAGATACATTCTCTCTAGATCAACTTTCTCGATTTTATATTAATGAGATAGTCAGGTTGCATGGAGTTCCCCTCTCCATTGTATCTGATCATTATCCCAGGTTTACTTCTAACTTTTGGAAAGGCCTTCAGAAGTCGTTGGGTACAGAATTAAATTTTAGTAGAGCTTTTCATCCTCAATCAGATGGGTAGTCAGAACGAACAATTCAGACCTTGGAGGATATGCTACGAGCTTGTTCGATGGATTATCAGGGAAGTTGGGACCAACATTTTGCTTTGGTTGAGTTTTCATATAATAACATTTTTCATTCCTGTATACAGATGGCACCATTTGAGGCATTATACGGGAAGCGGTGGCGAACTCCAGCATTTTGGGATGAAGTGGGTGAAAGGAAGCTGATGGGACCATAATTGGTAGAAGAGATGGCAGAAAAAGTTCAGTTGATTCAGAAACACATGAGAACATCTCAGAGCAGGAAGAAGAGTTATGTGGATAACCGGAGGAAGGATCTATCTTTCAAGGTAGTTGATCATGTTTTTCTCAAGGTTTCTCCATGGAAAAGTGTAATGTGATTTGGCAAGAAATGAAAGCTAAGTCCATGTTTCATTGGACCATATGAAATTCTGGAGAGAGTTGGATCAGTTGCATACAGAGTGGTATTACCTTCGAGTTTATCTCAGGTACACAATGTTTTTCATGTTTCGATGCCGAGAAAATATATGCCAAATCCATCTCATGTTTTGTGTCCATAGTTAGTTCAGCTGGAAGACACCCTATCTTATGAGGAACAACCAGTCCAGATTCATGACCACAGGGAGAAAGTGTTATGAAATAAGGTAATTCACCAGGTAATGGTTTTGTGGAAGAACCATATGGTTGAAGAGGCAATGTGGGAATCTGAAAATGCTATGAGGGATAAATACCCCCACTTATTTTGATAAGTGAATTAAATTGCGAGGACGAAATTTCCAAAAGGGGGGAAGGATGTAACATCCGAGGTAAATAATGAATAAAACATTTTCATATTTATTAATATTTAAAAATTAAATATTAATTTTACTTTAAAGGGGTTTCTATGTTCGATAGCGTACCCGATACGCAACGATGAGTTCCTTTGAAAACGTACGTTGCACACTAGTAATATAATAATATTATTTTAAATGGTAGTTAACATGTAGCCATTGTATTGGCGGGAATGGATAGAAATAACTAAAATATGATTATATATGTTTTTTAATGTTTTTACATTTATCCAATAAATGATAAAGGATTAAAATACGCAATGAATTCTATTTTAGGCATTTATACCCTAATTTTCACTAAGGGTTCACTTATCACCTTTTGACGGCGAACCGTCATTAAATGTAGTTTTGATCAATCTTATAAATTCTATTGGACCAAATATAACTCTTCTTTAGAATCGGGACATCAAAATTTACTTTGTGTAAATTTTTGGTATCTTTCCGATAAAGTTCATTTTTTAATGAATAGTGTAAAATGTAGTATTTTAATTCAAAACCTATTTTTAATCAAATTTATTTATATGATTATATTATAATTTTAATTGGTTTTAAAGTGAAATTATAGAATATTTTTACCATTAAATCCAATAGTGGTCGTTGGAATTAATTTCACATTGAAATCAGACTTAAACTAGTGTCAATCTTTTGAGACTTATTATTTAATAAAAACATGCTATTTGTCCTGACAGCGGGAATTAATTATTAAATTAATTAATGTGACTTATATGTTTTGAATTTTGTAAAATAGAACTCATTTTTGAATTTGAAATATCAAATATTTCTTAGGGTGAAGTTTTGGTATTTTTTTTGAAAAACATCAATTTTTGATGAATAGTGAAACCACTAAGTGGTACTTATAAAAATTGATTTTTCGTTTAAATGAAATTTTACCACTTATATGTTTTTAATTTCAAAAATCCGACATATATGGTTGTAATTAAGAAGTAAAATGTGGTTCAATGAGATTAAAATAATTTTTTGGTAAATAGTAACCCTTAAGTTCTTAATCGCGATTAGAGGTAATTAGTGTAGTTTAAGGTAAGAATGATGTTTTAATAAAATGAAATGACCTAGAAACATTTACTACCCTCATTGGATGTGCAATGGCCGACCCAGACAATCCATGGGTCATCTTGGGGACCCCATGGAGCCACTTTGGTTGGAAAATAACATAAATACCTTTTATTTAATGTTAAAGTAAAAAATGACACAAACATGAAATGTTTTACTAAAACAATTTTTACATGGGGTTATGCAAGTCATAAGTTTTACTATAAATAGTCATTGGAAAGCTAACAATATTTCCTACATCATAGTAATTTTATTATAATTTTTAGACATTAAATAAATTAAATTATTTATGACATCATGATGATGCAACGATGACCTCATTATTTAACGATTTAAATAAAATGGAAAGATAATGTAAAAACTAAGACTTAAACATGTCCAAAACCTATTGGATGAGTGTATTTAAAACCCTCATCACCTTATCCTAGAAATACATCAATGTGGGACCTTTAAAATCTGAAAATCTTTTGAAAATAAAGTAAAATTTTGTAACTTTACAAGAGTGCCCCTCCTCTCCTCTTATAAAGGCCCCCACCTCTACCTCCTTACCCACAATCCCAAAGCCTTTGGATCGTCCAAACCCTGACCATTTTGTCTCTCAACTTACCTCTATTACTCCGTGAAGCCTCACTTTGGGCAGAAGACTTCCCAAAGAATCCTTTGAGCTCAAACCAAATGGAGTTACCCGATTGTAAGGTAATGTCTTCTTTTGAATCCTTTTGTTTTATTTTGCTTCTCAAACCCCCTAAACTCTTTTTATTCTTTTATTTTGTAACAACTCCAGTATACTCAATATACTAGGATTTTGTTATAAGAAATATTCGAGCTACACTTACACACACCTACATTTAATGGTTAAAGAACATACTGCTTCCGTGTATGGAAACTTTTTGCCTCCCGAAACGATGATTGTTCAACATTCTTTTGACACCTTCAAAGGTGGCCATTAAGATGAAACTATATTTATATATGATATATAATATGTTTATGTTTTCCTTATGTTTCTGTATTTTTCATTTTGGTCATACCTTTATGGTTTCCATTATGGGTAAACGCGATATCTTCATTTAAGGAAGTGCGGACTACCGCCCCCCTCAATTTGATTTGATTCGTTAATTCCATATGTGGGATGTATAAAGGATGAATTTAAAGTTATTATATATGATGTTATATAGGAATTATAATATACCTCTGTATAATTATTATTTATTTCCATTAATGTATGAGATAGAAATGAAAGTAGCGTTCATGCATACGTACGGCTTACCGTCTCCATGAACGCTGCATTTCATTTCTTATCCCCAAATGTAATGTACTATTATAGGTACATATATATAATGGATATATATGATGTATGTTAAATATGAATTATTAATATAATTTTGGAATTAAAATATACATACCTCTCATTTTTTTTAATTCCATTAATATGACATAGAAATAAAAGTAGCGTTCATGCGTACGTACGGCTTACCGTCTCCATGAACGGTGCATTTCATTTCTTACCTCTAAATGATTATGTGATATTATAAATACATTTATATGCTAGATATATATGATATATATGATATCCAAATCAGGAATGTCATTCTGGATATAATGAACCTTTGACCACACGAACAACATGTAATCGTAAGAAGTCCACTTTTGATTAAAGGACCAAATATCGACAAAAAAAATATTATAAACTTAAATGACTACTTAATGTTTATAACATATAAATAAGTGATATAAAAGGAATAATTAACTTGAGAAAGGTTATTAAGAAAATAGAAATTAACTCAAGTTTATTATTCAGGACGTTAAAGAACGATCGATTCAAGTCGGACCCGAGGTAAGGGACTTCGTCTCAATCTCCTTTAATTAAGGCATATTTAGTTTTTTACACAACTTTCATTTATACAGTGTATAAACCCCTTTTACTATTACTTTTATACAAAAGGAATCTTTTTCTATGAAGCGTTTTACAAAACGACAAAAAATATTGTTTCTTATAACATACGTGGTGACAACTACCTTTTCTGCCGCCGCGAGTATTATTTGGTCTTTGGCTTCCTGAACAAGCTGTAATGATCTTTTTAAAATGAAATAAATACCATATACTCTTTTATGTATTTTGGTATTGAAAATGGTTTTTATAATGGATTTGTTATGTCAATATATTTATGTGATATATTGTGATCAAAGTGTGGAAATGTTTTCTTTCCATTATATATGTTTTATGTCATATGATTTTATAATGGTACTTGGACATTTGACGGGTGGTTACATAATGAACCATATGACGGGTGGTGCCGTGAATAACAGGATGGGTGGTTACGTTATAACCTCCAATGCATTGGGTATGGAAGTCGTCTGTATTGCTATTCCATTAAGTTTGTATGGAAGTTGGTCGTATGGCTATTCCATTAAGTGATATGTGTGGAAGTCGACCGTATGGTTATTCCACTGAAGTATGTTTATGTCCCAAGTCACCTCATGAAGGTGAAGGTATTACATTGATAAAGTATACATGGTTTACTTGATGTTTGAAAAACTAACAGTTTTCAATCTTTTTGTATCCCATTCTGATGTTTTTATGCCCACCCCAAGTTTTTTTGAAATGTTTTTCACAGGACTTAATGTGGAATAGGGTCAAGGATGAGATCAAGGGAAAGTCATGCTATATAAAACATAGAACTAGACATGTTTCTTTTTAAGAGTTTTTTTATGTTATGGAATCTTAGTAGAAGTGTCTACTTTTTAATCTTTTCAGATGTAATAGTTATGTCCTAATTCTCTAAAACTCTAAACCTGAAAAGATCCTCAATGTGAATTATTCATTTAATTCAATATTAAGTAAGGTTTAAGGCCGGGGCCTTATAGAACCCTTTTTAAATCTAGTTTTGGTCACTTTAATACATTCTATATGACCAAATAAAACCATTATTTAGAATGGGGACATCAAATTTTACTTTTTTTAAATTATTGGAATTTTTCTGATAAAGTTCACTTTTTTATTGAATAGTGAAAATATTGTATTTTAATTCAAAACTATGTTTTAATATAATTTACATATTTGGTTAGATTATCTTTTTAATTTGTTTTATAGTGTAATTAGAATATATTTTTACCATTTAATCCAACGTTGGTCATTGGAATTAATTTCACTTTGAAATTGGACGTAATCAAGTATCAATCTTTTGGTAGTTATTGTTTCTTAAAAACAAGCGATTTGTTTGAACAATGGGAAATAATTTTAAAATTAATTAATTCCACCTCTATGTTTGGAATTTGAAAATATATACATCAATTTTGAATTCAGAATATCAAAAAATTCTTAGGCTAAATTTCTGGTATTTTTCTGAAAAACATTAATTATTGATGAATAGTGAAACCACTTAGTAGTAGTTAAAAAATAGACTTTTTCATTTAAATGAAATTTTACCACTTCTGTGAAATAAATTTCGAAAATCTGACATACATGGTTGTTATCAGGAAGTAAAATTTGGTTCAATAAGATGAAAATAATTTATGGTGAATAGTAACTTTTGACTTTTATTTTACCTTGGTTAAAGGGAAATAGTGTAATTCAACGTTAAATTTTTTTTATAATAATTCAAAATTACCTTAACTCTTGTCCTAACCTTATTGGATGAGTCATGGACGACCATGGAAATCTTTGGGTCAATTTGGGGATCCCATGGAGCCACTTGGGTGTGACAATAACACTTTTGATTAATAAATTTAATGTAAAGGCAAAAATAACATTTTCAAATATCTTTTTGTAAATTAACTTTTACACAGGGTTATATAAATCATATTTTCGACAATAAATATTCATTGGAAAACTCAAACGATTTCCTACATCATGGTATATTTTTTATAATTTCGTAACATTAAATAAATTAAATTATTTATGACACAATAATGATTCAGTATTAACCTCATTAATAAATGATTTAAATAAATATGATTATAATGACTAAAATATTATACAAAACATGTCCAATTCTGAATTGATTAATTATCTAGAATATTAGTCATATTATCTCCATCCATAATTATTTTTGGACCATTAGAACACGAATATAATTATATTATAAAATAATATTTTCACACTTTCCTAAAGATCACCTCCTCTCCCTTATAAATGGAGACCACTTCTAACCGATTCCTCAAAACTCTCAAGACATTTGGCTTGTTGAAACTCTGCCCAATTAAGCTCCCTATATCCCTCTCCTCCTCCTAGAAGCCTTAACTTAGGCATAAGACACTTCAAGAAGTCCGTTGGTTCAAACCAAAGGGAGTTACCCAAATTAATGGTAACAATTTTTCATAAATTTTATTATGTTATTTTACTTCTCCAACCCCTAAAATCTTTTTATTAATTTATTTTGTAGAAACATTAGTATCCTCAATATACTAGGATTTTTTATGAGAATTATTCTAACTACACTTACACACACCTCTATCTAATGGATGGAGAACATAATGTTTCTGTGGATGGAAAACTAACGCCTCACGGAACGATGATTATTTGATTATCTCCTACAACCTCTCATGGTGGCCATTATGATGGAACTATATTTATATATGATATATATTATGTTTATTATTTCCTTATGCTTTTTTACTTCCCAATTTTATAAAACCTTTATGGTTTCCATAGTGGGTAAATACGACAATCTCATTTGAGGAAGTGCGGACTACCGCCCCTCAAAGTGATGTGACTCATTAATGCCTTATGTGGGATGTATAAAGGATAGAGTTAATGATATTATATATGATATTATACTGTATTTATAATATAACTATGTATCATTCTGTTTTAATTCCATTAAAATAATAAATAGAAATGAAAGTAGCGTTCATGCGTACATACGGCTTACCGTCTCCATGAATGGTGTATTTAATTTCTTAACTCCAAATGTTATGTAGTATTATAAATACATATATATACTAGATATATATGATATATATGATATATAAATCATGAATACCATAATGGATATAATGGACTATTGAACACATGGACAACTTTCAAATATAAGGTGTTCATTTTTGACTCAAGTACCAAATATCGACCAAATGAACGTTATTAACGTAAATGATTACGTAATCTTTATAGCATAGTAATAAGTGATAAAAAAGAAATAATAAACATGAAAAAGGTTCTTAAGCAAGTAGAAATTAACTTTAGTTTCTTATTCAGGATATTAACAAACGATTGAGTCAAGTCAGACATGATGTAAGAGACATCGTCTCAATCTCATTTCATTGAGGCATATTTAGTTTTTATATTATACGGTGTATAAAAAATTTTGAATTTTAATTTAATTCAAAGGGAATATTTTTATACTAAGCGTTTTACTAAACTCTAAAAAGGATTGTCTTTTTATGTAAGCGGTGCGAACGTCCTTTTCGCCACTACGAGTATTATTTGATCTCTGACTTCCTTAGTAAGCAGGAATGTTTTTAACAGGAAAATCAATACCATATAAACTTTTTACGTATTTTGGTATTGAAAATGATTTTGAGAGTTGATTTATTATTTCAATATCATGAAATGATATTTCTTTATTGCAATTTGTAAATATTGTCTTTCCATTATTCTTATGTTATGTGTTATGGTCATGTTATGGATCTTGGGAATTATTTATGTATACGGATGGTTCTGTGATAATCCTAGGGTGGTGGAGCCCGAGATATCTCTCCAATGCATTGGGTAACGTGATAGAGGTAAACGTGAATGTTTCTCCTAAGAGATTTCGAGAATATACTAAGATGGGTATTTCAAAGTAACTCTCTATGTAGTTGTGATAGCTACAAAGTAAGCATGGTATGTATGCCACAAATTACATATATGATTTATGATTTCTATGTGTTTTTAATAAATCTTATGACTTCACAAGGTAAGTAAATGATTTCATGTTTTGTATGTGTTTATGAACAAATGTTTTCATTCATTTTTTTATAACCCTTACTGAGCTTTTTATGCTCATCCCATGTTTTGAAATGTTTCCACAAGACTTAAAGATGAATAGGGTCAAGTATGGGATCAAGGAAAAGTCATGCTGTCTAAAACATGGAACTAGACATGACTCTTTTTTTCAAAAGTTTTTATTTTATTAAAAAAATGGAAACTGTGAAGAAGTGTCTACTTGGAAATATTTTGAGATGTAATAGTTATATCCTAATTCTCTAAAACTCTAAACCTGAAAAGATCCTCAATGTGAATTGTTCATTTAATTCAATATTTTGTAATGTTTTAAGGACGTGTCATTATATTTGGTATCAGAGGTCGGTTTAGATAACTTTAGGAGTTTGGATATTGTTAAATTAATGTCCCTAAATTAATTTATGGTAATATTGAAATGATATATAATTAACAGATTACCATGTTGCTTCGCCTAAGATATTTATATGTTGAGAATGGTTGTTCGTAAAGTAAACTGGGAAGTTGTGCTGGGAAGGCATAAAGAAGAAATTGCCTTCCAAAATCAGAAACCTGAGATGGTCAGAATCACAACGGAACAGTTTGTTACTATGATGGCTCAGTTTACTTGGTGATAAATGGTTGTTGTGTTTATTGATGATATTTTGGTTTATTCGAAAAGTAAAGAGGATAATGAAAGTCATTTAAGAGTCATCTTGAAAACCTTAAAAGAACATAAACTTTATGGTAAATTTAGTAAGTGTGGGTTTTGGTTACACCAAATTTCTTTCCTTGGTGACATTGATTCAAAAAATGGAATCACTGTTGATCCTGATAAAACAAAATTTGTTGAATAATGGCCAAGACTGACAAATATAACTGAGATTCATAGTTTTCTTGGTTTGGAAGGTTATTACCGGTGTTTTGTTGAAACGTTTTCACGGTTATCTAGTTCAATGACTATGTTAACTCGAAAGGTGTAAAGTTCATCTCGATAACAGAATGTGATGAATGTTTTCAGGAATTTAAAAGGAGATTGGTGAATGCTCCAGTTTTGGAACTACCATCCAAAATGGTGAGTTTGTTATCTATAGTGATGCTTCATTTAAAGGATTGGGTTGTGTCCTAATGCAAGATTATTAGGTAATTGCTTATGATTCACGTCAGTTGAAACCACATGAGTTAAATTACCCTACACATGATTTGGAATTAGCTGCTGTTGTTTTTGCTATAAAAATTTTTAGGTATCATTTGTATGGTGTGAATTGTGAAATATATACTGATCACATAATTTTGAAGTATATATTCACTCAGAAAGAATTGAACATGAGATAGAGAAGATGGTTGGAAGTAATCAAGGATTATGATTGAATGATCCTTTATCATCTAGGAAAAGAAAATAAAGTGGCTGATGCTTTGAGTCAAAAAAGTAATACTTCATTAACCATGTTACGTTTGGAACGAGATCCTTTGGTTTTGGATTTGATGAACTTTGAAAGAGAAGTTGTTGGTGCAGGAAATTATTCTGTTTTGTTTTAGGTGTCAGTGAGATCATCTCTATTAGACAGAATAAAGAAAGTGATGAAAGAAGACAGTGAGTTGCAGAAAAAGGTGTAGTTGGTTCATAAGGGTAGTTTGCCGGAATTTAACATTGATAATGATTCTGTTTTGAGATTTGGAAAGAGATTATGTGTACCTTGTGATTCACAGTTGAAGAATGTGTTGTTATGTGAAGATCATAGTTCTCTGTTTTCAGTTCATCCTAGCAGTACTAAGATGTATAGAGATTTTTGGGAGTATTACTAGTGGGTTGGAATGAAAATAGATATTGCTGATTTTACTCTGAAGTGTTAGACTTGTCAACAGGTTAAAGTTGAGTGGCAGTTACCGAAAGGGTTGCTTCAGCCTATACCGGTGCCAGAGTGGAAATGGGAAAATATATCCACGGACTTTCTTGTGGGATTACCAAAGGCATATCTAGGTAATAATGCAATCTAGGTTATATTTGATCGGTTGACTAAATCTTCTCATTTCCTTCCTATTAGAGATACTTTTTCTTTAGATCAACTTGCTCGTTTGTATGTTAAAGAGATAGTCAGTTTTCATGGTGTTTTCTTCTCTATTGTATCTTATCGCGATCCCAGGTTTTCTTATAACTTTTGGAAAGGCCTTCAGAAGTCGTTGGGTACTGAATTAAATTTTAGTACAAATTTTCACCCACAATCAGATGGGAAGTCAGAACGAACAAATCAGACATTGGAAGATATGCTACGTGCTTGCTCGATGAATTATCAGGTAAGTTGGGACCAATACCCTTCTTTGGTTGAATTTTCATATAATAATAGTTTTCATTCCAGTATACAGATGGCTCCATTTGAGGCATTATAAGTATACCTTTGTCGAACTCCATCTTTTTGGGATGAAGTAGGTGAAAGGAAGCTGATGGGACCATAATTGGTAGAAGAGATGGCAGAGAAATTTCAGTTGATTCTGATGCACATGAGAACAGCTCAGAGCAGAGAGAAAAGTTATGCAGATCACCAGAGGACGGATCTCTATTTTGAGGTATGTGATCATGTCTTTCTCAAAGTTTCTCCATGGAAAAGTGTGATGCATTTTGGTAAGAAGGGAATGTTGAGTCTGAAAATCATTGGACCTTATGAAATTCTAGAGAAAGATGGATCAGTTAAATACATAGTGGATTTACTTCCATGTTTATCCCAGGTAGACAATGTTTTTCTTGTTTCGATGTTTATAAAGTATATTCCAGATCCATCTCATGTTTTGACCCCAGAGGTAGTTCAGTTGGAAGAGAATCTGTCTTATGAAGAACAACCAGTCCAGATTCTTGACCAAAGAGAGAAAGTGTTGCAAAATAAGGTAATTCACCAGGTAAAGGTTTTGTGGAAACCCCATGTGGTTGAAGAGGCAATGTAGGAATCTGAAAATGCTATGAGGGATAAATACCAACACTTATTTTGATAAGTGAATAAAAATTGCGAGGATGCAATTTCAAAAATGGGGGAAGGATATAACATCCAAAGTAAATGAAGAATAAGATATTTTCATATTTATTAATATTTTTAAATTAAATATTAATTTTACTTTGAAGGGGTTTTTATGTTCGATAGCATACCCAATACGCAACAATGGGTTTATTTGTAATATTACATTTTAGACTAATAATATAATATTATTATTTTAAATGGTAGTTAACTCCTAGCCGTTGTATTGGAGGGAATGAACAAAACTAACTACAATATGATTATACATGATTTTTAAATGTATTTACATTTATCCAATAAAAAGTTAGAGTCTTAAAATATTAATGAATCTAATTTTAAGCCTAATTTACATTGAAAGGCCGATTTACAGCATTTAAATGGAGAACCCTTTTTAAATATAGTTTTGGTCACTTTAATACATTTCTAATGACAAAATAAAATCCTTCTTTAGAATGGGGACATCAAAATTTACTTTCTGTACAGTTTTGGAATTTTTCCGATAAGGTTCATTTTTATTGAATAGTGAAAATATTGTATTTTAATTCAAAACTATGTTTTAATCTAATTTATTTATATGGATAGATTATCTTTTTAATTGGTTTTAAAGTATAATTAGAATATCTTTGTAATATATAATGTAATTGTTTTCATTGGAAATAATTTCACTTTGAAATTGGATATAAACAAGTATGAATCTTTTGATAGTTATTGTTTCTTAAAAACACGCTATTTGTGTTAACAACGAGAATTAATTTTAAAATTAATTAATTCCACTTATATTATTTGAATTTCAAGAAATAGACATCAATTTTGATTCTGGAATATCAAAAAATTATTAGGCTTAATGTTTTGTATCTTTCTAAAAAAACATCAATTTTTGATGAATAGTGAAACCACTTAGTAGTTGTTAAAAACAGACTTTTTCATTTAATGAAATTCTACCACTACTGTGAATTGAATTTTTAAAATCCGACATACATGGTTGTTATCAAGAAGTAAAATTTGGTTTAATAAGATGAATATATTTTTTGGTGAATAGTAACTTTTGACTTTTATTTACCACAGTTAAATGAAAATATGGTAATTCAAGGTTAAAAGAATATTATAATAATTACAAATTACCTTAACACTTGTCATAACCTTATTGGATGAGTCATGGCCGACCATGGGCATCTTCGGGTCGATTTGGGGATCCCATGGAGCCACTTGGGTGTGATAATAACACTTTAGATTAATTAATTTAATGTAAAGGCAAAAATTACATTTTCAAATATCTTTTGGTAAATTAATTTTTACATAGGGTTATATAAATTATCGGTTAAACTCTAAATATTCATTGGAATGATAAAAAGATTTCTTACATTATGGTATTTGTTTATAATTTTTAAAAATCAAATAAATTAAATTATTTATGACACAATAATGATGCAGTATTTACCTCATTAATAAATGATTTAAATAAATATGATTATAATGATTAAAATATTATCCAAAACTTGTCCGATTTCTATTGGATGAATTTATTTAGAATATTATTCATCTTATCTTAGACCATAATTATTTTTGGACCTTTAGAAACCGAATGTCATTATATTATAAAATACTGTTTTCACACATTCCTAAAGATCCCCTCCTCTCCCTTATAAACGGAGACCACTTCTAACCAATTCCTCACTCCTCTCAATCCATTTGGCTCGTCCAAACTCTACCCAATTAAGCTCCCTACATCCCAATCCTCCTCCTAGAAGCCATAACTTAGGCAGAAGGAAATTAAAGAAGTCCTTTGGTTCAATCCAAATGGAGTTACCCAAATTAAAGGAAACAATTTATCTTAAATTGTTTTCTTTTATTTTACTTCTCCAACCCCTGATCTATTTTTATTCATTTCTTTTGTAAGAACAGCAGTATCATCAATATACTAGGATGTTGTTATGATAATGATTCAAACTACACTTACACACACCTTCGTCTAATGGATGAAGAACACAATTTTTCCGTGGATGGAAAACTAACGCCTCACGAAAAAATGATTGTTCGAATATCTCCTACTGCCTCTCATGGTGGCCATTATGATGGAACTATATTTATATATGATATATATTATGTTTATTATTTCCTTATGCTTCTTGTAATTCCCAATTATGTCATGCAATTATGGTCTCCATACTGGGTAAATAAGATAATCTCATTTGAGGAAGTGCGGACTACCGCCCCCTCAAAGTGATGTAACTCATTAATGCCTTATGTGGGATGTATAAAGGATAGAGTTAATGATAATATATATGATATTATACTGGAATTATAATATACCTATGTATCATTATGTTTTAATACGATTAAAATAATAAATATAAATGAATGTAGCATTCATGCGTATGTACGGCTTACCGTCTCCATGAATGGTGCATTTCATTTCTTACCACAAAATGTTATGTACTATTATAAATACATGTATATACTCTAGGGTGGCCTTTTGTTTTCATCTTTCCTCTAGAGAGGATTTCATGTTGGCCTAGTCACACAAGGTTCAGTGGTGTGGAGCCTGGCGTTTCTCCCTTGCGAGGTGGTCGTGGGATTGCCACTTTGGACGAGATTCATCCTATGATGCGGTTTGGATTTCTTTCATGGGAATTCCACTCCCCTTTCACAATCCAGCGATCCTGAAGGCGGTGGGAGACTCGCTTGGTTCGTTTCTTTGTGCGGATGATGACACCAGGTGTCTCTAGGAGGCGGCCAACCCTACCATCTGTGTGGAGATTGATCTCGCTATGAATAGACCTCTGAGGGTCATACTTGAGTCAAGCGATCGTTTCAGATGGCGGCAGGGGATTTTCTTCCATCAGCTTCCGAGGTTCTATGTTTTTTGTTGTTTACATGGACATTTGGAAACATACTGTACGAGGTGATGGGTGGTTGCTGGTCTGTCTCACCGGGGTGTGCATGTTTCGGGTCAAGACTCGCCCTCTTCGAAGGAGGAGGAATATGAGGTTGTTTCCATTGGGATTTCAAATTTAAATTTTTCTGATGGTAGTGGGATGGCGGAGGAAAGCGGTGGGGGGACTGCTTCTGACATGTCTGGTCTCTTGTCGGCTCCTTCCTCGGATCCCTCTGATTTGATCCTTTGGTCGCCAGGACCGATCGACCAGGTTACTCCACCCCCGGGTTGCTACATGGAGAGGTTGTCGTAGGTCTATGTTACCCTTTTGGGTCACCTGATAAAATCTTTATCTCCTCCTCCATCTCCGGTTTTCATTTTGGTCTAACTCTCACCCTCTTTGCTTCAGAATTCACTGGTGAGTAGGTTTACTCATTCCTTGGAAGAGCTGGTGGAGAAGGATTCCCTTTAGAATGGGTCAGAGAAGGAGTTGTTCTCCAGTGCCCTGCTTCGGTGGTCGTTGGTTTCCTGGGTTCATGAAGATCCAACGGTGGAATCTACGAGTTAATTTCCAGGTAGGAAGATGTCTCTCTTAGAGGACATTGATGGTGCCTTCAAGAAGGTGGTTCTCTCTCCTATATTAGATTTCCGTGACGCTGGACATTCTAGACCGATCACCCGTTCTAATGCTAAGGAGGCAAGTCTTTTTATCCTTCTTCACTCTCTCTTTCTTCAAACTACAAATCCAAAAAGGGTGTTCTGTAATGTTGTCTGTCATTATTTCGAACGCACGCGGCTTAGGTGCCGAAGCTAAGCATGCTTATTTGGCGTCTGAGGCTAGGAAATCTAAGTCAGCTGTTTCTATTCTTCTGGAACCGAAGAAGGTTTCTAACAAGGCCAATTTTTTGGATAAGAAAATGGGCATCTCAAATGTTTTTCATGGGGACTCTGTTACTACTCAGATTTGGTTATGTTAGAATAATTCAGTTTCGGTTGAGGTTGTGACAATCTCGACTCAATGTATCACCACAAAGACCTTGGATGTAGGGTCTGAGGTGATTTTTTCCTTCGTCTATGCGAGTATGGATGCTAACATGAGGCTGGAGTTATGGAGTCAGTTGGAGAACCTGCAGAAAAGGCTCTTACCTTGGTTTTTCGGAGGTGACTTCAATGCTATTGCTGATATTTCTGAAAAATGAGGTGGCTTTGTCTCCAACCATGGCAGTATGTTGGACTTTCAGGATTTTATAATGAATGTTGGGTTATTGGATCTGGGATTATCACGTTCTAAATATACATGGTGCAATAATCATAAGGGTTTGAGCCGAATATGGAGTCGTCTTGATCCTTGTCTTACCAACGCTCAAGGTTCGGATCTTTTCTCAAAATCGTCAGTCACCCATCTCACTCGTGTGATTTCAGACCATGCTTCTATTCTTATTGATATCAGACGGGAGGTGGTTATTGGTTCCTTCTTCCATTACCCTTCTGCTTGGAATCGTGATGCTTCTTTTTTGGCTCTTTTAAAGAACTCCTGGTTTTGGGAGGAAGACGGGAGATCCTGGGGCGGTCTGGTCAATCGTCTCTAATGCCTCAAGAAGGACATTCAAAGTTGGCTATGCTCTCTACCGGATGTCTCGAATGGGGTGATCTCCAATCATGATGAAGTTGATAGACTGGAGGTGTCTCTTCAGAATATTTGGGATGAGGATACCTTTTTTTTCCTATGTGACAAGAAGATTGTTCTGCCTGAGAAACTTCTTCAAATCGATATACTCTACAAGAAGAGTTCTCAGGTTAGATTGTTAAGGGAAGGCTATAGAAATAATTCTTTCTTTCATGAATTCACTAAGGAGAGGTGGAGCACAATTATTAATTTGAGACTTGATAATGGGTCCTTTATGTCTAATGTGGAAATCACTAGGAATATGGATTTGGATCACTTTGGGGGCTTTCTTGCAGGACAAGCCGTTTCTAGCTTCGAAAGGGATGCTATAGAGAATGATGATTTTCTGGGCTGTCTTCCACATTTGGTGATGGATTTGGATAACAACCTTTTTTCCTCTATTCCAGTGGAGGAGGTGGTTAGGGAAGCAGTGTCGAGTATGGACCAAGATAGCACCCCTGGCCCGGATGGTTTTTTCTGCTTCCTTCTAAACCAAAGCATGGGAGGTTGTTGGCCCTCAGGTGGTGGAGGTGGTTCATGACTTCTTTCGCGGTGGTTCTCTGATCTAGGGTATTTGATCATCTAGACTGATTCTTATCCCAAAGGTCAAAAACCCCAGTCTCATTTTCCAATATCGCCCTATTTCCCTCTACAATGTCACTTATAAAATTTTGGCCACTGTCATTGCAAAGAGGCATAACAAGATTGTTCCACAGTTTGTTTCATAGGAGAAACATGGTTCCATTCAAGAAAATTTATGTGATATTTGTTTCAGGTGTTGTTCATCACCTTGGTTTTTTTTTCTCTTATGGGGAAGTGCTTTGGATTCTTCAAGTCTGTTCGGGGTTTTCATCAAGGGGATCCATTGTTCCCTTGTATCTTTGTTCTGGGTCAAGATGATCTTTCTAGGAACATAAAGTGTATCTTGGTGGAAGGCAGGTTGAAACCTTTCAGTGGGAGGCAGAGCATGGTAAGTATCTCTCACCTACTGTTTACTGATGATATATTGATTTTTACAAATGGCAGGCACTCTTCTTTGAATTGTCTAATTGGGTTACTCTCTTGCTATGGTTGTCTTAGCGGGAAAATCATTAATTATTCCAAGAGTCGTGTCTTCATTACTGACAAATATCCTAGAAGAAGGTTCATGGATATTCATGGGATCATTGGTTGCTGATAGAAACATCTTCCAATTTCTTACCTAGGAGTGCCAATCTCCTATGGCCGCATCAAAAAACATCCTTTTAATGAGATTTTTGACCGTATTATGGGATGAATTTTTAATTGGAAGAAAAAGTTGTTATCATTTAGAGGGAGAATTATGTTGATAAACAGTGTTCTCAATTCAATTACCATGCACGTTTTCTCTATTATCAACACCCCGAAAGGCTCAATTAGGAGGATGGAAAAAATTCTTAATTCTTTTCTTTGGGATGCAAATAAGGAAGGGTTGTGCCACTGGGCCTCTTGGAAGAGGTTGGCCCGACCAGTGGATGAAGGAGGGCTGGGTCTTTGTGATATTCATGATACCATTATGGGTTTACAATATCGGCTCTCTTGGGAAGTCATTTTATAACGACCCATACTTTACATATATTGTTAATACTTCAAAATTGAAGCACACTTATTACAACATATGACAAAACCACAAAGGACCGTATAGGTATAGTGTCTTTAGAAACTGGGAAACATAAGCAACTGGTTCATAAATCTTCTACAGTCTCTCCCATTTATTTCATCATATCTAGGGTCCCTTTTAGCATTTTCTACTTAATATCCATCTTCCTGACCTGGGGAAAAGAAAACATAAAAGGGTGAGCTCAAATGCTCAGCAAGGGCAAATAAAGGAAATAAAAATCATATCATATCTTTTTGAAAATCAAAACCTACAAAAGAGATCATAATATCTTTACATGGAATAAATCATAGAAGTGAAAATGAGATCCCCATAATTATAACATAAAACTTGAAACTTTGTGGCATGCACACATAATCATGGAAAATCATTTCTTGTTAGTCATGAATCATTACCAAGACTATCTTAGTGGACAAAGTCCCTTTCTGAACCGAGTTCACTCCTCGTTTCAGTCCTGTATCACTGAACTGAAATAACCTTCCGTTCCAGCCATATCTATCTCATGAGATATAAAATCTTTACCCAATGCATTGGAGGGAGATATAGGTCCCACCCATCTTATAATGAATCCTTTCTTATGTGTGCCACATAATCATAAATCATACATCATCGCATAACACATGTAACAAAAATGGGATTCTTAAACAACATGACATCATAAAACCATTCATATACGATAAAGGAATTCATAAACATAATTCAATCACAACATAGTCAAATCAATGTAATAATATGGATAGAAACAGAACCCTTTATTATCTTAGATGGGAAATAATTTTGATAAAACACTTGAAATGAATTCTTGAGGAAAATATCCTTTCTACTTCAAAAACACTTTTCTTTTCTTAACATGTCATATAATTATAAACTAAAAGAAGTTTATTAAAAATAAACTAGAAAACTTATAAAGGAAGATTCTTGGAAATAATGTTTAAAAATCCATTCTTGCCGTATAAGTTAAAAAAACATTCTTCGTACTTTTGTCTGAAAAGTCAAAAAGTACCTCGTACGAAAAATGACAAAAGATTCCTTTCATACATATTACTAAAAACTCACCGAAGGGTAAAAATGGATTTAAACAATTGTAGGTGGATGGAAGTAATATTACATATTGATGAAACATGGATGTGGATGATAAAATACACCCCAGTAAATACTTATGAATAAACAATCTTGGATAAAAATGAGATTGTGATATTTCCCTTACCTTAGGTCCGATTTTCCTTGTACGTGTCCGAAGCTCCTGTATAATGGTTTAAATAATGTTATTGACTTATTCCATAATCATACATATTGATATGATATCATATATGGTCATATTCTTAGCTTCTTGTTAGTAATATTTCATTGTTACTTGTTACTCGGGTCTTTATTACCTTTTGTTCTTATTCGTGTTTTGCCGAATACATTCTTATTCATCTTTTAAGGTTATAGATACCTTATATCCAGAATGGTATTAGTGTAACATATATCATATTTATTAATTCAATTCATTTATATAATTACTATGTAATGATGATCATGTAGAACGAGTCGCATCACATCGTGGAGACGGTATTCCGTACGTACAGATGAGTGATGATATCGTTCCTATGATTGTGGAACTGTATTGGAGTGTATATATATTATTTCAGTATCAATATTACTTTATAATAATCATAAATAGTTACTCATTACACCATTATACCCATCCTTGTAAAGTGATGGTGGAAAAATAGATTACACCACGGCGTGGAGACAGTATTCCGTACGTACGCACGCGCGGTGATTTCATTTTTCCGTAGGATGGATAGAAGGTGAATTAGGGTTGTTTCATATTTATAATAACATATCAGTATGTATGTAATACTGATGTTATTACTTTATCATGAAACAACTAAAGAATAAGAAGTTGAAGAAGAAAGAAATTGAAAAGATCGGTAATGGATATTACCTCTTCTTTGAAACGCCTCTTTGAATCCTCCACTTAGGGAACTAAGATTGGTCTTTGAAGAATACCAGGACCTCTAGGATTATTCTAGGGAAGTGTAGAGGAGAAAATGGCAGGTGTTTTCCGAGCTTGAGTGCTCAAATTGGTGTTAGGAGGAGGGGGAGGAGGTGCACTTTTATAAGGGAGGAGAGGGGCACCTTAGGAATATCTCAAAATATTATTTTATATTAAAGTCAAAATCGGTTTATAATGGTTTCAAAGGGTCTTATTTCGAATATAAAGAGGGGATGGGTCGAAATCCTATCAACCAATAGGATTTAGACAAGTTTAGGGTATTATTTTAACCTTATCAATTAGATTTAACTCTAAGTTAAATAATTTAACTTTTACCATGTCTTTTTGTTTTCTTTCACTATATGGTTAATACACTTACTATAACATGCCAAACGAACCCCAAATTGTTTATTATTAATATATATATCCTT
Source organism: Viscum album (assembly GCA_963277665.1). Lineage (NCBI taxonomy): Eukaryota > Viridiplantae > Streptophyta > Magnoliopsida > Santalales > Viscaceae > Viscum > Viscum album. Next base: position 702,429,472 of record OY728150.1, read on the forward strand.
ATCTAAGTCATTTGGCCGAACCTTAGGTTTTTAGGAATAAAATAACAATTAATAATATAATATTTGATTTAAAAACTATTTTGTGTCAATTTTGACACTATTTGATATATGATTTTTGTGAAAGTCATAACAGAATTATATGTTCGAACCAAGTTGATTAAATCAACAATAATATATCATAGTAACCTAAAAAATTAGTGTAATTCATAAAAAGTCTTAAATTACATTTATTTTGGTATTTATATTATCAATTATGTCAATATTTCATTAATAAGATAATTACTGCATCATCTTTGTGTCATAAATATATTAAATTATTTGAAGTCTAAAAATTACAAATAAAATACCATCATGTAGGAAATCGTTTTAGCTTTCTAATTAATATTTACAATCTAATTTATATTATGTATAACCCCATATTAAAAATGATTTACTTATTAAACATTGATTTTAACTATTTTAACCCTTCTTTAAATAAATTAATAATAAATATCCTAATCTAATCCAAGTGGGCCTAAATGGTAATATTTTATTCCTAAGTTTGTTTTTGGTCGAATTACACTTGTCCAATAGAATTAGGACATGTGTTAGGGTAATATTAATATCATATTTACCCTTAGTTACCCTATTTACTATTTACTGCGGTAAAAATAGTAAAAAGTTACTATTCACCAAAAAATTATTTTTATCTCATTGAACCACATTTTACATACTGATATCAACCGTGTCTGTCAGATTTTTGAAATTCCATTCACATAAGCGGTAAAATTAAGTTTTATGCAAAATTCAGTTTTTAACCTACCACGTAGTGGTTTCACTATTCATCAAAAATTGAAAGTTTTCAGAAAAAATACCAAAATTTCACCCTAGGCTAATTTCGATATTCTGAGTCCAAAAATGAAGTCCATTTTGAAAAATAAAATTTATAAAATTTCAAAAAGTGGATATTACTATTCATAACGGCTAGTTTTAATAGCTTATTGTTATTTAATGAAACTCGGTATTGCGTACAAAGCAAGCTATCGAGGAAGGTCGCGATTGCGTGTAAAGCAAGCCAAGCAAGTGTTGTGTAGAAAAATATTCCTTTGATGATTTATATAACATAAAAGTTTCGGGTGTTACATTCTACCCCCCTTAAAAATAATTTCGCCCTCAAAATTCGTCACTTTGTAACAAACAGATGAGGATACTTTTACCTCATCATATCCTCAAGCTCCCATATAGCTTTTTCAAGTTGGTGGTTCCTCCATAAAACTTTCACCAATCGAGTGGTCTTGTTTCGTAGGACTTTTTCGCTACGATCCAGAATCTCTATCGGCTGTTCTTCATAAGAAAGATCTTGCTCCAGCGGTACAACATCTGAGCTGAGTACATGTGAAGGATCATGTATGTACTTTCTCAGGAGAGATACATGGAACACATCGTGAACTTGAGAGAGATTCGGTGGAAGCGCCAATCGGTAAGATACCTTCCCAACATGATCCAGTATTTTGAAAGGACCGATATATCTAGGGCTCAACTTCCCCTTCTTTCCAAATCTCATAACCCTCTTCTAGGGAGATATTCGTAAGAACACTTTATCACCCACTTCAAACTCTAGGTCTTTTCTTCGGTTGTCGACATAACTTTTCTGTCGACTCTGAGCTGCGCTTATGTGTTGTTGAATAGATCTGACCTTTTCTGCCATTTCATCAACGAGATCAGATCCTAATAGCTTTCTTTCCCCAACTTCATCCCAGCAAGTTGGAGTCCTGCATTTCATTCCATAGAGAGCTTCATAAGGAGCCATATGAATGCTGGAGTGAAAATATTATTATAAGAAAATCCCACCAAAGGTAGGTGTTGATCCCAACCTCCTTTGAAATTCATAGAGCAAGCTCTCAACATATCTTCTAGGGTTTGAATTGTTCTCTCAGACTGACCGTCTGTCTGGGGATGATAAGTAGTGCTGAAACTCAACTCTGTATCCAGAGTATGCTGAAGACTTCACCAGAACTTTGAGGTAAATCTCGGATCCCGATCAGATATAATAGAAAGTGGTACTCCATGCAATCTTACCACTTCCTTTACATATATCCTGGCAAGCTGATCTAGAGAGAAATCATCTCTAATAGGAATGAAGTATGCAGACTTTGTAAGACGATCAACTATGACCCAAATAGCATTATTGCCTTTGGATGTTTTAGGAAGTCATGTGACAAAGTCCATAGTGATGTTTTCCCATTTCCATTCGGGTATGGGTAATGGTTGTAACATCCCCTTAGATTTCTGTCTCTCAGCTTTAACATGTTGACAAACCAAGCATCGAGAGACATATTCAGCAACATCTCTTTTCATGCCATCCCACCAGAAGTACTCTTTCAGGTCCCTATACATCTTCGTGCTTCCAGGTTGAATAGAGAATGATGAACTATGATCCTCATCCAGCAGCTCCTTCTTTAATTCGGGGATGGGAGGAACACAAAACCGATTCCTGAACTTTATTATCCCATCACAATCAATGTTGAATTCAGGAACATTTCTCACCTTCTTTTGTAACTCGAAATCTTCTTTCTGTGCCTCCTTAATCTTCGCATGTATAGATGGTTGATCATTCATTTGAGAAAGATAAGATTTTTCCCCTTCCATTATAATTTTAAGATCCATCCTTTGTAAATCCATAAATATTGGATCTTTTGTGATCCTCATCATGGATAAACTAGCATGGTCTTGTCGACTTAATGCATCTGCCACCTTGTTTTCCTTCCCAGGGTGGTAATGGATTGAGCAGTCATAATCCTTAATCAGCTCCAACCATCTTCTTTGACGCATATTCAACTCCTTTTGTGTGAAAATATACTTTAAACTTTTATGATCAGTATAAATATCACACCTTTCACCATAAAGGTAATGCCTCCAAATCTTTAATGCAAAGATTACCGCAGCCAACTCCAAATCATGTGTTGGGTAATTTTGCTCATGGATTTTCAACTGTCGTGAGGCATAAGATATCACCATATCATTTTTCATAAGAACACACCCCAATCCATTCTTGGATGCATCACTGTAGATCACAAACCTTTCTCCACTACAAGGCAGTGTGAGCATAGGTGCACTGGATAACCTTCTTTTCAACTCCTTGAAATTCTTTTCACATTCCTCTGTCCAGACAAACTTAACTCCTTTCCGAGTCAACTTGGTGAGTGGATTAGATAATCGTGAAAAATCTTTTACAAAACATTGATAATATCCAGCCAAACCAAGAAAACTTCGGATCTCAGTTACTGTTGTTGGTCTCGACCATATTTCGATAACCTCTGTTTTTGCTGGATCCACAGATATCCCCTCTTTTGAGATTATGTGACCCAAAAATGCAACTTTTTGAAGCCAAAATTCACACTTGGTAAATTTGGCATAAAGATTCTCCTTTCTCAGGGTCTTCAATATAATTCTCAAGTGATCTTCATGATCTTCCTTGCTCTTTGAATAGACAAGAATATCGTCTATAAAGACTACCAAAAATTGATCAAGATAGTCTCTAAAGACTCCATTCATTAGATCCATGAAGATAGCAGGGGCATTAGTAAGACCAAATGGCATCACTATAAATTCATAGTGTCCATACCTTGTACGAAAAGCCTTCTTTGGTATATCCTCCCTTTTAACCCTTAATTGATGATACCCTGAACGAAGATCAATCTTGGAAAAGTATTGAGCTCCGCGTTGTTGGTCAAATCAGTCATCAATGCGTGGGAGAGGATATTTGTTCTTGATAGTGATCTTGTTAAGTTCTCGATAATCAATGCAGAGTCCCATTGATCCATCTTTCTTATTAACAAATAGAACAGGTGCTCCCGAAGGTGACGCACTAGGGTGTATGAATCCCTTATCAAGATTCTCTTGGAGTTGCTTCTTCAATTCCTGCAACTCGATTGGGGCCATTCTATAAGGTGTCTTTGAAATAGGCAAAGCACCCGGTACGAGTTCTATTGAAAACTCAACTTCACCATTTGGTGGAAGACCCGGTAATTCCTCCGGAAAGACATCATCAAACTCCCGTACAATGGGCATATTCTTAATCGTGAGTTTCTCACCAACCATTTGAGATAAATAACATTCATTTAGTGGAATCAATGCCTATAAGATGGAAGAAATTCCCACTGGAAGATTATGTTCATCCTTGCATTGATATAGGATCGTAGATTGATCTGGAATATGAAATGTGACTTCCCTTCTTTGGCAATTGATATGAGCTCCATGTAGAGAAAGCCAATCCATGCCAAGAATCACATCAAATTCCACTAAAGGAAGGATCAAAAGATTTGCAGGAAGCACTTTCCCACAAACTTCGATCGGAGAAGAATTATAAACTTTTGATGCGACTGTTGTGCCATTAGGTGTTGTCACAGCTAACTCAACATCTAATTGTTGAGGTAATACGGTGATACCCTTAGAAAATTATGTAGAAATAATAGAGTGGGTGGATCCAGAATCAAATAAAACATTTGCTACTTTAGAGTGGATGGTAAGTGTACCTTTCACCACTTCATTATCGTACTCCACATCGCTGATAGAAATTGCATGTGACATTCCTTTGTCTTTAGCCTTAAGATTTTGTTGACGTCGACCATCAACATCAACCCTTGGATTTGGGCATTGATTGGCATAATGCCCCATCTCCTTGCACTTGAAACATTGAAGTGTAGTAGGTTTATTCTGTGTATCCCTTCCTTTGTTTGCGTCATTAGACATCTTCTTCCCATTATCACGGCATTCAAATTCCCGATGACCTTCCTTTCCACATTTAAAACATTTACTTGTCCCTTTAAGACAACTCCCTCCATGTTTCTTTCCACACTTTGAGCATAAGGGAAAGTTCATCTTCTTTTCCGTGTTCTCTTTAGATTTTTCTTTGAATTCCATCTTCCTCTTCTTATCAAAACCATGTGACTGATGGGTTACTCCAATCTCCATCTCGACTTTGAGAGCACATCGAACGATTTCCTCATAGCTATTGAAGTCCCTTATGGCTAACGCCCTTCGAAGACTTGGTTTTAATCCACTAAAGAATCGATCGATCTTACTCTCAGGTTGGATAATAATACCAGAAGCGTACCTTGCAAGTCTTGTAAAATTTTCTTCACAGGTACCAACAGATTCATCATCCCTTTGCTTCAGTTCAAGAAACTCTTTCTCCATCTTTGTTCAGAGAATACGGGGGAAGTACTTATTGAAAAATAAGTTCTTGAACTCGTCCCATTCCATATACTCAATTTCATCCCTTTTCCTCGTATTCTTAATAAGATTCCACCATTGATCAGCATCTCCTTCCAAATGATACACTGCTAGAATGACTTTATCATGTTCAGAACATTGAAAAACTGAAAATATCTTTTCAGTAGTACTAATCCATTGTTCAGCAACTAATGGATCAGTAGACCCACTGAAAGAAGGTGGACGCTGCCTCATGAAGGATTCAACAGAATGTTGCTCCTTCCTTTGCTCGTTTGGAAGTCCTTCATGATTCATAGCTTGAGAAAGTTGTGTGGGCATGGCTACAAGATTTTGCATTCCAGCTCCCATATCGTTTGGTTGCTCAGGGGGACAATCATTGCATTGCCCAACGCATTCCGCATTAACACGGTTCCTTCGGGTTCCAGCCATTGACTAAAACCAAGAAGAATAGTGTGAGCAACACTAATTATAATAGGAAAACCACATAATTCAAGAATAAAATTTTCATGCTTAAGGTCTTATCCTAGGTTATTCAAAGCCAATTCTAAAACACTAAGATTGTGTTCTATGCTTAGACTTATCCTTAGGGTTCTTACTAAGGCTTTCACATCCTAGTTTCCAAAGATTGACTATACCATTCCTCTGATACCAACTATAACGACCCATACTTTACATATATTGTTAATACTTCAAAATTGAAGCACACTTATTACAACATATGACAAAACCACAAAGGACCGTATAGGTATAGTGTCTTTAGAAACTGGAAAACATAAACAACTGGTTCATAAATCTTCTACAGTGTATCCCATTTATTTCATCATATCTAGGGTCCCTTTTAGCATATTCTACTTAATATCCATCTTCCTGACCTGGGGAAAAGAAAACATAAAAGGGTGAGCTCAAATGATCAGCAAGGGAAAATAAAGGAAATAAAAATCATATCATATCTTTTTGAAAATCAAAACCTGCAAAAGAGATCATAATATCTTAACATGGAATAAATCATAGAAGTGAAAATGAGATCCCCATAATCATATCATAAAACTTGAAACTTTGTGGCATGCACACATAATCATGGAAAATAATTTCTTGTTAGTCATGTCTCATTGCCAACACTATCTTAGTGGACAAAGTCCCTTTCTGAACCGAGTTCACTCCTCGTTTCAGTCCTGTATCACTGAACCGAAATAACCTTCCATTCCAGCCATGTCTATCTCATGATATATAAAATCTTTACCCAATGCATTGGAGGGAGATATAAGTCCCACCCATCTTATAATGAATCCTTTCATATGTGTGCCACATAATCATAAATCATACATCATCGCATAACACATGTAACAAAAATGGGATTCTTAAACAACATGATATCATAAAACCATTAATATAAGATAAAGGAATTCATAAACATAATTACATCACAACATAGTCAAATCAATGTAAAAATATGGATATAAAAAGAACCCTTTATTATCATAGATGGAAAATAATTTTGATAAAACACTTGAAATGAATTCTTGAGGAAAATATCCTTTCTACTTCAAAAACACTTTTCTTTTCTTAACATGTCATATAATTATAAACTAAAAGAAGTTTATTAAAAATAAACTTGAAAACTTATAAAGGAAGATTCTTGGAAATAATGTTTAAAAATCCATTCTTGCAGTATAAGTTAAAAAAAACATTCTTCGTACTTTTGTCGGAAAAGTCAAAAAGTACCTCGTATGAAAAACGACAAAAGATTCCTTTCATACATATTACTAAAAACTCACCGAAGGGTAAAAATGGATTTAAAAAATTGTAGGTGGATGGAAATAATATTAAATATTGATGAAACATGGATGTGGATGATAAAATACACCCCAGTAAATACTTACGAATAAACAATCTCGGATAAAAATGAGATTGTGATATTTCCCTTACCTTAGGTCCGATTTGCTTTGTACATGACCGAAGCTCCTGTATAATGGTTTAAATAATGTTATTGACTTATTACATAATCATACATACTGATATGATATCATATATGGTCATATTCTTAGCTTCTTGTTAGTAATATTTCATTGTTACTTGTTACTCGGGTCTTTATTACCTTTTGTTCTTATGCGTGTTTTGCCGAATACATTCTTATTATTCTTTTAAGGTTATAGATACCTTATATCCAGAATGGTATTAGTGTAACATATATCATATTTATTCATTCAATTCATTTATATAATTACTATTTAATGATGATCATGTAGAACGAGTCGCATCACATCGTGGAGACGGTATTCCGTACGTACGCACAAGTGATGATATCATTCCTATGATTGTGGAACTATATTGGAGTGTATATATATTATTTCAGTATCAATATTACTTTATAATAATCATAAATAGTTACTCATTACACCATTATACCCATCCTTGTAAAGTGATGGTGGAAAAATAGATTACACCACGGCGTGGAGACGGTATTCCGTACGTACGCACGCGCGGTGATTTCATTTTTCCGTAGGATGGATAGAAGGTGAATTAGGGTTGTTTCATATTTATAATAACATATAAGTATGTAAGTAATACTTATGTTATTACTTTATCATGAAACAACTAAATAAGAAGAAGTTGAAGAATAAAGAAATTGAAAAGATCGTTAATGGATATTACCTCTTCTTTGAAACGCCTCTTTGAATCCTCCACTTAGGGAACTAAGATTGGACTTTGAAGAAGACCAGGACCTCTAGTATTATTCTAGGGAAGTGTAGAGGAGAAAATAGCAGGGGTTGGCCGAGCTTGAGTGCTCAAATTGGTGTGAGGAGGAGGGGGAGGAGGTGCCCTTTTATAAGGGGGGAGAGGGGCACCTTAGGAATATCTCAAAATATTATTTTATATTAAAGTCAAAATCTGTTTACAATGGTTCCAAAGGGTCTTATTTCGAAGCTAAAGTGGGGATGGGTCGAAATCCTATCAACCAATAGTATTTAGACAAGTTTAGGGTATTATTATAACCTTATCAATTAGATTTAACTCTAAGTTATATAATTTAACTTTTACCATGTCTTTTTGTTTTCTTTCACTATATGGTTAATACACTTACTATAACATGCCAAACGAACCCCAAATTGTTTATTATTAATATATATATCCTTATCTAAGTCATTTGGCCGAACCTTAGTTTTTTAGGAATAAAATAACAATTAATAATATAATATTTGATTTAAAAACTATTTTGTGTCAATTTTGACACTATTTGATATATGATTTTTGTGAAAGTCATAACAGAATTATATGTTCGAACCAAGTTGATTAAATCAACACTAATATATCATAGTAACCTAGAAAATTAGTGGAATTCATAAAAAGTCTTAAATTACATTTATTTTGGTATTTATATTATCAATTATGTCAATATTTCATTAATAAGATAATTACTACATCATCTTTCTGTCATAAATAAATTAACTTATTTGATGTCTAAAAATTACAAATAAAATACCATCATGTAGGAATTATTTTTAGCATTCTAATGAATATTTAAAATCGAATTTATCTTATGTATAACCCCATATTAAAAATGATTTACTTATTAACCTTTGATTTTAATTATTTTAACCCTTCTTTAAATAAATTAATAATAAATGTCCTAATCTAATCCAAGTGGGCCTAAATGGTCATATTTTATTCCTAAGTTTGTTTTTGGTCGAATTACACTTGTCCAATAGAATTAGGACATGTGTTAGGGTAATATTAATATCATATTTACCCTTAGTTACCCTATTTACTATTTACTGCGGTAAAAATAGTTAAAAGTTACTATTCACCAAAAAAATATATTTATCTCATTGAACCACATTTTACTTACTGATATCAACCGTGTCTGTCAAGTTTTTGAAATTCCATTCACAGAAGCGGTAAAATTAAGTTTTATGCAAAATTCAGTTTTTAACCTACCACTTAGTGGTTTCACTATTCATCAAAAATTGAAAGTTTTCAGAAAAATACCAAAATTTCACCCTAGGCTAATTTCGATATTCTGAGTCCAAAAATGAAGTCCATTTTGGAAAAATAAAATTTAAAAAATTTAAAAAAGTGGTTATTACTATTCATAACGTCTAGTTTTAATAGCATATTGTTGTTTAGTGAAACTCGGTATTGCGTACGACGCAAGCTATCAAGGAAGGTCGCGATTGCGTGTAAAGCAAGTCAAGCAAGTGTTGTGTAGAAAAAGATTCCTTTGATGATTTATATAACATAAAAGTCTCAGGTGTTACACATTTCAGGTGAGACGTTGTGGGAAAAAATATTCCAGGCGCGCTACGGTAGGAATGCAGTGTCTGGTCTCCATGGATCCATGGGGCTGGCTCGGTTCATGTTCTCTCACATTAAAACACTCTCCAACCATACTAGATGGAGCATCGGTAGGGGGGAAATTAACTTATGGGATTCTAACTGGTCTGGGGAAGCACTTTCATACCCAGGCTGTCCTTATACTAGTTTATCATTCAGCGATGCTACTGAGTTTTAGGATTTGGTCCATGCGGTTTTGAATCCTCATCAGATGACTGTTTTAGAAAAAAATTTAATGAGTGATGAGCTGGATGTTCGTTGTTTTACACTGTCTGGTTTAGGAAAATATACTTCTCGTGACTACAAGAAAGCTCTTCGGGCAGAATCCACTTCAGATGTGTGGGCGCCGGTTGTTTGGTGCAATGTTATCCCTTTGAGGATGAACTTCATAATTTGGAGGATCAGAAACAAGGCTAAGACAATGGAGGAGAACATCCAAAGAAGGGGTATCTCCTTGGAATCTCAGTGTTAATGCTGTGATAACCCAAAAGCCGAATTGATAAATCATTTGTTTTTTCAAGGTCAATGGACTTCATACCTTTAGTCCATGCTTTTCCATACGCTATGCACTGATTGTGAATCACACTCACCTCAAGACATCTTGATTTAATGGTTTATCAGAACTGATAACAGAAACATGGAGTGGATTGTTAGAACCATCATCCTGGTGGCCATATGCTGGATTATTTGGGAGGCTCTAAACAAGGTCCAGCTAGGCACCAACCGATCCATGTTATTTCTTCTAGGGCAGCTCAGGTCTCTCATTATTGAACTCGCTTCGCTTGTCAAAGATGGAGCCAAGTCTGCTTAGTTAAACAACAACCTCAATCGACCCTGCTTGATGAAAAGAGGAAGCGGCTGTTGGGTGAGATGGAAACCTCCAAACACTGGAATAAAATTGAATATTGATGGTTCTTATATGGAAGGGGTTATGAGGGGCGGTGTTGTGCTTAGAAATTGATGGGGCTCTTTCCATATTTCCTTTGGCATTTTCTATGGTCTGGGGATCTCCCTGGGTGCGGAGGATCGTGCCCTTGACTCTGGTATGATGGTTTGTAGGAGAAGAGCATTGGAGGTGTCCGGGATTGAATCTGACTCCAAAGTCCTTGTGAAGGCCTTACAGGGACATTCAGGGGGTTCCGTGGGAGGTAATTTATCTTATCCAAATATGTAAGATGGGCACACATCATGGCAAGCTGATCCACCGTAGCAGGAGGGAGATTTATTTTGTGGCTGATTCTCTTGCTCATTTGGGTAGGCAGGGCGAGTCTTTGAGGTTCTTTGATAGTATCCATTATCTTCCTCTGGATTGTGCCAGAATAGTGCAAGGGGATTCTCTTGGATTGCATCCCATTCAACCACCTTGATGGGCTATCTTCGGTTTCTGAACCCTTATTTTGAAATAAAAAATATCTTTCATCGTCATGTTATAAGGTGTGTAAATCGCTTTGACTTTTCATTTCATTCAAAGTGAATATTTTTATACGAAGCATTTTACTAAAAGACAAAAAGGAATGTTCTTTAAAGAAGCGGTGACAACGACTTTTCCGCCAGCATGAGTATTATTTGATCTTTGGCTTCCTTAACAATTCGGAATGTTTTTAAAATGAAAAATCAAAACCATATACTCTTTTTACATATTTTTGTTTTGAAAATGATTTTGAAATTGGATTTATTATTTCAATATCTTGAAATTATATTTTGTTATTGCAATGTATAAATGTTAAATTTTTTTTATGCTTATGTTATGTATTATGATCAAGTTATGGTTCTTGGGAATTATTTATGTATATGGGTGTTTCCATGATAAACCTAGGGCGGGTGGGCCTGAGATAGCTCTTCAATGCATTGGGTTACGTGACAGAGGTAAACTTGATTGTTTCTCCTAAGTGATTTAGGGAATATACTGTGATGGGTATTCCAAAGTGACTCCCTATGTAGCTGTGATAGCTACAATATAAGTATGGAATGGTTGCAACAAGTTTACATTATGATTTATGATTTCTATGTGTCTTTCATAAATATTATGATTTCATGCTGTAAGTAAAGTATTTCATGTTTTTATGTATTTATGAACAAATGTTTTCATTATTTGTTTTATAACCCTTAATGAGCTTTTTATGCTCATCCCATGTTTTGAAATTTTACTATAGGACATAAGGATGAATAAGGTCAAGGATGGGATCAAGGAAAAGTCATGCTATCTATAACATTGAACTAGACATGACACTTTTTTTCAAGAGTTTTTATTTTATGAAAAAAATGGAAATTGTGTAGAAGTGTCTACTTTGTAATCTTTTGAGATGTAATAGTTATATTCTAATACTCTAAAACTCTAAACCTGAAAAGTTCCTCAATGTGAATTATTCATTTAATTCAATATTTTTTAATGTTTTAAGGTCAGGTCCTTATACTCTTGATTTCTTTCTCTTACCAAAACCATTCTGAATACTAACTCCCTCATGATATCGTCTAACATGGTTGTGATGTTCTTCTTTCCAAAATTAGGGGATAGGTTGTCCATTTTTCCCTCGATGATAAAAGATCCCATTTTCTCCTTATCTTTAATACCATCTTGAAATGAAAAATAACAAAGTTAGAATAGTGTAAAAAATTTAAAACATTTAAAAAATGATAAAAATAAGTAAAAATTACTAACAATTTTATCAGATACTTGCTTAGATTCCTCCATATGATACTGTTGATTTTGCCTTCTCCTAGCTCATTTCCATTTTTCGTGGTTAGTGGGAGGAGATGGAGGACCAAATTAGACCTCTTTAGTACCACTACCAGATCGAGCTCTTAAGGTATCAAATTTTTTCAATCATTTTCAGCTCCAAATACGGGTACCCGCAACGTGATAATGTATGAGGGTATGCATTTCTCAACTAGATCTCTAGATGATATCTCCTAGAGTCCAGTTATATGAAAATAAACTAATGTGTAATATCAATAACATATAAATTAATTTTACACTATAATAAATTATCATACCTGAAATTTTTATTCATTACGACTGTCAACTTATCACTTCTATGTATCTTCATATATCAACGGATACATGAGGCATGGGTTTTCAAACCTTATTTAAAAAAAAATTTGTTTTTGTTTTGTTTTAAAATCTCTCCATCAAAATACCGCTTAAAGGATATGTATTTTCTTAATTTCATTAGTTTCCTCAAAATCGAATGTCACCTGTTATTGAATAAACTAACAATTTCATTTAAAATATATAATATTAATAAAATTAGATAAAATAAATCAATAAAGATATTTCAATGTCATAGCCTCCCAATGATGTTGTTTCGCCATCCTGTCCACTGAATTCCAATCAGGATATAAAATAAAAATCCTACAATGACATTGCATCTCTATATGACTAACAAACTGAACATCATTTGGGCCAATTTCATTATATCATGATCAAAATGGATTTTTAATCATTCATCATCACGAGCAAGTGAGGTTTTTTGGTAAATTTGTAATACCACGTTTATTAATGTGAGAACATGATTTTGAAGTAGTAACATGATAAGTCTTCTCCACCGAGGACACAGAAGTTTTCCTGAATGTTTTTTTTGTAAATTAAAAATTTTAAATCATTTAAAAATTATATTTATGAGTATTTAATAATATATAAAAACAGATATACCTCGGTATCTAATCCTCCCTACTTATATCTAACATTTTTACTAGAAATATTAATGAATTTTCTTGTACCAACATATCATTGGAAAAATGAATATTTAGAAAAAAAAGAAGATAAAAAATAAGTTAAAAAATATGCATGAATTTGTAAGGTTCAAAAAAAAATTAAATATTTACCAGATTAATTAGGAGACTAATTTTGTGTTTTCCAACATGATTTTATCGTGATCATTATATAATGCTGGATTGTGTCAATTTGATATTCATTGTAGTCTTCTTAAAATTTCATAACAGATGAATAAGTCTTATGTAAATCACTAACTTCATTAGCATCATCCTCATCACCCAAATGGTATCTTTTTCCTTGTAAAAAAACGGAACACTGATCATTTTATGGATCAATTACATAAAATAATTTCTTTTCACGTATCTCACTAATTAATTGTTCCTCATTGTAAATAATTCATTTCAAATCAACCATTTAAACCCATATTAATAATGCATCACACCACTATTATTATCAGCCAAATTAAACATAAAAATAGAGACTCATAATATAATATAATAAATTTTCCAAATGTCTTCTATAACTCCATAATATGGCATTGATATAGAAATTGTGTAAAATGTTTCGAGACTCATATTTGTAAAATGTTTAGCCATTGATATCAAATCCAGTCCATGTGATCACATTAAGAAATGGTCCCACTGCTAACCACTTCAATTTTTTTATGCATATATATCTGGGGTGTCATTCTCATTAAACAATGAAACAAATGTCTTCTTATGCTCAATCATCACCCACTCATCATTTATTTTCTGATATCAAAACATTAATTTAGCAATATATGATGATATATATGATTGACCCTCATTTTTATTGTTCAAAATTTATTAATGTTCTTGCATCACTTCATAACGTGGATTGAAAATTACTATTAAGCCTCAAACACCACTACATTCACTATCAACTATCATATTTCGAGATACAGGGAGACCATTATGCTCCACCTCGTACAAATAATCAGTACATAACTCAATCACCTCTTATGATACATATTTTTGAACAATAGTGTATTCTGGTTGATATGGTTTTTTAACATATCCATTCAAAAAAATTATATATCTTTCAAAAGGATACATCCATCAAAAATAAATAGGACCACATATTATTATCTCTTGCACCAAATGAATTAGTAGATAGACCAGTTTAGCAAAATATATGGGTGGGGAATACATTTACAATTGACAAAGAATAAGTGTATCTTCATTCTATTACACATCTAACAAATGATAATCAATATATTTTCTATTAATGGATTTGAAAATATTATATAACCCAATGGCAGTCTATCTAATAGATATTATTAATATACCACACAGTACTACTTGTTGAAGATCTTTCATCAACATTTAGAAAATCAGGATATTTCATAACTATTAATTTACAGACCATTAATGACACCAAATTATTGGCAGTTGAAGAAAAACCATTGGGTTTATAAACACCAAAAAGACAATGAAAAAACCATCTTTTCAATATTGTGTAATGTGTGACAAGATAGACGTAGATATGTTCTATTTCCATTCATAGTGGGAGCTAACTCCAAATGTATTCTCATTAACATCAAGTCCAATTGAGGATAAAAACCATGTTGTTTTCATTCCATTATTATCTTACAAATTTCAAATCAAACTGTGACATAGAATTTTATCAACATAAATATCATCGACATTATGTTTTATCTCTAAAAATCTCTAATAAGGTTGTTCAAAAACAATAGAATTCTTCTTCGTAATTCTTATTTGAACAAAGAAATTATTTTCATTCAAATAACATATAGATATTTTCACCCTGTGATAATATTTTTCATTTGACAATGGTCGAGGGGGAAGGGTGTATTCTTATACTCTGTTAATTTCTTTTTTTCAATCTATGATAAGGAGGGTAATTCCGAAAAAACCCCTATGCCCCATGTACAATGTCATTATTTCATTCTGCAATTGATAATATGAAGTTTGTTCTTCACAAATTGGATTTTTTTTAGGTCCCATAACACTATATCTTGATATATTCTCATATGCATGGATGTTTTTTAAAGCGAAAATTATCATTGCACACAAAAGAAAATAATAATTCTTATATAAATAAAAAACATTAACAACTACATCCATATAATATTCAAATCATCAATAAATGGTGAACGATACACATCAATATCATTTCCTGGTTGTTTTGGCCCAGAAACCATCAAGCTCGTCATAACATAATTTTTTTCATACATAGATATGGGGAGATTTTTTATACAACGAGAAAAACAGGCCAAGAACAATGTTGGATACTTAGGCTCTGATATGGATTCATTCCATCAGTAAACAAGCTCATTCTTAGATTTCTAACATCACATCCGAAATCATGAATTTTTTTTATCAAATGTCTTCCAATATGGTGAATTGGTAGAGTGACATAAGATACCATCGAAGATGTTTTTATCTTAATGCTATTTTAAACTTTTTTCTAAAATTGAATTTGAAAATTGATGCTTCTAAATGAAGATTTATTTAAAGGTACCAAATTTATTTAGTGGGAGTTTTTATACTGGTACCTAATAATAATTCATAGGTGAAATATCAGAATTGTATGCAATAAATAATGGATGAGATCATTAGAAGGTAAAAAATATATTTTTAACGATGTCAGATTATATAACCCTAAAATAAATCTAAGTTGACTTTCCCATATATCTTATAGTGTGATGCCCCACATGTAGTAAATCATGAAAAATATTTATTTTCATTCCAATATAGTACACAATAATTTGGTAAACCATGAATATTTTTATACCCCAATCCAATTGGGAAAAATATTTTATTCGCATTGTAATTAAAATTGGGAAGCCCGTTGCCTTTTGGAATATAGTGACCCGACCTTTTCATACATTACTATTAAATCATTTCAAAGATAAACAACATAATAGTATTACACATGGAGGATCCAAAGTATTAGTGTCTTGGGAAAACTAGGACCACACATAATAAATACAACATCGACCATAAACATTTATTTAATTTCTTCTTCACTAGCTTCTTAGTGGCACTTGTCCTCTCCTTAGTACATGTAGCCACCTGAAGATATACATCAAAAGGGGTGAACTAAAATCCCAGCAAGAGGATATATAAGAACAATACATCATGTTGTGAGCATAATCATGACATATGAAAATGATCATGAACATGAGAGGAGCACAAATAAAAGGCTTGAAATGTGGCAATGCATAAAAATGAAACATCATGTCTTAGTGGTTAACTACCAAACATATTTGTGAACCAAGCTAGAATCTTGTTCACACATAATTTTACATTTACTCCTGAGATTCATCACTTTACCCAATGCATTCGAGTGCTATATAATTCCGGGCGCTCCTGTCACATTTAAACATTCATATTGTGCTATATAATTCTGGGCGCACCCATCACATCATAACATTATCATTATCATTATCTCCACATAGAACACATATCAAACATGTACATAAATAACCCATGGAATGGAATGCGTTTAATCTTATAATAACACATTCATAAGATTTGGGTTCCCAAAAGAAAGTGGGAACATCATACTTGATGCAAGAACCATCAACTTTGAATGAGAGGTAAAAGGTGAAATCTTGAACGAAGAGTTCTTTTGGAAAACGTTTTTATGGACATAAAAACCAGTGACAAACATTTATATCCCATAAAAGTAAAGGAAATGATGAAAAAATTATCTTTGAGGAGTAAAAATATCAAAAATTGAGTGAAAGAGGGAGAACCTGAAGGAAGAAAATTGGGTTCGAGATTTCCCCTTACCTTGTACCCGAATGCCTCCTTCTCTTTAATGTTCTGTATAATGACATTATATTCATTAATTAGAAATTCCAGAACCTTTTATACATTAATAGTGTTCATTATTGTTTTATTATGTCATATTATGTACCTTTGGATGACTTATAGAGTTTAAAAAACGTTGCTCGGGGATGTTCATTTTTATGGCCTTCTTGAGCGGTCCACTTGTATTCTTAAATTGATGTTCGGGTAGATCATGGGTAATCATCCAAAAATTATATTACATGTTATTAGTTATATTACATGGTCATGCATGATTTTTATAATTAATTATATTAGATCCATGTGGGTGAATCATTAGATAAGAATTAAATGATGATTATTTGGGTTAATTTGGGCGGTTTTTGGATCACAATGAACTTGTTTTAACTTTTCACTTAGTAATATGGCCATAGGTTATTTCCAGAACATAAAATAGAACATAATACATATAACATACTCTGGTTCTCCCATAAAAATGGTTTCATGACCAGATCTGAAGGTAGAAATGGAAGAAGAGAGCATGTTGTTTTTGAAGGTGATAAATTAACACCACATGAACAATGTTCTCTTTAATAAAATAAAAGGAAGAGGGAAAGGGTGTGGGGTGATATAATATACCATTAGAATCATAAAATTACAGTATATGTATAATACTGGAGTTAAAAAATAATTTGGATGAATATAGGTGGGGAGATATCAAGAAAGAAACTTGAACTTGAAAGAAAATTAAAGGAGAAGAGGGAGGGAAATTACCTCTTGAATCCTTCACTTGAGAACCTTCTTAAGGGCCTAATCTTGGACTTTTGATGAGACCGGAAGCTCTTGGACATGGGGAAGGGGATAGGGGATATGATTGGGAAAATAATAGACAATTATTGAAGCTTGAGATGTGTGGTTTGGCATGAGGAGGGGGAGGGCTTATTTACACATGAGGAGGGAGGTGTTTTTGGTATAAAATATTAAATAAAATAATATATCATAAGTTAGAGTTGTAATAGTAGTTTTTTGAAATCCTAAATCTTATATTAATATAATAAATTTTTTTAGGCTTTAACTCTTCTTTATAATTCGAATTCATTAATTTATTAAAAGGAAAGTGAAAGAAAGAGAAAAAGACACTTTAAGAAATCACCTTTTGACTTTAGGATTTGGAAAGATCTTTTTAGATTTGAGAATTGGATTTATTGTATTTCAAGGAAAAATTTATGAAATTTAATATGTTTTGGACGAAACTAATGTTATAGAATGTTTATGTCATCATTACATCATTAATGATGCAATTTAGTGTACACCGATTATGAGAAAAACTGTATTTTTTACTATTCACCCGAAAATTGAAGTATTTCAGAATAAACCCAAAAAATTTTCCCCTACCATTTTTCGACGTGTATAATCAAAAAATGATTTCCATTTTTCGAAAATAATTTTCTAAAAATTATTAATTTAATGTTTAATTAAAATCATAAGTTACTAAAAAAATTGTTTTTAAAATTATAACTGATTTTGTAGTTCATTCAAAAATTACGTAGGGTCTTATAAAATTTTCTAAAAACAATTAGACATTGAATCAATACATTATGAATATATTTCAGGGAAATAAATATTATTTTAAATTAATTAATTAATTATAATTAATTATTTTGACTTATAAAATACCAAAAATGTTTACTAAGGTCAAATTATCACTTTCTATGATGTCTATATTTTATTTTTTTATTTATAGGTAATGTTACTCTTATTTACTATATGGGTCATATTACTATTCATAAGGTTAGGTTACTATTCATAAGGGTAGGTTACTATTCACGAAAAATTATTTTAGTTTCATTAGACTCAAAAAACCATCTTGAACACAACCGTGTATGTTGGATTTTCAAAATTCCAAACATAGGGGTGACAAAATTATGTTTAAAGGTCACTTATCACTTAGTAGATCATTATTTTGTGTTTTTATGACATAAATATAAGGAGGTAATTTTCCATTGAAATACTTTGGGTCATTACATTCTTCCCCCCTTAAGAAATTTCGCCCCTGAAATTTCACTTTACACAAACAGGTGAGGGTAATTCTCCTTCATTGCCTCTTCCGGTTCCCAAGTTGCTTCCTAAAACTTATGGTTCCTCCACAACACTTTGACAAGGCGGGTTGTCTTGTTGCATAGAACATTATCACTTTGGTCCAAAAAATTTTACCGGCTGCTCCTCATAGTAGAGAGCATCTATCAACTGCACCACCTCTGAGTTTAGTACATGTGAGGGGTCTGGTATGTACTTCCTCAGTAGTGATACATGAAACAAATCATGAACTTGAGCCATATTTGGTGGAATTGCTAGACGATAGGCCACAACTCCTATGCGGTCAAGGATCTCAAAGGGGCCAATGTGCCTTGGGCTTAGCTTCCCTTTCTTCCCGAATCGCATGACTCTCTTACATGGAGATATTTGAAGGAAGACTTTATCTCCAACGTCGAACTCCAAGTCCCTTCGAAGGTTGTCAGCATAGCTCTTTTTCTGACTTTGAGTGGCTTTGATGTGTTTCTGGATAACTTGAACCTTCTCTGTCATCTCTTGAACAAGATCGAGACCAAGTAGATTTCTTTCTCTAACTTCATCCCAACAGGTTGGAGTTCTACATCGCTTCCCATAAAAAGCTTCATACGGAGCCATCTGAATACTCGAGTGGAAGCTATTGTTGTATGAGAACTCAACCAATGGGAGGTGCTGATCCCATCCACCTTTGAATTCAAGAGAGCAGGCTCTTAGCATATCTTCATGTGTCTAAATAGTCCTTTCAGACTGGCCATCATTTTGGGGGTGATAGGGCGTGCTGAAATTTAATTTAGTACTCAAAGCATGTTGAAGGATCCTCCAAAATTTAAATGTGAACCTTGGATCACGGTCAGAGACAATCATGAGTGGAACACCGTGAAATATCGCTAATTTCTTCACATATATCCTTGCATGTTATTCAAGTGAGGGGTATTCCCGAATAACGATAAAATGGGCAGTCTAGGTGAGTCGATCAACCACAACGCATATCGAATTATTTCCTCTTGACGTCTTCGGGAGACCCATGAAAAAGTCCATAGTAACATTTTCCCATTTACACATGGGTATAGGCAATGGCTGCATCTTACCTTTGGGATTTTACTGCTCATCTTTAACTTTCTGACATACCAAGCACCATGATATATATTCCACAAACTCCTTCTTCATGTTATCCCACCAGAATTTCTCCCAGAGATCACGATACATATTCGTACTTCCAGGATGGATAGAGAATGTTGAGCTATGTGCGTTATCCAATAGCTCCTTCTTTATCCCGGGTGATGAAGGCACACAAAGCCGCATTCCAAACCGAATCACACCATCATCGTCGATATGGAACTCTTGCTTCTTCCCTTCCTTTACTTCATTCACCCTCTTTTGTATCTCCACATCATCCCTTTGTGCTTCCTTAATCTTCTCTTGGATGGATGGTTGCGCAATCATTTGGGCAAGGTAGGATGTATCCCCTGCCCTTATGATTTCCAAATCCATTATTTGCATATCCAAGAAGATAGGGTCTTTATCAATCCTCAACATGGATAGAGTAGCAGGTTCCTTTCTACATAGAGAATCAACTACCATGTTCGCCTTTCCAGGATGATAGTGAATAGAGCAATCGTAATCCTTGATTAGCTATAACCATCTCCTTTGATGCATGTTGAGCTCCTTTTGTGTGAATATATACTTTAGGCTCTTGTGGTCGGTGTATATGTCACACTTCTCGCCATAAAGGTAGTGCCGCAAGATTTTCAAGGCAAAAATAATGGCTGCTAGCTCTAGATCATGCGCGGGTAGTTCTACTCATGGATCTTCAACTGTCGTGAGGCATAGGCTATCACGTTATCATTTTTCATGAGTACACAACCCAAGCCTTTCTTTGAAGCATCACTTTATATCACAAAACTTTCTCCACATTTCAGTAGTGTAAGTACAGGTGCAGTGATCAGCCATCTCTTTAGCTCCTTGAAGCTTCCCTCACATTCTTCCGTCCATACATACTTTACCCCTTTCCTTGTTAACTTAGTTAGTAGGCTTGACAATCATGAGAAGTTTCTCACAAAACGTCGATAGTACCCAGCTAATCCAGGAAAACTACGGATTTCTATGACACTAGAGGGCCTGTGCCATTCCTCAATCACCTTTTTCTTTGAAGGGTCCACAGAAATTCTCTCGCTTGTGCTCACATGTCCCATGAACGAGACTTGATTCGTCCAAAAGTCACACTTGCTGAACTTGGCATACAACTTATCCTTTATCAATGTCGCCAACACAAGTCTTAGATGTTCTTCATGTTCCTCCTTTCTCTTGGAGTAGATGAGAATATCATCGATAAACACTACCAAATGTTTTTCGAGGTAATGTCTAAAGACTCGATTCACCAAATCCATGAATATTGCAGGGGCATTAGTAAGTCCGAAGGGCATCACCAAAAACTCATAGTTACCATACATTGTACAGAAGGAAGTCTTTTGAATATCATCTTTCTTCCCCTTTACTTGATGATATCCAGAACGAAGATCCACCTTTGAGAAGTATTGAGCTCCTCTTAACTAGTCGAACAAGTCATCAATCCTTGGGAGAGGATACTTGTTCTTTATAGTGATCTTGTTGAGTTCCCGATAATCGATACACAACCACATGGTTCTATACTTCTTCTTCAAAAAGAGCACTAGTGCACCCGAAGGTGATGCACTAGGGCTTATGAACCCTTTGTCCAAATGCTTCTGCAGCTGCTTCTTTAACTCCTCCAGTTTGATAGGAGCCATCCTATAGGGGCACTTCGAGATAGGAGTAGCTCCGGGTATGAGTTCAATTGGGAACTCTACCTCACGATCCGAGGGAATTCCGGGTAACACTTCGGGAAATACATCACTGTATTTCCTCACGATGGCCATTTCCTCAAGGTTGGAAATTTTCTTTGACTCAACCATTTGAGCGAGGTATGATTCTTCATAGGGAATGAACACCCACACCATTGAAGGATTTTTCATAGGATATTCACGATTTTCCTTGCATTTGTAGAGGAGCATGGGATGGTTTGGAATATGAAAATATATTTCCTTATCCCGACAGTTGATATGTGCTCTATATAACAAGAGCCAATCCATTCCCATTATAGCGTAAAATTCCACCAAGGGAAGTATTACGCGATTTTCTAGAAGAATCATCCCACATAAATCAACAGGAGAAGATTCAAACATTTGGTTTTCAATGATTGCACCACTTGGTGTTTTTACAGATATCTCTACTTCAAGGTTTCGAGGCCTCGATTCTATAGTTCTAGCAAACTTGCAAGATATAAAGGAATGCGTAGAACCAGAATCAAATAAGACTTTTGCCATTCTTGAGTGAATAGGAAGTGTACATTTTATGACTTCATTATCATCTTCCACCTCCGTAGTAGTGATGGAATAAGCCTTCCCTTGTTCCTTTGGCTTTGGTGGTTGTTGGCACTGATTACCCTCGAGATCTCGAGGTTTAGTACACTGGTTTGAATAGTTCCCTACCTCCCTACTATTGTAGCATTGAACCATGAGTGGTTATCTCCTTTCATCGAGTACATTATCCTTCCTTTTCATGTCTTTTTGACACTCATGAGCTTGGTGTCCTTTTATCCAACACTTAAAGCATTTCCCCGTACCTTTGGCGCAGTTTCCATGGTGCAACTTCCCACATTTTTGGCATGTGTGTCATTGATTTTTCTTCCCACCTTTGTCACTAGATCCACCATCTTGAAACTCCATCTTTCTTTTCTTATCACCATAGCCATGGGACCATTCTCCAAACTCCATCTCCACTTTGAG
The DNA here is from genome assembly GCA_963277665.1 of Viscum album. NCBI lineage: Eukaryota > Viridiplantae > Streptophyta > Magnoliopsida > Santalales > Viscaceae > Viscum > Viscum album. Next base: position 702,452,385 of record OY728150.1, read on the forward strand.
ATCACACCGATCAACTTCTTCATAACTCCCAAAGTCTCGAATTGCAAGAGCCTTTCGAAAATGTGGTTTTAATCCACTAAAGAATATATCAATTTTTCTATCATTGTTGATAACAAAACCTGAAGCATACCTTGCGATCCTTGTGAAATTATCATCATAGGTTGTGATAGATTCTCCTTCTTTTTGCTTGAGCTCTATGAATTTTCTCTCCATCTTCATGCGAGGAGTTCGTGGGAAGTACTTATTAAGAAACATTATCTAAAAGTCTTACCATTCCATCTCTTCAATTTCCTCCCTTGGCTTGGTGTACTTAATCAAAGCCCACCATTGATCAGCTTCTCCATCTAGACGATAAACTTCTAGAGTCACCTTCTCCGTCTCGGAACAGTGAAGAATAGAAAAGATCTTCTCCATGGAGTTGACCCACTGTTCTGCAACTAGTGGATCATAAGTTCCAAAAAACGTCTGTGGTCGTTGCCGCATAAAACATTCGATAGCTAGTTTCTCCCACTTTGGTGAAAGAGGATGTTCACCATTATTATGGTTATTATTCATAACCCGAGATAATTGGTTAAGAATCGCCATGAAGTTTTGAACTCCACATCCAAAATCGTTGGGGATGTCGTTCGGGCAATCGTTGCATTGGCCCTCACAAGAGTTGTTGGCCTGATTTCTCCTGGTTCCCACCATTTTCTAAAATAGAAAAGGTTAGAACAAAACATAAGTAAAAAAGTCATGAATAAATTATCCATTTAAACAATTATACCAAAAAAATAACATATGGGATCCCTAGGTAAATATTCTTGTGTACATATTTGTAGTCATTTTCATGCTAGAGGTTTTCTCTAGGGTTTACTAATCCCAATTCCAAAATTAACTAAAGCTTCCCTCTGATACCAAATATAGCGAACAAGACTTTTCTTACATTACTATTACATCATTTCAAAGATAAACAACATAATAGTATTACACATGGAGGATCCAATGGTTTAGTGTCTTGGGAAAACTAGGACCACACATAAAAAATACAACATTGACCATAAACATTTATTTAATTTCTTCTTCACTAGCTTCTTAGTGAAACTTGTCCTCTCCTTAGTACATGTAGCCACCTGAAGATATACATCAAAAGGGGTGAGCTAAAATCCCATTAAGAGTATGGATAAGAAAAATACATCATGGGGTGAGAATAATCATGACATAGGAAAATGATCATGAACATGAGAGGAGCATAAATAAAATACTTGAAATGAGGCAATGCATAAAAATGAAACATCATGTCTTAGTGGTTAACTACAACAAATATTTGTGAACCATGATAGAATCTTGTTCACACATCATTTCACATTTACTAATGAGATTCATCACTTTAACCAATTCATTGGAGTGCTATATAATTCCGGGCGCACCCGTCACATTTAAACATTCATATTGCGCTATATAATTCCGGGCGCACCCGTCACATCATAGCATTATCATTATCATGCTTGCCACATAGAACACATATCAAACATGTACATAAATAACACATGGAATGGAAAGGGTTTCATCTCATAATAACACATTCATAAGCTATGGGTTCCCAAAAGAAAGAGGGAACAACATACTTGATACAAGAACCATCAACCTTGAATGAGAGGTAAAAGGTGAGATCATGAAAGAAGAGTTCTTTTGAATAACGTTATTATGGACATAAAAACAAGTGAAAAATATGTATATCCCATAAAATTAAAGTAAATGATGAAAAAATGATCTTTGAGGATTAACCATATGAAAAATGGAGTGACATATGGAGAACCCGAAGGAAGAAAATTGGGTTCGAGATTTCCCCTTACCTTGTACCCGAATGCATACTTCACTTTAATGTCATGTATAATGACATTATATTCATTAATTAGAAATTCCAGAACCTTTTATACATTAATAGTGTTTATTATGGTTTTATTATGTCATATTATGAACCTTTGGATGACTTATAGAGTTTAAAAAACGTTGTTCGGGGATGTTCATTTTTTTGGCTTTCTTGAGCGGTCCACTTGTATTCTTAAATTGAAGCTCTAGTAGATTATGGGTAAACATACACAAATTATATTACATGTTATTAGTGATATTAAAGGAGAATGAATGATTTTTATAATGAATTATACTAGATCCATGTGGGTGAATCATTAGATAAGAATTAATTGATGATTATTTGGGTTAATTTGGGCGGTTTTTTGGATCACAATGAACTTGTTTTAACTTTTCACTTAGTAATATGGCCATAGGTTATTTACAGAACATAAAATAGAACATAATACATATAACATATTCTGGATCAGCCATAAAAATGGTTACTTGACCAGATCTGAAGGTAGAAATGGAAGAAGAGAGCATGTTGTTGTTGAAGGTGATAAACTAACACCACATGAACAATGTTCTCTTTAATAAAATAAAAGAAAGAGGGAAAGGTTTTGGGGTGATATAATATAACATTAGAATAATAAAATTACATTATATGAATAATACTATAGTTACAAAATAATTTGGATGAATATAGGTGCGGAGAGATCAAGAAAAGAACTTGAACTTGAAAGGATATTAAAGGAGAAGATGGATGGAAATTACCTCTTGAATCCTTCACTTCAGAACCTTCTTAAGGGCATAATCTTGGTCTTTTTATGTGAATATATGATCTTGGACGTGGGGAAGGGGCTAGGGGATATTATTGGAAGAGATTAGACAATTATTTAAGCTTGAGAGGTGTGGTTTGACAAGAGGAGGGGGAGGGATTCTTTATACACGAGGAGGGATGTGTTTTTGGTATAAAATATTAAATAAAATAATATATCATAAGTTAGACTTGTAATAGTAGTTTTTTGACATCATAAATCATATATTAATTTAATAAAATTATTTTTAGGCTCTAAAACTTCTATATAATTTGAATTAAATAATTTATTAAATGGAAAGTGAAAGAAATAGAAAAAGACACTTTAAGAAATCACCTTTTGACTTTAGGCTTTGGAAAGTTCTTTTTAGATTTGAGAATTGGATTTATTGTATTTCAAGGAACAATTTATGAAATTTAATATGTTTTGGCCGAACCTAAAGTTCTAGAATTTTTATTTCATCATTACATCATTAATGATGCAATTTAGTGTTCACCGATTATGCGAAAAACTGTATTTTTCACTATTCACCTGAAAATTGAAGTATTTCAGAATAAACCCAAAAAATTTACCCGTACCATTTTTCAACATGTAGAATCAAAAAATGATGTCCATTTTTCAAAAATAATTTTCTAAATATTATTAATTTAATTTTTAATTAAAATCATAATTTACTAAAAAATAGTTTTTAAAATTAAAACTGATTTTGTAGTTCTTTCAAAAATTAAGTAGGGTCTTATAAAATTATATAAAAACCATTAGACATTGAATCATTACATTATGAATATATTTCAGGGAAATAAATATTCTTTTAAATTAATTAATTAATTATAATTAATTATTTTGACTTATAAAATACCAAAAATGTTTACTAAGGTCAAATTATAACTTTCTATGATGTCTAAATTTTATTTTATTATTCATAGGTAATGTTACTCTTATTTAATATAAGGGTCATATTACTATTCATAAGGGTAGGTTACTATTCATAAGGGTAGGTTACTATTCACCAAAAAATATTTTTGTTTCATTAGACTCCAAAAACCATCTTGAACACAACCGTGTATGTTGGATTTTCAAAATTCCAAACATAGGGGTGACAAAATTATGTTTAAAGGTCACTAATCACTTAGTAGTTAATTATTTTGTGTTTTTATGACATAAATATAAGAAGGGAATTTTCCATTGTAATACTTTGGGTCGTTACATGGAAGTAGCTCTTTTAAAATCTTAAAAAAGGCGGTGAAACTTGTTTCACTCCACACATTTTTTTATTTTATGTTAACTTACCTCAAAACAATTGATACCACTATATATTTACTACATTCTATGAATAAAGGTTTCTCATAATCAACTAAGAATTGTTCCACAGTTTTGTTTTATCAATGCTTTCAACACCTAAATCATGAATTGATTCTTCAATATGATCCTCTACATCGTTATGAATATTATCATCAACATTGGATGCTGAATTTTTAGTACATTCACCATGACAGATCCAACATGTTTAATTAAGGCTAAAAAGAGAACAAATGAGATGGTCCTTTATTTCTCTAGAGTTTAACTTTCTCTTATTAAAACACTTCACACATGGAAAAAAATAATATCAATGTTTTGAAGATACCATTTAGAAAATTCCAAGAATTCATCAACTCCTTTTTCATATTCACTAGTGGTACTCCATAAATGTACCTAATTAAAATACATTCATTATCTAATAGCATAAAATAATTGGTGAATATATTCAAACATATAATCATTTTAAAATATATATATATAAATTAATTGTAAATAGAAAGACATATAATAAAAACTATTGATAAAAAGATATAAAACATCAGATATGAAACACATTTACAAATAGAAATTATATTATTTTCATATTATATACATATTTTATATTGATATTATAATTATATAGTAATATCAATCTTCTAAAATTTATTAGTTCATTTGACATAGTCTTTTAATTATTTTGATGTTGCATGTGTCAAAAGTATTGAAGATCACATTAATTTAAATGGTGAAAATTATATATTATTAGTAATATGAAATAATAATTAGAGTGAATGTTTATATTATAAGTGAAATCTATCCTAATACACACAAAATTATGAAAGAAGAAATTAAATACAAAACTAAATTGATATATCATACAACACATTTGGGTGATAGAACAATATAATCATTTGAGTAATAATAAGTGGTTGTGGATCCATTCAGTGTTCTAATGAGTATATACATAGATTATTTGGTGAAACTGTGCCAGAAATAAGATCTATTATCTGCGATGAAGAATAAAGAGTTGGTGTGATTGATGTGATAGTTGTGAAATCAAAAATAATGAAATGTTGAAATCAAAGAAGAAACTAATATAAATTCTATTTGTAAGGATCACTGATGATAAAATTACTGGATAATTACAAAAACTAATTCATATGAATTGGGAACTGATTAGAATATCATAGTTTATTTTAAATATTATTATTTCATGATGATCTATAGGCATTAAAAGAATAATTTTTTTTGAGAAATAAATCATACTATTTGTACGTGGAGACAACAGTCATGTTAGTGATGAGTAACTTCAATAAGAAGTATTTTGAAAATAATCTAGTGAGATTACAATACAAAGGAGTTTTGGGATGCAGTACTATGTCTAAATTTGTAATATTATCAATATTTTTGTGAGTTATAGAAAAATCAATATCATGATAATCCTTGGACACCCATTCTATATGATTAATATATTATAGGAGCCAATATATGTCTTAATAATATTTGAATAGAAAATGGATTAGGTTTTCTAAATATGAATTAAATCAAGTACAAATAAGTCATTTGGATTTTCTATTTACATTATATCATAAATATGGTTTTGGATTATTTGGTAATTGATAAAAATATATATTTATGTCTTAACTGACTATAGAGTTTCGATGGACTAATGTAGTAGAAAATATTAAACATAATTTAATTGGTATTTTGTATAATTTAAGTAGCCCTAATTCAATCCCCCACCACAACCCCTCTTAGGTGTACATTATCAGACATTTGATGACTCATAATGTCTGATAAAAATAATGTCAGAACATTATTTATTCAATTGGACAAGATAAAAATAATATCAGTAAAAATATTCAACACATTGACAAATATAATTGGTCAAGAACACTAACCAATACATTAATAAAAAATATAATATAAAACTAATTATAGTTAAAAATAATACAATTTGTTTTTTTGTTTAATTTAGTCACACAAAATTACTAATACACTTATACATAAGGAGAGATAAAAATTCATATTCTAAAATCACACAATGTCAGAGAAAAATAATATCTGATAAAAATTCATAACCTGAAATCACACAACTCCAATCCATATCATGAACATTGACTAATCACTCTTAGCGATTACTATAATCTTAGTTCCAACACATTTATATTAAATTTAAAATAATAATTTAATCAAATCACAACTTAAAATAAATGATCACTAGTTTATCGTCAAAATAAAAAACATACAAATTATGATTTTAACTCAAAAATACATCCACATTCCAAGCATTGATCTGTATAAGGATTTGGAAAATTAATCAATGTATGATATAGAAAAAATTTGATTATAAAAAATGAAAAATAACGATAAAAATAAACTAATATCAACAAATGGTTAAAATTCACTCAAATTATCTTTTAGAAGAACAAATAATCAGTAGACAATAAATGAAGAGAATATAATGAAGAATTCCAACCATAGATCATGAAAATTGAATAAAATCATCAATAATTATGGCTGGAGATCACAAATAAGGCTTTGATGTTATCGCAAGTAGAGAGGAGAAACCGCGGGATTCGATTTCAATGAATGAAGATAAAGAGGCTTTCCCAATCCCAATGATTTTTAGATGAATTTTGGTGTCTTTTTTACAAAAACCTGCACTGAAAATAAAAAAACATCTTCATCTGGTTTTCCCAAAACTGACACCTGTAATATATATTTTTTTAGTTTCAGAATATGTTTGGTTAAAAACCGACACTAAAAGTATTATGTTTTTTTTATTTTCTATGTATGTTTTTGGAAAAATGACACCCAAAATGATACTTAAGGAATCAATTTTCTTAAAAACTAATGAGAGAAACCTTTTTTTATATTTGTGTCAGTTATAACATTAACCACTGCCAAAAATCATCATATTATGTTATTTTGTGTTTGTTTTTTCCAAAACTGATACTAAAAACCACTGAAAAAAATTTGGTGATAGGTTTTTGTAAAATTGATGCCAAAATTTCCCACACAAACCAGTAGAGTCAATTTATTAAAAAAAAGTACATTATTATTTTGATGTTAAGTGCTGTATTTCTACTTGTGGCATTATTATTCAGAAGATAATCCCTAATATTTTTTTATATTCACATTAAAATTTTATTAGAAGTTGTATTCAATCAATGTAGTAGTTAATTACATATTATAAGAAAAAAGTTATATATATATATATTACAGTTAGATAATAATGATGTATAGTATGATGACACAAAAATTGTAACTGAAATGAAGTGTTCATTTAGTTAATGTTATGTACATGTGAAATGTCATGGATGCTCATTGGTTTTATCAATCTAAAACAACATACAATAAAAACCCTTCTTTAGTTTAGTTACTCCATCACTCATCAAGGAAAATGGTTGTGTGAAATGAATGTTTTCCACATGGTGAGTATCAAATATCATCTTCTATTAAATAAATTACCTTTTCCCATATACCCCATGCCTATTAGGGTGATATAATCAATATTTTTCAAAAAAAAATTATAGTTTTTCATATAATTAATATGAGAAGATTTTCTAAAAAAATTCAACTTAGTTAAAAAAATATTTTCTATAGATATAAGATTAAAATTGTACTCTTTGAATAGAAAATAAATCAATTCAAACTCAATGTAAAATAGTTATGTTATGAAATTCTAGTCTATGACTGAAATGATCTATATGATGTCACAAAATAAATACACGACTGAGTTATATATATATATATATATATATTATTTTATGTGTTACATCCAAAGTGACATAATTTTTTTAATATGAAAAAACCATTTATCATAAAAATATATTGATATAGAATATAATTTCATCCTAGAGGAAATATAACATTGAGTGATCATCATGGAATATATATATATATATTAATATCATGATTCATACAATGATGAAAGAGGAATTAATTTAGTAGAGAATTTTTTATGATAATATTAAATCCAAATATTATTCTTATTACAGGTATAATAATAAAAAAAATCCTTTTCAAAATTTGAAAATGTGGATGAAATCATTGAAAAATGTATAAGACACCAAAGAGATGTGATTTTTTTGTGAGTTTATGAATTGATATATTCTATTAGATGTTGGTAGAAATATGAGGGAATGTAAATTTATGTATTTTTATTGAGGATCTTGATTCATTGTGTTTTTATAATTGGATTATCAGATTTTTCTGGTAGAATTTATACAATTTCGGGCATTTATGTATCGAAATATTGAACTCTATTGTTTGGAAGAGTACAATGTCATAACTTATATTTCATTTACATTTTTTTATCTTTTACGGAGTCCAAAAAACCGTGGGATAAGGCTATTCTTGGGGATCCCATTAGGGTGGCCTATGGGGATTGAACACTATTCCTTTTCTAAGATATTTTTACTATATCTGATTGGAATGTATACATGTTGGAACTCACTAGAAATTCTTTCATGGTAAATCAATAGTGTTTTATAGTAGAGGATATTTGATGTAGTTTGGGGGTTCAACATTATATGAGGTGCTTACGACATGGTCCATGAAGTACATTGTTTTCACGACCCGACCCTACCCTGGCTCGAGCCGCAACTACCCCAAGCCCGCCTCCATAGGCCAGGGGCTGGCGACCAGTGTCGAAGGTACAATAACTTGGGGAGGCCTTTGCCTAAGTACCTGTACACACACATGAAACACACTCAATGCAAAAGTGTAGAGTAAAAAAGAAATGCAAATGGAAACTGCTATATATATACCACAAATGTGCATCGACCTCTAAACACTACAAGTAAAGTACTGAAAAAGAAGGTGGGGAAAAACACGCGGCCAACCAGTAAAGTACCACAACCCGGCAACAGGTAAACAAAACAAACAGCTGGAAGGGTTCCCCACCTGGAACCCGACCACGACCACCGCACGTGGTCCAAGCATTCGAACTCCTGTGCTCCACTGAAGTCACGACCAACATGTTTGTCGTCTGCAAGGGCACACCAAGTGTGGGAAAAGCCCAAGCAGGGGTGAGTATAAAAATAATCAGTAGGATACCCCGAAGGCTCGAGGGAGCAACAATGGAGGTACCGAAGGGTGATCAGTAGATCGAACATGGATTAGAATAGAAGTAAAAAAGAGAGTGCAGTAGAATACCAGTAGAGAGTCCAGTGCAACCCAACAAAATAATGGAAGTAGACTCTTCCAGACACAAGGAGATGGAAAGGGTGAGAAGATAAACTTCTCGTCGAGTCTTCGCTACCTATAGCAAGATAGTATACTTGTCCCACCACGAGAAGTTGGACACGGAAATCATGTGGAATACCCCACGCGTCATCACCTCTCCTGGAGGGAGAGTAACCAAGCCCAAGAAGTGGGTACCGGAAAAAAGTTATATACACATCATATGCTAAACAAGAATCCCAAACAAGATCATAAGGGGATCTCCATCCCGTAGCTCAGCCCAGGAAAGTGAGTCACCAACAGTCCCAGAAAAAAACTCCATCGATGCCCCGCATCCCGCACGTCTGCCCCGAACCGCAAGACAAGGGGCTCAATCACCTCACCTCGGCACTATCCGCTTTGGGCGGCACTGACTCGCCCGAACAGTTTTAGATCGCGTCACAAGAACGCGTCTTGGAGGGGAAAGTGCCCCTCTTACTTGAGAGTTATAGGGAAAGTCAAACCACACCTCGTCACTACCCTATAGTCAAGAGGTCTCCTCAAAGTCAAAGTCATTCCATCACCGACCCGTACAACCAAGGGTCCCGCTCCGGTGGTCATGGAAGAAAGCCACAGACTAGACTAGTATAAAGGAATGAGTCTGGAATACCAATAGGTGTCCCAATACCTAGCCCTACTGGAGGGTAATTCATAATATGATATTGGGTGACCCACTGCCCAGCCCTGTTGGAGGGTAAACCATAATACATCATCAGGGGACCCACTGCCCAGCCCAGCTGGAGGGTAAATCATAAAACATCATCAGGTGACCCACTACTTAGACCTACTGGAGGGTAAACCATAAAACATCATCAGGCGACCCACTGTCCAACCCTACTGGAGGGTAATCCTGGAATGAGTCGTCAGGCGACCCACTGCTTAGTCTCTGTTAGAGGGTAAACCTGGAAGAAGTTGGCGGGTGACCCACTGCCCAGCCATGCTGGAGGGTAAACCTGGAACAAGATGACGGCCGACCCACTGCCCAACCCCGCTAGTGGGTTGACCCTCAACAGTCATCGGGTGACCCACTGCCTAGTCTCTGCTAGAGGGTAAACCATGAACATGTCAACATGCGACCCACTGCCAAGCCCTGCTAGAGGGTAGACCTGGAATGAGACGACAGACGACACACTACCAAGCCCTGCTGGAGGGTATATCCTCAAGAGTCTTTGGGTGACCCACTGCCTAGTCTCTACTAGAGGGTAAACCCTGAGAATTCGATAAGTAACCTACTTCCCATCCCCGCTGAAGGGTAAACCCAGAACTGCTATGGCCATCTCTACTGGATGGTTCAACACTGGCCAACTGAACACGGAGTGGGTATCACGCAACCACCCAACTCCAGAACAACTCACTGAAAAGAGGTTCAGCTCCTAATCCATCACTGGGTGTCACTGGAACCGCTACCAGCCGATCCACTGAGAATGATTCCAGGGGGAGACCACTCCACCCGGCTGGTCAATCAAGCGAGCACAGAGGGACCCTCTACGTCGCGAGAGGTCAAAGTACGCAAAGCAGAGCATGGAACGCACATGGGGCCCACACGTCGTGGGGCCCCAAGTCAATCCCCAACCAAGCGCGCAAATAGTTTCAGGTATAAACCACACGTACCTCCAAGAACTCTCGTATACTCCTAGATTATACATCACTTTTAGCCTAAGGGCTATTGTGCACACGACACCCAACGTCAACGCGAAGGCGTGACATAACATCTCCAACTTGCCGCCTCAACGACTGGGGCACGATCAACCACATCTATTCAAGCATTAATTTACTCACACGGGATTGCACGTGATTCCACGCCAAGGGTCTTCTACGAACACATTAGAATAACCACCCCCGGGGCACCTTCACATTTCCACCTTTAATAAGATCGTGTATGAGGCTCAGCCCGCCTGAAAAGATTGAACCATTGTAATCCTCACAGAGAGACACGTGAGATAGACTACTTACTCACCTCAAATGGATATCCGACGGAAAATTCACCAACACCGCCTCACGCCCGCATGGTGTCCCGTGATCCCGAGCCTCGGCCCCGAAAACAGTCGGGCGCATTGCACCAATGCGATCCCCTCGGTAAAACACATCAAAAGCACTACCCACATGAGTGAAACAGATATACGGAGAAAAAGGTGCATTACGGTGCACCGTACATGAGCAGTGCTTTGTGAGACCCGCAACCTGGTCCCGAAACTCAATGAACAGATCACACCGTGGCGATCCTCTCGAAAAAGCACACAAGATGGACTATTCACTAGTCCAAGACGGTCTCCTGGTGATAAAGATAGAAAATCACCATTGACGCCCAAATGGCCCTCGTGGGACCCGCACCATCATGCTGAATTAGAGTGGGCGGATTGCACCGTTGCAATCCCCTCGGAAAAACATCCAAAAATGACTGCTCGCACACCCCGAACGGACGTCCGCTGAAAAATTCTTGAAACGCTCCACGATGCTCGAAAGACGGGTCGTGGGGTCCTCGCCTCAACTTTGGACTAAATGCCTGAAGCCACCCTGGAAGGCTCCGCCTTGGTGCCAGGGCCCAACGCCACTGACGGTGCTCAAAACGGACGTCGGACGCATCTGCGCCGTCCAAAACAACAATTCCCGGGAAGCCCGCTAAGCTTCTATACGCACGTGTCGTGCCCCCGAGCCCCTCGTCTCAGAAGTTAAAACTCCTAGAACCACTTCAATATTTTCTCCTCTATGTCAGGTCCTCACCACCACAGACAGCACGCAAAAAGGAGGCCCGTAGAAAAAGCTATGGGCGTCAGAAATTTAAAGGGGGAACTCCCTTGGGCCGGACCGACCCGATCCGGCCGGTCCGCCCACAGCCGGCCCGCAGCCCAACCGCGGGTCCGGTTCAGTCCGCCGCGGCCTACCGCCACCAACTGGCCGTTATGGCCAGTCTCTTTTTTTCCCACAGCGACCATCATTACGCGGGTCGCGGGCGCACCGCATGGGTCCTAGCGCCTTGTGGCCCCCTGCCGCTTTCCTTACGCTGGCGCCGCCGCCCGGGACTCCGCCTCGCCGCCGTCCAGGACTCTACCTTGCTGCCGTCCACACCGAAAGCCCACCGGAGCCACTCCACCCGACCACCGCCCCACCACGATGCCCTGCGGTCGCCTCCTCCACTGAACGCCGAGCCGTCGCCGCGCCAGGGGTCGCCGGGCGGCCAGAAAACCCCCAAAACCTCCCAGAACTACGTCGGACCCCTGGGATCACCTCAGGACTTGGAATTTCGATCTGAAAAGTGCGACGGAAACCCCATATCGAAACCTACACAACTACGGGCGTCGCTCGATAGTAAAAACAGCGATTAAATGTAAATAAAACAATCCAAGGGAGTTGTAGATATGAAAATGAAGAAAAACACGAACCCCTACCTCTTGGGCGATGCCCGGAGCTTCACGGGGAGTCCACCGCCGCGCCGCTCCTCGCCGGAGCTACTTCTCCAGAGCTGGAGGAGAAGAGGGAGGGGTTCCTCCTTGTGAGGGTTTGTGACAGGGAATGCCAAAGAGGGAGAGGGTAGAGTTCGGGGTTAAATAAATTAATTAACATTTTAATTAATTTAAAACACCCAAAATAATCCACATCCGCAAAAATCGACGGGGTCAAGGATACGCCTCCCCTAGGCCAAACACCACCTCCCGAGAACAACAGAGGACCCATAATTTTAATCCAAGACTCCGTTCAAAAGTTATAAAACTGAATGCCCGAGGCTGCAAAATTACGAAAACGCCCTTGGGGCCATTGTTTTTCACAGACGGCCCGCGCCCGCGAAACTTATACCTCTCCTAGTGTAAAGGGTACATTCCGGACTCAACGGTGCCCTCAGTTTTTTAATACGATCCACCTTTTAAGAGATACGAGCATTTCACCATTAAGCGAATTAATTAATTAATTTAATTTTCCGTTTAACGTTTCGGAAGCGGGCGAGGGGTCCAAACGTCCCGCGCTGACAAGTTTTATGTCGTTCCTAGGGTGAAAACCCCGTTCCGGACCCATACGTACACTCAGATCCCTAATCTGATGCACCATTTAAGAGTTATACAATTTATTTGGTGTTTCCAATGTGAACACACTGAATGTTTAATTACGGACACTACGGGGCTCGGAATCACACGCCGTCTGAAGGCACTGCTCTGGAATATCATCAAAAATATTCCAAAGTCTTCTGCAGCAAAAACATGGATCTTACATCATTCCATACTTCAATATTTTTATCCTCGAAAAGAAAAACTAGGGATAAACACATGGTACTAAGGCCACACCTGGCTTTCCCATACCCAGAAGAACCCACACACAGCTCTGCGTCACCGCACACAGACCAAAGGATTGATCTGTTCACGTTAGGTCGGCCCTTGCCGATGTCGTGCAACCACTCCAGACTTTAGGGTTAGGGAAAGGCGGTAAGGTACCTCGCCATCCCTTTGCACGGTCTCAAACAGCCCGAAGGCCCTCAGGGGTAGCTCACCTCCCCGGTCGAACCTCTACGTCACACGCTATGACTAGAATCACTGCCCGCACCTAGAACAAGGCCCAGTGATTCCGTACTTCAGAAGATCCATATGGTGGAACACCCAAGGATATCTGGTCACACAAGATTCCACAGTCGACATCTCTCAACCAAGACCCTCTTACACGCTCGGAAGCGAAGGAGTGAACACCATCGACTAAAGAATAGGTCCCACGCCTTTTACCTTACCAACACAGGGTTACATCGACGCCCCGCGTCACCCCGATAACAGCTCAAGAAAAGAGAAGGGAGAAAATAATTTCACACGCAGAGCCTAAAAATTCTACTTAAAAAATTAGAAGAGTTGTAGAGTGTACCTCTTATCACCTCATGCTCTACATGATCATAGACATCCAAAGCCTGTGGCTGTCCGTGGTGCCATCTGTCAGCTCTCGAAGCCTGATGTAGACCACCTAGTGGTGATGGTAAGATCTCGTAAAGTCGTCCCCCACTACCATCTCATCCCGCTCCTCCGCTAGCACCACCTCTATGGGTACTACTCTGATCACAGTGCTGCCTCTGTCGTGGTGGCGCACCTGCTGCCTGCCCAATGATCTCTATAACTCGGGTTGGGAAGTCTCATGCCATGTGATCTCGTCCATCTCTAGCATAACACCGGTTCTCTCTGGGCTACACTGGTGCCCTCCGGCACCACTGTGGTGTACGATCATGGCCTGAGATTCACTAACGGAAGGGGATCCTTTGCTGAGGCCCTGCGCCTTTCCGTCACAGTGGTATATGACCACATCTTCGAAACCAGCAGTGGGAAGGCCACCTGTATTGAGGTTCTGTCATCCAGCGCCTGCTAGCTATGGCAGACGTCTCGACTCCGTCATGCCTGCTACCACCACCAACTCTAGAACGTGACAGGAATCCCTCTGTCAATAGCACCTTCTCTAGCACCCCCGACATATGTGGAAATGCCCAAGGGTATGATAACATCACTAATCTCTCTGCAGAGTCCCTGCTCAAACTTTCGCGCTTGGGGGTTGCTGGCATGGACCAAGTCCGGGTAAAAGCAAGCACGGTCAGCAAAATTAGTCGCGTATTTGGCCACCGTCGTCCCTCCCTGCTAAAACTACAGAAACTCTTGAATCTGAATGAAGCGCAAGCTGGAGGGGATAACTCTTCACGAAATGACAACAGAAAGTCATCTCACGAAAGTGACGACTTGTCAAGATGCTAAATCACCAGACTCCACCAACGCCAAGCTGCTCCACGAAAAAGGTTGGCTTCAAAAGCCACTCTCTGATCTGTCGTCGTCTACACAAGACTGGAAAGGAAAACCACTAACTCGAGCCAAACCTATACTGCCTGAGGGTCTGGCTCACCACTGAACCTCAGCGGTCTCTGCCGTTGGAACTCACGGAGCGTGCTCAACCTGCGATCAGATTTAGGATTCTCTGCAAAAGCTGCCTGCTGATCAACAGGTGGGGGTGATGCTACTAGCCCACCCGGAGAAAGGGGCTCCCATGATGGGTCCTGGACTGTGGCCTTGTAGCTCACAAAGTCATCGTCATGAACCAAAGCTGGTATTCTAGCTGGATGTATTCGCGGAGACATCCTGAATGTTATTAAGGAGTGTCGCGGTCAGATGAGCATATATGTATATACCAATAACAACAACGATGTGGAGATGACTCAAGAAGGACAGTAAAAGACTCAATCCTATGTGATGCACGAACAAATATTTCCCTACAACAAGTGTCTCAGCATGTCGAGTCGACAAGAGGGTTATCAGGGTCCTGGTGAATGAATACGTCGGCCGCCACACCATCACTGGACTCCCTGGACTATGACCCGCTCTCGAGACACGTTAACACTGTTTCCCTAAATCCCAACCAATTCCTTTTATTTTAGGGACATCCGAACAATGTCCCAAGGAACAAACCACCTTTGATACCACATTGTCACGACCCGACCATACCCGGGCTCAAGACGCAACTACCCCAAGTCCGCCTCCATAGGCCAGGGCTGGAGACCAGCGCCGAAGGAACAATAACTCGGGGAGGCCTTTTCCTAAGTACATGTACACACACACACACACAACACAATCAATGCAAAAGTGTAGAGTAAAAAAGAAAAGAAAGGAGAAACTGCTATATATATACCACAAATGTGCAACGAACTCTAAATAGTACAAGTAAAGTGCTGAAAAGGAAAAAGGGGAAAAACACGCGCCCAACCAGTATATTTCCACAACCCGACAATAGCTAAACAAAAAAATAGCAGGAAGGGTTCCCCACCTGGAACCCGACCACGACCACCGCACGCGGTCCAAGCTCCCGAACTCCTGTGCTCCACTGAATTCACGACCATCCTGTATGTCGTCTGCAAGGGCACACCAAGTGCGGGCAAAGCCCAAGCAAGGGTGAGTATAAAAATACTCAATAGGATACCCTGAAGGCTTGAGGGAACAACAAATAAGGTACCGAAGGGTGAGCAGTAGATCGAACATGGAGTAGAATAGATGTACAATAGGGAGTGCAGTAGAATACCAGTAGAGAGTCCAGATCAACCCAACAAAAGAAATGAGGTAGACTCATCCAGACACAAGGAGATGGAAATGGTGAGAAGATGATATTCTCGTTGATTCTTCTCTTCCTATAGCAGGAGAGTAGACTCGTCCCACCACAAGAAGCTAGACATGGAAATCACATGGAATACCCCGCACATCTTTGCCTCTCTTGGAGGGTGAGTAACCAAGCCCAAGAAGTGGGTACCGTAAACAAGGTATATACATATCTAATGCTCAACAGGAATCCCAAACAAGATTTTAAGGGGATCTCCATCCCGTAGCTCATCCCAAGAAAGTGAGTCGCCAACAGTCCCAGAAGAAAACTCCATCGATGCCCAGCATCCAGCACGTCTGCCCCGAACCGCAAGACAAGGGGCTCAATCACCGCACCTCGACACTATCCGCTTTAGGCAGCACTGACTCGCCCACACTGTTTCAGATCACGGCACAAGAATGCATCTCGGTGGGGAAAGTGCCCCTCGTACTTGGGAGTTCTAGGGAAAGTCAAACCACACCTCATCAATGCCCTACAGTCAAGAGGTATCCTCAAAGTCAAAGTCATTCCATCACAGACCCATACAACCAAGGGTCCCACTCCCGTGGTCACGGAGGAAATCCATAGACTAGCCTAGTAGAAAGGACTGAGTCTAGAATGCAAATAGGTGTCCCACTACCCAGCCCTATTGGAGGGTAATTCATAATATGATATCGGGTGACCCACTGCCCAGCCCTACTGGAGGGAAAACCATAATACATCATCAGGCGACCCAATTCCTAGCCCTGCTGGAGGGTAAACCATAAAACATCATTAGGCGACCCACTGCCCAGCCCTGCTGGAGGGTAAACCATAAAACATCATCAGGCGACCCATTGCCCAGCCCTGCCAGAGGGTAAACATGGAATGAGTCGTCAGGAAATGCACTGCTTAGTCTCTGTTAGATGGTAAACCTGGAAGAAGTCAGTGGGTGACCCACTGCCCAGCCATGCTGTATGCCAAACCAGAAACAAGACGACGGGCGACCCACTGCCCAGCCCTGCTGGAGGGTAGACCCTCAAGAGTCGTCGGGTGACCCACTGCCTAGTCTCTTCTAAAGGGCAAACCCTGAACAAGTTGTCATGCGACCCACTACCTAGCCTTGCTGGAGTGTAGACCAGGAACGAGACGACGGGCGACCACTACCCATCCCTGCTAGAGGGTAGACCCTCAAGAGTCTTCAGGTGAGCCACTAGTTAGTCTCTGCTAGAGAGTAAACCCTGAGAATTCGATGAGTATCCCACTAACCAGCCCTGCTGGAGGGTAAACCCAGAACTGCTCTGGCCATCTCTACTGGATGGTACAATACTGGCCAACCAAACAAAGAGTGGGTATCGCGCAACCACCCAACTCCATAAAAACTCACCCAAAGGAGGTTCAGCGCCTGATCCATCACTGGGTGTCACTAGAACCGCTACTGGCCAATCCACTGAGAATGAAAGCAGGGGGAGACCACTCCACCCTGTTGGTCAAACAAGCGAGCACAGAGGGACCCTCTAAGTCACGAGAGGTCAAAGTACACAAAGTAGAGCTTGGCATGTACATGGGACCCACACGACGTGTGGCCCCAAGTCAATCCCCAACCAAGAACGCAAACAGTCTCAGGTACAAACCACACGTACCTCCAAGCGCTCTCGTATACTCCCAGGGTATACCTCACTTTCAGCCCAAGGGCTATCATGCACACGACACCCAATGTCAACGTGAAGGCGTGACGTAATATCTCTAACTTTCCACCTCAACGACTGGGGCATGATCAACCACATCTATTCAATCATTACTTTACTCACATGGGAGAGGACGCGATTCCACGCCAAGGGTCTGCTACGAACACAGTAGAAGAACCGCCCCCGGGGCACCTTCACATTTCCACCTTTAATAAGATTGCTTATGAGGCTCCGCCCACCATAACAGATTACACCGTTGTAATCCTCACGGAAAGAAACATGAGATAGACTACTCACACGCCTCAAACGAATATCCGATGGAAAAGTCACCAACACCGCCTCACGCCCGCATAGCATCCCGTGATCCTGAGCCTCGGCCCGGAAAACAGTCGGGCGCATCATACCAATGCGATCCTCTCGGGAAAACATGTCAAAAGAACTACCCACATGAGTGTAATGGATATCTAGAGAATAAGGTGCATTCCGGTGCACCGCACACGAGCGGTGATTCGTGGGACCCGCAACCCGGTCCCGAAACTCAATGAACGGATCGCACTATTGCGATCCTCTAAAAAAAGCACACAAGATGGACTATTCACTTGTCCAAAACAGTCGCCCGGTGATAAAGATGGAAAATCACCGTCAACGCCCAAAATACCCTCGTGGGCCCCGCACCATCATGCCGAATTAGAGCGGGTGGATTGCACTGTTGCAATCCCCTCACAAAAACATCCAAAAACGACAGCTCGCATGCCCCGAACAGACGTTCGCTGAAAAAGTCATGAAACGTTGCACACAGCTCGAAAGACAGGTCATGGGGCCCTCTCCTCAACTTCGGCCTCAACGCCTGAAACCACCCTGGAAAGCTCCGCCTCGGTGCCAGGGTCCCAATGCCACTGACGACGCTTTGAAAGGACGTCGGACGCATCCACACCGTCCAAAACAAGAATTACCGGGAAGCCCGCTTAACTGCTTTACACACGTTTCGTGCCCCCGAGCCCCTCATCTCGGAAGTTAAACTCCCGGAACCCTCTCAAAATATTCTTCTCTACATCAGGTCTGCACCGCCGTAGATGGCGTGCAAAACAGAGTCTCGTAGCGAAAGCTACGGGCGTCGGAAATTTAAAGGGGGAACGGTCCGGTCGGTCCGCCCACAGCCGGCCCGCGGCCCGGCCGCGTGTCCGCTTCAGTCCGCCACGGACCGCTGCCCCCCTCGAGCGGCCGTCAAGGCCGGTCTTTTATTTCTCGCTGCGACCCGCATTATGCGGGTTGCGGTCGCGCCGCATGGGGCCGCGCACCTCGTGGCCCCCGTGCCCCTTGCCCTACGTTGGCGCCGCCACCCGGGACTCCGCCTCGCCGCCGTCCGGGACTCCGCCTCACCGCCTTCCAAGTCGGCAGCCCACCAGAGCCGCTCCGCCATGCCACTGCACCACCGCGACACCCCGCGGCCGCCTCCTCCACTGAACGCCGTGCTGCCGCCGTGCTAGGGGTCGCCGGACTGATGGAAAACCCCCAAAAACTTTGTGGAACTTCGTCGGATCCCTGCGATCACCTCCGGACTCGGAATTTTGATCCAAAAAGTGCGAGGAAGACCCCAGATCGAATCCTACGCAACTACGGGCTTCGATAGATTGGAAAATCAGAGATTCAATTCAAATAAAACAATCCAAGGGAGTTGCGGATATGAAAATGAAGAAAAACACTAACCCCTACCTCTTGGGCGATGCCCGGAGCTTCACGGGGAGTCCGCCGCCGTGCCACGCCTCGCCAGATCTGCTTCTCCGGAGCTGGAGGAGGAGAGGAAGGGATTACTCCTTGGGAGGGTTTGCGCCAGGGAATGCCAAAGTGAGATAGGGGATAGTTAGGGGTTAAATTAGTTAATTAACATTTTAATTAATTTCAAACCCCCAAAATAACCCGCATCCGCAACACTCGACAAGGGCGAGGTTATGCCTCCCCTAGGCCAAACACCACCTCCCAAGAACAACAGCTATCTCAGAATTTTAATCCGAGAATCCATTCAAAAGTTATAAAACTGAACGCCCGAGGCCGCCAAATTACGAAAACGCCCATGGGGCCATTTTCTTTCACAGACGGCCCGCGCTCACAAAACATATACCTCTACTAGGGTAAATGGTACATTCTGGACTCAACGGTGCCCTCAGTTTTCCAATCCGAGCCACCGTTTAAGAGAGACTATCATTTCACCAATAAATGAATTAATTAATTAATTTAATTATCCGTTTAAGGTTTCAGAAGTGGGCGAGGGGTCCAAACGTCCCGGGCCGACAAGTTTTATGTTGTTACTAGGGTAAAAAATCCATTACGGACCCATCCGTACACTCGGATCCCTGATCCGGTGCACCGTTTAGGTGTTATACCATTTATTTTGTGTTTCCATTGTGAACGCACTGAAATTTTAATTCCGGCCACTCCGGGGATCAGAATAGCACGCCATCTGAAGGCGCTGCTCTGGAATATCATCAAGAATATTCCAAAGTCTTCCGCAGCAAAAACCGAGTTCTTAAAACTGTGGTATATATTTGTAGGTTAACATTTTCACACATTACAAGAGTTTATGGAGTGTTATAATGATCATGCATAAAATATACCATGATTTTAGAGATAATTTAATAATTTAATATAAATTTTCGGGATTAATATATCAAATTCTAATAATAAATGAATAAACATATACAAATATTAATGTTCAATAATTATCATATAGTTTTCATATTTGGGGTTATAATTAAAAGTATTCATTTAAAAAAAATATTTACCATTTTTATTACATTGATAATTAATAATATAAATGTTATTTGATAAAAGTTTTTTTCAAATAACGATAACATATTTGGATGTTATAAATATTCATTCTCATAAAACCATTTCTATATTTACAAATTTTAATCATAATATAGAAAATTAGATATTATATTTAGATGAATTTATATTAAAAAGTATATTATATATTCATTTTAAATAATTAGTATAAATTTAACTATGATTATATAGATCAAAATGATAATTAGGTCATTTTATGTTTCTATGTATCCTATTCATAAATAATTTTATTTTTTTATGATTTATTATAGAGCGTTTATGAAAAATTTCCAACACATTAAAAATTATATTTTTTAAAATTTTAATTTTTTATATAATATTTTAAAAATGGTTTTAAGATGATTTTCTTATCATTTTCTAAAAAATATTTATGTATAGTGAATAATAGAAAAAAATGAATATCATAAAAATGTAATCTATTAATTTTTAAATATAATAATTTAAAATTCCTATTAAATTATGGTTTTCATTTTAATGTGAAATTTGATCCATTTTACAGAACAGAATATAAATAATTTCTTATTAATCAACATTTTTAATCATATAATTCTATTTTTATCGTAAAAATCAAATATTTGAAAAAATTATTTCTCCTTGAATATTAAAATCATATATTAAGATTCATTCATAATAATTATTGAAATAAAATCAAGGAAATGTGATTCCAAAATAAATAATTATGTGGTTAATATTTATATATATATAAGTTCAATTCAATTTTTGGTGATAATGAATAATAACTATAGAAGAATGTGTCGTTGTGGTAAAATGAAAAAAGTTTAATTAAGATAAAAACATTGTTATATTAACAATAAATATCAACATAAATATTATTATATGACGCAAGTTATTCCTTAAAACCTTTTATAAAATGGGTCATATTTTGAGACACATAAAAATGAATAATACATTTTTAATTTGAAAAAATTTAGATATATTTTAGGTGTTCCACTCCACTCACATATAAATGGGAACCACATATACTCCCTTCTTCGAAGATATTTATCAATCTTGATTTGAAAAATCCTACCCAAATGTAATCCCCAACATCCCTCCCCATGTCCAATATTTCCTAGTCTCGGATGAAGTAAATATAATTAAATTTTAATGTTTAATACAAAATAAGTTCTCCAAAAAATATGTATAAATCTTAAAGGATAATTTGTTTAGTATTCTACCTCATAGAAATATTATTTAATCGTGATAATGGAATAAAACTAAAATTAAATGTAAATTTAATTTTAATTTTTTTGCTCAAACAATACTTTTTCATAATGATTTCAATCCAATGGAAGATGAAATCATCACATTTTTGTACTTACAAACTACAATATTCACCTATAAATATTTGATTTAATTTCATTCTTTTCTATGAAATATTTATGAATAAAATGATAAAATAAATTAATAAATTATAATTTTATTAAAATAGAATACTTATATAAGTATAATACATAACATATATTCATAACATCTTATCCATTTATAACGACTATCATCTCTTTTGTGTATGTGTTGACTACCACTAACACAATGATATGTTATTATGTTTTTCATTATCACCACACACGAATAGTAATAATGATGGAATTAATGAATATATAATATATTAATTACATATTATTTATTATGGAATATTATATTATTTTTTTCTATATTTATAGTCCACCATATATAGAATTTGAAACGTGCCACCTATATACATGTAATCTAATTCCTTTATGATAAAATGAATATAATTTTTCATTCATTACCTTAATGACTATTTCAAATAAAATAATTTCTAAACATAATATATATTTCAAAATTAATATTATTTTGGTTATAAACAAATTACAATTTTACCATTCTAAACCTATCGAAGGTATTTTTTTGGATTATGAGCAGAACGTGATCATAACATTTGGTATAATAATAAGTGATTACCTACAAAAATTATAATTGGTAATAAATGATACCAAAAATTATAGTGGTATTTTAGTGAAAAAGAAATATTTAATTTTAAAACTAAATTAAAAATATGATCTTCTTAATCCGTATATATAGAAAATATGACAGTATATGATATTTTAAGTAAGAGACGTAACATCTCAATTTTATTAATTTTATAATTACATTATTTTCATAAATCATTTTTCATTATATGGGGAATTTACTGATTAATTGAGGTATTTATAGTTAATATAATGAAAATAACTTTTTTAATATCTGTTTCAATTTCACTTCATCAAAAAAAAATCTTATTTCAAAAGATATGCTAATGTATTTTTCATTAACCCAAGTTGTAATATATTCCATTCATATCATTTCACAAGTATATTTGTATTCATTAAAATATAAATATATTATATTATTATATAAAAATAAAAAAAATAATTTCGGTTATAACTATATATTTATTTATATTCTAGAAATATAAATGAATATTTTTAAGTTTTTTCATATATTTCCATAAGAAATGTGGTTACAAAATCAAAAAATTAATCTTTTTCCATATATAAAACACAAAAAACGTTTTTCACAAGCATATCAATTAATTTATATGGTTGATACTATAAAAACATTAATTTGTCTAAAAAAATTTATTTTTAGGGTTATATAGTAATTTGTAATTTTCATGAATTTTCAAAATAAATATATATTTATATATTCAATTATATTGAATTGTGGTGTTCAATTATTATGAGTACATAAGTTTTTTTCAAGTGTATTATGATAAAAATGTGAATGATTATAAATATTTTCTTCAATAAACATTACATAAGAGTAATAGTTGATGACAAATAAGCCTCATATATCTCTCAAATTAGGTGTGTAATGAGATTGTGTTCAGTGGTGAAAATGAGGGAGATAACTGGATTGATTACGCCTATTGAATTAAATAGTATTTATTTATTCTAAAATAAGTTATGTAGATGTAAAATTTTTATGAATATTATGACCTGTGTTACATATATTTTTCTTAGAAAAATATATTATTTTAAAAAACTTTTATTTCAAGGTGGTAGTATATTATAAGAAGCTTTATCATGGTAGTTTTTTTGATATTTTTGGTAGTTTCTCATATTACCTTTGATTCATTAATTGGATTCCTATGATTATAATATTTTTAATGGTTTTTTATATGAATGGCCATTTTGAAAAATGGTTTTTATTAATTTTTATTCAAAATTTTATGATGTGAGAAAATTAATGATTTTCATGGGATTTCACATTTATCTCTAGATAATGAGATTAATTTTTTATATACATTACTACTAGTTTTATTACCATACCATGTAAATGATCTTGGGAAAGTAATATATATAATACCTTATAAAAAATAATTTAATTAATAGTTTATTATGATATGGAGAATTTTTTTTCTATATAGAATGTGATTAGAATAATTTTTTGGATATATGGTTTAATATTTGGGTATGGTATTATTCAATGTATTATTAAACAAAAAAAACATAACATAACCTAGTTTAAACCCATAATGAGTTATAATTATCTTACACTAGAAAAATGTAGCCTTAAAAAATACATTTACATGAAAGTGTAAAAAAAATTATTATATTAATCACTTGTATTTATTTTTAGAATGTATTTTGTATTGACATGAAAAAAAATTATCATGGAGAATTATCTTATTCAGGATGATCATGTGGAAATGAAACATAAAACACCATTCTAATCTAGAGGATTTATTTTAAAAAATAATAGGAAATATATTCTCATATGAAAGTTATACATTATATTACATTGAAATCATATTCGAAATACTTTATAATTAATCCCAATATTTATTGATACTTGTATATTATATTAGATATTTGGATTAACTTTACACCGTTTTGAAAAAAAATCATTTTTCCCATACCCATTTTTGAAAATACCATATGGTAATTGATTATTTTTATATAATTTAAAACGTCTAAAAAATACATTATTAACTTTAATTGGATTCAAATTTAGGTAATATTCGTTTAGATAATATATTCATCATTTTAACTAAATTGATTTATTTTTACTAACACCAACATATTTATTGAATGCAATTAAAACAATATTGAAATTTATTATCGTTTTCATGTTTTGGTTTTATTTTTATAGGTTATTATTAATGAAAGTTTAATTTTAAACAATTTTTCTCTCCCTTATATCTATTTCTATAAATAGGTAATAGTTTCTCATGGATGAATGTTATAAAATAACATGGATTTTTTTTATTGAAATAGTTCATGGAATAAAAATAATATTCGAGGGTTCATCAATCATTGAAATTGGATTTCAAATAAATGGTTATTTATATTGAAATGAAACTATTTATTTATCATTTATACCAAAATATTGAATAGATAGAGATTATTTAATCGTAGAATAGTTTTTTATTTGAGGTTAGACATATAAATATAACAATATTGAAATACTATGTCATATAATTGAATAGAAATATAAATAATTAATAATTCAACTTATAAGATTTAAAATATTTTTCTTTGGTGGCATTTCATTATTATGGAAATTTAAGTTAATGATGCTAATAAGATTAATTGAATTAATAATCTTCCTAATTTTTATTTTATTAATGTTCCATGATCTTTTTTTTATTTTTAATGTTTGTTAGCCGTATATGTATCACAAAATATTAAATTTTATTCTTATGAAATTACTATTTTTTTAATAATTGTTTTTCATATTATATAAACATGTTTAATTTAATTGATAACCATTTCAACACATATTATCATTAAAATTGAGCATATTATGTTAAATTTGGATAAATGGTTATTTCATTTAGAGAGAATTTGTTTAATCATGTAAATATATATGCTATTGAAATTTGATTTCATAAATAAGTGAAATATCTGTTTATATAGAAATAAACCCTAATTTAGTCATTATATGATTTAGGTAAATGGATTTATTGATAGATTTTATTGAATTTTATTTGAGGAATTAATGTTGAGTTATCTTATAAAAACATATATTATTTTTCTAGTTAACTTATTGTGAATCTAGTTATTTTTTGACAAGATTTAAAAATATTAAATATAATATGAATATTAAATATAAATTATTGATTTAAGACAATATGTCTCATTAATGTTTTGTGGGGAGAAATTTTAAATTTATATTATTAGAATATGGGATAAATTCATTCTAATTTTTCAGTATGAACAATTTTAGTAATATTTTGTGGAGATTTATTGTCAGTTATATATGGGAACATTAATATTGGTATTGGTATGTTATTATTAAACCTCAAGAGCATAATTTTATAATTTTTATATAATTTTATATTTGTTTTACTATAATAACATGTCTCAACAAATTTTTAATCGATTAATTAATAGATGATTAGGAAACAAAATATCATTTCTTTCTGAATATTTTTATCCATTGTATTTTTCTTTAAATTATTTAGGAATTAAATATTGATCATTAGTTTTTATTTATTAAGGTAAGACATTAAATTGAAGTCTAAATACATAATGAATAAAAAAGAGATGTAGTAATTGTGTTAATATAATTCAACACAATCAAGAAATTATTATTTATAATTTTATATTTTTGTAAGCGAATGGAATCAATAAGACTGTATAAATTAACCATGAAACTTAATCTTACATCATTAATGATAATTTTTTATTAATTTATTGTATATTTCCTTCTGATAAACGTATAATTTTATCTTATAAAAACTACACTTTTTGAGTTTTTCTTTCATTTCCATACAATGTTTTTCTTATTTTTGAACCCAATAATGTGGTGTTATTCCAGGGGAACATCATATTTAAAATTTCATATTTTCAATATTTTCTTGTATTATTCATTTTTATTATTAATGTTGACCAAAATATTTGAAAATATAAATTTTTTTCTTTCATGAAAGTTTGTTTTTTATTTCACTCAATGGGATTTTTATCTTAAAAAATGTATTAACCCATTTTTAATAAATATAAGATGCAATCATAATGGAAAATTTTATATTAGTGATAGCAATGAAATTCCTCATGATTTTTTTCATAAAATTATATATTAGATAGTGCATGAAATACATAATACCAATAATAAAAAACTATGATATTATCTTATTTAAATACGACTTTTATAATCTAGAAGATGGTTTGATGAATATGACTAAATGTGAATATTTTATAATATATATATATCACAATAAATGAATAATGATTCCTATATATAATATTTAGAAGATAGAAATTTAGTAAAACAATATTTAGCGTAAAATATATGATTTTCATCAAACTATTTTTATTTGTGAAATTTTAAAGAATTAAATATATCAATATAAATATATTATTTTTAAAAAATAAGTATATTAAAATAATTACCATCAGTTTAATTAATGATATTATTAACATAATGAGAATGATACCTTGTTATGTATCCAGATCTATTTTTATTCAAAATTTGGGATCACATTATTCGGTCTGGAGATATTATAATTAATTTCATCAACATATATAAATTATATTTGAATCATTTATATAATTTTATAATTCATTATTTAATTATAGTTTTTCAATATTTTATTTATTTTTATGAAAGGTGTAATATTTTTTATTGAATAGCGAAAAATGCCTATTTTTTGGGAAACATCATTTTATTTAATTAAGTAATATTCATTAATATATTAATTTATCCATTAGAATTAGAAGTAATGTAACATTTTATATATATTATTTATCGTTAGATTAATATTTAAAATTTTAGTTAAATTCTATATTATTTGGTTTTATGTTCATTTTAATGCTAGAAAAAACATGTTTTTTATGAAAAAAATATTTTGATTTATAATCATATATTAGAAGTAGTTTATACCACATAAATGGAATGAATATTTGGTATTGAGAGGTATATATTTAATAATATGGCTAATTACATTTTTTTCATTATGAATTGTGTACATGATAAAAATGTTTCATTAAGTGAAATGTTTAATCGTGTTAATCTAGATAATTCTTTTTTATATGGAAAAAAAATTCAGCGTTATTATTATAGACTCATGAAAGTATAACCATATCATATTATACAAATATTTTTGTATTTATTAAAAACATGTACCTGATTATGATTTTTATAATATATAAATGTTTAGACAAATCTCATGTGTGTCACTCCACTCAAATATAAAATGACACCTCCAATGGCCCTTTCAGGACATTTTTTGAGTACTCCCTCTCTGAAAATTCATTCCCAAGTAGATCCCAAAAATAAAACACAATATATTAAGTCACCAATCTAAAGAAATTACTGCATATCCTAGAATAAATAAGGTTTTAGAAAATTAGGGATTTCCAAAGAATGGGGATTAATAGTAACCAATTGTTTTCATGATAATTCATTATTATACCTCTATCATTAATACATTAAAATTTAAAATATGATAAAATCCGTATCCTGAATATTCTAAAATATTTTTTTCATGATATAACCATTTTTCATTTCATATTTAATCTAATGCAAAATGAAATTTTTATTAGAGCATAAATATAAACTTTCACCTCCACATAGTGATGCGTTACAATATTCACCACAACCTCATATGGATAAATAAAATAATATATAAAATAAATATTTATTATAATTAATGAAAAATTATTCTTCTACATGCTTTTGGTATTACATATCTTTTTACCCATCCATCTGTTGGAAAATATAATTGTACCATGTGTATTGAGATGGATAACCACCTACACAATGTGATGATATTAATTTAATGTTAATGTATCACATTGGTGGTAATCAATTTAGAAATAATGAGAGAATATAGATTTTATAACATTAATATAAAAATTTTAAAAAAAATATTTTATTCTTTATTTATATTATAGCTTATTGAAAATTTGAAACGTCACCTATGTGTATGTGTGAACTGTGGCCATTATGACATGAAGTATTAAAATTTTCATATCCACCATTCAAATTAGGAAATAGAAAAATTACATTTTCTATAAAAAGATAAAAATAATCAATTAAAATATTCTTTTAATGATTGAATTATAGAACCTTTTACCATGTATATCATATATACGATGTTTTGGTATTTTGAATGGAACATACTCAAAACATCCATCATAAATTTAAATTATTATTTAAATAAATAAATAATAGACATATATATCACCTAATGAACGTTGATATTGACAAGAAAATTATCATAATTTTTATTAAATTAAATTAAAAATATAATTTTATTATTCAAGATGTATGTAATGTACACCATTATGCGGTATTAATGGTTTTGTGTTTCTCACATCAACTTCCATTCATTGTGATTTATTCTATTTTAAAACCATGATATATTTTATTTGGGGTATGAACATCATTATTAACAACTATGATAATTTATATACATCAGAAAAATGTTTTTAAAATCAAATTCAAGTAAAATTCTTCAAAATTATTTAGACTCAAATGTAAAAAGAATCCACACGTGAGTTTTTTATAATACCATATATTATTGTATTATTTTGAATCATTTACCTCTAAATTCTTGTTCAATAAAATGGTATAGGAATTTTAATAATTTAATATGAAATTATATTTAATTTAATTTTCAATTATTTGTTACTGTTTATAATGGTTTTAAATGAACTTTTTGAGGAATTTTATAATTGATAATTTAAAAATTGATTTCTATGTTTAAAATCGTTTTTATGAATATATATTTCTTGGGATGAATGTACATTTTTCTATAATTTTTATTTTTATATATCGTAATTGATATATATTCATGTACTCATATAGTACATTTAATTCCCATTTTTTCATAAATTTTTTATTTTGAATCTATTTTTTAACAAAAGAATTATTTCTAAAAATATATATACCAAAATGTAAATTTATTTTCTTAGTCATTCTAATTAGTTATTCGAGTGTCTTGAGATGATTATATGAATGATTACCAATATTTTCATCATGATGTTGTTCTAAATTTTTTTTATATGTTAAATGGGGATCTTGATATTTCTCATGATGATGGGTGGGAACTATATAGCTATCAAATTCATATCATAATGATGACTTCTAAAAACATTGAAATTCGAATGGTAATAGGGTTAGTTACCCTTTTAATATTAAATGGAATTTATTTATTCAAAACTGAGATAATCATAAGTTAATATGAAAATGGTTAATTATTTTCTTAGAAACTGATATTTTTCTTCTCTTAGATGGTTTATATTAAAATAAATTTTTATTATGATTTATGTAATGTTTATAATATTTAAATAATGACTTGATTTTTTCTCATAGATAATTAACCATGGGTTCTTGTGTTTTTGATGGTTCATTCTTGGTTGTATTATTATTTCTAATGAATTTTTATTGATTTATTTAATATAAGATTTATTTTATTATATATATATATATATTATTTATATTATGAATGATTAATTTTAAAAAGGAAAACATTTTCATGGGTTATAATGATTTTTAGTAGATTAAAGGGAATCCATTATTTGTATATCACCTAGTAAATATTATCATAATCATTCCATATATTATATATTTTTTAAAGGTCATATAGGTAATTAGTAACTATTATGATGCCATTCTATAAAAATTATATTTTCCATGAATGAAGAAACTCTTTCAGGAATATAATAAGAGTAGTGCAAAAATATATAGTTTGATTAGGAAAAAAGAGAAATTTTTTCCAACTTCTTTTTTTAGTGTTTGTTTTCTAATTTTATAAATTTATGAAACCATGTGTTCTAAGGAATGTAATAAATTGAAACACATTAGGTATAAGGTGGGATAATGAGAGGGTCATACTATTTTGAAAATACAATAGTGTATCATTGTTCTGGGTCAGTATATGATAGCTGATGAGTTCCACCACTAGGTAGAAGGATAGAAATTGAGGGGTTATACTATTGAGATATTTCTTTAGGGGTATTATTGATATTTTGGGTATTAATTTTAAAACCCCAGATGTATATATATAAATTGTTTTCATTGTAGAAGGAGGGTACCTTTAGTCAACTTCTTCCCCTATATCCCTTTTTCTCATCTTTAATTTCCTACGGTCCAAAGAGTTTCATAACTTTAGAATTTAGACATATTTGTCATCCTTATATCACTATTCTATCACATTTTTTAAATAATTTAATTAGTGTTCAGTTGATTAGGGTTTTTGGATGTTTATTCCACCTAGATAAAGTGAGATCTTTTTAATTCATGTAGAACTATGTTGTGACTTTTATAAGAGGTCTATAAATGTTTTTATTTATTTATCTGAACATATATTAACCAATGGGTGTGTATTATGAGTAGACCATACATTATATTCTTGAATTTGGTAATTTTCATTTAATTTGGTTCACATGCATATGTTTATAGTAAATATGATCTTGGGGTCATGTATTTAATCAACGATTCAGATTGGTGGAACCACATATAACACATTAAATATTAACCAGATATTGGGTTAATATTTTAATAAATTTTAGATATTATTATAGAAAAATTATAAAAAAAATATCTAGTATATTCTTCAAAATACAATAATGGGTTATTTTATAATTTATGATTAAAAAGGATACAAATTGTGATTTTAAAATGTTTTTAATAATAAAAGGTAAAGGGATAGTTATTATGTTATTTTGAGATAACCAATTATTCAAATGATTGATAAAATGTTTCATGGTATTTATAAATTAATTACTTTTTACTATGTGTAATAAATGGTTTATAGTTTTTAAATAAATATACATAATAATTCTTTAAGGCTTGTCTTAAAAAATTTTGTATTTATTAGTTTCATTTCAAAAAAGTGGTTCAAAAATCTTATTTGGATGCTTATAAAATAATTTTTCTATATCTGAATGTCCATATTCAATATGTATATATTGAAAAAATTTAGTGAATTTTACTTTTGTGTGAATGTGGCTTTAAAAAGAATCATCACAATAAAACACTATGTCATCCTCTCTAATAAGGTCAAAAACCCTTTTCCCACTTATTTTCTGTATCATCTTAACTAGTGAACATACACTACATCTTCCAAAATGTCCACTTGGTTTCTGCATTATTAAATTTTTATTGGTTATTTCAACAAGTTTATTGTGACAAAAATATGAGTGATGTAATAATTTTAAATATTATTATTCCCCAAAATGTTTTTTTATATTTCATTTGAATCTTACATCCACTAGTACGGTATGGGATTACACAACATGTAATGTAATTAAATATGTATAACCAAATAAATGTAAAATTATGGCAATTTCCACATATTCAAAAGAACATAAATTCATAAATGATTTAAATCGATCTTATTTATAAAAATTTATCATGAACATAGTTCCTTAAATCCAATCATTTGATGTATTTAATTTTTTTTTCTTTCATCGAAGTGATACTACATCTGATTAAATTCAATTATATTTTTTATACAGATGATATTATTGTTTCATATATTTATTAACACATATTATTTTATTGACATAACTGATTAATGATTTTGATTATTTCGAAATAGTTTTTATTTGATGTAATGTATCTTTATTTGGTAGTTATTCTTATGGTTGTGATAGAATTTAATATTTCAAATTTATTCAAAAAAAATTATTTTCTATATAAAAATATATTTTGTTCTATATTCATATGATTTCAAAATATTATTGAAATATTTGGTTGGAATTGTTGACATATTAAAAGGAAATTATATTTTCACAGGTCAATTAGATTCTATCTTTTCATTTGAAAACCTCAAAATAAAAATTTGAAAAAATAAATTACAATCCTTTTTATACATATGAAATAATTATTTATACAACATGAATTGGATTTTTGATCCAATAATACTTGATTTATGTGAATTATAATTGATATTATTTATATATTTTTTTTGTGATTTTGGTTACTAAATGTGTTTTATACTGTTACAGTGTATGGGTTCTGAATTAGTGGATTCTTGAAAATATATACCATAAAATTCAATAATTTTTTAATGGAAAATTAATAATTTTTATGATTAAAAAGATGTATAAAATAAAAAATTTGAATGGGGTAATAATAATTTTTTTAAATATTTACTATTTCTTAAAATTGGAAAATTCATTATAGGTCAACCTGAAGATTTTTTCATAAAAGATTATTAGTAATTGAAAATATTTTTTTGTAAAATAAAATAAAATATATTTATTTTTGGAATCATTTTTACATGGTTTCTTTTGGATGTTATAAATTGAATTTTGGCTTTTATAAATTTATTAACTATTAATTTAGTTTTACAATATGGTATAACTGAATTAATCTAGTGGAAACTATATTGTAAAGGGGTAAATGATTTATTTTATAGGATAATATTTCATAAAATCATAGATAAACATTATTCATATATTATTACTATATTGATATTTAAATTTTTTTTATTCCATCTTATTTTTAATTTTTTGATGACTAGAAAATATATATGTGTAAAAATAATGTATGAAACTATATTAGTGTCCACTTTTTTTAATTTTATTTATGTCTGATGAAAAATTCGACGTGAATGACAAAATTTCGATTTTATTTTTACTTCAAAAAATAATAATTTTCAGTATGATATCACAATTATTTTCATTATTGAAATTTTGATTTTGGGTAATATAAGGTAAATATAATTTTTTTTATTTTTAATTGGGTTCATTTTTTAATCCATTTTTAATTTTAATTTGAGAAAACACATTCACATAATGGTATTTTATTTATATTTTTTTTCTAAAAAACACATTGGGAAAATATTTTATGTAATTGAATTTTATTATTTTTTAATGTGGTAGATTATTGTATGTTCTTTTTAAGATTATGAGGTCTTGATTATTTATTAATATACCATTATGATTTGTTTTCTTATTTTTTATTATTTTCAATGATTTCTTTTTCATATATACGAAAATTAAATTTGATGTTTTAGGTTTTCATTATCTATTTTATAATTTTTTTCTATAGTATTAGAATGAATTTATGATAGAATAAACCCAAAAAAATGCAATAATATTTCATTATGGTTTTATAAATGATATTTGAGTGTAATGTGTTCTTAATAATTTATAGGGAAGGATTATTCTGATAGTGGGGAGTTCATAAATAACCATATCAATTATAGTTAATAAATACACAAGGAATTTAAATTCGATTATTACATGTCTAGATTAAAGAGTCTCAATAAATATATATTTGGTATTTGAGATGTTTCTTGGTCTAGTAGTATGATGGAATTTCTTATGGTGTGGGGTTTTAGGGTGTTATAGGATTGAACATTATAGTCTAACAGAGTACCATAGTGCAATAGAGGGTGTTTAAAAATGGTTTTGAATAATGTAACGAGACTATGAAATAGTAAATAGTTGGTATGTGATAATTCTCTTATGTAGGTGTATTTGAGGAGTAAAATACTTTTTCATTTTGGGGTTGATTATAGCACAACACAAGGAACATTCCATAAGGTGAAAATATCATGATAGTTTTGCACCGCATCAGTATGGAGAGACATTATTTTAGGGTTCTACAAGGGTAAGGGTCACTACCATTTTAGATGTGAATGATTCATGTTTCGTAGACAATGCCACAATGTACCTTGATAATGTTTAGAAATTGTACACATATATTCATGGATAAAATATTTTCCATGGACCATAGTATAATTTTCACACGCTTGGGGATGGGATTTGGATTGGAGGGAGTATACCAAAATTTGGAGTTGGGGAGGAGATAATTTTATGGATACCGATGTATTGATTTAGTGGTAGAATGGTAATTGTGGTATTTTAAAATAAAAAACCCATAATTTATTCTTATATTGGATATTCTGGCATGGTGATTCTGAGTTATAATCTTTCCCCTCTTTTTCTTGGTCATTACTTGGATTTGTGTTGATTGGATGAATTTTACTGCTTTTATTTATGGAATGATTCCTTTACACCTTAACCATACTATTCATCTTTTATTTTATTTACTCATATTTTTCTCAACCATTTAAGGTCTTCAATGAACGATACCTCAAATTAAGTGTCAAATTATTCCAAATCATTGGTGTATTTTTTTATATTATAGAGGATGTCTAGGTTGGTGATTATCACATTTAATCTCCTCATTTAACTTTAAATTTCATGTGATATGTACACTTTACCGACTATTATTGTCCTTTACTGAAATCTGTCAATTTTTTTTCAAGGAAAAATTGGTGTTTTTTATGAAATTTGAATTTTATCATCATTAATTTAATGTGGTTGGTGAATCCAATAATTACTATATAATTTAAAACCTTTATTACTAGCATATTATATCCCATGTTTTTAGATAATTTTTGAAAAATGAAATAATATTTTTCTAATAGTTATTGATTAAATTATATAAGTTGTATTTTTAATGATCATTATTAATATTAATGTGGGTTTTTATCCTTACATATATAATTATATTATACACTTGTTTTTATAATAATAATTTATAATCTAAATTCTTGATTGATTATTTTTATTGAGTCTTTTATTTTTATAATGTTTTTTAATAAATTTTTCATCATATTTAATGTAAAATGTGGTTTGGTTAAAATGTGAATGGATGAGATGTTCTTAAATTTGTTTTACAAAATATTTCATAAAGTAATATATTATCGAAATATTTAAATATAATTCATATTTACTAAAATTTGATCTAAAGGATAATTTAGATATTTAAAAAATATATTTTATAACAACCTATGTGGTTTGGGTTTTTTCAAATGAAATAAAATTATTTGATGGATTAAGTTGCACGATTCAAGAAGATATTTTTTCTTTACACAAAAATTTAAGCTAGGTTTTAGTATATAAAACACTGATTAAGGATTATGTTACACATAATACTAATTTTATATATTATCGCATAAATCATTGATCCTATCATGCATTAAACGAATACTTATTTAAAAAAATCAATTTATATAAATATTAGTACTCTTATCAGCTACAAAATGAAGAGTAAGTTATGAAAAATATAAAATAAAATAGGAAAAAATGTTTTTTTATGTTTTTAATTTTTTTTCATAAAAACATCATTTAAAAATTAATTTTAGGATCTATTTGAAAATAAATTAAAACCATTATTAACATAAGTCTTTCTCCATGAGCGTAGAACATTTCTATAAAAAAATTAAAAAAGAAATCTTTAATTAGAGATTTAAATGGAAAATATATATTTGTACACACACACACACACAGACACACACACATATATATATATATAGTCAATCAATTGTTAAATATCCATCATATCTATTTTGAAGAAATGTCCCAAGAATAAATCTAATTTTATCGATATAAAGATGTTTTTTTCTAAAATAATTTTTTTAAACTATTTTAATTAATCAATTTTATTAGATATACTTTTTCAAAATTTTTAAATTATATATGAAAAGGTAAACAAAAATGTTGAAGTTTTTATTTATAAATTAGCATAAGATAGAGTTTTGGTATTTTTTTAAGAATATTAATTTTTTGATTCTTAGTGAAAATCCATAATATTAATTGGAAGCATCCTTGTTGTTGGAATTATTTATATATTAAACATATATATTAAAATTGGTTTAATGTAAAATTATATTAATAATAAATCTATAAATCCAATATATGTCATTTAAATCATTTTTACAATGATATTGTATTTAAAAATACTTCAATATCTTAAACATTTTAAATTTGAAACCCCATTTTTGGTCTCACATATGATATTAATTTTAAATTTATCTCAAAAAATATTCTGATATGAGTTTTGAAGAATTTACATAAAATTTGGAATAATAATTATTTATATGTTCTTATATTATCAACATAATTTCCAACCATTTTTATTACTGAAAATATTTAAATTTAGTCATGGTGATTGAGAGGGAAACAAATTTACAAAGGGAATATAATTTATTCTTAAGGGATTAAATAAACAATAAAAATTTACAAAACCCATTAGATGAAAATATATAGATCTTTTTCATTTATTATAAATATATTATTCCATTATTAGATCCACATGAGAAGGACCAAACGTGGGTGAAATACTATTTATCCAATAGTTTTAATGTTTACAACTTGCCTCCCATATAAAAGGACCCCCATTACCTCCATAATCATACACATCAGGCCCATTTCATAAAGAAATTAGTACCATAATATCTTGATCAATTATATACCTACATCATATAAATATTTTCATGGAATAAATCCATTAAAAGGAGTCCTTTGGGGAAAAAATGAGATACCCGAAGCACATGTGACCTTTATCAATGAGTGTTTTTCTCTATCCCAAAACATATATTTAATGATATATCATGTTTATAAAATAACATATGTATATAAATTATATTTATATGTTTTTATGATATGTTCATGACTTTAATAAATACAAACAACCGTTAAATGAGTCACAAAATCATGGTTTGTGTGTACGGTGAACTGCCAACATGGGTACCATTTCCATTCATATTATCATTACCACTTATAATTTTTTATAATAAAAATGTATAAATGGTTTATATATGATATATAATATTTAATGATGTTATTTTGAATCCTTATTTTTTATATCACTCATTCCTTTACGATTAACATTTTTTGGGAATATTATAATGTTGTTTTTGAGTACGGTGGACTTCTGCCTCATGAAGCCATTTGAATAGTTCATGGTATATAAAGAATCTATCAAGGATTGATTATATAAACATGTGGGACATATATGACATAAAAATTACTATGTACCGATAATATCACATATATTTTTCATTCTTAAAATCTTCTAAATAATGGATTCAATGTTCATGTGTATGTATGGATTAATGTCTCTTTGAACGATGTATTTTATTTCATAATTTTATATTTTTTATCTTATTATTAACATGTATATAATAAATATATATGATATTTATAAGAAAAACCATGTGTTTCTTACCATATATATAAATATAACATGGAATATTTAATAAATAGAAATAAATAGTAATAATAAAAACATATATGTTATGATATAAATTAATATGGTTCATGAAATTATTTAAAATAATATTATATTTATTATTTATTAGTATTCAATGAGGTCAAGAGATGTTAAGACTTAAGGTATTTGATTTCATCTCAAGTTTACATTATTTGAGATAAAATCCTTGTTCAACACTTATTTTTTATATAGTGTAAATAACTCCCATGAATGTATAATATGATCATTAAAAAATATAAGATTTTTTTATATATCCATTTATGTATATGTCTTTCCTGGAGTTCATGGGTCAAGAGTTACCAAATTGGTACGAGGTTTTCTTCTCACATTTATTTTTTGTAAGACATAATCCATGAACACCACCAATTTATTATATATTATGTAAATAGTTATCAAGGATGAATTTTATGATTATTATAATAAAAAATTCTTGGATTTACTAATCTATTTTAGGGTCACACTTTCATGTGGTTCGTCTTCCAATGTTTCCAGAGCTGTAAGGGAATATTGCCTCACTTAGCCTTCTTTGAGATACATGTAATGTTATGCACCTATATTCATTTATGAGAATTATATAATTATCCATTGACATGTTATATGATGAATATCCTTATTTTCACAATTTTATAATGTTTCATTTAATGTCATTCTTTTATAGGGATTATGATTCAATGTTACCAATCTGGAAAGAGTTTAGAGCTAAAATCTCATCATTTATTGGTATTTTTTGTGATTATGTTTCCATTAATGATATCATATGAGCCAAATCCCTAGGATTATCATTATGTTTCTTCACATATGTTTATTCATTTTTTTCTCATGAAACGGTGCAATTTTTACACTCTTTTTTTACATATGATAATTAATAATTTGTTTTTATGAAAATATGACATTAATTAAATATTATGTTACAAATATATTTTATTCAAAAACCATTTAAAAAATTAGACACATTTTTTTACTGAAATTATAATATTATTTTAAAGGAAAATCATTATAATTATTTTTTTTAAAAAAATTGTTTGCAATGGTTTTCAAATGATCTATTATAATTTTTCAATGTTATTTTCAAAGTAAAATGTTTTCAAAATTATTTATTTTTTATATATAATTTTTCATTATAGAAAGGTAATTTAAATAAATAAAGATGTCAAATAATTATTTAATTAATAATTTATTTGTTTTTATAGATATTCTCAAAGAATATTTTATTTAAAATATTTTATATTTCCAAAATTTATTTAGAAGAAGGTCATTTTTTTAAAAAAAACTATTCAAGTGATATTTTAGAATTCGTATAATTTATAGATGACATAGATTTATATTTTTTTTGAATTAATTGGGGTATGATTCAATAAAATAATTATTTTTCATTATTTAAATAGACTATTTTTATGATGGTATATTTATTGAGAAAATTTTCTGTCTTCCTGAGTTATTACATGAAAAAATGAATATGAAACATGCTTCCTCTCTTGAGTTATTCTATAGTATAATTATTATGCAACCTATCTATTTTCCATAGGTTATGAAATGATGGAATTCCTATCACACACACATGATTTCAGGGGTTTTGATATGATGTTTGTTAAACGCATCACATTTTTGGGTAATGATATTTTAAATATTTTTTTATCATATGGAATACATATATAATATTTTATTATGTGAAGTGGGGAACATATATCTACCTACAATTAATTTGGTTATGATAAATTTAACATGAACTCCAAGGGTACTAGGGTATTTTGTCCAAGGCCACAAATGATGGTACACATGAGGTCATCCCACACATATAAAGGAGGGTACACTGGTGGGAAATCCAATTCTAAAGAAGCTACATGGGTTGTTAAACAAAAACATACAGGTTATAAATTCCTTTTTGGTATCCATGACATAAGATTTCATATTCATGTTTTCCTTACAATATTCCAGGTACAATTACAATATTAAGCTATCATGGATTATAATCTGGATTCCCTTTTTTACAATTTCATATGAACATCAAATCATTATTCCATAACTCATGAATAAGATATTTTATATGTATTATATGGTTTTTAAATGTTATTCTCATGTTCAATTAACCTTATTCTTGTGATTGTTCTTACTTATATCGATTATTTACCCTCACTGAGTCCGGTCTCACCATTAATTATGTTTTACTTCGTCATGTTATAAATATATGTATTTATGTATGATATGATATGATGGTTTCAACTTATGAATAATGTTTTGGATGATGATGTATTTCACTTATGAACATTGATTCAATTTTAATGATTGTAATTTTAATAAAATAATATTGTTTTGGTTGTGTTTTGTGTAATAACATAAATATAATAAATAATTGATGTAATTTTGAGGTAGGAAAGTCCTAGGTGACAATAGGTGTCCTCAGAATAATGGATTAGTTAACCATTACAAAAGATAGATCCTAAAATGTTAGTGATGCCCATACATTTATTTCGAAATATAAGTCTTAGGATGTATCTATGGATATTTATATGTATGAAATAATTTTTTGGAAAATTTCCTGGAGTATTTGTAATGTATTGATAGATTTTTGAACAAGAAATTAAATTCAATTATAGAAAATTCTAGTTGATTTGGCCATGTTACAAAATTATATTGTGTGTCAAAATATCAAAAACACCATATTATGATTAGCTTTACTGGGACCTAGTGAATGATAATGGGAAATTTTAGAATTATAGTTGCACACTGTCATGGAGATATGCTTTGGAAAATCACAAACTCCTTGTGATCCATCATGAAGGAAATAATATAGAAGATTAGTAAAAATGGAATTTTGTATGAAAACGGGGTCATATAATTAATAGAATATGTCAGTATTTGGAGATAATATATGGGGTGTATCAGGATTATAAGCTTTCCAAATATGAGAATTATTTCTTCTGTAATTATTTCTAGTTTTATTTTAAGGGTGGAAGCTGAATGAATCGTGTTAGTGATGAATACCATGGAAAATACACTAATATTACTTATAAGAAACCAAATTCTATGAGATCTTGAATGTTAAATATTGTTTCAATGCTCAAAACATTTATCAGGATATGATTCATGCTATACTCCCAAATGATAAAATAAGGGAACAAGATTATGTTATGTTATTCATGAGTAAAATCCACTTTTATTCGGTAGGGTTTTAGATCCACTAGATTTTAAATAATTGATTTTTACCACCGAATATATAATTTTTATTTTTTATGT
This sequence comes from Viscum album, assembly GCA_963277665.1. Lineage (NCBI taxonomy): Eukaryota > Viridiplantae > Streptophyta > Magnoliopsida > Santalales > Viscaceae > Viscum > Viscum album. The sequence continues at coordinate 702,493,330 of OY728150.1, forward strand.
TCATAAAATGGAAAATACATTTAGATAGTCTACTATTTATGAGGATTAGAAGATATGATATTGAATATTATTAGTAATATGAGACAACATGTTAATATTCAATCCATTGGTAGGAATTAATTCAAAAACATATTTTTCCATGAATAATTTACTCATGTAAATTATATAATGATGCAAAAGTATTTATTTTAGTTAAATAAAATGGATAATGAATCTGTTGGTACATACAAGAGAATTTTAAAAGATAAGTGTTGTATGCTTAAGGTATTATCATCCAACCAGAAGGTATGATTTATAGATTCATCTATGGATTAAAACTAGTTCGTTGAATAGTGTTAATCATATGGTACTTACGAATCTATGAAGAGATTTATTGATGTGAAATAAATTTGGAAAAAGAGGATAGGGTAACATATCTACCTCATGGTTTTGAAAATAAAATAAAATTGGATTTTAATATTAAATCCATGAAAAATAGAGAAAAGATTATGGGATTTTATTTAATAAAATATTATAGCAAGACACATTTTCGGAATTTGATTAAGGGGACTATTAAAATTATTATGTGCGAAAGGGAATTTCATTAAGTGGATGAGTGAAGATGTGACGGGAAGAAGTCAACTAATATTGTGAAAAATTATAAATCCCCAAATAATTTAACTACTACACTTTTTTATATTCCAACGAGTTATGGAAATGTATAAAATGATCCATAATCTATGGACTAATGTGGATGGTAATACCAAAAAAATATTATGAACAAGGAAATGGGGATTGATTATTGTATTATAGCTGATGCATTAAAAGTTTATAATTTGGGAATACATATCCAAACCAATTTAGTTGGGAATTTCATGTCTATTGTTTTATGAATTATCCCTATGAAAATATTATTGTTCATTATTTAGTAAAATTTAATGTGATCATCATCTTGGGTTTTGGAATGATTAAATCAAATATTACACTGGTATAATGATGAACCCATGCTTTCATTGAAAATGTTTTTGAATATGATAAGATCATAGTTAATGGATGATGAAATGAAATAAAAATTGGTGTTTTTATTTTAATGGTTCATCATATAACTTTAAAAAAATTTAATCAAATGGGATATTAAATAGTCATGGGTGTGGGTGTAGGAAAAAAGACCCATGAATTGAAGTCCTTAGATTGTCAATGAATTATGTTAAAGGTTTTTAATAACAATGTAAATTTCTTATATATCATATTATTAATTTTTATAAAAATATTATACTTCTATAAATTCAATTTCAAACATAAATTTATTGACTATAATTTATGTGAATATGATAATGTCGTTCGTGTGAGCGATGTAATGTCACCTCATAAAAATATGTGATTGATTCATGCTTTACAATGAATTTATTATGGATGGGTTTAATAAACATATGTAATAAATATACTAAACAAGAATTGTTATATAATAATAATATCTTACATAACATTCATTCTTTCAATCCGACAAAAAACATAAACATTCATACAAAATTATGACCAACCACCTCCTAGAATGGTGTGTTTTACATTCTAGCTCTCAATTTTATGAATCCAAATAACTATATATATATATATAATGAATTTATATGATATTTATGTCAAGGAAATAATTCTTCATACTATCATGTAATGATCAGTGTAATTGGATAAAAAATAAAACAAATTAAAACATATATGAAAAATAATGTGGTTATTAACTAAAACGTAACATTAACATGGAATTTTCAATATATTGGTAATAATAGGTCCTAATAAAATAATATATGTTATATATATATGGTTTTTATATCGATTTATAATAGACTTATATTTTTTTCAATATTTTTGAATGAGTTTGATGGATGTTATGACTTAAGGTAAAGGATTTCCATATCAATTTTATTTTCATTGAGACACATGCCATGTTCACCACCTATATATTATATGTGATGTGAATACTACCAATTTATGTATTCTGTGATTCTTCTTTTAATAATTATTATTATTTAAAAATCCATTTTCAGTTCTAATTTTACTTGTGTTTGTGTTTAAAACATTACCAATGCAATAATGTGATTTTTGTCTCAATTTTCCAAACATGATAATAAGGTTATGTTATGTTATTATATTCATTAATTATTTGTATTAACAACCTCTTAAACATGTAATATCATTAATTTATTAACCATAATAAAATTTTATAATTCAATTGAAGTCATTTATTTATTGGTTTTACATCCATTTCTTCCAATTTTTCTAAACCTTATGGTTCTAGAATGATTATAAAGAACCCCACAACTATCGAATTCAACTTAAAAATTAATATAATCTACTTACCTATTGAATATGGATTTAATTTAATGCTTTAAAAACTTTCATCCATATTTGGATATTGTCAAACAGTGGGTCTTCAAATCATGGGGTTGTCAGGAGTGAGTAATGATAGGAATACTAGATTCCCAAAACATCATGATCCAGTTTGCATCTAAAGACGATCTGATTATTTTCCGGTCGAGTACAGCTCGTACCTGTGATAGAGCCCAGTTCCTACAATTCAAGTGGTCATATGATTTTCACATGAATTAATATTCTTCCAAAATTGTTTTATGGGTATGGTTTCAGTACATCTCCTCCCCTTTAAAAATCCTTCGATTATTCTTATGTTGTGTATTCCGGTAGGATATTACTAGTGGTTGGATAGTAGGAACAATGTTGTTTTTCACCTGATTTCATTGAGATTTTTTGTCGAAGTAAATGTTACCATGTCTACCATTATGTTGTTTTTTTGTTGTCGGTGATGAATTCTAGTCTAGAAAAGTTGTGTTTGAGTCATGAAATAAATTTTATTTATCATGTTCATGATTGGGCCACATTAAAGAGGTTTGTAGGGAATATGGTCGATTCAGGAGACTCGGTCTATAGTTGAGCCTCATGTGGTTATGTTCATGGATGTGGATTTTAGTGTGTCAACATAGGTGTAATTCCTCGAACCTCTCTGGTCCATTACTTTGTAAAAATATGGTGTTTGAGGTGTTCTGGGAGGTCATGGTGACATATCCCAAACACTTTTCCACTTTTCCAATTCTGTGAACAACTCCATTGGTGAACAGTTCTATCGGTAACCTGTAACGATAGGTGAACATTATTCTATCAGTGAGGCTCAGTGAACAATGTTCAATCAGTGAGGATTCTAGGAATAATGATCTATCAATGAGGTTTACCGAACAATGTTCTATAAGTGAGGATTCAATGAACAATGTTCTATTAGTGAGGACTTAGTGAACAGTGTTCTATCAGAGAGAATTTAGTGAACTGTGTTCTATCAGTGAGGTTCAGTGAATAGTGTTCTATCAGTGAGGATTTAGTGAACACTGTCCAATCAGGGAGGATTCAGTGAACAGTGTTCTTTTAGTGAGGTTTGGTGAATAGTGTTCTATCAGTGAGGATTGAGTTAATAATGTTCTATCAGTGAGGATTTAGTTAACAGTGCTCTATTAGTGAGGTTCAGTGAATAGTGTTCTATCCGTGAGGATTTAGTGAACAATGCTATATCAATGAGGATTCAGTGAACAATGTTCTATCAGTGAGGATTTAGTGAACATTGTTCTATCAGTGAGGATTTAGTGATCAGTGTTCTATCAGTGAGGTTTAGTGAACAATGTTCTATAAGTGAGGATTCAGTTAAAAGTGTTCTATCAGTGAGGTTTAGTGAACTGTGTTCTATCAGTGAGGATTTAGTGAATAGTGTTCTATTAGTGAGGATTTACTGAATAGTATTCTACCAGTGAGGTTCTTACAGCGGACTTCAAAAAGCGGAATTCTAACAGCAGACTTCTAACTGTGGACTTCTAATAGCGGACTTCTAACAGCAGACTTCTAACAGCGGACTTCTAACAGTGGACTTGTAATTGCGGACTTCTAACAGTGGACTTTGTACAGTGTTTTCAACTTCCTACAGTTTCACCTCTTTGACGTTTCCTTTGATGTAAAATACATTTAAAGCCTTATATTGAGGACTCATAAGGCCGATTCAAAGACCATAAATCCTATATTAATTATTCTTATGGATCGGGGTGTTTTTACTTCCTCAAACTGCGTGCATTAATGCGATCTTCCTTTAATGGGGAATTAAGTGTATCTTAAATTGTCGCCCCATTAAATCTTTAAAAGGGAAAAAATTTCATCTTCTCTTGTTCTTCCTCTTTGTTCTCGGCTGTGAGACACTATAACCTTTTAATCCTACCCATAGGAGTTACACAATCAAAATTTACTCCTCGGATTGGTTACCCTCTATTTTTATGCAACCGAGCTATATCGGTCAATCTTTAATATAAGGTATTTTTTATAGTCATTCCTTTGGGGATCATCTCCTCTTGTTTCTCCTTCCCATGTTATAGTATGTAATCTCTATGCTTCTAATGGGGTTTTTCTTGGGGATTTGTGGGTGCTCTCATACCGTGGCATCCTCGGGTGGATGCAGTTGTCGCGAGAGGAGGATTGTGGCCCATTGTGTGGACAGAGAATGTGAGGAACTGTTTGAGGTAGGGGATTCGTTGCTTCTCTTTCTTTTACATGCAACTATATTTTTAGCATGTTTAATCCCACTAGATGACAATGGAATTGACTTAATAAATATTTTAACTGGATGAATAAATTGATATCGATCATATGTTATTGCCTCTTGTTTTTCTAGATAGTGTGATATCTATTCATTCTTTGGTTAGCTGTTTTTTCTTGACAGATGTTGGAAAAGAATGTAAAATGGGATTAATTGATAATTTTTGGATAAAGATAAAGAGGCATGAAAACAAATCTGATTCTTTTTGTAATTTTATGTTAATCAAATTAGTTTAGTAAGAATGTTTATTTATTTATAATAACTTACTAGTTAGGTTTCCCAAATTTGGAACCAATGAATAATAAATCAGTTAACCCAAGATGGATTAAAGAACTGGTGGTTGTTAAAAGATAATTTCTTGTAGGGTTCTGAGTTACTCTCTTGTTTTTTTAATGTCCAAGAGCCCAATTGTGATGATATTTGTTTTATTGCTGCTTGTGTTTTAATGTGAGCCTCGATGGTTGTGGAAATATGTGGAGGCATGGAGGCCCTTTTGGTTGTGGCAGGAGATGATTCCTAGAGTGGCGAGATGCATCGGTTTATGCATGTGGGTGTCATATAGGACACCGGGGATGATGAAATGGATTGGATGTGATTTTTGGATGCTTTGTAATTTTTATTGGTTGTCTATCTGCTTTAATTTTCCCACTGCTCATGGCAGCTGGTCTTATAGTCCCTTCTTTTGAAAGAGGTTATGACACGCGAGGTATGCCATGTGCTTTCTATGTTTAGCTTCTCAAGGAAGTATGGGTCTATGCTCTCGCTATAAGCGGAAAAGACTTGACGTGTAGTACATCTTCTCAAAGTGATGTGCCCCCTTGTGTTTAGAAGCATAGAATGTTTTTCAAGAATTCATAGGAATGTGGTAAAATAATTCTATAATGAATAATTTAATAAATGGTGTTAAACCATGGGGATGGGGTTACTAAAACATAATGATGACTTTTTATTTTTGAAGGAACAATTGACTTTTGGTGTGATGCTAATGAAATTTATTGTGGAATTTTTCATGGTTAATTAATGTTTAATGAAATAATTAACATATAGTGGAACTGATAAAAAGGGAATGAAGTAAACTAATAAATCACTTCAAATGGTTTTGTGCTTATAGGATACCTAGTCTAAGAAGTATCAGCCCAGAGTCTGATAGACGGCAGTTGCAGTTGTGTCTAAGACTATGTAATGACCATAGTGTTGTTGTGAGATATAATATATTCCTTACTTTTGGTGTTTCTATATGATACTCCACCCTGTCAGTATGGACAACTGAAACCCTGGGGATTCTGAGCCCTGGGGGTGTTTTCCCCAACATTTCAGTGGGGGGATGGATGGCGGACTACCCCCTTTGGCCCTACTCTCTTCTCTTGGTAGTTACTTCTACCGCTAGGCACATTGGTTAGTTTTCCCCATATATGTGTGCAGAGGGATGTAATGGCTTTGGGTTGTTCACATACATGTATTCTAGATATAGATATCTATGGATTGCTATATGTGTAACATGTATAGGCTTTGATGACTTGAGGATCCTTACTCGGTGTATGGGCTGTGATGGAATGAGGTATAATAACCGATGTATGATACACGTTATGTGATCTATGGTGGATCTCGGAAACTACCTGGTCACTTTGGTGTTTGGACGTGGTGGTTTTGTTTCACGAGGTGCATATTGTGGTGCTTCTCCCAGGTGTCTGCGGCCAAGCCTTTTTGGAGAGAGATGCTCAGGACGTGCAACGTTGGGGAAAAGTGGCAAACCAGTGGGGAAGTAATAGCAGGGTACCCTTGATATTATTTATTATATGATATATTCTTGTATGAGTTACATGGTGAGGGCTTCCATGGTGAGGCTGGGAACTTAGTATACCTGTTTATGTGACGAGTTAGTTTCACTTGATGTTCAATGTGCTTTAGCATGCTTTATTTACTTTTGTACGAGAGGCTTTGGGGAGGATCCTTCTGAATATAATGTTATACTCACCCTATTTATATATAAAATATTTTTTAGGTCACATGGAGCAGGTTGGAGATCAAGCTGGTTTCAAGTAGCATGGGGTTGCATGAGCTATTCGTGCTTGTGGTTGCTGATGTTTTTACTTTTTTTTGGGTACTTGTAGTTTTTCCCGTTCGGTTGTAGTACTTTTGCTTGGAATTTCATATGTTTACTTGGGTTTTTTTTATATTTCAGTATGATTTGGAGTTGATCGGTGTCTATCTTATCTCTCTCTTATGCATGTATTCTCTTAGAGGGTAATGCCTCCCATTTTGTGTGTTACTATACCCTAGGTGCAAGTCGCCAACCTAGGGCCTGCTGGAGGCGGGACTCGGGGTTCATTATCTCCCTTATCGCATTGTCGGCCCAGGAGGGGTACACTTTGTGGGGAGGGGGTTGTGACAGAGTGGTATTAGAGGTCTGGTTGAGGGATAGGATGGAGTTTGCAGTTAGGAAAAAGTGAGGTTTCATGGGTTGGTAGGGTAATAATGTCATTCATGTTTAGAAAGTGAGCAAAACACTGGACACCGGCTAATACATAGGCGTTTTGGGCCCCCTATGATATGATGTATGGACTTATAAGTTTACAATGGGTACTAAAAAAGGTGATACTAGTTGCAGGGTAGAGACCTAGGAAAGGATCATGCATCATTATTTATTGTGCCTATATTTGAATGGGTAGACATTGGGTTAGGTTACACTAAAATGAATAAAAGAAAACAACTAATTAAATAATGTTGAGTCTTCCATATTCCAGGTTTAGGAACACTAACGGTTGTTATTTTACAGGTATGGATCCAGGTCGACGTCCCCATCATGTTTGTGCAGAAAATGTCCAGCAGGCTGTTGTAGAAGATTGTCGTAGGGTAGAGGTTGACGACGACGACACTTGGAGGAAGACACTCCGAGAGTTTCAGCACCAGAGTCTGCAGAAGTATGAGGGCTATGTTTCAGATGCAGTCAAGGAAGACTGGTTAGAGGAGGTCGAGATCGACTTCAGTTTGGTTCATGCTCGTAAGGAGCACTGGGTATCCTTGGTTGTGATGATGTTGTGTGGAAAAGAGAGGCAGTGGTGGTTCTTATTCCTCGGGGATCCTGAAGAGTCAACGATATCATGGGAGGAGTTCCGAGATAGGTTTAGAGTCGAGTTTCTTTCTTTGACTGCGAAGGCGTCCAGTCGCCAGGAGCTTCTTACCATTCAACAGAGGAGCTCCAGTGTTCGAGAGTTTGGAAAATGTTTCAGGAATCTGTTACGATATTCTTTAGACCTACTTCCAGATGATGAGGCCTGGGTGAGGCATTTTGAGGAGGCTTTGCGTCCAGAGATCCAGCGCCAAGTCACCCCGTTTAGGCTGAAAACATATCTTCAGGTACTGGCGAGGGTAGAGGTTGTTAAGAGGACTTTAGATCAGACCAGATCATCATGAGAGGGGAATTATCATGATTCCACATGAAGCAGATCTGTGGTCTGGGGTTCTCAGTTTTCAGGGAAAAAGAGATTCTGTTCAGCTGTGGGTAGGCCCGAGCCCTTCACTTCCCATTTCTCTAGAGGCAGTAACTCTCAGGCTTATGCCAAGGTATTAGGATCTTGTTTTTCTTGTAGTGGTCGTGGCCATCAGTAGTGGGAGTACCCAACCATTCAGTGTGTTCATCGCACACTGGGCGCTACGCTCCAGGTTCCTCTGTTGAGGCAGTTCCAGCTGAGGTAGCAGCAACCAGTTGTACCAGCTTTAGATTAGCAGAGGGTAGATTGGGCAAGAAGAGGAAAACCCCATGACACTCCATGTCCTTAGAGAGTAGAGCGCATCCATGGTGGTGATCTTCATCATGGTTAGAGAGGCCGTGGAGGATGTCACGGTAAGCTTCACACTCTAGTTTTGCCAGATCCAGGCGAGCCAGACATCATTCGAGGTAACCTTTTCTTGTTTTCTACCTTGGTGTATGCCTGATTTGATTTAGGTGCCACACAATCCTTCATATCACCTACCCTTGTCCATGCATTGGGACTTGAGGTAGAGAGGCGTCCAGTGCCCTTGGCGTTGACCATGCCAGTTGGAGGTCGATCTGACTTGTTTGAATTATGTAGAGACTATGAGCTAGTGTTGAGGCAACAATGCTCTTGGGAAGATTTTTTATGTTTATGAATACAACCATATGATGTCATCCTCAACATTTATTGGTTGTATTCGATGCAGGCTATCGTGGATTGCATCAGGAAAAGGGTCATCATTATTGGTGTAGATGGAGGGAAAGTGGTGTTTGTTGGTGATCGAGATCCTTGGATGGGTCATAGTTATGTTCTATCATTATCATCCATGATGGATGAGATGTTGCTGAGTTCTTCAGAGGGTCAGGAGTTGGTGTTTCCTAGGGTCGTATAGGAGTACCCTGATGTATTTCAAGAAGAGGTTGTAGCATTACGCCCTCAACGAGAGAATGAGTTTGGGATCGAGCTACAGCCAGGAGAGTCTCCTATCTCTATGTCTCCATATAGGATGAACCATTACGAGTTACAAGATCTACGTATACAGATTTATGGTCTGTTATAGTGTGTTTTTGTTTGGCCAAGTGTTTCACTAGGGGGTGCACCAGTTTTTTTCGTGAAGAAGGCCGACGACAGTTTGTGTTTGTGTGTCGATTATCATTACTTAAACAAAGTGACAATAAATAATCACTATTCTCTTCTGTTAATTGATGATTTATTTGATCAACTAAATGGAGAAAGATGGATCTCCAAGATCGATTTGTGGCCAGGATATCATCAGATGTGTGTGAAGGATGAGGATAACCCGAAGACTGCTTTCTGTTGTCGTCATGGGCATTATGAGTTCATTGTAATTCCATTTGGCCTGATGAATTCTCTAGCTGTATTCGTGGGATTGATGAATGTTGTGTTCCGTGAGTTCCTGGACATGTTTTTGGTAGTTTTAATCGATGAAATCATAGTGAACTCCACATCTGAAGAGGAGCATGCAGAGTATCTACGAGCCGTTTTGGGAGTTCTTCGCCAACATAAACTGTTCGGAAAGTTATCGAAGTGTGATTTTTGGGATTGAGAAGTCTGTTTCATGGGGTATGATATGTCCCAACAGGGAGTAGCTGTGGATCCATCGAAGATAGAAGTAGTTGTGTCTTGGGAAGCTCCCAAGACTGTGTCTGAGGTGCAATGTTTCCTTGGTCTCAAAGGCTACTACAAGAGGTTCGTAGCTGATTTCTCACGAGTTGAGACTCCACTGAAAGCTTTGACTATGAAGGATCATTCATTCATATGGACTGATTAGTGTTAGGTAGAATTCGAGTATCTAAAAAAGAATTTAGTATGTGCTCCTGTAATTTTTCTTCTAGTTGAGGTAGTCCAGTTTGATGTCTTCTGCAATGCTTCACATCTGGGGTTGGGTTGTGTTCTCATGCAGTAGAGGTCAGTAGTTTCTTATGGGTCTCAATAGTTGTGTCCCCATTAATGCAGCTATCCAACCCATGATATTGATTTGGAAGCTGTGGTGTTTGCTATGAAGTTGTGGAGACATTGCCTCATTGTTGAGCACTTTGTGGTTTTCACTAATCATAATAGTTTGAGGAATGTTTTCCACCAGCATGACTTGAACTTACGACAACATCAGTGGATGGACATATTATAGGATTACGACTTCAAAATATCGTATACACCTGGAAAATGGAATGTTTCAGTTGATGCGCTGAGCCGAAAGTAACGTAGTGATGTTGTGCATGAATCCGGTGATTCTTTGAGAGTAATGGAAGAACTGTCATCATTGCATCTTCAAATGAAATAAATTGGGGGTAGAGGTTGTTTTTTCAGATGATGGTACAGTAATCCCTGGTGCAGAAGGTGGAAGAGTCCTATTTGGGGGATCATGATGTGTAGGTCTGGAGAGACCGAGTTGTATGTGGTGAGGCCCCTGATGGTTGGTCGGAGGATGAACAATAACGAGTGTTGTATCATGGAAGGGTTTTTGTTCCCTTGACGATGCATGGGATGGTTCTTAGAGAGTTCAATAGTTCACTCTTAGCAGTACATCTTGGCATGAAAAAGATGTATCAATCCATGAGGAGTATGTTTTGGTGGTGTGGGATGAAGCATGCAGTTATGGAGTTTGTGTCTCAATGTTTAGTCTACCAGAAGGTGAGGGCTGAACACAGTGTTCCTGGTGGTCTTCTTTAGCCATTAGGGATTCCACATCGGAAGTGGGAGGACATCTCAATAGACTATGTTACAGGTTTACCTCGAGCTCTGGGTGGACATGATGCTATTTGGGTGGTAGTGAATCGTTTAACAAAAACGACCCTCTTCATAGTGATCTAGGAGATGATCTCAGTGGAATTTCTGTCGAGGCAGCATCTAGAAGAGGTGGTGAGACTTCTTGGAGTTCCTAGGATGATCATTTTTGATCGAGATCCTCATTTTACCTCAAGGGTGTGGAGAGGTCTCCAACATACTTTTGGTTCTCAACTATACCTTATCACTACTTTTCATCCTCAAATAGATGGTCATGCAGAGTGAACCATCCAGACTCATGAAGACATGTTACTCTCTTGTGTTCTTGATTTTTGAGGTTAATGGATGAGGCACTTACCCATGGTGGAGTTCACATACAATAATAGTGTTTACTCCACCATCGGTATGGTGCCGTTTGAACCCTTTTATAGCCATCCTTCCAGTTCTCCGTTATGCTGGATTGGGGTCGGAGAGTCAGCAATTCTCGGACCAAAACTAGTGCAGAATAAAACAGGGAAGGTTCAGGTGATTCCTAATAGGATGAAGACAGCGCAAGATCGTCAGAAGTCTATGATGATCAAAGAATTAGGCCCTTATAGTTTAATGTTTTAGATCATGTTTTTCTGATGGTGAATCCCCATTGTGGGAAAAAAAGTTTTGGTCATGGAAGTAAGCTTTCTCCGTGGTTTGTTGGGTCTTTCGAGGTGTTAGATCATGTTGGAGTTGTGGCATATCAAGTAGCGCTTCCCCCACAGATGAGTCGGATACATGATGTTTTCATGTATCACAGCTTCGTCATTATCTTTATGATGACTCTCACATCATCAATTCGAGAGAGATCAATGTTGATAATGATTCAACCTTCGAGGAGCGACCTATGGACATCCATGACCGCAAGGAGAATGTGTTATGTGGGCATTCTATCCACTTAGTTCATGTCTTGTGGCGACACGGTGGCATGAATGAGAGTATCGGGGAATGTGAGTCACATATACGTGCTCAGTACCCATAGTTATTTTATGTTTAACTCTTTTCATGTAATGATGTTCCCTATGTTGTTAGATATTCATTTTTTATTTATGAATTTCTTCTGTTTCTTTTGTGTCTTGCTCTCTTTTGAGAGGTATCTCTTTCTGTGGTTTTTCAGACCCCGTTTCTTTTTTTTGTCTCATTAGGTTGGTTTTGAAATCTAAAGGACGAGAATGTTTTGAGAAGTTTATGATGTAATGGTCCAGACATCTCAGGTCCATTACATTGTAAAAATTTGGTGTTTGAGGTCTTCCGGGAGGTCATGGTGACATATCCCCAACACTTTTCCAAGTTTCCAATTCTGTGAATAGTTCCATCATTGAACAGTTCTATCGGAAACCTATAATGGTAGATGAATAGTATTATATCAGTGAGGTTCAGTGAACAGTGTTCTATTAGTGAGGATTCAGTCAACAGTGTTCTATCAGTGAGGATTCATTGAACAGTGATCTATCAGGGAGGATTTAGTGAACAATGTTCTATCAGTGTGGATTGATTGAATAGTGTTCTATCAGTGAGGTTGAGTGAACAATGTTATATAAGTGAGGATTTAGTGAACAATGTTCTATCAGTGAGGATTCAGTGAACAATGTTCTATCAGTGAGGATTAGTGAACAATGTTCTATCAGTGAGGATTCAGTGAAACATGTTCTATCAGTGAGGATATAGTGAACATTGTTCTATCAGATAGGTTCAGTGAACAATTTTGTATTAGTGAGGATTTAGTGAACAATGTTCTATTAGTGAGGATTTAGTGAAAAGTGTTCTATTAGTGAGGTTTAGTGAACATTGTTCTATCAGTGAGGATTTAGTGAACAATGTTCTATCAGGGAGGATTTAGTTAACAGTGTTCTATCTGTGAGGATTCAGTGAAGAGTGTTCTATCAGTGAGGTTTAGTGAACAGTGTTCTATCAGTGAGGATTTAGTGAACACTGTTCTAACAGTGAGGTTCTAAAAAAGGAATTATAACAGCAGAATTCTAACATCAGACTTATAAAAGAGGACTTCTAAAAGCGGACTTCTAACAGCAGACTTCTAACTGTGGACTTCTAAAAGAGGACTTTTAACATCGGACTTCTAACAGTGGACTTTGAACAGTGCTTCCAGCTTCCTACAGTTTCACCCCTTTGACGTTTCTGTTGACGTAAAATACATTTAAATCCTTATTTTAAGGACTCTTAAGTCCTATTCAAATACCATAAATCCTATATTATTTATTCATATAGCTCGGGATGTTTTTACTTGGTCAAACCGCATGGGTTAATGTGATCCTCTTTTAATGGGGAATTAAGCGTATCTTAAACTGTCACCCCATTAAATCTTCAAAAGGGTCAAGATATCATCCACCCTTGTTCTTCCTCTTTTTTCTCAGCTATGAGATGCTAGAACCTTTCAATCCTTCTGGTAGGAGTTGCACAAACAATCTATACTCCTCGGATTGGTTCTTCTCTATTTTGATGCAACCGAGCTATATCGGTCAATATTCGATATAAGGTATGTTTTATAGTCATTCCTTTGGGGATCATCTCCCCCTTTTCTCCGTTCCATGTTATATCATGTAATCTCCATACTTATAATGGGGGTTTTCTTGGGGTTTGGTTGGTGTTGTTGTACCATGGCATCCTCAGGTGGATGCAGTTGTCACGAGAGGAGGATCGTGACCCGTTGTGTGGATAAAGAATGTGAGGAACTATTTGAGGTAGGGGATTCATTGCTTCTCATTCTTTTATGTGAAACATTATTGTTAGGATGTTTAATACCACTGAATGATAATGAAATTAACATAATAAATATTTTACCCAGATAAATAAATTGATATCGATCTTATATTATTGCCTCATTTTTTTCAAGATAGTGTGATATCTATGATTACTTTTTTTAGCTATTTGTTCTTGATGGAAATCTGTAAAGAATGTAAATCGGGATTAATTGATAATTGTTAGATAAAGATAAAGAGGCATGAAAATGAATATGGTTCTTTTTGTAATTTGATGTTAAAAAAATTAGTGTAGTATTCATGTTTATTTATTTGTGATAACTTACTAGTTAGGTGTCCCGAATTTGGAACCAACAAATAATAAATCAGTTAAACCAATATGAATTAAAGAACTGATGGTTGTTAAAATATAATGTCTTGTTGGGTTCCAAGTTACCATCTTGTTTGTTTAAGGGCCAAGAGCCCAATTTTGAAGATGTTTGTTTTACTACAGCTTGTGTTTTAATGTGAGCCTGGATTGTTTTGGTATTATGTGGAGGCATGGAGGCCCTTTTGGTTGTGGTAGCAGATGATGCCTAGAGTGTGGAGATGGATCAGTTTATGCATGTGGGTGTCAGGGAGGACACTAGGGATGATGGAATGGAGTGGATGTGATTGTTGGATGCTTGGTAATTTTGATTGGTTGTTTATTTTCTTTAATTTTCCCCACTGCAGAAGGAAGATGGTTTTACTTACCCTTCTCCCGAAAGAGGCGAGGACACGCGGGGTATTCCACATACGTTCCGGGTTTAGCTTCTCAAGGAAGTATGGGTATATGCTCTTGCTATAAGCGGAAAATACTCAATGGGTAGTACATCTACTCACCGTGTTGAGCCCCCTTGTGTTTAGTAGCATAGAATGTTTATCTTGAATTCCTGGGAATGTGGGGAAGTAAATCTATAATGAAAAATTTAATAAATGGTGTTAACTCATGTGGATGGGGTTGCTGGAACATAATGATGAGGTTGTAATTTTGAAGGAACAATTTACTTTTTGTGTGATGTTAATGAAATTTAATGTGGAATTGTTCATGGTTAATTATGGTTAAAAGAATTAATTAACATACAATGGAACTGATGAAAAGGGAATGAAGTAATATAATAAAGCTCTTTAAATGGTTGTGTGCTTATAGGATACATAGTCTTAGAAGTAGTAGCCCAGAGTCTAAGAGATGTTAGATGCAGTTGTTTCTACGATTAGGTAATTCCCATAGTGTGGTTTTGATATATAATATATTCTGTACTTTTTGTGTTTCTATATGATACTCCACCCCATCATTAATGGAAACTGAAACCCTGGGGATTCTGAGCCCTGGGGGTGTTTTCCCCAACAATCCAGTGGGAGGATGGAAGGCTGACTACCCCCTATGGCCCCACTCTCTTCTATTGGTAGTTACTTGTGCTGTCAGGCACATTGGTTAGTTTTCCCCATATATGTTTATAGAGGGCTGTAATGTCTTCTGGATTTTCACACACACATATTCTGAATATAGTTCTCTATAGATTACTATAGGTGTAACATGTATAGGTTGTGATGTCTTGAGGATCCTTACTCTGTGTATGTGTTGTGATGGCTTGAGGTATAATACACAACATATGGTACACGTTATTCGAGCTGTGGTGGCTCTCAAAAACTACCTGGTTACTTTGGTTTGTGGACGTGGTGGTTTTGTTGCACGAGGTTTATATTGTGGTGCTTCTCCTAGGTGTCTGCAGACAAGCCTTTTTAGAGAGAGATGCCCAGGACGTGCGACGTTGGGGCAAAGCAGTAAACCAGCGGGGAAGTAGTAGCGGGGTACCCTTGATATTATTTATTATATGCTATATTCTTGTATGTGTTACATGGTGAGAGTTTCCATGGTGAGACTGGGAACTTATTATACCTGTTTAGGTGACGATTTAGTTTCACTTGTCATTCACTGTGCTTTAGCATGATTTCTTTACATTTTCACAGGAGGCTTCGTGGAGGATCCTACTGAGTATACTGTTATACTCAACCTATGTATATATAAACTATTTTCAGGTCACTTAGAGCAGGTTAGAGATCAAGATGGGTTCTACTAGCTTGGGGTTACAGGTGCTGTTCGGGCTTGTGGTTTCTATTGTTTTTTTTACTTTCTATTTGGTACTTGCAGTTTTTCCCTTTCAGTTGTAGTAATTTTTCCTGGAATTTCATAAGTGTCCTTTGGTTTTTTTTATATTGTAGTCTGAGTTGGAGTTGATTGGTGTCTATTTTATCTCTCTCTTCTGCATGTGTTCTCTTATAGGGTAATTCCTCCCATTTTTTGTGTTACTATACCCTTGGTTCTAGTCACCAACTCGGGGCCTACTGGAGGCGGGACTCGGGGGGGTCATTATCTCCCTTCTCACATTTCTGACCCAGGAAGGGTACACATTGTGGGGTGGGGATGGTGACAAAATGTTTTTTGATGGTTTTGAACAAAATGAGGGAAAGTATATTGGGAAATAGAAAGTGGCGAATCCATATAATATGAAGGTATGTATTGTTTTCAATAAGTTGAGATAGGACATGAATGGTCCATCAACACCAAATTCATAAAACTCCTATGCCAGTTTGAAGGAGTGTTATGGTTTTTTATAGAATGATACAGCAAGGAGTAAAATCCAAATGTTTGTAAATATTTCAATAGTGGCACAGTTTGAATGCAGTGAAGATTTTGATACTACTTCCTGTAATACTTAGGATTTATGTTCGGGAATTAGTGCCTAGCTCAATGGAATGTCATGGACAATCCTAAACATAGCTAACCAAACAATGATTGGAAAGTTGGGGGTTATATAACAATTTCATGGACATCAATCCAATTGAGGAATAACATTTAAGTCATTGTATAAGAAGGATTGATCATTAACCAAATAGATTCCGTTATATATGGGATCTATGTAAATGAATCACTTGAAGATGGTCCTGGGATTTCTATAGGAGAATATTAATTCCTGAGGAGTTACATGAGGAAAAAGGGTAAGAACGATTACCCTTTTTTATCCCCTCAATTGTAGATATGAATTACAAAAAATATAAACACCAAGAATATAGATAGAGATGTTGTGTGCCCATAGAAATCTGGTGGTGTGTGCGGAAAATCCTGGGACTTGTTGACTCTGGATGAAGAAGTGGTCATACCGATTCCTTTACTTAATTATAATGAAGAGGAAGTATCTAAAATGATGGGGTGGTAACTAATTGTTACAACCAATGAGTAGAAAGAAAACTATATTGACTAGAAGGACCAATTTCAAATTAACTACTTCAATAACCTGATGATTAGCTTTGAGAAGTACAACCGCTCCTAGGAAAAGATTGCCGTTGAGATTGAAGATCTGATAATGGATAAACCAAACACTAAGGTAACTAATATATTGAGGAAATTATTTAGGGAAATTGATTTGGGTAGATGTATATTTCACTTCAATGGATATGTTATCACATTATATGGTTGAACGCTCAGATTCAAAATTTTTCTTTATATGTTTTTGAAATAATAAAAAATTAACATTTAGTTATTCCTCAAGTAATGCTACCATTTTTTTACTCTTTTGTACATAAGATAATTAAGAAAAATGTTTTATAAAAACTTGAAATTATTTCTCACTTAGATCAGATATATATTTTCATTGTAAACCATATTTTCTAAGAAAAATTACTTTTTTTAAATGGATTAGTAATTAATTTTTACCCTCTAATCTTTTTAAAGAGTCTATCAAATGAATCATATTCTTCTTTCTAATGCACTAATTTTTCCAAAAATTTTACAATAAAAAATGAATGTTCGTTTGACTTGTACATCAAGTATATACATACCCATTTTGATGACATCAATTTCTATTAATTATAAATTAAATGATTAGAGGGATATTTTTAATGAAATATTGTTCCCTAATATTCTAGAAATTATATTTTTATAATGACTTTAAAATAAAATAATTTCTATGAAGAATTCTATTTTTTAGAAGTGATTCAAAGTAAAAAATGATAATTCTCTAGAGAAATGTTTTAAATGATAATTAAAAATTATTTTTCATCTATTTTGAAATCCATTATTGTTATATATTCTTAATGGGGTCTGTTATATTAACGTATAAATCATATACTTTATTCCATTGGTTTACCTTTTTATGGAATTATATATATGAAATTACAATATCATACACATGTATATTCATATGAAACATGTTTCTATCCCACTAGTCAAATATTTCTGAAACCCAAATCATTTCATGGGTTATTTTATGGTTACAAAACCATTCTCTTTCTAATAGTTTAATATATGTTGAACTGATTATGATACCCATTTCATTTCATGTGTTTCATTTTGAGGAATGTTTATGATCATGTGGGATACCGATATATGATGTCATTATGTGATTTGTGGGGCCTCTATCTCCCTATAATGAATTGGGTAAATTCCTATATATTCCGAGATAGACCTAATTAGAATAGGAAGTGAACATATTTATGTTTTATTGGGATGGAATGGGATGTTAACTAGGTTCAGTATTATTGGGATGGAATATGTGACAGACCCAGTTTATAAAAATTAATTTTCCAATATGATGGTCTGGGAAGTTAGACTTGACTAATATGGACATGTTTTTCTTTTTTAGGAGTACTCGATAATTTTCAATTTATTTGGGTATTTTTATTCTCACATTGATCAGGTTTATTGGTTTGTTTTATTTTATTTTTTATGAACTGACAATTTTTATTCAATGATTCACAATTATGATCATTATAATGAAGGGAATGAACTTTAGATGTTATTTACCTATTATCATACCATTATTTTCATGTTAGGATTACATATCAACCTTTTTTATACATATTGAGAATATGAGGTCTCAAAATATTATTCTTACATTACCCATGTAATAAATATATGTATTATGTGTGATTTGTTTATGAAGGGTTTTATTCATGGAGAACCATCTCGGAGATAACTTAGTTTACAAATGGATCAGGGTTTATTCTTTCATGATTCCAAAGGCACTAAACTAATATAGTCATTAATATTTCATTTTTTTGTTCTATTGAATACCATGTAAAAATGATCTAATATTTATGTATGATATTCCTAGGTTTCTAAATTTGACAATAAATTTAATGTTTAGTTTTCATTTAGAAAATAGGATGATGAATCCTTAACGATATCCAAGAGGACATGTCTAAGGAAATGTTTAAGGATAAGATAATGTATATGAAAATGTACTATAATTTTGGTTATAGTGTCAATGAATGGGTTCCATTAAATACACCACCATCAAGATAATACATGTTTATGTGTCTCTCTAATCTATATACATTAGGCTTATAACCCCAAAATAAATTATTTATCAAGAATATATTAGTAATTGATGCATGATAGTTTCCCTTTCTGCAAACATTGTAGGATAATATCAAATATATTTTTAGGAAATTTACAAAATATTTATAAGACATAAAGAAGGTTATAAATTGTATATGACTATGAAAAACATGAGAAAAAATAGTGTTTTGTTAGATTAAAAAATATTATGTCTTGATTTAGAGAACATATTAGTAATTTTCTATATTATTATTCATTCCATTATGATTATTGACTCATTTACTATGAATTTTGTTTTTAATTAATGACTAAAACATGAGGGAACCATGTTAATGATTGATGTGATGAAGGATTGATCACTTTTCATTTTGAGAAACTGAATTTTATTAGAGGAAAATTGAAAATATGGTGGTTATGGTCACATAACCTCTCCAATATATAAATCATGCTGAACCACAAAATGAACAAATAAGGGAAGAACACTCTATTTAGTTTATCATGATGTGACTTATACTGTCATTCAAATTGTATTATGATACATACTTTTATGAGAAATCGATCAGTACTACTGAAATGTCATTTTTTTCAATATGGTTCCAAATAGAAAAATTATTTTGGTTTTATTCTGATTGGAATGTTAAGAGGATCAATGATGGGATCCTATCAACAATTCGATGCACCAAGATGAGATTGAGTCCATATATATGTATGATTTCAAGAACTTATTTTTCAAAAATTACAATCCTTGTATTATTTTTATGAATATTTTGAAAGACTTCCTTGAGTTAAATCAAAAGGATAGTGAATTAATTGGTCTTTCTGAGGCATTTTTTAGAATTTATTTGAGATATGATTCATATATTATCATAATACATGAAATCATTGCTTATCAATTATTCCATGGTTTCAATCCATGTTATAGTATGTAATTATCCATAATAGATGTAACATTCCATAAATATATCTTTTCAAGTGCTATCATGGGGGAAATGAAACATGGATTTATGTATCTATATCATTGATTAGATGTTAAATAGAAGAAGGATTTTAATGGAAAATCAGTCTTCCATGGAGTGAAGAATTTTTTTAGAATTTTTTATTATTTCCTTCGATGAAGAATAGAGGAAATAGACTCATGGGGACTAGTAATTTTTTTATACGTTGAATGGATGAAAATCATGAAAATGATTGTTTGGATTATGGGATAGTGTTTTTTATTGATGAAAATAGAGAGAATGTTTCACCAAATTGTCCTCTCATACTTAAAATCTTCATGTGTTAGCAGAATGGGTGTTATGAAAACCAATGACCAAAACCAAGGGTTAATGTTTCTTATCAATGTCAATAACTTCTCAAGTAGATCTAAAATGGGAAATCTAATATGATTAATATTAATGAAGTGGGTGTTATAAAGATTTGGTGAAAGGTAGACATAACATCTACACTGGAACAAATTATGTAAAATTTGACTTGGGATCTACCCTTTATTCATATTTAAATAATATTCAACAGGAATCAAGATTCCATGAAATGATTAGATGTAAATTATTAGGGAAAACAACCAATCATATGGTGATCACATATAAAGACTCTTAATTCCATTCATTTTACATTGGTGTGAATGTGCTTATTGAAAATATTTACATACTTCCCTAATTTGAATATGATGTCATCTTTTTAATGGATTGGATTTCTATGCAAAAATCCATCATTAATTGATAATAATATAAAATTTTGTTTAATATTACAAAAAAATTTGATCTTCTGTGCATGAGAAGTTATGGGAATTTATCATTTGGATATTATATCCAATTTATAGATCTAAATTAGGATTCTGAAGGGTTTTTTTATCTAATATGGTTGGATAGAAAAATGAAATCAACAATATTCATATTTTACACGTATTTTTTTATCTCTATCTATAATACATTATAAATCATCACAAAAAACCTAAATATGTGATTTAAATAGAATTGATACATGGTAACACCCTAATTTTAATGATACCCAATAGTGATACACAGATTGAGTTTAAAAGTTAAATAATCAACTCCATGAAATCCTTTACAAGAATTCATTCCTCTGAGTGGGTAAATAGGGGATGAAACAATTTTTTATTTAAAATGAATGATGTATTTGAGTGAATCTACATATATTATTGGGAGTTATGAAATATTAAATTTATGATAAATTATCACCTTCCAATAATGCTACCATGCTTGATTTACTATTTGGTTAAAAAATCATTTCCTAATTGTTTCCTCTATGAATTCATCATTTATTGGTTATGAATGAGGCTATAACTAAAATTATTTTAATACAAGGTATGGAAACTATAAATATACAATTATTCCTTTATGTTATACTCATTACCATTATATCATCATTGAATTAATGAATATAGTCATCAGAGCCTACCATTATAGGCTTAAGGTAGAATTTTTGCATGGTATTAAAATACATTTAAAGATAAAGGAAGAGAATAAAGATCACATGTTAAATGTAGAAAATACCTTATGATGTTTAAACTATATGAAAAAATATTAATGTGTGAATTTTGTTAGGAAAAAGTTTTATTTCGAGGTTATATAATCTAAAGAAAGGGTATATCCATATATCCCTTAATGTCAAAGGATATTTAATGTTTTTCCAGACTTACAACAGTGACAAAAATATATTGTTATCTCGATTTAATTGGATATTATTAATTATTTGTTAATAATTTATTATAACTATCTAAGACTCGAACCAATTTAAGTCGAATGGAATCATGGATCCTCTGTTCAGATGACTGTGATGAAAATATATAGGAATTGAATTGTATGTCAGAAAGGATTTTTACTCTTACAATAAACAATATTAGATAAGTGATTGTAATCTATAGTTATTCATATTATAAGGTATTAGGATGTTTCATTATATAAAATAAAATGTTTATAGCTTATACCTCACAATAATTAATGAATCGAGAGAAAATTAGCCAAATTAGGATTTGGAGTTAGTAGCATAAATTTTTGAATTAATGATTTGGTGGAATTTCTATTGAACATAAAATTTTGATATATATACAAGTGATAAAATTTTGATGTATATAATCATGTAGATATAGTTGAACATGCAGATGAGAATATAGTTATAGATGATAAAGGATTATGAAAAATCACCAAATTACCCCAATAGGAATGATAGCAAGGTGTTTGATTATTTGAGTCAAATGGATTATTGTAGTTTATCTATTATGATGATAATACATGATCTAATATTTTTGGATTTTCAAAGGATAAATCTAAAAAACAGGAAGGAAGGGGAAAAATATTATATCTGTTAATTGGTTGTTCAACTATAAATCTATGAAAATATTAATGTGGTGTAAAGGGAATATGTAGATCTATAAAATATTTTTATAATTTTGCATGAATTTATCCATGATCATAATTGAATGATATGGATGATAAACTGTTATGCGTTCCATACTTAAAAGATTTCAATGAGGAGATTTACAAGAATTTCATATATCTTTATTCTATTTTCATACTAAAAATAATAGAGATGTATACAGATGTGAAAGAATAAATATTAATTGATGGAATGAATAGAGATATCATAGACTATATATCATAGTTTTTTTATGTTTCATAATTTTAATGATAAAATACAAAACAACAAGGGATGTTTCATTCATTACACATTATAGAATTGAAATTAGAGAACATAACTATGGATTTTTTTCTTTAGAATCCTCAAAACCTATAAAGGGAATAATATTATAGGGATAGTAGTGGATCAAAATAATATGTCATTACACCTAATAGATTTTAGATAAGACTTTATTATTTATAATCATTATAGGATATACATTATGGATGTGGTAAGGTGACATAGAGTACCAAATTCCATTTTATTTGAATAGGATATGAGGATTACCTATGATTTCAGGTGAATTTATCATAAATATCATAATAATGAATTGAGTTTCATAAAAAATTATCATCACTAGTTAAATGGATAATATGATATAAAAATTAATACTTGTGAGAATATGTTATTATTTTTTAATTTTGATTTCAATGTTGGTTGGGTTAAAAACATTCTTCTAGTTGTGTTTTATATTAAAATTATATTTCACACAATCATTTTAGTGGTTCCTTAAGAATCCACCCATGGATGAAATGTGGAGAATCAATTAGTTTATGTTATTTTTGAGAAATTAAGGTACTGGGACATGATTTTGCTAATGAAATGAAATAGAATGCCAGATAAATTCTTTAAAACATGAATGATGCCCATAGTCGGTAGAAATGTTAATCCAATCATTGTTGATGTGATATAACATTTGATGTAGAAGGAACGTTATTTTAACAAATTTCTTCACCAAATAAGGTTAAATTATTTGGCAACAAAGGTAAATAAATCCCATTTTATATCATTCCCTTTTATATTCTTGATCATATCAAAATGGTTGCCTCTATAATGGGACTTCAACAAAATCTCTCTCAAGTCGAGGATGTATTCCATGTGTCTCCCTTAACGAATTTCATTCATAACCCATAAAATATATAGAACTAAAAGGTCATACCATTGGAGCCTGATCATTCTAATGCGCAACAACCAATTTGTATTCTACAGCATACAAAGAACGTTCTATGAAAAATTCCATTATTCTATTAATTTTTTTTGGAAACCACCTATATTAAGAATCATTATTGGAACAAGATCTTATTATGAGTAATAATTATACTAATATTTTTGTATCAATGTGATGAATATGAAGAGTGAAAGTTTTTTATGGGGGGGGGGAATGAATGTAACTCCCTGAGTTTTTATAAACCATTATTTGGAATAAGTTAAATATAATTGATGGATTTCATTGAAAACTAATGTATGCAAGAAATTAATTATACAATATAGTAGTTTATGTTTGCACAATATGAGACAATGTATTGTTATTCATTACAAACAATAATAAGTTTCTATATTACTACTTTTGATAAATAAAATTATTTAAACAAGATAGTTAAAACGTAGTCATTGATCATATTAATATTAATCATAAAAAAATAATTATTAAATATTACGTATAATATATATATATATATATATATCACATTGAAAATTAATTATATTATTTTTGTTAAGGTCCTTATATGTTCGTGGAATGTTATTTTGCAAAAAAGCTAATTTTTATATCCTTCAATCAATAGTTACAATGTTATTTTTAAATTATTTATATTTTTAATTTTATAAATTAAAATATATTTTATTATTAGATTTTTAGTATTATATTAGGTTCATCTATTTTTGAATTTTTTTATGGATCATTTTTGGATGAATGTTAAAATTTTTAGAATTTTAACTTATAAATTCATTTTCATGTAATTTATTTGATGAGTTAAATTGTATTTTAATTTTGTATTAAATTATAAATGGTTAAATAAAATTTCTATATATTCAATTTTGACCATTGGAATAAATTTCAAAGTGAAATTTTATATGGAATCATGTCATACATTTGAATATTTTCTCTTCAAAAAACTATTTCCTTGGGACGTTTGTGATATTTAATTTTATATTAAGTTTATATGTAACATTAATAGTATATTAAAGAAATTAAAACAATTTTGGGTTATGAATAATTTATTATCCAACATAATTGGTCACCAAACTTATTACTGATAATAGTTCAAATTGTACAAGGTTATTAATGGAAAAAATGAGTTTACAAAGGGAATCAAATTTTAATAATCAAGTGATTAATGACCTAGAAACATTTCTAACACATATTTTCTATACATATAACGACCATAACCCATCATGGAAAAAATATTGTGTTTTATTTATTCATTTCGTTAGGTAAAATCATGAGTACAATAAACATTGTTTCACAAATTCCAGGTGTGTGCTATCCCGCACTTATAAAATGACACCACATATTTCGATGTATTTACACAATAAAAATAAAGTGGTTCAGAGAAAAAATACCCAAAAAACCTTTACATACCCCTAATTTCTTCATTCATGCTTTTATTTGGGATGAAATTAATCCAATGAAGTCATTTGTTGCAATCCAAAATGATATACCTGAAGATGTGGTTTTGATAATTGAAATTTGTTTATTTTTATTTCTTACTCAATCATGATAAGTTTATTTGATATCATTATAATATTTTAAACTATAATTATTAAATATAATTAGATATTTTTATATTAATAGAATGACATCATACATAACACACATCCATGAAATGTGATACACAGTTAGCGTTCTTATTTACAGAGGATTACAACCTCATGAACAAATGTTCTTCGTTCTACCATTAACTAAGTTAAAGGTTAAAAATAATGATGTATTTATATTTTACATATAATATTTATGACTTTAATGATTTAATTTTTATGATGGAATTTGTATAACTAGAATAACATTATTCATTCAATTTTTTTAGGAATATTATACCATATTACTTTTATACAATGAACTACCACTTCACGAAGCAATGTTATATTTTAAAACATTACATTTAATGTATATTTTATGTGTTTAATAAAAAAATATGTGATATAGATTAATTTAAAATTGTTTTTAATGATAATATATCGTATAATATTCTTTATTTCATTCATATAAGAAAAATATAAAAAGCCTTATGGCATACGTACGACCCATCGTCTCCATGAAAGGTTCATTTTATATTTGACCTCTATCATTTATGAAACACCATAAATACATATGTACTGAATATATATGATTAAAATATCACATTTATAATTATTCATATTATGGAATAATTTTCAATGTAAGAAGAAGCAAAATATAACAAATAATAACTTATATGAAAACCAAATATGTTATTTTCCAAAACGTAAAATTAGCATCGATTTGTTAACAAAAAAGAAATAATCTGATATAATTAAATAACTTATGACATGACATAATTTAGTATGGTTATTTGATAGGTTTATAAAAACCGAATATTTATTATACTAAATGTTTGAATGAGTATAACAGATGCCAATTATTATGGTTATGGATTTAAATCTAACATTTATTTTAAGGCAGAGTAAAAGACATGTTTAGGACATATTTCATGCATGTGGAGTTTATAGTACACATGGATGTAATTTATGATTCATAAAGTGAAAATTATTGGGGTATACACATCAAATTGATGATCTCTCTTTCATTGGGATTATGACTACAACATTACCAATGTTGTTAGGTAATTTTTGTCTAAATATTTCTTCATTGACATATATGTTATATTATACAACTATATTCATTTACGAGGGGTATATACAGACTGTTTGACATGAAATATCATATTTTTTGTTCCTAAAATCTCATCCTCTATTCTGATTGTTTATTATAATGTTCACAATTATATATTCTTATGTTCCATCAAACCTAAATTATCATGATGTATATTCTTATATGGATATAAATCATTTCATCTGGAAATGGTACAATTTTCCAACTATTTGGCAAATAAGATAATTAAGAAAATGTTTTTATGAGAAAAAAAAATTATTTATCCCTTCGGTATAAAATATATTCTCTTTAAAAATTATGTTCTCTCACACTATTTTCAATATTTTTACGTTTTTAAAATGCTTGATTAAAAAAAATTACCCACATTTTTCTTTTTAATGAAATTCTATCAAATTAAACATCTTATCATTTTCTAGTCAACAAAATATTCTAGAAATATAATTTTACAAATGAAAATATACATTAAATTATATGACATGTATAATTTTATCTTTCACCATGACCATCCATTCCATGAATATTTATTTTCATTATTAAATGGGCTTTTATAATGATTTTTTTCAAATATCCTGGAAAAGTTTTATTTACTATGTCATTTTAATTAAAAAAGGTATCTACAATATGAATTATTTTACCAAAACATGAATTCAAACTGGAAAGTATATTTTTTTAATAAATTTATTTAAAAAACTTTGAAAAACAATTTTCAAACTAATATTAATTTTTTTCATTACTTATATCTAACTAGGGATACGATAAAATGATATAATTTATTTTATTTTTTTGAAATGTTTTATGTTTTGATGGCCTTATTTTTATAAAATATTATTATATTACATTAAAAATATTCTTATCAATTCCATAGCTCTCCCACATGTTATATGACAGTGAAACATTCAACCTTTCACGTGTTATTCAATGCTTATGAAACCTGTCACATTGACATTGATTAAAATATGATGATATTTTTTAGATTCCTATTTAATTTCATGTGTTATTATATGATGAATTTCTAGGGTATTGTGGAAATTATATCTATTATTTCATTAAGTGATAAGTGGGACCTATATCTATACAAAATTCATTAGTTAATGATTTATATCTCATGAGATAGAGATAAATGTAATGGGATTTGAAATTAGTTCAGTAAAACTTGGCTTGAATGGGATGTGAACACTCTTTAGTAATCTAAAGCTAGAATGAGGCATAAAATAAAATCTGTATATGGGTTTTTATGTTATAGTGGTCATGAAATTGAGCCATGACTATTATGGAAATGACATTAAATGCATATGTGTATTCCAATAAATTTGATGTCTAATGCCAATTTTATGCTCTCAGATATGATTTTTTTTATAATTTACGTCATATAATAGAACAATCATTATGACCAGATTCAAGATTATGATTTTTGATATATGGGGTACGATTTCTAGTTGTTATAATCATGTTCGTATACCCTTATTCTCATGTTTATCATA
This sequence comes from Viscum album, assembly GCA_963277665.1. Taxonomy (NCBI): domain Eukaryota; kingdom Viridiplantae; phylum Streptophyta; class Magnoliopsida; order Santalales; family Viscaceae; genus Viscum; species Viscum album. Next base: position 702,521,023 of record OY728150.1, read on the forward strand.
TTATCTCAATTGTTTAACCCTATAAATCATCTGATATCACACATTATTTTGTTTCCATTCTTCGGTTTAGGATAATAGTTAATCTGTTTCATAATTCTTAGAAGGGTTCTTATAAAAGTGATCAAAGTGGAGATAAGGTAGATAAAATATAGACTAAGGCTTTGTTTCCATGTTTCCAATAGAATTATACTAATAGAATCATAAGGCATGTGCTTGCGTATTGTAATGAATATTCCAAAAAATATATTTAATGTATATCAATGTTTTTTTATATCACTACAATGCATCATGCGAACAGTGTAAACGAAAAAAATTGATTTAATTTATTAAATAATGAGAAAAATAATATTATGGAAGAGAAAAATTGGATTTATAGATAATCAACCACATATTTTACTAAAATATATTATGTTATGTGGTGAACCGAACTGAGATGCCTTTAGAAAATGGTTCCCGCCCCAAATTTCCACTTACTCAAAAGGAATTATCAATCCACATGGGTGGGAGACTAGCATATGGGCATCATAAGACAACCATAGGCATCGATATTTCCCATCATCATTGTAAAAAGTGGAATATATATATATATATAATAGGTTGAAATACAAAAATCCCTTAATATATTCTATAACTAAAATAACATGATTGAATGTATACAACTGAATTTAATAAAGAACCCATTCAAAAATAAATCTTCAATGGAAAAAATAACAATAAAAGCTCACGACTTACTGGGAAGGAATGGGAAAACTACCACCTCTCACCACTAGCTACCCAATATACATCCCATAGAAAACCATGATACCTCACCAGATCTCATTTCCTTTCCAAACATCAAATGACATAAAGAGATACATGCACCATTAAAGGCATGATCAAGGTGTGAGCTAACAGAAATAGTAGAATCCCCCCATAATGTTCCATAATAGTTCTCTGTGCAATAGTATTTCAAAATCTTACAATTAATGAAAAAATTTCATGATATACAACTTATTAGTTCTAATATTAAAATCATGGAAAAAATTATTTACCCCTATCTCCTCATTTCCGACAGATTTAGGTAAATGAAATTCAGTGAATATTAATAATATAAAAGGAAAACAAGTTTCACATATAATATCAAATTCATTATTAAAAAATTAAAAGATTACAACACAAATGAATCTAAACGAATCTGAATTAATGAATTTGATACATCATTTCTGGGATCACACTAGGTCTGAATAGCTAAGAAACTCTCACCCAAAATATTGACAAGCATGCATGCATAAATCCCTTAGAAATATACATCAAATCATTGAAGAAGTGGAACACCATAGAAAGTGAACTTTCTAATAGTGTCTATAATTTCCTTTGACCAATATGAAATGAGTGTAGGATAACACCCCATGTGTGATCCCCCAGACAGTATAAATGGGTGAGGCCTATTACAACTCTTTCCAATAATGTACCCACAATATCCCATGTTCTTTATTTTCTAAACATAGTCATAAAACCATTTCCATCACATTAAATCATTTTCATGTAAATTGAAATCCCCATTTCATTTACCAAAACTAGTGGAAAACCCATCTTAAAAACCATTTTCTCACATTTAAATAAAAAATTAAATCATTCAATTTTATTTATAATTAAATTCATCAAAACTATAGAAATGTAGTTCACCAATATAGGAGGGAGAAAAAACCACAATCAAAAACTTAGTTCACTCACAACAGAATCAAGATTCATTAATATGGAAAAATGAAATCATGAAAAATGAAGCCATATATTCAATACAAATATATTATAATTGAATCAATATAAATGATGACTATTGAAGATGATATATCATGAAATACCTCATGAAACCCTCATGAATCACCACATCATATACAATGGTTGTTCAACAAATGATGATTATACAATGAATCTATAATGAATGGATAAGAATTATCATCACTAATCAACTGATCTGATAACACTAAACAACTAAACTATAGATATCAAAGGAAATGATGAATGAGAAAAGATTACAATCTTGTAGAGATTACATTCAACCACAATAGAGTTAAATATATAAAAAAACTGGTTCAGATAGTGTAGAGGGCCCTGTTGTTTCAGGGATAGATATAAGGTTGAAATCTTGGAAGCCTATGAATGAATGAAATAAAAAGTCACTCATACAGATACCTAAAAACACATCACATTAATATTAAATGATATATAATACAATTTTATTTGATCTAATACCTAATACACCTATACACTGAAAACAACAAGGTAACTTTTTTTTGACAGAATTTGTAACAATGCATAGTGTTGATCAAATAAACAATGTATAATATTTTCATGATGTGTACTAGACTCACTGATTTGTATGGGTAAACATTACATGTAGTGTAACCCATTATTTAGTGTCTAATTCAACAACATACATAAAAATTTCTAGTTTCTATATGAAAACACATGAACCACTCTGGAATCCATTGAACTGATTAAGAATATAACAAATATTGCAACCTATTTTAACTAAGAATCCAATATTCCAAACCAACATTTTTTCAAAAACATTATCCCTATTTCCCACCAAATTATATCCCTCTGTATGATTCCAAAATCATAAGAAATAATGTAAAAACAAATAAATAGGAGAGAATTAACTGATAATGGGTAACAAGATGTTAAAAAATACGTAACATAAGAATTTATGTCACTATGATGCCATACAAAATATTTATATCAATTAAATATGTCTATCCATTAATTCATAATCAATAAATCATGCTCTACACATCTTATGAGAATCTTATACATGCTTCTGTGACACCATAACTAATGGAATCGACCTCCCATTAATATCTCTCACATGATGGTAAATTATATATAACGGATAATATAGAACAAAAAAAAACCAACTCAAACTCAATATCATCCAAAATCATAATTTTGGACAGATTAGTATGTTATTTATTGAGTTTTGATATGGGTAAAATATCATGGACCCATGTCGAATGAACTTGAAATTTCTATAAATACGAAACATAAACAATATAATAAGTGACCTCAAATTACACATTGTATCATGCAGCAAACATTACAAATTTTATAAGTAGATGGTGACCCAACATAGAAGAAACATAAAATTAAACTTCTTCACATATTGAAATCATAACAAGAAAATACTAATGATCTGTATTTCACTGTGTTTGAAACTATGCTATAACCAATCATTTACCTATATCATGAAAGATCATTGATATCTCCTAAATAAGACTTTTTCTCACTAAATATTATTCAAAGGCCTATTCCAAACAAAGAGGTTGTCTACATGAGAAACCATAGAAGTCATCAAAATGATCAATTCTTATTGAAAACAAATAACTATTATTATTTGAAAATATAATCAGCAATATATGGATATCCTATAGTCTATATAAATTGATGAAATAAGCATAGTGAATATTCCAAAGGTTCTAAATAACATGCTCCATCGAACCATATATTTGTGGATGGTACATTGTACTCAATCACAACTGAGTACCCAATGCCTCTAAGTGACTCTTCAAAAACCATAATCTAAACATTGGATGCCTATTTGAAAACATAAAAGATGAAATCCCAAGTAAATCATTATATCCGGATTATATTTATTTTCAATATCATCTACATTAGTGGTATACCTAATGAGAATGAATTAATTGACATGGAAAAAAGACCAATTTGACCCATATAAAATTCCCATCATCGATTCCATGGAAATCATAAAATGAAATACATAGACACCTCTTACCATTTCTAAAATCAGATTAGATGTGGATGGATAATACATTAAGGACTTGTATTATAATTATTTATATAATCATAGGTGTAACAACAGGGCACAAAATCAAATATGTGACTCATTTTAAACTATCCTCACAATCATTATATCAAATTATAATACATGTTTCTTTTTCATAAATGAATGGATCAGGAAGATATATGACAATAAAAAATATTTAGAACCTCGTAGAATCTTGGATGACATCCAAATCCACAAAATTGTGAATACCATATGAAGAGATAGTCTAACCAGAAATGAGATCCCACCTTAAAGGGATTATCTAATTCCTATCAATGTGTCCTCCTATTGTTTAGACTAAATAATATACTCTAGGAGATATGATGGTAATTGACCACTAGTCAAAACTATACCTAAAATAACATCCTATGCATTCATAAAAACTATGTGAAGAATATATTATGTTTCCACTCATTGTTCGATTCAAATACTGCATACGATAGTACATTCATACAAACAACATTCATAATGAACTTCTTATGTCCTATTGGGTAGGGGAAGATGAATTAAAATAAATGACGTTATTCACCAAATTTACAATGTCTATGATTCAAGAATTTTTACAAAATAATATATCTTAGTCTCTTATAGTTTTAAAATACCTTAATCCACTCCCCAATGATAGTTTTTTTCAAACACATAAGCACATGCACCACTACAACGTATTCTAAATCATTATTAGGGAAATTATTTACAAGATATTGAATAACAATATAAGAGTATTCCCCCACATGATAATACAAAATATGAAAACTATTCAATCAAATTATAGATGCATTACAGAAAACAAAATACCCCTTACCAATATCATATAATATTATAATTGTAGTCGTTATAATAATTCATTTTAATTCATCAAAATAAAAGTTGGATTTACTATATATTTTAAACTTCAGCACTTTATTGGTAATATTTGTCAATGATGATACTAACATTGAGAAAACATTTCTGAAACGTTGTTAATATCTATTAAAACCATGTAAAACCTAATCTCAAAGAAAATATGTGGTTTTTCCACTATGTCACAACCATTACCTTCGTTGGATCAATGAAAAATCTGACCTCAAAAATCACATGAACATAGATCATCACATCATGGATCAAAAAATTTAATTTTGAAATATTTACATTAATAAGATGTCCAATATAAATTTCTAAAACAGAAAAATTGTTACACATGATCATTCATGGATCTTGATCGAAGGGGCCTTTCAAGTTTAAACACATGGGTGAATAAAGCCTTTCTCTAATAGATCATACAACTAAATCATGAAAACCTTCAGCTCAATAAGTGAAATATGATTGAAATATATAGATATTGGATCTGTAATTGGAAATAGGTTAATTGTATACTCCACCTCCCAAACTAGAAGAATTTTAGAGAACTCTTCTAGTAAAGTATGTAAAAAATAACAGAAAATAGAGGAATGTTCAAAAACAAAATAATCGTTATTGAGATGAACTATTAATGTAATAAAAAAACTCATGAGATTTTGGAGGGAAGGGCCTTCATAACAAAACCACTAATACCCTTATCAATTAAAATACCCTAGATCTACCATTAGTTGAAATACATGGGATGCTCTCATCTTAAAAATAATATTAATCACCATGCACAAGAAGAAACTTTGTACCAATTATGATGTCAAATTGATCTAGGTCGAATGTTATAAAATCCCATACTAACTCTATATCAATGACCTCTAGTGATTAGGGACACTAAAACCAATTCTTTTTACTCTTTCGTTGATGTTTCTCTAACTGCATAACAATTGACCATAGATCTGTGGTAATTTTAATATTTTTATCATACATCCTGATATAAAAAACTGTGGAGCACTAATATCAAATAATTAAATCACTTCTAAATATCAAATAACGATGGCGAATCTCACAATAATTGAACCAGAATATTCCTCCTTTCAATTATCATCAATTTTGAGATGTTGATTCACTTAATAAGCCTCTGGTTCTATCCTTGTATTCTTAGATGTTTCAGACAATGCCACAATGTCTCTTAGAGGTGGTGACTCTTGACCTTATTGACCCAAATTAAAAACCTTATAGAAATACATTAATGAAAATACCATCAATGAATATTAAAAAACTCCAATGGTGTAGGACAATAACACTAATTTGGTCAAACCATGTGACATTGATAGTATGTTAAGGGAACACTGATAGTAGGAATTGAAGGTGAATATTAAGATTTCAACTGATAACCACCTCCACCAATCCTTTGAAAATCTGTAAACATCTAATTTTCTCCTTCTGTGCCATTAAATAAACAACTAAGAGGAAGTGAAGGGTTATAATTAACAACCATTCATGGCATGTTTATCACTTCGGAAATATTAGTCCCAACAATCTCTACATTGTTCAAAAGCATCAACATAAATACATGTGATCAGATATATGGTCAAAACAATTTATTTATGTCTGAGAATATACTGGGTCATTCATTAAAACATATAGAGAAAATACAAACTATCTTAGAAAACAAATGATTGAACATCGACAACAAATGATATCCATGACATGGAAATGGAACTCTAGAGACTTATACATCATCAGAAACTCTAGAAAATTCTTTTGGAGTAAGATAGTCTAAATACACTTCCAGTCCAATGACACATCCATATCATCTTACACCATGTAAACCCAACATATCTAGATTATACCATTATGTTTGAATGATTCACACTTCACCATGATCCTTTCTAGAGTATCTTGAAGATGATGATACAATCAATCATTTCCATTAATTCATTATCCAATTTTGGATCATTCATACCCATAATAGTTTGTGGATCCCCATGAAATGAATCCCAAGATTAATACATTTTCATCTAAATCCTTTCTGTAACTCAACATCATCATTCTAGACATCTGGTAGATTCTTAATGGAAAATAAAAAAACTGACATGATAGTATTGACAAGGTTTTGATCTATGAGAGTATTACGATGTGTAGAATCTGTAGCACCCCCAAACGAACCCATTGAACACATCTTATAGACATACAACTACACATTGAATGAGAATAAATGACCATATAATAGAATAATTGATGTTAATACTATAAAACCATAAAAAAACATACTATGATACATAGATCAATATTGGAGACACACATGTAAACATAACATGGTAACATTAGTATCTTCACATCAACAACATGACAAGCACCGACCACAACCCACATCTGATGTTCAGAAAACCCTATCTGCAATATACCATGCCATACAAGACTAACAATTTTGTCAATATTCATACTAAAATTATGAACTATGGTGAATCTGATCTAGTTATACATTCAAATTGGTCCCCAACCCAAATTTCCTTATACCCAATGGTTGATCTATAACCCAATGGGCTCTCAACTCACCCACTAAAAACAAAAAAAAATCAACAGGATGGAACGACATTTCCCATTGAAAAGAAAAAACATGGAATAAAAATATATAATAACATGAAACAACAAAATATATACTTATGTGACATAATTAGAATATGATTTTCCAAAATAAAAAATTGGAATATGTTAAAAATAATCAAGTACTAGTATAATCATTAACAGGAAACTATAATTACAAGCAGACTACTCCATGTGATTGTATGGGAAAACACCAACAATATAACCACCTACTACCTAGACACAACTGATAGAAAACCTAACCACCTCACTATATAACCCTTCCATTCTAATCATAAAAATAAATAGAATGGTCTATGCATCATCAAATAGATGCACATAGTTTGAGCTAACATGACAAATAGTATCCCACCATTGTGTTTCATAACCACTCTCTATAGATTAATATAAATAATGATCTAAATTAATGAAAATAAGGAATGTTATATAGTTTAGTAGTTTTTCAGGGAAAATAAAATGAAAATATTCAATTCCCCTATTTTGCCCATTTTTCACTGATGAAGATGCAACAATTTTAAAGATTATTTCCTATATAAAATACATGTATTACAAATCATATCTTATCCATGAAAGTAAAAAATATGTTTTATAAGAAAAATGAAAAAAAAGATTGCCAAATCAAACCATAGGTAACATAACACCCAGAATCCCACTTGGTCTTGATATGTAAGACACTCATAGACCCGAAATAAAAAACTTAATCTGCAAGGAGCATAATATCTAGTCATCTGTAATTAATTCTCTTTGAGATACTAAATAAAGAAAATTATAACCCAGAACAAATATACCGCTAAACTATAGGTTAGTATATGATTTGAAAATATATCTTTGAACACACATATATAGGGTAAGAGAAAATATTATTAAAATAAAATAACCCTAAAAAATTTACAATTTTTAGAAATTAAAACTATTCTATTGGAAATTTGATTTTTGGAGAAAATAGGAGATGAAAAATATATAAACGGTGATATCTATCAAATAATCTATGTTCATGTGATTAAAAGGTAATAAATAATTAATTAAAAATTATGCAGTTATCAGAATATAGTCCTAGCATGTCCAATAGTATTAATAAATTTCCCCTATATAAGATTTATTTTTCTAATGATTAATTAATACGTAGTATAATGAATGGGTCACCAATAACCTTATTTAAACATAATGAAGAAACAACCTCATGGTTTATGGTGGAAGTCTAAAACCTAAATCTCATATAAAACAAATGAATTCAGTTAATTAATTAAATAATCATCTGAAATGATAGAAAGACTTTAAAACCAATCCCTAATCTTTTTCACAGTGGTCATGCAAGATGACATCAGGGAAGAGATATAAATTAAGAATTTAAATGACATCTTTAAATGATTTGTAATAAATTATCAAATACCTCATCATTCATTTTTTTTTCATCTGACATTACACGACACGAAAAAAATAACCTACTAATACTAACCATGAGTAGTAGAATATAAATAATAAATAAAAGTCTTGATTAAAAGTGGTGAAGCAGTGGGATTTTTGGTGGTCAATGTCCACAGATGGAGTCCTTCTTCGAGGATCCCATCCGAATACCTCCAATGGAATGGACACATGATTCTTTTATAAGCATTTTTGTCCAACCATGGCTGTGTAGATGATATCTATGTATCTTCATTTTTTTCTGTCTCCCGAAAGTGCTACAACTTGTATATAGATTATAAACTCTGTAATTATGATCTATTTTTTCCTATATGTTTTTGAATATTCCTAAATGTTCTACAAATCTTCTATATAAATTTGAAACATTGAATCCTTTGATGATGTGTAGTTGGTACTCATTATGTGTATCTTATTGTCATAGCGTGTAATCTTGTCACAACCTTCACTATGTCGAAATGTTCTATTAATGAATGCACCACGTGTAATAGAAATACATGTTGTGTAATTGGTATACACCAAAATTTCCATCTGCATTCTTCTTATAATCTCCAATGACGCCCCAGGAGCAATAGTCAGGGTGCAAAGTGTCTTTTAGCTCCAAAATTTATACCCTCTCCTTTTCAAAAATAAATTGTTTCCTACCATAATACATAAAAAAATTGAAATTTTCCACAATAGGAACAGATTATTCATTTAAATATATAAAATAAAACACTAATATTCCATAAAATATAGTAATGAAATACACATATCAAAGAACCCCAAACTTGAATTCATACTTTTCCTCATGGATGGAATCTCAACATACTATTGAGCACATTTGTCATACCATGGTTCAAATTCAATTTATATAATGAAATTGATTAAATGGAATATTAAATTTTGAAGCATCATGATGCTAAATAATTAAATTCCCCACATTTCATTGAATCAAATCCACCATGTATTTTAATTTTCCACTTTTGAAATATCCCATCCTCTTCATTCTTGCATTTTTATTTTTCAATCCATTATCTATATAAATTCCTTTTTAAATTTACCATACATGAATTTTTTCACTCATTATTAATGCATAAGTTAATATAGAATTTAAAACATTCCTCAAAACATGTAATTAACCATTGTCTTGAAAGGAATATAATATCTCCACTGCGTAATGATTGATATCAAAATTTAATCATGAGGAATTCACCATTATAGTTCTAATGATTTTGAGGCTTTAGGGTAGGGAGGTAAATGATGAAAAAAATTAAGCTCAAAAAGGATGTTTGAATCTAATGTTATGCCCATTTTTAATGAAAACAAGTCATTTAATGTCTCCCTTTTCATATTTCATCTCTCTCTAATCGAAAAACATAAGGGTGGGATCACGATACATGTACGTGTGAGGATAAAATCAACCTCTATGGATATCTTGTTAATATTACATTTTTTATTAATTTAATGATATTATCAATAAAAATATCACATCTATCACCTAACTATATATGATCAGAATATCATAGGACTTTAAAATTAAGCCTTTTGACCCTCCCATAACAAAACAAAATATGATCAATTTTTTCTAATTTTATATGTTTTTTAGGAAAGCTATTTGAATAATAAAATATAATGAATGATGCATGTTTTCCCCCCATAGTACAATAAAAAATACGACAGAAAAATATCATCAATAACGTACATATTGTCTCACACAAGAATGTGACGTCTCTACACTTGTACATTTAAATATCATGAAAAACACTTATAGGATGGTATGAATGGACAGAATAGCCTTGAAAAATTTTTATTTAATAACAAGGATATTAATGGATTTTATGTGAATAAAAATTTATTAATTCATATAGGGTCCATAGATAATAGATCACAAATAACATGCATCAATCATATTGAAATTAACTGTATGTAGTTATAGATTTGATATGATGCAATGAAAGATCTTGAAAAAAATATTCCTGAGTTTTTAGGAAATTTACTATACAGATATTGGAAAATATTATCTCATTGGATGTGTTGAGAATTAGAAGAATTTTTTCGAAAATCATCCATGTAAATAAATATGAATAAAAAATTCAATTAATGAAAATATCAAAAAATATATTCATAGAAAAATATCAGATAAATTTTATTTACAATGGTCAACATGGTCCTTAAATCATGATTATTTTATTTAAAAACTTCAACTATATATCTAAAAATTAATTTCCACATTTTTATCATTCAAATATATTGAAAAAAATTAAATACATGGCATGAAAGCTATCCTAGGAACATTATGTCTCCCAGTTCTGTTGATTAAAAATGAAAAATGTGTGGGATTGAGATTTCAATTTTTATCTCTTAAATATTCTCAATGCGGTGAATATAGTTGAGAAATTAGTAATTGAAATGGATACTAAAATTTTATATCGATTCATCAACATTGGATATTAAGGTACTATATGGTTATTTTTATAAAATGGCAATGCCTCTGAGGATGTGTAATTGGTCCTGGAACATTTTCGTCCCTCTGGCTGCTATAGTTGTGTGTTCCGTTTATGGTTTAGAAAAATAAAATAAACTATTCAATTTAATTACCCATTCAATATGATGAAAAATACTATAATCGGATTGAAAATAAATCGTAATATAAAATTTTATCCTAAAAAAGAAATAAACCAAAATTCCAAGAAAAAATAAAATTCAGGCTGCCTCCTAGAAGATGCTATTTTGTAATGGTTTCTTAGCTTGAACATACCATGTTCAGATTAATTTTGTGTGTAATAGGGATAATTGTCTCGTGTTCACCCAATAATGACATTAAAATCCTCCAAACTCAAAAGGACTTCACCTCAATGTTATTTTCATTGACCTCAAATGTGGTGATGATACTATGAACAACATGAGTGTTTATAATGATATCTCATCATTAGTATTGAAATAGTAAAATAATTATATTTTAATGGTTTTATTCGTGTTTTGTAATTTATTAATAATTTCTTCAGGTTTGACAGACATCTCCTTAATTTATTCATTCATTTATTCATCACTTTTTTCATCTATGGAGTTAGCACATGCTGAAGAAGGTTCTTATTCTTCTTCATCATGAGGTGCATATAGATTTTATAAATGCATTATGATAAATGTTACAGTCATAATAAACACATATTCCTTCGATTAATATTCTTTTTAATTTGGTGGCAGTCCCAATTTAACGATGAACCTTTATAACATCTTAGCATCCAAGGTTCATCTCTCATGAATTTCTTCATCATGATCTTCTACATGAGGTTTTCTGCTGAAGTATGCTTTTTCACATTCATTTTCTATTGACAGGTCAACCCCTTCGTCATATTTCGAATCTAAAAATTCATTGTCATTTTTAATTGAATAAAAATAATCATCGGAAGTGTTTCTTACTTCTAATTCATATTCCACAGATCTCTGATACAGACTCTCCTCATATAGTTATGGGTCCTTGCTATTGGGTGTTCTGAATTCGATGCTTGGGTAAGGATGTGGGTATTTGATATTTTTACATTATATCATTTTTAATTTTTTTTTGTTCCATATTATCTATTACAAAGGGGAAATTATCTTTTGTAGTCATATTACTTTTCAGCCCTGTCATTTTAATAAAATAGCCAATGTGGTATAAAGTAATAAAAATAAAAATCCTAAGCTGAAATCATGAAACAAAAAAATAAGGATTGAGATTATCTTAATTTCTCATCTAATACATTTTCCACTCCCACTGTCACCAACAACGCCAAAAATTTTATATCCCATAAATCATAATTGATTTCCACTAAGATACCGAATTTAGAATTTTCTTACATGAAAAAATAGACAAAAATTCTCTAGGGAAGACTATGATTTGAAAGTCCAAGTTCAATCCCAAATAAACAGGGATGTAGATAATACTATTAAATAATATAAAAATAAACTATTTTTGATATGATGAAAATAAATCTATGTTATCAAGAAATTGATTTCCAGAGAATGCAGAAGAAAGAAAAACATAAAAAGGGATCTAAATAACAAAGAATCCCAGTTCCTAGGATTAAAATGTTTATCATAATTAATTTTCTATTTTGAAGTTATTAAAATTTTTTCATATTGAGTCCAATGATAAGGTTAAATAGTACATATATAAAGATCTCTTTTTCTCAGGATTTGATAATTCAGAGTGTAATGAATGGGTCACCTAGAACGTATTTATACATAGGGAATAAACTAACCCAATGGTTATGGTGGATGTTTAGACGCTATATTGCATGCAAATCAAATGAATTAAATAAATTTTTGAAATGGTAATGAGTATGTAAATAATGATATTAAAATAAATAAATAATCATTCTCATTGTAGTCTTGAAAGATGAAATCAAGGAAAATATAGAAATGAAGGATCAAGATAATATCCCATAATGAAATGAAATCTATTATAGAATACATCATTTATTCAATCCACATTCATCATGAATGAAACAATACAATGAAATTGACTTCTCATGTTAACCATGAAAAGGTATCAAAAAATAAAAATAAAAAATCTATATGAAATGTGTTGGAGTAGTTGTATTAACGGTGGTTCATGTATTAGAAAGGTGTCCCTCATCAAAGATGTAACGTGAGTCCCTCTAATTCATCGGCTGAGATGTTCTTTTATAGTTTATCTGGTCCAGCTTCAGGTATGCAGAAGATCTCTGCCTATCATTATTATTCTATTTATCAAAATTTTCCCAATGTGTTACAATATTACACATCTTGTAATCATGATCGATGTTTTCCTCCACATTTTTTAATATTATTCAATCTTTCATTAATTTCATACGTAGATTTGCAACATTGACTGAATTCAAGATGTGTAATTGGGACGCACGATGTGTATCTTCTTTTTAAAATATGAAATCATGTCACAACCTTTCCTATGAAGAAATCATGTCTTGAAGAATTCATTACACACATTTCAATTACACACCATGTAATTACATTACACATCTTGTAATTTAATGTAACGCCCCGACCCCAGTTACCCAGAGTCGGTGTGTTACTTCGTAACATTGGCATGATCACAAAAGATCAAGTCTTGAAATACCGATTAGTTTAGTAGCCTTGGAAACACTAGATACATTCGTAAACGTTACATTACATCATAAAGTGAAAAACTACAATAACAAAGTCTCCATAGTCCACACTCATATCTTCTTCTGACTATCCCTGCAGGTCATTCATAAAATACTTTTTCACATCCTGGAAAAATATTAAAACATTGAAAGGGGTGAGCTTAGATGCTCAGTAAGGTTAACAATATAGCGGAAGCTTTCATAAATAAACATTAACATTTAAGGCAATGTATAACTAAAACAAAAGCCTTTTAAACTTGAACTTCAATATAATATGGCAAAAGTAAAATGAGATAATGCCATTCTCTTCTTCACATGGATATTCTACTGGTCGAATAATCACATGAAAAATCAATAACCACTTTCATAATGAGGGAATGTATAATGCCAGACATTCTGAAACATTTTGTCAAGGCCTCGGCCAAGACGTCTAAAATGATTAAGGCCTCGGCCAAAACAATAAATAAAATTGGGAAAGGGCCTCAGCCAATTCCACGTCTAGTTGTCTCATGAGACCTACCGATGCATCAAGAAGCTATAGTGGGCTCCACCCATCACATATTAAGTCCAATACATTCCTCATATGAATAGGCTTAAACATATGATAAACCATAACATAATCGTATCACATAAAACATTCATAAAGGAAACATAACATTTCCATATTTCAATCACAAGATATCAATACAACACATTGATATAATAAAAATTCTTTCAAAACCATTTTCAATACCAAAATAAAAGAAAGTTAAAACTTTGTATTAATTTTTCATTAAAAAAATGATGGCTTATAGAGGAAGCCGAAACTCAAATAATGGTCACGGCGGTAGAGAAGTCGTTGTCGCCGCATAAGTACTGAAAGAAAAACATTCCCTTTTTTCATTTAGAAAAACGCTATTTATAAAAGAGATTCCTTTTGAATAAACGTAAAAGTCAAAGGGGTTTATACACCGTATAAAAGATAGCTGTGTATAAAACCAAATATGCCTCAATGAAAGGGGATTGAGACGAAGTCCATAAAAAGATAATTTTTTTTATAAAGTAGGTCTATTATGTGTATTCACTATAAGTACACATAAATAATGTAAAAATACAAGATAGTACATAATAATATCATGACATAATTTGAAAATAGGAGATTAACCCGTAGAATAGAAATTGGGTTAAGAAGTTCCCTTACCTCGTGTCTGACTTGACTCAACCGTTCTTTAACCTCCTGAATAATAAACTAGAGTTAATATATACCTTATTAAGAACCATTTTCAATTCCATTATCCTTTTTATATCACTTATTACAATGATATGAACATTATGTAATTATTTAAGTTAATAACGGTTGTTTTGTCGATCTTTGGTACTTGAGTCAACAATAAAATTCTTATAATTACAAGTTGTTTATGTGGTAGAATATCCATTATCTCCAGAATTATATTCATGATTTAGATTTCATATATATCTCATATATCCAGTATATACATTCATTTGTAATATTACGTAACATTTAGAGGTAAGAAATGAAATGCACCGTTCATGGAGACGGTAAGCCGTACGTACGCATGAACGCTACTTTCATTTCAATTTCATATTTAATGGAACGAAATCATAATGATATAAATGTATAATATAATTACAGTATAATATAGTTTATAATACCATTTACTCCATCCTTTATACATCCCACATATGGAATTAACGATTCAAATCACTTTGAGAGGGCGGTAGTCCGCACTTCCTAAAATGAAATTATCGCGTTTTACCCATAATGGAAATCATAAAGTATGCCATAAATGAGAAATATAGAAGCATAAGTAAAACATAAACATATTATATATCATATATAAAAATAGTGACATCTTAATGGCCACCTTTGGTGGTGTTATATGAGTGTTGAACAATCATCGTTTCGTGAGCCAGAAATTCGCCATCCATAGAAACCGTATGTTCTTTAACCATTAGATGTAGGTGTGTGTAAGTGTAGCTCTAATCCTTCTTATAAAAACATCCTAGTATATTTAGTATACTGGTGTTGTTACAAAAGAAATTAATAAAAGGATTTTAGGGGGTTGGAGAAGATAAATAAAACAAAACAACATTAGAGAAGACATTACCTCAAAATCGGGTAACTCTTTTTGATTTGAGCCAAAGGCTTCCTTGGGAAGAGTTCTGCCCAAAGTGAGGCTTCTAGGAGTAAGAGAGGGAATTTGGGAGTGTATTTGGGAAGAAGTTGGCCGAGCCAAATGGCTTGAATGTGTAAATGAGGTGGGAGAGGTGGGGGCCTTTTATAAGTGGAGAGGAGGGGCTCTTTTGGAAAGATTGAAATGTTACATTATTATACAATGATTTTCGGATTCTAAAGGTCCCACACTTATATAATTCGTGGATAAGGTGATATGGGTTCGAAATCTCTTCATCCAATAGGCTTTGGACAAGTGTAAGACTTGGATTTTTCATTATCTTATCATTTTATTTAAATCGTTAAATAATGAGTTCATCGCTGCATCATCATGATGTCATAAATAATTTAATTTATTTAATTTCTAAAAATTATAAACAAAATACTATGATGTAGGAAATATCTTTATCTTTCTAATGAATATTTATAATCAAAATTTGGACTTGTGTAACCCCACATAAAATCTGTTTTAGTAAAACAACTCATGTTTGTGTCAATTTAATTTTAACATTAAATAAATATATATTAATGTCATTTTCCAACCAAAGTGGCTCCATGGGGTCCCCAAGTTGACCCATGGGTTTTATTGTTCGGCCATGACTCATCCAATAGGAGTTGGACAAGTTTCAATCTCATCTTATATTATTTAAAACATTATTTTTACCTTAAACTACACTAATTACCTCTAATCGCGATTAAGAACTTAAAAGTTACTATTCACCAAAAAATTATTTTAATCTCATTGAACCACATTTTACATCTTAATGACAACCATGTATGTCGGATTTTTGAAAATCAAATCACAGAAGTGGTAATATTTCATTTAAACGAAAAATCAGTTATTTAACTACCACTTAGTGGTTTCACTATTCATCAAAAATTGAAGTTTTTCAGAACAATGCCAAAATTTCACCCAAAGCTATAATTGATATTCCGAATTCAAAAATGATGTCTATTTTACAAAATTACAAACATATAAGTTGCATTAATTTATTTTATAATTATTTCCCGCTGTTACAATAAATAGCGTGTTTTTAAGAAACAATTTATATCAAAAGATAGGCAATTGTTTATGTCCAATTTCAATGTTAAATTAATTATAATGACCAAATTTGGATAAAATGGTAAAAATATATTCTAATTATACTTTAAAACCACTAAATAGTATAATTTATCACTATAAATTATTTTGACTAAAAAAGTTGTTTTTAAGTATTTTTCACTATTCATAAAAAATAGAAGTTCTCAGAAAAATACCAAAAATTCAACTTAGGGTAATTTCGATATTCCGAATCCATAAATGAAGTCCATTTTGATAAATAAAATTTATAAAATTTCAAAAAGTAGGTATTACTATTCACAACGGCTAGTTTAATTCGTTGTGGTGTGTGTTAGAGCTCAAGGTTGCGTACAACACACGCTATTGCATTATTCGAAGTGAAACGTACCGTGGAAGCTTGGGGTGTTACATTCTCCCCTCCTTCAATAAATTGCGTCCTCGCAATTTGAAATTTTTCTTTGAAAATAGAAGGTTGAAAAGAGAAAATACCTTTGAGGAAAACCCACATCGGAAATAAGGTTAATAAATATATAACATTAAAAGAAAGAAAGATAAGTACAAAGGTCACCCAATATAGCCCATTCTAGGATTCTATAAAAATATGGATATGGAGGATAAACAAACCATCAAGGTCTGATGGAGAGTTATAGAAAACAGGATTAGGAGAAAGTTTAACTAAAAGAAAATCACAAACTTGGGATTGGTTAAACGGTCATTGAATCCCCAGTTGGAAAAGTTAACCGACAACATTTTTGTTTTAAGTTACCTTTTATAATGTTGAGGAATTTATTTAGGAGATTTACTATGAACGTAAGGGAATATACATACTTGTTATGTATAATTTCATTCATTAATAAATGTTTACCACAAACCCAACTTTTACTTCAAATGGTAACGGAACTCAAAAATATTCTATTTATCCTAATTGTATAAGGTTCCAAATGTTAACACATACAATTTAGATTAGTAAAATTATTTTGTAATAACCAGGGACTTCCTGTAGGCTAGTGGTAGGAAATAAAGGCCTGTCGCGCTATGATTGTGGGTTCGATTCCTGCAGCTTTGTCCGACGCGACGGGTTATACCCCACCCTACATGTTTTCCTTTTCCTAAAATTATAGTATCATAATATTTCAAAAATAATCTTCATAAATATTTTAACCTTAAACAATACTATCCAAATACCAACTTAATCCACTCCAACCTTTATAGTTATCCAATATACCTATGTCCAACTCATCGTCCAAATTTTATAAGGAAGGTAAACATAATGAAGGTCCTTTTTTCCACGTAACAACATTTGAAAACCTTCATCATGTATTCTTTTTAAACATACTGAATTACCATGCTCTCTTATTCCTTATAGAATACTAGATATACTCCTTCTATCCAAAAATGTTTACAAATCATCAATCAGTTTCAAGGAAGTTAACAATATCCAATATAATTTATCCAAATCAATCACATCTTATTCCGAAATCACATTCTCAATATCAGAACCATATTATGGTTTATATTTCTCTCAACCATATATTTTCCAAAAATTTAACCTACTGTGGAGTCACTTTTCTTGGTTCCACACAATCTCAAGTCCTTGATGAAATAGTACTGCAGTACAATCCTTATATACTCCATAATTATTATAACCAGTACATAATAGATACAACACGCAAATTAAAAAATTCTTCAATAACAACATAATAACTCTAATCATTACTCCTCATCTGTGGTAGTATCATAACATGGTTATTATCCAATAACATCATTTGGGGCATACTCCGATTACTTGGACATTGGTTTGTGTAGTGTCCCCAATCCTTGCAGAAGAAGCATTGTACATTTGAAACCATTTTCTTACCCTTGCAGTCACGCACTTTGTGTCCTTTTTCTCTACACTTATAACAAACTCCCATTCCCTTTAGGCAAGTTCCATGATGTTTCTTCCCACAATTACCACATATTGGAAAATTCTTCTTTCCCCTCATCCCTTTATCCATCATTCTCTCTTCCATCCCTTTCGTCTCTTGCTTCGCTTCAAAGCCCTAGGACTCAGAGAATTCTTTACTTATCTTATTAACCATTGATACTATTTCTAAATATGTTGAGAACACATGGGAGACTATTTCCCTTCGAAATTTTGCCTTAATACCGTGAAAGGTACAATCCTTCTTACTCTTTGAATCATACGTATTTCCGGATTTCACATTCCTTCTACTGGGCGCCATTTCTATACAATGACATAAACTAGGTTAATTTATGAATCAAAATACATAATTCCATACTTGTAAAACACATAACACTAATTGAACTATTTATTGATATAATCCATAATCATAAAAGAAAAGTTTTATTTGAGAAAGTATATACTCATAACCCTTCATAGTGGTTTGTAAAGAAAATGAGAATTATCCTAAGCATGTCCCCCGGAAGTGTCGTAACCAAGAGTGCAGCAAAGCCCGTTGTCATGCACCAGTTCTCGTTCGAGTCTAGCTCAAAGCGGTGTTTTCCGGTTTTACCCCTAGGTACATCTGTGCCAGAGCCGCCTCTACCTGCTCGTATCCAGACAGAGATGTATTGCTCAGAAAACTCATTAAATCTCTACAATAACAAAATTCTAGGAAGTTCTTCTATACTAATCCTCAACGTCTATCTTTGGGCTATGTGCTCTAATCAGAGTTTATCTAAATCTAGCTTCCAAGGTTAGTACTAAACTGCCTCTGATTCCAACTGTAACGCCCCGACCCCAGCTAACCAGAGTCGGTGCGTTACTTAGTAACATTGGCATGATCACAAAAGAACAAGTCTCGAAAGACCGATTAGTTTAGTAGCCTTGGAAACACTAGATACATTCGTAAACGTTACATTACATCATAAAGTGAAAAACTACAATAACAAAGTCTCCATAGTCCACACTCATATCCTCTTCTGACTATCCTTGCAGGTCATTCATAAAATACTTCTTCACATCCTGGAAAAATATTAAAACATTGAAAGGGGTGAGCTCAGATGCTCAGTAAGGTTAACAATATAGCGGAAGCTTTCATAAATAAACATTAACATTTAAGGCAATGTATAACTAAAACAAAAGCCTTTTATACTTGAACTTCAACATAATATGGCAAAAGTAAAATGAGATAATTCCATTCACTTATTCACATGGATATTCTACTGGTCGAATAATCACATGCAAAATCAATAACCACTTTCATAATGAGGGAATGTATAATTCCAGACATTCTGAAACATTTTGTCAAGGCCTCGGCCAAGACGTCTATAATGATTAAGGCCTCGGCCAAAACCATAAATCAAATTGGGAAAGGGCCTCGGCCAATTCCACGTCTAGTTGTCTCATGAGACCTCCCGATGCATCGAGGAGCTATAGCGGGCTCCACCCATCACTTATTAAGTCCAATACATTCCTCATATGAATAGGCTTAAACATATCATAAACCATAACATAATCGTATCCCATAAAACATGCATAAAGGAAACATAACATTTCCACATTTCAATCACAAGATATCAATACAACACATTTATATAATAAAAACTCTTTCAAAACCATTTTCAATACCAAAATAAAAGTAAGTTAAAACTTTGTATTTATCTTTCATTAAAAAAATGATGGCTTGTAGAGGAAGCCGAAACTCAAATAATGGTCACGACGGTAGAGAAGTCGTTGTCGCCGCATAAGTACGGAAAGAAAAACATTCCCTTTTGTCGTTTAGCAAAACGCTATTTATAAAAAAGATTCCTTATGAATAAACGTAAAAGTCAAAGGGGTTTATACACCGTATAAAAGAAAGCTATGTATAAAACCAAATATGCCTCAATGAAAGGGGATTGAGACGAAGTCCTTAAAAAGATAATTTTTTTTATAAAGTAGGTCTATTATGTGTATTCACTATAAGTACACATAAATAATGTAAAAATACAAGATAGGACATAATAATATAATGACATAATTTGAAAGTAGGAGATTAACCCATAGAATAGAAATTGGGTTAAGAAGTTCCCTTACCTCGTGTCTGACATGACTCAACCGTTCTTTAACCTCCTGAATAATAAACTAGAGTTAATATATACCTTATTAATAACCATTTTCAATTTCATTATCCTTTTTATATCACTTATTAAAATGATATGAACATTATGTAATTATTTAAGTTACTAACGGTCGTTTTGTCGATCTTTGGTACTTGAGTCAACAATAAAATTCTTATAATTACAATTTGTTTATGTGGTAGAATATCCATTATCTCCAGAATTATATTCATGATTTAGATGTCATATATATCTCATATATCCAGTATATACATTCATTTGTAATATTATGTAACATTTAGAGGTAAGAAATTAAATGCACCGTTCATGGAGACGGTAAGCCGTACGTACGCATGAACGCTACTTTCATTTCAATTTCATATTTAATGGAACGAAATCATAATGATATAAATTTATAATATAATTCCAGTATAATATAGTGTAAAATACCATTTACTCCATCCTTTATACATCCCACATATGGCATTAACGATTCAAATCACTTTGAGGGGGCGGTAGTCCGCACTTCCTAAAATGAAATTATCGTGTTTTACCCATAATGGAAATCATAAAGTATGCCATAAATGAGAAATATAGAAGCATAAGTAAACCATAAACATATTATATATCATATATAAAAATAGTGACATCTTAATGGCCACCTTTGGAGGTGTTATATGAGTGTTGAACAACCATCGTTTCGTGAGGCAGAAATTCGCCATCCACAGAAACCGTATGTTCTTTAACCATTAGATGTAGGTGTGTGTAAGTGTAGCTCGAATACTTCTTATAACAACATCCTAGTTTATTGAGGATACTGTTTTTGTTACAAAAGAAATTAATAAAAAGATTTTAGGGGGTTGGAGAAGATAAATAAAACAAAACAACATTAGAGAAGACATTACCTCAAAATCGGGTAACTCTTTTTGATTTGAGCCAAAGGCTTCCTTGGGAAGCGTTCTGCCAAATGTGAGGCTTCTAAGAGTAAGAGAGGGAAGTTGTTAGAGTATTCGGGCAGTGTTTGGCCGAGCCAAATGTCTTGAAAGTGTAAATGAGGTGGGATAGGTGGGGGCCTTTTATAAGTGGAGAGGAGGGGCTCTTTTGGAAAGATTGAACTGTTACGTTATTATACAATGATTTTCGGATTCTAAAGGTCCCACACTTATATAATTCGTGGATAAGGTGATAAGGGTTCGAAATCGCTTCATCCAATAGGCTTTGGACAAGTGTAAGGCTTGGATTTTGCATTATCTTCTCATTTTATTTAAATCGTTAAATAATGAGGTCATCGCTGCATCATCATGATGTCATAAATAATTTAATTAATTTAATGTCTAAAAATTATAAAAAAAATACTATGATGTAGGAAATCGTTTTATCTTTCTAATGAATATTTATAATCAAAATTTGGACTTGTGTAACCCCACATAAAATCTGTTTTAGTAAAACAACTCATGTTTGTGTCAATTTAATTTTAACATTAAATAAATATATATTAATGTCATTTTCCAACCAATGTGGCTCCATGGGGTCCCCAAGTTGACCCATGGGTTGTATTTTTCGGCCATGACTCATCCAATAGGAGTAGGACAAGTTTCAATCTCATCATATATTATTTAAAACATTATTTTTACCTTAAACTACACTAATTACCTCTAATCGTGATTAAGAACTTAAAAGTTACTATTCACCAAAAAATTATTTTAATCTCATTGAACCACATTTTACTTCTTTATGACAACCATGTATGTCGGATTTTTGAAAATCAAATCACAGAAGTGGTAATATTTCATTTAAACGAAAAATCAGTTATTTAACTACCACTTAGTGGTTTCACTATTCATCAAAAATTGAAGTTTTTCAGAACAATGCCAAAATTTCACCCTAAGCTATAATTGATATTCCGAATTCAAAAATGTTGTCTATTTTAAAAAATTCCAAAAATATAAGTTTCATTAATTAATTTTATATTTATTTCCCGCTGTTACAAAAAATAGCGTGTTTTTAAGAAACAATTTATATCAAAAGATTGGCAATTGTTTATCTCCAATTTCAATGTTAAATTAATTCTAATGACCACCTTTGGATAAAATGGTAAAAATATATTCTAATTATAATTTAAAACCACTAAATAGTATAATTTATCACTATAAATTATTTTGATTAAAAAAGTTGTTTTTAAGTTTGTTTCACTATTCATAAAAAATAGAAGTTCTCAGAAAAATACCAAAAATTCAACTTAGGCTAATTTCGATATTCCGAATCCAAAAATGAAGTCCATTTTGATAAATATAATTTATAAAATTTAAAAAATTAGGTATTACTATTCACAACTACTAGTTTAATTCGTTGTGGTGTGTGTTAGAGCTCAAGGTTGCGTACAACACACGCTATTGCATTATTCGAAGTGAAACGTACCGTGGAAGCTTGGGGTGTTACATTATCCCCTCCTTCAATAAATTGCGTCCTCGCAATTTGAAATTTTTCTTTGAAAATAAAAGGTTGAAAAGAGAAATACCGTTGAGGAAAACCCACATCAGAAATAAGGTTAATAAATATATAACATTAAAAGAAAGCAAGATAAGTACAAAGGTCACCCGATATAGCCCATTCTAGGATTCTATGAAAATATGTATATGGAGGAGAAACAAACCATCAAGGTCTGATGGAGAGTTATAGGAAACAGGATTAGGAGAATGTTTAACTACAAGAAAATCACAAACTTGGGATTGGTTAAACGGTCATTGAATCCCCAGTTGGAAAAGTTAACCGACAACATTTTTGTTTTAAGTTACCTTTTATAATGTTGAGGAATTTATTTAGGAGATTTACTAAGAACGTAAGGGAATATACATACTTGTTATGTATACTTTCATTCGTTAATAAATTTTTACCACAAACCCAACTTTTACTCCAAATGGTAACGAAACTCAAAAATATTCTATTTATCCTAATTGTATAAAGTTCCAAATGTTAACACATACCATTTAGATTAGTAAAATTATTTTGTAATTACCAGGGACTTCCTGTAGGCTAGTGGTAGGAAATAAAGGCCTGTCTCACTATGATTGTGGGTTCGATTCCTGCAGCTTTGTCCGAAGCGACGGGTTATGCCCCACCCTGCAGGTTGTCCTTTTCCTAAAATTATAGTATCATAATATTCCAAAAATAATCTTCATAAATTTTTTAACCTTAAACAATACTATCCAAAGATCAACTTAATCCACTCCAACCTTTATAGTTATCCAAAATACCTATGTCCAACTCACAGTCCAAATTTTATAAGGAAGGTAAACATAATGAAGGTCCTTTTTTCCACGTAACAACATGTGAAAACCTTAATCATGTATTCTTTTTAAACATACTGAATTACCATGCTCTCTTATTCCTTATAGAATACTAGATATACTCTTTCTATCCAAAAATGTTTACAAATCATCAATCAGTTTCAAAGAAGTTAAGAATATCCAATATAATTTATCCAAATCAATCACATCTTATTCCGAAATCAATTTCTCAATATCAGAACCATATTATGGTTTATCTCTCTCTCAACCATATATTTTCCAAAAATTTAACCTACTGTGGAGTCACTTTTCTTGGTTCCACACAATCTCAAGTCCTTGATGAAATAGTACTGCAGTACAATCCTTATATACTCCATAATTATTATAACCAGTACATAATTGATACAACACTCAAATTACAAAATTCTTCAATAACAACATAAGATCTCTAATCATTACTCCTCATCTGTGGTAGTATCATAACTTGGTTATTATCCAATAACATCCTTTGGGGCATACTCTGATTACTTGGACATTGGTTTGCGTAGTGTCCCCAATCCTTGCAGAAGAAGCATTGTACATTTGAAACCATTTTCTTACCCTTGCAGTCACGCACTTTGTGTCCTTTTTCTCTACACTTATAACAAACTCCCATTCGCTTTAGGCAAGTTCCATGATGTTTCTTCCCACAATTACCACATATTGGAAAATTCTTCTTTCCCCTCATCCCTTTATCCATCATTCTCTCTTCCACCCCTTTCGTCTCTTGCTTCGCTTCAAAGCCATAGGACTCAGAGAATTCATTACTTATATTATTAACACATGATACTATTTCTCCATATGTTGAGAACACATGGGAGACTATTTCCCTTCGAAATGTTGGCTTAATATCGTGAAAGATACAATCCTTCTTACTCTTTGAATCATACGTATTGCTGGAGTTCACATTCCTTCTACTGGGGGCCATTTCTATACAATGGCATAAACTAGGTTAGTTTATGAATCAAAATACATAATTCCATACTTGTAAAACACTTAACACTAATTGAACTATTTATGGATATAATCCATAATCATAAAAAAAGTTTTCTTTGAGGAAGTATATACTCATAACCCTTCATAGTGGTTTGTAAAGAAAATGAGAATTATCCTAAGAATATCCCCCGGGAGTGTCGTAACCAAGAGTGCAGCAAGGCCCGTTGTCGTGCACCAGTTCCCGTTCGAGTCTAGCTCAAAGCGGTGTTTTCGGGTTTTACCCCTAGGTACATCTGTGCCAGAGCCACCCCTACCTGCTCGTATCCAGACAGAGATGTATTGCTCAGAAAACTCACAAAATCTCTACAATAACACAATTCTAGGAAGTTCTTCTATACTAATCCTCAACGTCTATCTTTGGGCTATGTGCTCTAATCAGAGTTTATCTAAATTTATCTTCCAAGGTTAGTACTAAACTGCCTCTGATACCAACTGTAACGCCCCGACCCCAGCTACCCAGAGTTGGTAAATTACTTCGTAACATTGGCATGATCACAAAAGATCAAGTCTCGAAAGACCTATTAGTTTAGTAGCCTTGGAAACACTAGATACATTCGTAAACGTTACATTACATCATAAAGTGAAAAACTACAATAACAAAGTCTCCATAGTCCACACTCATATCCTCTTCTGACTATCCCGACAGGTCATTCATAAAATAATTCTTCACATCCTCGAAAAATATTAAAACATTGAAAGGGGTAAGCTCAGATGCTCAGTAAGGTTAACAATATAGAGGAAGCTTTCATAAATAAACATTAACATTTAAGGCAATGTATAACTAAAACAAAAGCCTTTTAAACTTGAACTTCAACATAAAATGGAAAAAGCAAAATGATATAATTCCATTCACTTCTTCACATGGATATTCTACTGGTCGAATAATCACATGCAAAATCAATAACCACTTTCATAATGAGGGAATGTATAATGCCAGACATTCTGAAACATTTTGTCAAGGCCTCGGCCAATACGTCTAAAATGATTAAGGCCTCGGCCAATTCCACGTCTAGTTGTCTCATGAGACCTACCGATGCATCGAGGGGCTATAGCGGGCTGCACCCATCACTTATTAAGTCCAATACATTCCTCATATGAATAGGCTTAAACATATCATAAACAATAACATAATCGTATCACATAAAACATGCATAAAGGAAACATAACATTTCCACATTTCAATCACAAGATATCAATACAACACATTGATATAATAAAAACGCTTTCAAAACCATTTTCAATACCAAAATAAAAGAAAGTTAATACTTTGTATTTATTTTTCATTAAAAAAAATGTTGGCTTGTAGAG
The DNA here is from genome assembly GCA_963277665.1 of Viscum album. Taxonomy (NCBI): domain Eukaryota; kingdom Viridiplantae; phylum Streptophyta; class Magnoliopsida; order Santalales; family Viscaceae; genus Viscum; species Viscum album. Next base: position 702,547,715 of record OY728150.1, read on the forward strand.
GAAGCCGAAACTCAAATAATGGTAACGGAGGTAGAGAAGTCGTTGTCTCCACATAAGTACGGAAAGAAAAACATTCCCTTTTTTCATTTAGCAAAACGCTATTTATAAAAAATATTCCTTTTGAATAAACGTAAAAGTCAAGTATAAAAGAAAGCTGTGTATAAAACGAAATATGCCTCAATGAAAGGGGATTGAGACGAAGTCCTTAAAAAGATAATTTTTTTTATAAAGTAGGTCTATTATGTGTATTCACTATAAGTACACATAAATAATGTAAAAATACAAGATAGGACATAATAATATCATGACATAATTTGAAAGTGCGAGATTAACCCATAGAATAGAAATTGGGTTAAGAAGTTCCCTTACCTCGTGTCTGACTTGACTCAAACGTTCTTTAACCTTCTGAATAATAAACTAGAGTTAATATATACCTTATTAAGAACCATTTTCAATTTCATTATCCTTTTTATATCACTTATTACAATGATATGATCATTATGTAATTATTTAAGTTAATAACGGTCGTTTTGTCGATCTTTGGTACTTGAGTCAACAATAAAATTCTTATAATTACAAGTTGTTTATGTGGTAGAATATCCATTATCACCATAATTATATTCATGATTTAGATGTCATATATATCTCATATATCCAGTATATACATTCATTTGTAATATTACGTAACATTTAGAGGTAAGAAATGAAATGCACCGTTCATGGAGACGGTAAGCTGTACGTACGCATGAACGCTACTATCATTTCAATTTCATATTTAATGGAACAAAATCATAATTATATAAATGTATAATATAATTCCAGTATTATATAGTGTATAATACCATTTAATCCATCCTTTATACATCCCACATATGTCATTAACGATTCAAATCACTTTGAGGGGGCGGTAGTCCGCACTTCCTAAAATGAAATTATCGCGTTTTACCCATAATGGAAATCATAAAGTATGCCATAAATGAAAAATACATAAGCATAAGTAAAACATAAACATATTATATATCATATATAGAAATAGTGACATCTTAATGGCCACCTTTGGAGGTGTTATATGAGTGTTGAACAATCATCGTTTCGTGAGGCAGAAATTCGCCATCCACAGAAACCGTATGTTCTTTAACCATTAGATGTAGGTGTGTGTTAGTGTAGCTCGAATCCTTATTATAACAACATCCTAGTATATTGAGGATACTGGTTTTGTTACAAAAGAAATGAATAAACAGATTTTAGGGGGTTGGAGAAGATAAATAAAACAAAACAACATTAGAGAAGACATTACCTCAAAATCGGGTAACTCTTTTTGATTTGAGCCAAATGCTTCCTTGGGAAGCGTTCTGCCCAAAGTGAGGCTTCTAGGAGTAAGAGAGGGAAGTTGGGAGAGTATTTGGGCAGAGGTTGGCCGAGACAAATGGCTTGAAAGTGTAAATGAGGTGGGAGAGGTGGGGGCCTTTTATAAGTGGAGAGGAGGGGCTCTTTTGGAAAGATTGAAATGCTACATTATTATACAATGATTTTCGGATTCTAAAGGTCCCACAATTATATAATTCGTGGATAAGGTGATAAGGGTTCGAAATATCTTCATCCAATAGGCTTTGGACAAGTGTATGTCTTGGATTTTTTATTATCTTCTCATTTTCTTTAAATCGTTAAATAATGAGGTCATCGCTGCATCATCATGATGTCATAAATAATTTAATTTATTTAATGTCTAAAAATTATAAAAAAAATACTATGATATAGGAAATCTTTTTATATTTCTAATTAATATTTATAATCAAAATTGGGACTTGTGTAACCCTACTTAAAATCTGTTTTAGTAAAACAACTCATGTTTGTGTCAATTTAATTTTAACATTAAATAAATATATATTAATGTCATTTTCCAACCAAAGTGGCTCCATGGGGTCACCAAGTTGACCCATGGGTTGTCTTGGTTGCCCATGACTCATCCAATAGGAGTAGGACAAGTGTCAAGCTCATCTTATATTATTTAAAACATTATTTTTCCCTTAAACTACACTAATTACCTCTAATCGCGATTAAGAACTTAAAAGTTACTATTCACCAAAAAATTATTTTAATCTCATTGAACCACATTTTACTTCTTAATGACAACCATGTATGTCGGATTTTTGAAAATCAAATCACAGAAGTGGTAATATTTCATTTAAACGAAAAATCAGTTATTTAACTACCACTAGTGGTTTCACTATTCATTAAAAATTGAAGTTTTTCAGAACAATGCCAAAATTTCACCCTAAGATATAATTGATATTCCGAATTCAAAAATGATGTATATTTTAAAAAATTACAAACATATAAGTTGCATTAATTAATTTTATAATTATTTCCCGCTGTTACAACAAATAGCGTGTTTTTAAGAAACAATTTATATCAAAAGATTGGCAATGGTTTATGTCCAATTTCAATGTTAAATTAATTCTAATGACAACCTTTGGATAAAATGGTAAAAATATATTCTAATTATACTTTAAAACAACTAAATAGTATAATTTATCACTACAAATTATTTTGATTAAAAAAGTTGTTTTTAAGTATTTTTTACTATTCATAAAAAATAGAAGTTCTCAGAAAAATACCAAAAATTCAACTTAGGATAATTTCGATATTCCGAATCCTAAAATGAAGTCCATTTTGATAAATAATATTTATAAAATTTCAAAAAGTAGGTATCACTATTCACAACGGCTAGTTTAATTCGTTGTGGTGTGTGTTAGAGCTCAAGGTTGCGTACAACACAGTCTATTGCATTATTCGAAGTGAAATGGACCGTGGAAGCTTGGGGTGTTACATTTAATGTCAAATTGTGTAATTTGTATTATCTATAATTTCCACCTTAATTCATAATATAGAATCATGTGGGGTACGACAAGCAAATCTCAAGGAACGAAGTGTCATTCTATGAAATTACTCATCCCTTCATGTTCTTTTTTCACAAAACTATTGTTTCCATTTATAAAACATAAATCAAGTCAAATTTTCCTACAATTAGAAATATTATTCATTAAAATAAAATATAAAAAATATTAAATAATAATAAAATATATTTTTATTATACAGTTATCAAAGCATTTTGTCATATACATCAAATTTAAAAAGCAGAGGACAACCCAAGAAATTGGACATCCCGATAATGTCTATCAATTATACAAAAATACAAGAATAGAGACCAAGATAACACCCCATTAATGAAACCCTAGAATTTATATACAAATGAGGACAATTACTACCCATTCCAGTATTGTTACAAATTAATCCCATGTCCTTGATTTTCCTACCCAATTCATAAATCTATTTCGTCAACACCATTAATTTTAAAAAAAATTGTGGAAACATTTCATAACAATTTAAAAGGATCTTTTTTATTACCAAAACCAGGGGAAAATAAATTATGAAAAAATTGTTTCCTCACACAAAAATCATTCAGTTAATTGAGAATATCATTTATAAAACAGTTTATCAAAATAAGAGAAATGACATTCACCAATATATGTTTTATATGTATCCACATACCAAAACATGTGTCACACATTCCTTTAATGTAATTCACCAATAAGAAATATTAAAATGATAAAATTATGTATAGTAAATAAACACATATCAAAATCAATTAAATTTTGAAAAAGGGTAAATGAAGAGTATTGGTCATGAATCACCTCAAGAAACCAACCTAACACAACACAACTAAAAAAGTATTGGCTCCAGAAGAATACCACCTATAATATCTATATATATTAAATAATAATTGAAAAAAAATAATAATATCCAATAAAAAAACATAATGGAGAAACCATAATCAAAATAATTTATTAATTAGAGATAATTACTCATCCATAGAGATGAAACCCAGGGGAAATTGAGATCAATTGTTGAATTACAATAATTGGAATGAGAAGAGATTCCCAATATCCAATGGGAGAGATCTAAGGAAGAGATAAAGGTAGCATTTAGAGGAATAAAATTAGAAATGAATCATAAATTTCAATAGAAATGTGAGGGTTTCATGTTAGGTAATCCATTGTCAGGTCGTGTAATCATGGAATCACAATTATGTCAAAAAACCTTTTGTTTAGCATTAAAGACGATATTTTTAAATGTACATGGCCTGAACCTATTAAAAATAATATAATTATCTCATGATGTGTACTGGAATAATAAATTTTTCCTAGAGGATTACACATAACCTAAACCCATTACACATCATGTATTTCTATTGGAGGGTTAAAAAAATTCTAGTTTTCAACATAAATATCAAAAACCACTCCTAAATAATATAATCTCAGGGAGAATGCTACAAAGAATTTAACAAGCCTATACCCACACACCATTAATTCAAATAAACATAAAATTTTGAACATTGCTGAAGTTTCCCACAAAGAATCTCTATATCCTCGAGAGTCTAAATATGCAACAAAAAAAATAAAATTAATGAATGCATTGATAGTAATTACATGAATTATGGTAATGAGTTGTTACATGCTCCCTGGACATTGAGAATTTATAAAAATGTTTAATGATTAAAAAATAATATCCATTATGGGTTTTGAAATTTGAACATAATTTTAAGGAAAATAATTATTAGTTAATTTAATAAACTTTCACTTTTGAGTTTGAACACAACAAACAAATATTATTTTTAAATCTAAACTAGAACATATATGACACCTATTATGGAATAAATTTAATTTAGGAATTAACATTTATAATTAAGAAATTTAATCAATTGAAATAAATAAATAAATTTATTCACAATATATTTTTTTCATGTTCAATGATATAAAAAAATGAAATATATAAATTATCAACTAATATATATTTATATAATTAAACTTTATAACCTTAGATAAGGTATTTTTGTTCAAATGTTTATTATCCCCGGTTTGAGTTATGTGGCCTTTTTTTTAATTTTTATGTGTTTAAAGTGCATGGGATGAGTTGGGAAGAGGTTGGGAGAGTTTGGAATGGTTTTGGATGAGTTTGGAGTCTTTTAAAGGGGTGCACGGTTTGAGCACGGTTAGTGGAAACCAAGAGGGTTCTCCAGGAAACCGTACAGGGGAGACAGTAGACTTCACATGGTTGGCACATGGTTTTCGAAACCGTGCGAGGCAATAGTGCGGACCCTTGCTCCCTAGGCAGTACCGTGTGCACGGTTAGCACACGGTTTCCCAAACCGTGCGGGCCAACAATGCGGCCACATAAAAATAGGGTTATATGTTCTGGGCTCCCTCGGGCTTAACCAATTTCACCCCAATCTTCCTCCCACTCGAGCCTCACTCGGTATTTTGGGTTCTCAAAGGTTATGGGTACTGACCCACTTGTTTTGGGATCATTTCATAGGGGTTTCAAGGCGGTTTGAAGGTGATTTCTCTTGGGTATGTCTCTCCTATTGTTTCTCTTGTGTTTTCCTATAGATCTACATCCCTCTATTTCGTGGTTTTCTAGATATACACTTGTTGTGTGTTGATCTAGGGTTGTGGTTTCCTTGTATGTTAATATTAATGCTTGTGGATGTTAGGTAAAGGGGATCTAGAGAGGTGTTGGTGGTGCATTCTACAGATTTGATCTGCGGTGGCATGTGGGTCGATTTCTCGAGAACCATAATGGTAGGTGGCTTCTATCTCAACTCCACTTGGTTAGAACTAGTGGTTCCTTGTTACAATTTATTTTTGGGATGAAGATTAATTGTGAAATGTTGTGCAAAATTGGAAGGGAATCCCTTGGGTGATGTTTTTGGGATTTTTGGGGAAAATGGTGTTTTATAGTGAAATGCTATTCTTGTGGATTTTAAAATGAAGATTTCAAAATGGGATGATATGGTTGATTTGTGAAAATGATCAATGGAAAGGGTTTTCAATAAAATAGGTTTTTATTGTAATGATGTTTGGCATGGAAAATGGTTTTCAATAAATGTGTGATTTATTGAAATTGATTGAAATGCAATGGAATTGGTTGATAACATGTTGTAGTGAATTTGGTGGGTTTATGATTGGTATGGTTTGATTGAAATGTTTTAAGGAAGTGGTTGGTAAGTCTCGCTATAAAAAGGGGACGAATAGTGGTAGGAAGAACCACCATATGATTAGTGGTCATGAAGTACCTCTAGTTGTGAATGGGTGAAAAGGTTGGGTGGATGCCCCACCATTTTGATTGGTTTGGTGTGAATTAGTGAACTGGTTGGGAGGAATTCTTGCCATTTTGGTTGTTTGTTGTGAATTTCTTTGCAATTTGTAAGTTGTTGTGCTATCATGTAAATGATCAGATGGATTGTGGCACGTTTGGTTGGCTTTCCCTTGGTTTCTTAGTTTGGGTCTGATGGCTTGGTAAGGGAATGTTGGGCTTATGAAAATGGTTGCACTTGTGATTTAATTTATATAAATTCTTTTATATAAATGTGATAATGGATTTATCCTAGTGGCATGTGTAGGGAAGTCATTTGGGAAAATCCTACTGAGTTTTAGTACTCACCCACTGATTTGGAACTGTGGTGTCTTTTCAGATGTCGTGTACCATGACGTGGGAAAAGGTAAGGCATCACCCTCCTCTAGTAGAGCATTGTGATCCCTTGGTGGAGCTTGGAGCATGGAGCTTGGCGTGGTGCTGTGGTGGTGTCATGGCTTGTGGTTTTTGGTTGTTTAGTTTTCGCACTGTACTCTGATGTTGTGTGGACATGTCTAGTTGTTTTTGTTTTTATTTGTGTTGTGGAACAACTTGGTTGTCTTTTGGGAATGCGTGGTTGGGTAATTGAATTGACATGAATCATATAGTGGCTGTTAGTGGATGGTTTGGTTGGTTTTGGCCTAAGGGAAAATCATTACACAACATGATCTTGAAGCCCTCGACATTTATTGCCAGCCATTGTCATCATGGGAACGTCGCTTAAGGCCACGTATCCCTCACCACCTCCTCAAGCCAATGAGTTAGGGGAGGGGAGTTACAAGTGGTATCAATTTGTTTGGTCCTTTGAGGTTGATTCTCAGATTTTCTATTGAAATTCATTCTGTTACATTCCCTAAGACGTGATGGTAGGAAGGAGTAGGATTATCGGAACATGGAATGTATAGCATAAAAGGATGTAGCTAACCCTTTTTGCTGAAATTCAAGTTACCAGGGAGTTGGGTACATAAGTGTTTTGGAGACACTTATAGGCATTGTATATCTCATTGTCGTGGGTGTAGCCAATGAGATGAGCATGGCATGCACGATAGAAATGAATTCCCACTAGGATGAATATTTCATTGATGTATAATAATTTATGATGTTATATGAATGTGTGAAATTGTAATGTGAATAAATTGGTATTTTGAAAATGGTTTGGTTTTCAAAATGGTAAAACATGGCACATGTGGAAAATGTGAACTACTGGAAAGGCTTGTTGTGAAAGTGTTATGTCATGTGATTTGAAATGGGAATTCATGATTTTACAGAAGTGAGACTCATTGATGTCTGTTTTCTATTTATAAAAATGGAACTGGGTAGGCATCATCTAGACCAACCGGAGGAGGCTACTGAGAATGTGGTCGCACCTGAGCCTCAGGTGAACCAATAGTTAGTGAAAAGCATGGTGCAAGCTTTCCAAGCTGTGGAAAGTGGAAAAAAAGAGGATGAAATAAGGCATGTGGATCATGGGGTTTAGTTTCAATAGAAGAATCCAACCATCTTCATGAGTGATTCAGAGCCAGAGAGGCAGAAGCATGGTTGAATAGAATGAACAAGATCTTCGGGTTCATGGGAGCTCTAGTAGAGTTAAAAGTGATGTTGGCCACATATATGTTGTAAGATCTTTCCCTTCATTGGTGGAAGTTGGTAGTCCAAGCGGCGACGGACCAGGGTATGATGTGGGAAGGCTTTGAGGAATTTTTTAATAAACAATTCTACCCACATACGTTCAGAATTCAGCGTACGACTGATTTCTTCAGTTTGAAACAAGAGTTTATGTCTGTGACAGAGTATGGATCTGAGTTTATGAACATAGTGTGGTTTTCACCCGAGGTGGCGGGTAGCACGTTGTTGAAGGAAAGTATCTTTGAAGAGGGATTAAGGCAAGAAATCCATTCAAAGATAGCAGTGTTTCGTATAGATGATTACACAAAGATGGTGAATAGAGCCTCGGTGGCTGAGCGAGATCTGTTGGGAGCTCCCGACGGGGGAAGCATGTTGGCACCCATGGGGAATAGTGGGAACTCTAACGCTGTGTTGAACTGAAGGATGGTCACTTATTCCTAGGGTGGGAATATAGCATATAATCTGATGACAGGATCAGTAAATCTGCCTCCGATGTCCCAGAGCAAGCTGAGATGTTTTCAGTGTGGTTTTACAAACCACATCAAGTGGGATTGTACGACACAACCTCGAGCATGTCATAATTATAAGCAGATTGGGCATTTGCAGGGTTATTGTCAGAATTCTCCAAGGTCGGGTTCACGTGACATTCCTCAAGGATCACAGATGCCATATGCTTCGACGTGACGAGGAAAGCAACACATCCCACTCAGCAGAGTAAAGTTGGTCATGGTGATTCTCGGAATACCACGATGCCTCGGCAGAGTAACAAAGAGCAGAGTGTCACAAGCAAACATGTGTGCAGTGCTGAGAAGGTTGTGGTGGATGATTAGTCAGGACCATCCATTGTGCGAGGTACTATTTTTTTAAATTATACGTTGTTTTAATTTCTGTTTGATACGTGTGTTTCACACTCTTTTATTTATGCACGTGTGGTTTATTTTCATGGTTTTTTGGGTAGAAATGATTCCCTCGGTTTTGAAACTTCAAACTTCTCTCACTCGAAGAGCGTGTCGAGCCTTCTTGTGTAGAGAATGTTGTATAGTTTCAGGAGAGGGTGATATTGTGTGGAATTTCTCAATGATTGAGATGGATGGTTATGATGTAATCCTGGGAATGGATTGGATGGTGGATTTTTAAGGAACACATAGATTATGATGCGCGGACAGTGGATTTTAAGACACAATATGGCATTAGACATCTCTTTAGAGGAGAGAAGAATGAATGGTAGGGTGGAATGGTTTGTTGGCACTAGCAGTGAGTACGTTATCATATCAATTGGTAGTAATGTCGTTGGAATCGATAGATGGTGTTGAGAAGAGTGTTCCTCTAGCATTGGTGGATCGGTTCATGGATGTTTTTCCTGATGAAATCTTTGGTTTAACTCCCGTATGAGAAGTGGAGTTCACAATTGATCTCATTCCGTGGACCAGTCCTATCCCACTTCCATCTTATAGGATGGCACCAAATGAATTGCAGGAATTGAAAATTCAGTTGGAAGTGGTAGAAAACAAAGGTTTTACCTGACCTAGTGCGTCTCTGTGGGCAGTGCCGATGTTGTTTTTGAAAAAGGTCGATAGAACATTGAGTCTATGTGCTGATTATCGTAGACATAACCAAGTTACGATAATGAATAGATATCCCCTTCCACGAATTGATGATTTTTTCAACTAGTTGTGGGGAGCCCAGTGGTTGTCCAAGATCGACCTAAGGCCAAGATATCATAATTATTGGGTGAGGAAGGAGGATATTCCTCAAACACCTTTTAGAAGTAGATATGGTCATTATGAATATGTGGCTATGCCCTTTGGTCTAACGAATGCACCAGCAGTGTTCATGGAATTGATGAATCGGATATTTCATAGATATCTGGATTCATTTGTGGGGGTGTTTGTAAACTATATTATGGTGTATACATAGACAATGGTGGAGCATGAGTAGCACATGGCGATAGTGCTGGAGATCTTGAGGGATCATCGGTTGTATGCCAAATTGTCAAATTGTGACCTTTTGATATGGGATGTTCATTTTCATGGCCATGTGATTTCTAAAAGAGGTGTTTCAGCGGACCCAAAAAAGACAGAGGCTATTATCTTCTGGAAACCGCCAAAGAATGTGTTTGAGATAAAAAGTTTTCTTGGTCTAGAAGGGTATTATCGACGTTTTGTTCATGATTTTTCATGTTTTGCGTCACCGATGACAGCTTTGAAAATAATGAATGTTGAAATCCAGTGGAATGAATGGTGTCAGAAGTGTTTCAAAGAGCTAAAGGACCACCTTACATTAGCTCCAATCGTGGTTTGGACAGAACCAGAAAACAGGTACGTGGTGTATTGTGATGCATCACGATCAGGGATGGGGTGAGTTTTCATGCAAGGGAATCATGTGGCTGCGTATGGTTCACAGCAGTTGGGGGTACATGAGAATAAATACCCAACTCATGATTTGGAGTTGGCAGCAGTGGTCCATGCTTTGAATGTTTGGTGTCATTTTCTCTTCGCTGAGAAATTCACGTTATATACAGATCATAGGAGCTTGAAACAAATTTTCTCAAACAAGAATTTGAACGTGAGGAAAAAGAGATTGATATAATATCTCCAGATGTATGATTTTAAATTCATGTACACACCGGGTAAGGGAAATTTGGCGGCAGATTCATTAAGTAGAAAATCATATGCTCATGTGGTGAAACATGCATCTGAACAGTGGAAGTTGATGTTGATTATAGCTGATATGTGGTTGGAATGTGAGGACCAGGGTGATAGAGCAGTCTTCTTTCCAGTTCATTTGATTCCTGACTTGGTTGGCCTGGTTAGAGAGGCACACATATCTGATTCTGAGGGTGTGACGATGGGGTCGAGACTCAATGGTGGGGAGACCATTGAGGGTTAGCAACTGAATAGAGATTCAATTTTGTGTTTTCGGAATCGGATGGTTGTACCAGTTGCTTGTTAGGAGGACCTTCTTAGGGTGTATCATCATTCTAGGTGGGCTGTTCATCCTAGAATTTATAAAATGTATAGAGCGTTTAAAGCAAAGTTCTGGGGGGCTATTATAAAAAGAAGTGTGGATGAGTTTGTTTCATGATGTTTGACTTGTCAGCAGGTCAAGGCTGAGCATTAGAGGCCATCATTAATGTTGCAGTCTTTATCAATCCATTTTTGGAAGTGGGAGCAAATAGCGATGGATTTTGTCACAGGCATCCCAAGAACAGTTAGAAAGAATGATTCCATATGGGTGATAGTGGATCATCTAACGAAGTCGGCCAATTTCATCCCAATTCGTTAATCTGATGCGGTGGAGGATCTGTCCAAAATCAATATCTGGGAGGTGTTAAAGAGGCATGGTGTTCCTGTTTTGATTGTATCAAATAGAGATCAGAGGTTCACATCACATTTCTAGAAATCCTTACAGCAATCCCTTGGGACACATTTGACTATGAGCATGGCGTATCACCCTCAAAAGGATGAACAAACTGAGAGGATGATACTTCTGGAGGATATGTTGCGGGCTTGTGTCATGAATTTTTGTGGCTCGTGGTTAGTAAACTTTTCATTGGTTGAGTTTTCATTTAATAACAGTTATCCGGAATCCATAAAAATGGATCTGTTTCAAGCATTGTATGGGAAACCATGTCGTTCTCCACTGTGATTGGTGGAAACAGGTGAGTCCTCGATGGTAAGGCTGAGCCTTGTCCAGGAGACTACAGAGAAGATCATGTTGATCAGAAAGAGAATGGAGATATCTCAAAGTCATGAGAAATCGAATACAGATCATCGTTGAGAGTCGTTGTCATTCAAGGTGTGTGATCATGTGTTCTTGAGTATCTATCCTAGGTTGGGACATCATCAGTTTGGGAAGTAGGGAAAGTTATCTCTGAGGTATATTGGACATTTTGAGATTCTTGAGTGGGTTGGTGAGTTGTCTTATTATTTGGATTTCCCACCTAGGTTTAGTGTAGTGCACAATGTGTTTCATGTGTCGCATTTGAAAAAGTATCATCCGGATCGTGACCATGTGATTCAATGGGATCATGTTGAGCTAGAACCGGATGCTTCGTTGGTGAACGTTCCAGTGCAGGTTGTGGATAGGCAAGAGAAAGAATTACCTGGTAAAATATTCGGTTCAGTTCATGTTTTGTGGCAACATGGTCATATTCAAGAGGTGACATGGGAGCGGGAGAAAGAGATGGTCGAGCAGTGGCCCGAGCTCTTTCGGTATAAGGTGGGTTCAATACATTCTGAGGACGGAATGTCCAATGGTGGGGAGAATTTAGTACCCCCGGTTTGAGGTATGTGGCCTTTGTTTATGATTTTTTATGTGTTTAAAGTGTATGGGATGAGTTGGGATGAGGTTGAGAGAGTTTGGAATGGTTTTGGATGAGTTTGGAGGTTTTTAAATGGGTGCACGGTTTGAGAACGGTTAGTGGAAACTGTTATGGTTCTCTAAGAAACCGTGTAGTGGAGACAGTAGGCTTCGCACGCCCAGTGCATGGTTTACGAAACCGTGTGAGGCAACCGTGCAGACCCTTTCTCCCGAGGTAGAAGCGTGCACACAGTTAGCACACGGTTTCCCAAACCGTGCGGGCTAACCGTTCAGCCACATAAAAATAGGGTTATAAGTTCTGGGCTCCCTTAGTCTTAACCTATTTCACCCAATTCTTCATCCTACATGAGCCTCACTTGTGATTTTGGGTTCTTAGGGGTTAAGGGTGCTCTCACACTCATTTTGGAAGTGTTTCCAAGGGGTTTCAAGGCAGTTTGAAGGTGGTTTCTCCCAGGTTGGTCTCACCTCTTATTTCTCTTGTGTTTTCCTCTAGATCTACATCCCTCTATTTCGTGGTTTTCTAGGTCAACAATTATTGTGTGTAGATATATGGTTTTTGTTTCCATGGATGTTAATATTAAGGCTTGGGGATGTTAGGGAAAGGGGATCTAGAGAGGTTTCGGTGGTGCATTCACCATATTTGAGGTGCAGTGGCTTGTGGTTCGATTTCTCAAGAACCCTAAATGTAGGTGGATTCTCTCTCGACTCCCCATGGTTAGAACAAGTGGTTCCTTGTTACAACTAATTGTTTGGATGAAAATTAATTTTGAATTGTTATGAGAAATTGGTTGGAAATCCCTTGGGTGATGTTTTGGGTATTTTTGGGAAAATGGGTGTTTTATGGTGAAATTCTATTCTTGTTGATTTTAAAAGGAATATTTTAAAATGGGATGATATGGTTGACTTTTGAAAATGACCGATCGAAAGGGTTTTCAATAAAACTGTTTTTTTATTGAAATGATGTTTGTCATGGAAAATGGTTTTCAATAAATGGGTGATTTATTGAAGTGGATTGATATGAAATGGAATTGGTTGATTTTATGTTGTTGTGACTATGGTGGGTTTATGCTTGGTTTGGTTTGATTGAAATGTTGTATGGATGTGGGCGGGAAGTCTCACTATAAAACAGGAATGGATAGTGGTAGGAAGAACCACCATATGAGTAGTGGTCGAGGTGTACCGCTAGTTGTGAATGGGTGAATGGGTTGGGTGGAAGTCCCACTGTTTTTATTGTTTTGGTGTGAATGGGTGAATGGGTTGGGCGGATGTCCCGCCATTTTGGTTGTTTGTTTTTCATTGCTTTGAAAGATAGAAGTTATTATGCTAATGCGTAAATGATGAGATGGCTTGTGGCACGTTTGGTTGGCTTTCCCAATGGTTTCGTGGTTTTGGTGTGATGGCTTGGTAAGGGCATGTTTGTCTTATGAAAATGGATTCACTTGTGATTTAATTTATATAATCTGTTTTATATAAATGTGATAACAATTTTATCCTTGTTTCATGTGTAGGGAAGTCATTTGGGGAAATCCTATTGAGTTTTAGTACTCACCCCCTGCTTTGGCACTGTGGTGACATTGCAGATGGCGTTTACTATGACGTGGGAAAAGTTAAGTCATCACCCTCCTTGAATGGAGCATTGTGATCCCTTTGTGGGGATTGGATTTTGGAGCTTGGCGTGGAGATGTGGTAGTGTCATGGTTTGTGGTGTTTGGTTGTTTAGTTTCTGTAGTGTACTCTGATGTTGTGTGGACATGTCTAGTTGTTTTGGTTTTGAGTTGTGTTGTGGAACAACTTGGTTGTCTTTTGGGAATGTATGGTTGGGTAATTTAATTGACATGCATCATATAGTGGCTGTTAGTGGATGGTTTGGTTGGTTTTTTCTTAAGGGAAAATCGTTATTCAACATGATCTTGAAGCTCTCGGCATTCATTTATAGCCTTTGGTGTCATTGGAATGCCGCTTAAGGCCAAGTATCCCACATCGCCTCCCCATGCCAATAAGGTAGGGGCGGGGCATCACATAATGAAATATACTCTACAATATATAGTAACAGTACTTTTTTAGGCCAATTACATTGCATATTAAAAAAGTAAAAAATTATTCCATTGGCTATAATATTATATTTTTTATCATGATATATTGGTAAATCTAATATAAATTTTTTTTGTTTATAAATATCATATAAAACTGAATGTGATATAATAGTCAGTGATATCATAATAATTTTCTTGTGATATTTTTCATTACAATTATTGTGTCATTGGATATTATAATATATGACATGATTTAAATTGTATCATAGTGTATTAAAATAGCATTATCCAATTATATTAATTTTATTATATTTCATACTGTAATGAAAACACTGAAAACCTAAAATCAATATAAATACAAAAAGATTTTATTTTTATTCACGAATCCGTGAAAGTGATATCACATATCAATTTTTAATGATATATTATCCAATTATTATAATTTTACCTTTTCTTACAAATTCATATCGTTAACTATATTCACTTCATAAAAGGATTCTTAAAATATACATCTCATTAAAAAATTTACCTTTAAATTTAAACAAAAAATAGTTTTCTATGAGATCACATATATAAAATTTATTATTTGTATTCAACAAAATAAATTATCATTAAAAATGATATTAATGATAAGAAAATATTTAAAAACAAAAAATAAATACCTCACATAGGTGTATTGAACAATGTTTAATTAATAACAAGATGAATGAAATTCACTATAGAAAATCTATGTGAAATTGATTAATAATAAAATCTATTTTAGAAACTCAAACCCATCCTCAAGATGTAGTATAATGTCATTAAGCCTTTTATTTTTCCATGTACCAATAATGGTTCAAAAAACCAATATATATCACATATAATGTTGAGTGGTAGAAAACATATGACATCCCCAACCAAAAATAAATAAATAATATATATACTAAAGAATTAATATGAATGAATAGAAAAATATTATAAATACACATATGTAATTTTATAACCTTTTGAAAAATATTAAACCACAACAAATGAAATATCTTCTAATAATCTCCACTACTTGGCTTTAACTACACTATCCGATATAATTAAAAAATCACTTGAAAAATTAAATTATTCCAAAAAATAATTGAATGTTAACAAATATTCTCATTCAAGGATTATGTATAACAACATATAGCATTGTACAAATGATATCATGTGGACCCAATATAATTAAAATTTATTAAAATAGAATCTAAATTATTTCGACACTATATGAATATTTCCATTTTATATTAACAAATAAATTATTTTAAATTTTAACGAAATATCAAGAATATCATAATAAAATAAAAAATTATTAAAAAAATAATTAATAAATTTTTAAACCAATTCACACACTGTTATCTATGACAATATTATTATAACTCTACAACACTCAGGTCTCTTACAACAACGTATTTTTTTTCTTAATTACATGTCCCCATACTAAAGCATGATCACGCAAACCATCCTTGTTAAAGCATATATATTTTCAAATTTTTTACCTTCCATATTATAATGAAGAGATTATGAATAAAAAATCTATTTCACAAACAAAAAATTGAACAATTACAAAGAAAATTAATAAAAAAATATTCAATACAAATTCATTAATTTTCTAATTCCATTTTTTTAGGAAACACCGATACAATGAAATAATAAATGATCCTTTATTTGTATGTAATGACTATAAAAAATTAAATTATAATATTCTCTTTATGTCACTAATAATAAAATTGTTAAAATTATTAATTTTAAAGTTAAATATGTTTTGGATAGAATATTTAACATAATATATAGGATTAAAACCCACTTATTAAAATCAAAAAAATTTAAAAATACTAGTCTTCCCAAAAAAAGATATATACATTATCCAACTACAATAGGGTTATTATCTAGAAATTCATAAATTCTATAATATTCGTATAAAAAATTTGACATATCTAAAAGTGAAAAATTACATTGAGGTTGTAAAGATATGTGAATTATTTAACAAAAAGTATAAATTCCCCTATATATATTTCATCCACATACATCACTACGAAAAAATAGATATTTTTCAAGACATAATTCTCATATTTTATAAATAATATATGAATAGTGATTCATGAAGAGAGATAATATAAATGAATAAATAACTATGTGGGATAATAATAGTAAATTTTAAATTATGCACGTTAATAATAAATCTAATCTAATTGGATTAATGGGATAATATAACTTTCCCCAAAATCAACTTAAAAATACACTAATGTGTGGGTGTCCAAATGGTGTATGATATTTTATTTTTGATTTTTCCAAAACATTTATTGGACACATACAAAACAATAAAAATGGTCTTTAAAACCATGTATATTCCCGCATAATCCATGATACATTGAAACAAAAATGCCAAATCACTTGTCTTTCTCTCCAATACTATACATGATAGAAATTATTTTCAACATCCACTATTTTCATCCTAATTATAATATTTGTATTCCAATACACATCCCTACATTTCATAACCTAATTTTATAGTTATATAATAATAATATTATAACCCCAAATAATAATAGAAAAATTTAATAATATATTACAATGATATATTATACTCTCTCCCACTTTTAACCCAACATATCCTCCAAACAAGACTAAGCACACACTAAAAACCATCCATTAATTTTATTTCAACCATAATGAATTAGTAAACTATAATAATTCATCCTCAACAATCTAAAAAGAATGAAGAAAATATTTTTTCCTTATTTTTAAAATAGTTGTTCTAGTAATTCCTATATAAATTGATTTTTTACACACAAAAAGACAAATTATAAACCAATCCTATGATCATAAAATGGTGATTAAGATCTTATATCACCACCCACTTCAGTATGGTCATAAACCTAAAAAAATAATTTCATGGGTGCTATACTCCCATCCTTATAGGAAGAAGATTATTATTGCATCCCCATAATTAATTAGCCTCATTATCCACTAGTAATCATTTTATGATGATTATTAACCATCTAATTTTTAATCATATGTATGAAAATCATAATAAAATCATTTAATTATGTGTTTCCACAATAATTTCATCATATTAAATTGGTTATAATGCACATTGACGAAAATAATAATTAATTATGACAAATTTTATTAAATGGTTTTGAAAAGAGAATTTATATCCTTTAATAGAGATATAATTTATATATTATTATAATATTATTAACTGAAAATAAACTACCAATCCACACCATTACATCTCATTGAAACCCATTGAATAAATTCACTTTAATTATATAGAATCAAATTTTAAAAATTATAGCTCATTAAATTAAAAATACTAATTTATTAGTAGATATCAATCGATGAATTTTTTTATTCAGCCATAGAGTCCTTGAATACCTCTACAAATAAAGACACCATATTAACTCAATTTTACAACCCATAGTTATAATTATTTCACGAAAATCGATATATAATTTTGAAGAATATTTAACCAGTAATATCACACACATCAGAAAACTATTTTTATAAAATGTCTCTCATAAATGATATATAATAATTTAACTAATATGAAATATTTGTTAAATTTATTTAGGAGATTATTTTAAAAAAATAAAAATATTAAATATTATTTTCCTATATTCAGAATATTCAAACATATATCAATATATTTTTATCACCACATGTGATTCAATGAAAATATATATAAATTATATAGTAATGTTAAATATTATTAACATGATAATTGAAATAACATACTGAGTGAGAAATAATATGTGTTAGAAGGAAAGGCACTGTATTAGTAAATTGGAGGATTAATGTCACAACCCGTCCTCGGGGCCCGTGTCGTGGCTACCCCAAGCTCGCATTCCATTGGCCTGGTGCAGGCGACTAGCACCAAAGGCGTAATCCCTATAAAAGGGAAGGCATTTTATTTTTAACCTGGAACAGACACACAGTCTGAACACAAGCGGTAGAGGTAACAACTGAAAACAAACACTAATTAAAGCTGAATACAGGAGAAAGTGCTGAGAGGAAATGGGCTAGAAATACAAACCCAACAATAAAGTACAACTGCAGAATAGTAAACAGAAACTACTGAGTCGTCCTCTACGAGACCCACCTGAAGGGTGGGTACAGATGGCATCCTCATCACCCCAGGTCAGTCTGTCTGCTCTGTGTACGTCTCGCCAAGTTGTCCACCTCTTGGTACAGTCTAGCTCTACAACACTTTGACTCGATCAGTGTTGCCAGTCGTCTGAAACCAACACAATGATGTGCAGGAATATCCCATGAAGAGTTGAGTATAACGATACTCTGTAGGGACCCCGAGACCCCTGATGGTCTCCCAAAATCCACGAAGGATCAACCACAGAAGAGAGATAAAATCATGAAGTATCAACCAACCGTACGTAGGTATATTCCCACACATATACCTAAGTTATCAACCACAGTTTGGCTCCAACTCTCGAGCCCAAGAAAAACCTAGTCCACACAGGAAGTATAGTCAACCACATCGATGATAATGATTGAATGTCATGACTAAACTCACAAAGGTATACAACTTTCGTATAGCGATAGTGATGATCAGATGTAGTCCCTGATTAATCTTTGCTATCAGACCCACACAAGATACAAGACCAACTAAGCTGTCGGACCCACACAGGATACAAGACCAGCTACTCTGTCGGACCCAGACAGGATTCAAGTACATAAGTCAAAATTGTCAGACCCACACAGGATACAAGAACAGTAGTCATCGTTTTCTAACCAACGGAGGATCCTAGTACTGTAGTCATCGTTGTGGAACCCACAGAGGATCCCAGTACAGTAGTCGTCGCTGCCGAACCCACGTAGGATCCTAGTATAATAGTCATTTTTTCCCAAGTGATGTAGGATCCCAGTACAATATCCATCACTACCTAACCCACCTAGGATCCCAGTAAAGTAGCCTTCGCTGCCGAACCCACGTAGGATCCTAGTACTGTAGTCGTCACAGTCGCAGCCAGCTCTAGGGTTCCCATACACAGCATGCTCGATTCCTAGAGGGTCCGCTCCTCAAGCCAAGTGTCGATACATCAACTACCACGAAGTCTAGTGTTGATGTACCCTGAAGTTTCACCTCATCAAAAGGAACCCAACGCAAAAGATGGCGCGTCAATCGGACACTCGGTCTGAGAGATATTGGTTTTTCCGTTCCAGGGGCCCAGTTAGAGTTACGCTTGTTCCAAACTCGGCCGTCTTCCAATGTTTCCCAAAACTCTCTTAGAGTATTGCAGAAGGACTGCCTCGTCAAGAGGATCCTAGTGTCGTAGACAGCACGTCAATCAGATGCACGATCTAGAAGAGTTTCACGTTTAAGAAAAAAGGGCCATGCCCATGAAGCCCAGTGGTCTGGCGGGTCGTCCCGACCCAGTTTGGTTGGTCGAACCCGGCTGGTGGTCGACCCGGCCCGGTGGAGAACGGCCCACCCAGGGACCTAGCCTGGCGGGTCCGACCTGATTAGGGGGTCGGCCCGGCCTGGTGGGGCGCGGCCCACCCGCGGACCCAGCCCGGGGTTGTGGGATGGTATGGCTTTCCCGGCAGTGCCGAGAGACACCTACCCTCCTTGCTACCCGGCTGGCCGAAGCTGGACGGTTTGTACGGCGCGAGTGGACCAGGGTTGCGGGCCGCGGTTTATCCGCACATGGTTCCAAGAGGCATTGCGGTCTTTCCAGCCTGGCTGGTTCGCCCTGCAATGCGGCCCACACAGTGGGCCGTGGTCTTCCTGTAGCATGGCGCCAAGCTGCGCTGTGGTATCCTGTACGGCCGGCCGTAGTCGACTGGTTCATCCAGCAAGCGCCCTGCATAGCGGACCACAGTCTTCTCCGCAGCGCGATGCCAAATGGGTGTCGCGGTCCTCCAGCCCGGCCGGCTACAACCAGCTGGTTCAGATCGTCTGTTGAGTAGCCAATGGATGCGGTCCACATTTTCCTCCATACGGCTAGCGCGATGGCCCCGGTCCTCCACGACCAGGGCATGGCCTGGCCCTGGTATTCATTCACAGCCGCCTTCGATCGCCGCTGCCTTCGATCGCCGCTGCCTTATGGGCGTGGTCTCTTTCTCCAGTGCAGTTCAAGGGCACTACACCCTTCCGACTCCACCTCTGTTCCCAAATAAACAAACAAGTAACGGAGGATCGTTGGGTCATGTCGGTTCGGCCCGTGCCCTCTATATTAGGTGATATCATTTGTCCAATGATGAACCAATGTATTCAATGATGCACGAGGTATAATTTTATTCCTTTAATATTAAAAAAAACTCCCTACCATGTTTTCCGTTCATAGAAGAAGTTGCGGGGTGGTGGTGTCAATTCGTTGATGTCAGGGAAGAAGGAGTCGAGGATGGCGTGTTGTCGGCATTACTTGCGGGCGGCTCTTTCTCTTTTGGCTTGGCCGAAGATCGAAGGAGAAGTTCTTCATTCTTCGGCGGTTCTTCATTGGAAGGATGAAGCAGTCCTCTCACCAGCCTTTCCAAAGGATTATGCCAACCATAAAGAAAAAAAAGAGATCTCTATTAATAACTTCCCACATCAACACATGGTTGTTCTTAATTAAATGAGGCAACTCATTTAATTAATTCTTATGATTGGTTCAAATTCAAATCTTAGAGGAGGTGGAGAGTCCCAATTAATGAGGGGAGGTGTCAAATTAATTATGGGGAGTTAATGGGGAGTTTAACTAGAATTTGAGGTGCTTGACCTTGTATGGGCCCCACCCCTAGTTATATACTTCTAAAGGAGGTTATGGTGTGGTGGGCCCCACCCCTAACCTCCACCTAGAGACTTAAACCTCCTTTCAAAAAAATGTGTTGCACATACATTTTTATTTAAACTTCTAATTTTAAATAGAAACCCCAAAATATAACATCCCTTTTATATAAAATGAAAATTTGGAAAAGGTCCCCTTAAGAGAATACCAACATTGCGAGTTCATCGGCGTCCTCGGTTTTCAATTCCGAGCATCGGTCCAAATGATATAAAAATCCCAAACGTAGAAAAAAAAGTTCGGAAAATTATTTACAGCCCGCCTAGACCCATTGAGGTTAAGATTAGGCGATGACTAGGTGAAACACGGCACAAATAACCCAACGGTACTGTCATATTTCCAATCCGAGATACCGTTTAAAAGTTATGAATTTTACAATAAAATAATTGTTACTTAATTATATTATTTTCTGCTAAAAACTAACTTTATCTGGTGGCCCTCATCGACCCATGTTAGTATTCTCTTAAAGAACTCATACCCTCATGAGTTCAGCGGTGGTCTCAGATTTTTAATCTGAGTTACCATTTGTGAGTTATAAGCATTTGAAAAATAAAATAACATTATTTAAATATTTTATTTACGGTTATGCCATTTTCGGGTTTTCTCACAGGATTCCCGCGCCGACTAAACTTAAGTCATGCCTAGGGTAAACCCGCCATCCAGAGTCTAACGGTGGACTCATATTTCTTATCCGAGTAACCATTTAAAAGTTATTCCATTTTTTCAGGAAAAATACATACGTGCATTAATTTAAGCATAAAAAAACATTGACGGATCATTCTGGGCACTCCGGGCCTTGAAATCGCGTGTCATCAGAAACTGCGGACTCGTAAAATTCCAAATAATGAAAGAAAAAATTTTCCTATAAATTTCTGGGTCTTTACATTACCCCCAACTCAGGGCTTTACGTCCCCATAAGCTAGAACACAAACTAGGGAAACAAATGGGGGGACTGAGCACGTATCTGAGCCTCCCGCTCCAATGTGCTCTCCAAGTGATTCTCGTGCTGCCAGCAAACACGCACCAGAGGAATCGACTATCCATATAGGACCTTGTCTTTTTGATCCTCAATCTCCACTGGGACCTCCGTGAAATTCTCCCCGTCATCGATATCTAGCTCCCTGTGGTCGATGATGTGGGACGGGTCATGCACGTATCTCCTCAACTGTGATACGTGGAAGACGTCGTGCACCCGGTGCAACTGAGGTGGAAGGGCCAAGTGGTATGCCATCTCACCTACCCTATTGGGGACCTAGAAAGGTATGATAATCGCGGAGATAACATTCCGCCTCGACCACATCTCCGTAGACTTGTCGAGTTGAGATCCGTAGAAAGACATGGTCGCCATCCATGAACTCTAGAGGTCTCCGTCTCATGGATTTATGTGGAAGACCCGTCATGAAGTCTATGAATATCTGATCATACTTCCACTCTAGGACCTCCAAAGTCTGAACCAAGCCTGCTGGTACCTGTTGTTCCACCTTCACTTGCTGACAAGTGAGACATTGTGAGAAAAACTCCGCTACTGCTTTCTTCATTCCCGGCCTCAAGTGATGTCGTCGGAGGTTCTGTTACATCTTCTCCACTATATGATGTACCGCTAAAGGAGATGTGTGGAACCCCCTCAACACTTCCTCCTGAAGTGCAACTGTTACCATGGTATTCCCTCTAAAGAGAATCACGTGCTTCTCACCTTCTGAAAATCTATCAGGTGCCTACCCTGTGGATATTTGAGCACGTCACGTCTCATAGTTAATGTCCACATGCTTTGCCTCCCTGAATCCCTGAAGAAGTGGAGGAGTGACTATGAGGGACTGTAAAAAGGCTGATCCCTCTCTATCTACATAGGATATCTGTAAAGCAGCCAGCAGCTCTGTCGTCTCGCCTTGCAGCTGTATACCAAATCTCCAACTGAGTGTATCTGCTACAACATTCCCCTTCACATGAGTATAGAATATCTCGAAGTCATAGTCATGGAGGAAATCAAAACTCAAAACTCCAGCTGTCATGAGGGAAAGGCTGGACGACTCATGAGTGACCGACTGGACCCTCCCAAGCTTGAGTTTATCCTTTGCTTCCTGGGTTTCTCTTTTCACCGAACAAGGAAAACCCCAACCCAAAATTGTAGATAAAACACAAAATTTAACCCTAATAGAGTCAATTTGTGCATGAACTGTGGTTGACCAGTCTATACCCAAACTAACGTCATAAGGCCTCGACGCTCCCACCAAGAGGTTCCAACCGAAACTCTCACCTCAAGGGTCAGATCACACCGTCGGCATATGTGTGATTATCGAGTCTCCTCCCAAAGTTTTCCCCTGATGTTAGGGTCAAGTCAACGGTTTATGAAGAATATCTAGGTCTGGGACATGATTCGTGGAAGGAAAGAATGATTGGTACCTATGTAAATTGACACGGAATCTAGTAGTAGACACAGATCGTACCTCGAATCTTACATAGAGCCCTTGGGTCACACTCAATGACCGTAGATAGCTACTCTTTTCCTATGCCCTCCAAATCCCTGATCCAGGGAGGGACTAAAAAGGAGGGTGGTTGTAACATGTCGAAATGTACACCACCACATGCTGCTCTCCTAGCTCTGCTTCCACATACGCTGGACTACAGAGTTATCTGTTCACGTCTCATTTTCTTACCGAAACATTTTTCATGCCCATGTCTCTGAGACTTGCTCCAGTTCTCTGCTTTCCCACTACTAACATTCACCAGTTTTATCCGTTCGGCCAAAGAACATTCAACCACAAAGGTTATCTCTAGAACCCTAGCATAATTAGGAATTCATAGAGGAAAAGTGTTGTCTTGGATTTCCTTTAAACGCACCTCGTTTGGTAGTTCGGGCCCCAATGCACTGATCATATCGTATTCATCGAGTTCTAGAAATGATCGGTACATCTCGATGTATATTTACCTATCGACAAGTCTTCTTGAATAAGCTGTATAACTGCTAGAGAACTCTCCGCCACCTCCTAAAGCCATTCCTCAGTTGCCTAGGAATCAGGCTCACCTTGGAACCTAAGGGGTATATGATACTGAAACACGAGTAAGGTACTAAGCCTACATGTGTCATCTACCGGTACGGCCGATTATAACTGCTGACCAAACATGTAGTGATAGAGATGATACACTACCGGAGGTACAATCTCAGGCAACAGTCAACATACTGAAGTCTCATTAGTATGCGGACAATCCACATGGTCACTCACTGAAAAATTCTAGTAGCTAAGATCACCATCTCCTCTACTAGTGTCTCAACTAGGCGGAAAACTCTAGGTATCGTCTCCAGACATTCCTCTGCTGCCTGGGAATCTGTCTCACCTAGTAACCTTGGAGGCCTCTGCTGTTCGAACTCGTGCAATGCACTCTATCGTCGTGCACCATCCTCAAGTACGGCTGGTGGCATATGCCTCCCAACAAGTGGTGGTGCTGCTGGTACACCATCTGAAGGTTTCAACATTGAAAAAGGGCCCAACACTGGAGCCTCATACTTCAGTGGTCCATCATCGTGTACTCTCTTGGGAACCCTAGCTGGATTTCTTCGTAGTGGCATCATGATAAGGAATAGGTGCGCCAATGTTAATAAGTTATACTCATGATGCTGACTCAAGAATTCACAACGAAGACTATTGAAAATGGACACGCAATCATTATTTTCCTGCACTGAGTCAGAAATCAGAAGTCAGGGCCCTAGTGTATGGATACGTCGGCCGCTGCACCAACTCTGGACTCCCTGGAATGAAAACCACACTCAATAATCTTAAAACTATTGCTTCATAGTAAGATACATCAGTGTTCTATGTTCTGAGGTAGAACTGACTCCTCTGATACCAATTTGTCCTGACCCATCCTCAGGGCCCATGCCGTGACTACCCCAAGCCCCCCTTCTATAGGCCAGGGGTTGGCGACTAGCACCAAAGGCGTAATCTCGATAAAAGGGAAGGAATTTCCTTTTTAACCTATAACATACACATAGTCTAAACACAAGCGGTAGATGAAACAACATAAAATAAACACTATGTAAAGCTGAATACAAGAGAACGGGATGAAAGGAAAGGGGCCTGAAATATAATCCCAACAGTAAAGTACAACTGCAGAAATGTAAACAACCACTACAGAGTAATCCTCCGGGAATCCCACATGAAGGGTGGGTACGTATGGCCTCCTCTGCACCCTAGGACCGTCCTTTTGCTCTGTGTACGTTTCACCAAGTGGTCCACCTCCGGGTACCATCTAGCTCCACAACACTCTGCCTCGATCAGTGTTGACCATCGTATAAAACCAAAACAACAAAGTTCTGGAATAGCCCATGTAGGGGTGAGTATAACAACACTCAGTAGTGGCCCTGAGACCCCCGAAGGTCTCCCAGAATCCACGAAGGATAAACCATAGATGAGAGATACAATCATGAAGTATCCACCAACCTTACTTTAGTATATTACCATACATATTACTAAGTTATCAAACACAGTTCAGCTCCAACTCTCAAGCCCAATCATTACCCAGTCCACACAGGAAGTATAGTCAATCACATCGATGATAATGATTGAAAGTCTTAACTCAGCTCACACAGATATACATCTTTCGTATAAAGATAGATATGATCAGATGTAGACACTGATTCATCTAAGCAGTCAGACCCACACCAGATACAAGTCCAGAGGAAAACCTATCGGTCCCACATAGGGTACACGAACAGTAGTCATCACTGTCGAACCCATAGAGGATCCCAGTACAGTAGTCAGCGCTGTCGAATTCACGGAGGATCCCAGTACAGTAGCCATCGCTGCCGAACCCACGTAGGATCCCAATACAGTAGTCGTCGCTACCAAACCCACGTAGGATCCCAGTACAGTAGACCTCCCTGCCGAACCCACATAGGATCCCAGTACATTAGTCATCGCTGCCGAACCCACGTAGGATCCCAGTATAGTAGTCTTCGCAGTTGTAGCCAGCTCTAGGGTTCCCACACACAGCACGATCGATTCAGAGAGGGTCCACTCCTCAAGCCATGTTTCGATAAATCATCTACCACAATGTCCAATTTTGATGTAACCTGAAGTTTCTTCTCATCAATAGGAACCCAATGCGATAGACGATGCGTCAATCGGGCGCCCGGTTTGAGAGTTATTAGCTTTTCTATTCCAGGGGACTGATTGATATTACGCTAGTTCCAAACCTGGCTGTTTTCCAAAGATAACCAAAAATCACATAGAGTATTAGAAAATGACCGCCACGTTGAGAGGATCCCAGTGCCGCAGACGGTGCGTCAATCAGACGCGCAATCTAGAAGATATTCGCTTTTAAGCGAAACGAGCATGGCCCATCTAGCGCAGTGGGCTGGCAGGTCGGCCCGGCCCAGTGCGGCGCGACCCACCCAGGGACCTGGCCTGGTGTGTCCGACCCGTTTAGGGGGTCGGCCCAACCCGGTGGGGCGCGACCCCCCCCCCCCCCCCCCCGCGGACCCGACCCTATGTTGTGTGCCGGTCCGGATCGCCAGGCGGCACCGAGCGGCGCCTCCCCTCCTTGCTACCCGGATGGCTGATGCCAGTCGTTTTGTCTGGCATGACTGGACCAAGGTTGCGGGCCATGGTTCTTCCACACATGGCACTAAGTGGCGCCGCGGTCTTTCTAGCCATGCCGGCTGGTTCGCCCTGCAAAGAGGCCCGCACAGTGGGCCGTTGTCTTCCCGCAGCGCAGTGCCAAATGGCGTCACGATCTCCTGCCCGGCCGGCGGTAACTAGCCGGTTCATCCAGCAAGCGGACTGCATAGTAGGTCATGGACTTCTCTGCAGCGCGGTGAAAAAGGGGCACAAAGATTCTCCAGCCCGTCCATCTACGACCGTCCGGTTTGGTTCGTCCGCTGAGCGGCCCGCGGATACAGGCCGCAGGTTCCCCCATACAGGTGGCGCAATGGTGTCGGTCCTCCACCGCTGCGTCCTGGCCTGGCCGCGGTCTTCGGTCATCACCGAATTCGATCGCCGTCGCCTTATGGACATGGTTTCTTTCTCTGGTGTAGTGCGACGACACCACACCCTTCTGACTCCGCCTCCGTCACCAAATAAACCAACAAGCAACAGAGGATCTTCGGGCTGTGTTGGTTCGACACGCGCCCTCCGTATTAGATGATATCATTTGGCCAATGACGAACCAAGGAATTCAAGGAAGAATGAGGTATAATTGTATTCCATTAAAATTAAACGAAACTCCATACCACGTTTGTCGTTCGTAGACGAAGTCGCAGGGAGGTGGCGTCAATTCGTTGACGTCGGGGAAGAAGGATACAAGGATGGCGCGTTGTCGGTGTTCCATGCGGGCGACTCCTTCTCTTTTGTCATGGCCAAAGATCAAAGGGTAAGTTCATTGTTCTTCAGCAGTTCTTCGTTGGAAGGTTGAAGCTCTCCTCTTACCATCCTTTCCAAAGGATTATACCAACCATAAAGAAAAAAAGTGATCTCTATTAATCCTTTCGCACAACAAACACATGGTTGTGATTAATTAAATGTGGAGACACATTTAATTAACTCTTAGGATTGGTTGAAAATAAAATCTTGGAGGAGGTGGAGAGTCCAAATTAATGAGGGGAAGTGTCAAATTAATTAAGGGGAGTTAATGGGGAGTTTAAGGGGAAGTTGAGGGGTTTGACCTTGTATGGGCCCCACCCCTAGTTATATCCGTCCAGGTGAGGTTAGGGTGGGGTGGGACCCACCCCTAACCTCTACCTAGAGACTTAAACCACCTTTCAATATAATTTTTTTTGCACACATATTTTTATTTAAACTTTTAATTTTAAATGGAAACCCAAAAATATAACATCCATACTATATGAAACGCAACTGCGGTAAAGGTCCCCTTAAGCGAATACCGGTGCTGCAAGTTCATCGGTGTCCTCGGTTTTCAATTCCAAGCACCGGTTCAAAAGATATAAAAATTGCAAACGTAAATTTACTGAACGTACCCGAAAAAAATGTTCCGAAAATTTTTAACATCCAACCTAGACCCACTGCGGACGAGATTAGTATATGGCATAGTGAACCATAGCCCAAAAAACCCAATAGTACCCTCGGATTTCAAATCAGAGTTACCGTTTAAAAGTTATAATTTTACAATAAAATAATCGTCACTTAATTATTTTATTTTCTGAAAAAAACTATCTTTCTCTAGTGGCCCTCGTCGACCCAAGTTAGTATCTTCATAAAGAAAGCTTACCCTCACGAGTTTAGAAGTGGTCTCATATTTTTAGTCCAAGTTATCATTTATGTGTTATAAGCATTTGAAAAATAAAATATCTTTATTTAATTATTTTATTTACAGTTATGCCATATTTTGGGTTTTCTAATAGGAGGCACGCGCCAACTAAACATAAGTCACGCCTAGGCTAAACCCGCTATCCTGAGCGTAAAGGTGGACATAGATTTATGATCCAAATACCTGTTTAATAGTTATTCCTCCTTTTCTGGAAAACTACATACACATGTTAATTTAAGCTTAACAAAACTTCGACGGATTACTCCGGACACTTCGGGCCTCGGAATCACGCACCGTCAGAAACTACAGACTCGTAAAATTCCAAAAAATTAACGAAAAAAATTTCCTTCAAATTTCCAGGACTTTAGAATTAAAATAATTATTTTTAATTATACTATATGCTATACGATATAACGATAAAATTATAATAAGTTCATAAAAAAGATTAAAAATAATTTTACAAAAAAAATTATTTCATCATACATATAAATTTAGGTGAATTACCAAGAAACAAATATATAATTTTTATCTTAAACATCCTATGAACCCTAAATAGTATCACATGAAATATATAAGCCACCTAACAAATTTTGGGAAGGTAATCTTGTGTGTCCCCAAATCACTTAAAAATATTTCATTCATACGTGTCCCAAATAAGAAATCAAAAATATATAAACAATAAACATGAGATAAACCAATTAGAAGAGAGAAGGTTATAAAACAATATCAAAATGAAAGTACTGATGGATAATATTATTTGTAATATTGATGTGAATGTAAAAACAAATTTTATGAGGTGATTTTTAAATTGAGAAAATAATAAATGAATATATCACATTAATATATGAATTAAACTGATGGAAATAATATATGAATATAAATGTATATATTTTATAAAAAAAACTCTTTTAACAGTGTCATATAAAAGGGATAAATGAATATGCATAAAAAATGATGACCTAAAATAACCATCAATAATTCCAAATGTTGTCAATAATATTTTAATTGACGTGTTAATTGAAATTATAAAACAAAATAAACATATGATATGGGATATATGAAAAATGGATCTAAAAAAAATATTCTTATATATTTTTTGTGGAACGAAATAAAAAAATTGAATTAAACTAGAAAATTAATTAATATAAATAGATAAATGAAGAAATATATTATGAAAAAATTAAAAAATTTTATACATATATATATAATAAATTTATGTATCCATTGGAAAATACATAGAAATATTTATAAGAGTCTCAATTAAATTAAAATGAATTATTCAAATTATATTAAGATAAACATTCTTGTAATGATCATCTAGTCAAATAAATTATTTAATTATATATATAAATATATATTATTCATTATCACAAATTATTATTTCATCTATTATATAATATTTATACTGATATATTACTTATTTAATGAATTAACATTTCATTCAGTGAATAGACGGGTTGTTCTATGTAAATTTACGAAAGTTCTTCTTTGAAATATTCATAATTAATTAACTTTTTATAATGGTTATGTGATTAATGAAATTTATGAGATATTGTTTCACACATATAATATTATAACAAATCTAAATATTAGGTTATACACTTTATTATATGTTTTTCTTGAGGCATTTCTCTGTAATCATGTTTTTGTGAAATTTTTCCCACCTTGGTGGTTGGTTTTAATAGCATCTTTACAGTGCATATTTTATCAATTTAAATTCTCTTAAGTGGTTTATATTTTTAATTACTATAATAATACTATATTCAATCAATTTTATATAATCACTAAATTTTGTAACTATAAATTGAAAAACATCATCTACATTGGTATTATAATCATGAAATAGATGAATGTAATTTTTAATTACGATAAAAAAGTAACAAAATATATTGAAACATATATTTTAATAGTTTATTTGTCGAATTATTATAATACTGATTTTATTTTTCTAAAATTTTACTCTGACCAAAGAACGTGTAAGGGAATAATGATAATGGAATATTTTGTGATTTATAATGATCATTATTCTTCATAAGATATTTTCTTTGGAGTATGAATTATACACATGAATGGTGGTATTTTATATTATAAAGTTAACCAAATATGCTCATATGGTTGTTTTGAGTGATAATATATTATTTATTTTCTATTGAACTATTTTAAAAAATGAACAAGAGTTTTTATGGTGATTTTCAATTATTGTATAAGGTGATGAGTGTTTTTGAATAATATATTCAGAAATTGATTATTTGTTATAAAAAATTTCCATGGGAATAAATTTCTTGATTAGAAATTATATTAAATTTGAAATTATACGTATGTAATTTTTCATGTTAACACCAGAAATATATTATGAGTAATCATTATTAATTTTAATGAATATAAAAAATTTATTCGAGTAATATATAATTTATACAGTGGATGTTGATTTAATGGAATATAAATTCAATTCAATTTTATTCTATATTATTTATCAAATTAGGCATATTTTTACATTTTTAGGAACATATATATTTTTTTATTTGTTTTTATTTCAAAAAGAAGTCATTATGTATATCATTTATGGTAAAATATTTATTCAATTATAAATTCATTATTTATATAATACTTACTCTTGTATAATTTTAATATGATAAATAAAAAAAATTAGTATTCTAAAAAATAATATTTCTAATTTTCTACATCCTTAATAAAAACATTAAATTAATTTATTTTTAAATATTTTATTTTAGTATATTTTCCCTGAAAGAAATTTATTATAATGTTACATCATTAGTCTCCAATAATGTTATTTAAGCTATTCTATTGATCATGGATCTATTATAACAGACAATTTTTTTTGGCTATATTACCACTATATGACTATATTATAATCGTTTTAATGGATACAAATACAATTTAATTCCATTAGTATTTACTTTATATATTTTTTCCACGTATTCTCAAACATCATATCAGATTTCGAAAATTTATTCTGTTTTCAAATTGCTAATCATGATAGTGTTATTACTAAGAGACCATATCCCACCATAGTTCTAAATTAAAGGAATGTTATTTCTAGTATTTTTTCCTTATTATCTTTGAATTGATATTATATAATGTATTCATCCTCCAATATTAATGTTATTTTATGATATAAAATGATTCTTACCTTCTTAAAAAATGTATATAGAAATATAATATTTTATTATTTTTAAATAACTCCCCTGTAGAAGATATAACTTTGAAGAAAAGTTGTTCATATAAAATAAGGGTTGTCATGATCCTTATTCCATTAAAAGTTTTATTTTCTAAATATTGAGTAAAATTATAATATTTTAATATATAGGGATAATGTTTCCATTATAATCATTGGAAACCATGTTTTATCCTTATTGTTATTAATTTTCAATATAAATTTGATAATTTGAATTATTCTTCTAAAATCACATCGTAATTCTGATCTATGATCATCAGTAGAAGCACATTATAAAAATGATCATTTTCTAACTATACTACATTAGAATTTAATATAAAATATGGATATTATATTTAATTTCATATGTGGGATACATTAAACACATTATTTACTTCATAATAGTTTTTTTGGATGAGCCACTCAATATTCCACTACTTTAATGGGATCAAGAATTTAAAATATTCTAATATAACAAGATATTATCAAACAATTTTTACCATACCATAGAACTCACATCCATGAGGATATTCTATGTGATGCATTATCCACAACCTCATATTAAATATATTGATGATGATTATGAAAATTAATTATTTTTCCCATATTTTTACCAGAAGAAATTACATGAAGGATTGTAAATTATTTTCATCTATTCAATAGATGTTGTTAAAATAAGATTTATTAGATAACAATATAAAAAAAAATTCAACATTTATCTCCATAAATAATGTAACAATGAATCGATATAACTTTTTGATTGATAATTTTTTTGCTGTTAGAACTGAGTCAGGTGATTATATTGATCCTAACATAAATTGGTATTCATAGAGAATTACATAATTGTATGTTATTTATTTTAAATTTATATTTAGGATTAAAAACATTCAATGGTTGTATTTTATAATTAATATCATGTGAATAATCAATATATTTTGAAAACATTTCTATATAATTGTGATAATCTACAGATATCGATCAAATAGTATTTAAAGTGGTATTCCATTAATTACCACTACTAATATGTTATATATCATAAATATTTGATTAAGTTAGCCATTATTGTGAATATAAATAAATATATTCTGCCTACAATTAGACATTTCATAACCATTATGCAATTAATACTTTTATATTTGTTTTTATGACATGTGACAGAATCAAGTGGGATGTTCCCGAGTACATATTTTTCTCTGGATAACAGTTTCTTCGTACTCTTTAATTTGTATTGGATAATATAAAAATTCAATTAAAATATTAATTTTAAATATTTTATGAAAACAAATTTATCATTTTTATGAATGTTATTTAACATTTAATATTTTTATCATTAAATATTTTTATTGATAAAAATATATAATTTGATAATTAATTTTTATTATGTAGGGTTATAGTTCATCATTACTAAATGTTTCATTAAATATATACCTATAATATCTAATCATTGGGTTCTATACCATGATTTATCACGGTTTTACAGGCCATGTCACCAAACTAGTATAGTCATTAAATTTTATTCAAGATCCTTATAGGTTATTGGTTCAGGATTGGACCTACCACAATCCAAAAATAGGAAATGAATGAAAAAACATGATCTTTTATAATTTCTAAATATTTATAAAAGGGTACATATAAATTTTCCTTCCACAATATAGTAGGAAATTTGTAGAATCATCCACTATATGTCATATTTTCGCCACCACCTCTTGTGTAATTCTTTTTGATTCCTCTGTAATGTTTTCCAAATCTTGGTTGTATTGTAATTCTAATCTATCCCCTTTATCGTTTTTCATAATATTTATTCACATAAAATTATTTCCAAGGGTGTATAGGGATCATGTTGGTAAAATTATAATATGAGAAACATTCTTCATAAGTCACTCATTGGTCCAAAAAATATTCCACCCCTTAATTTTGAGTTGACGAACACCATACAACAATGAATCAAACTAATGAATGTGTGTGTTTCTATGTGTGTAAGTATATTATTGGATCCATGACATTTTAAATGATTTATTATAATATTAATAAATTATATTAAAAACTGTGATTAATATAATTTATTTATAAATGTATCATGATACATTCTTATTCATTTCAAAAAATATCCATGGTATTTTTATAATGTACAATTATAGTATTCACATAATTTGTTTCATGAAATTTAAAATTAAATTGTATGATAAATTTTATGTTAATTATATCATTGAATTTTTAAATATGATTAATCAAAAATTTCTAAAGGTTTATATATATTGTGTTACTATATAAATTATTAAATGGAATGTATAAACAAATGTTCATTTGATTCACCATTGAAAATATTTACTTCCTCTTATAATGAAGTATACAATAATTACATTATCAGATAGAATATTTAATAAATATTATGAAAATTATAATATTATATAATTTTTTTAATGAAATAAACTTTTGATTTATGTAAAAACATTACTGGAAATAAACATCCACATTGGTCGACACATATAACATGTATATTACTTAGTGAAGATGACACTCTATACAACTATATAGAGATTATATCCTTAGTATAGAGGTTCACCATCACCCGTTATTATTAAGGATATCATAGAATTTCATTCATTCTAGATTCATAAGCATTAATTAAAATTAAATTTATGTAATTTTAAATTTTTTATGTTAACAAAATATAATGATACTAGCATCATAAATTTAGATTTCCTATGCCCATTGCTTTAATTTTTATTCGTGAACATTTAAACAGTCAAATATTATCTTTATATGTACCTAGTTCAATACATTAATTTCATTAAATTAAAATTTGAATAGTTAGTTTAATGTATTGTTTTTTCAGTGATGATCCCATTTGAAATTTTATTCAATACAAAAATAAATATATATGTTTAATATTTTATTTCAAAATATACTATTATGTGTTATTTTCAAATGGTCATCCATATAGAACAATATGGAATTATGATGTTCTTATTATTCCCAAACACAATATATAACCTTTATATTTGTAAATAAATTTTAATTTTGGACATGGATTAGTGAAAAAAACCTTATTAATGTGGAATGTTTTTCTATACAATAATACATTTGCTAAATTGATTCGTCTAGAGATGGGTGGTTAATTATAACGAGGATATAGACAACTATGGTATATTGGTCTTTTATTACATATTACATATATGATGATGATTATTTAATCTAGATTAATAATTTTTTTCAATAGAATACTTTAAAATTTTGGGATTGTTAAAGTGTAATGGAATCAATATATTTCATTGTTTATCATGGTTTTTGATATTTATATCATTTATTTATTTTTTGATAATACGGGTTGTTTCAAGTATTCCCTCTGTTTCTATGATATTTGGATACATATTATTTTTTTTTAAATTATATTGAATATTTCTATATACATTTAATCCATGTACTATTTATATAAATATTTATGGATTTATCATTACATTCAACATGGTGATTTGTTGAATTTGGATCATAAAATTAATATATTTAAAAATATACTTCATTAATGAATGCAATATAACATCGATAAAAATGGATTCCCCATTATTTAGTACCTATGATTTTTATTTTCTTATCAATATATTTTTGAGAATAATGGATTCATCCATGGAGTGATATATGTCTTATAGGCATCATTTGTTCATCAGTAGGTGACCGCTGGTGGCTGCATCTAATATAATTATTAATTGATTTTATTTTGTTATATTTAAATACAAAATATAGTGTATTCCTTGAAAAATAAGTCCTTATCATTTCTTTATAGGGCATGTTGTATAAAATATATGGGTTCGATAGGTGGTGGATCATTATTCATTTGAGAATTTAGATCAGAGTACAATGATAATATATCATGGTGGACTGGGAAGCATGTAGTGAACATAGAGGATCTCGTGCATTTCTATTGAGAGAGAACATCACCAATAATAGATCCTTAATCGAGATAGGAAATATTATTTAATTATTTCTTATATATTTTTTATTCCATGAGTGTATGTATTTTTTATCATATTTGAGCAATGATTTATTGAACTTCACATGACCCCAAAAACATTTAGGTGTTATTATTAAAATAAAACAGAACTATTTCATTTTTTTTCACACATAGAAATCCAATTTATATAAATGTTAGACATAAAATAATAGAAAACAATTAGCAGTCATTTTTATGAGATTTTTTCTGTACAGTTCTCAAGGTGGTTCACTACTAGTCTATAGGTTAATGGATGGACATTGACAAGGCTGGATCATGCCAGATCTTACCCCCTGATTCATGGTGCATCTATTAATGTTGTTTGGGGAGGTGATTTATGGAATGATAATGATGGATTTTATGATATGGGTGATTCTTATATATGTTTGGATTTATAGTACTAAATTGGTCACGATTTATAATTTTCATGAGAAAAATAATTTATTACTAGTCACCAAAGGCATGCGATTGATTGTTGACGATTACCTTCATTAATTTAAGGACAAAAAATCATAAATAACACTACGATGATAGAAGATAAATAATACCAATAAATTAACACAAGTATTTGTGAATTTAAAATAGTATTATATATACTATGATGAAAAAATGATATAAACACAAATATTTGTGCTTGATACGGTTTCAAGTGGAGACATGAATCACATTACATTTATGAACCCATACACTCCATGTGACACCATGCCAGAAAATTGGTGTCTACTCTAATGTTACACATGTTTTGGTATGCCCTTGAATATAGGAATAGGTATTAGTAAAGTTGAACAACCAGTTATGTTGACACAGTTAGATACATGGGTATGATCTAATGTATAGGGTCACAACAAGATGTACACATGCATAATAAGATGTACATGATCACAACCAATTATAAAATGTAAAATATAGGAGTACATGGGTTGACCCATGGTAGCTGATACAAAAACTATATTACACATAAATGATTTTTAGCTTGACAAGGCCATTGAATACATGATTAGTTGAATACACAATAAGGTGTACATTCAATGTCACTCACAATGTGAAGAATGTTATGTGTTGTGTACTTTTCTCATGGAATTCCATCATGCATATATCCATAATTGGGACACAGATATTGGACTTTCAGTAGCCTATAATGGATAGTTTTCAATAAGGAAGATTATGGTTTTTACTTGGAGATTTAATGGAATGATGAATAGAGTGAAAAGAATGAAACTTCTTCATGTGATTCTTGAACGATAGTGGTGATCTAGAAGGATAACTATAGAGTTATAGTGGTTGGAAACCACACATCCCCCAGAGGGTGCTGGTACCCCATATTTCTCTACTGAATGAGTGGAATCCCTTAATGCATTAGTGATTGGGTCCTTTACAAACTAAGTTCATCCATTATACAAAGTTAGGAGTCCTCTATCTAATGATTTTTTATCCCCTGTTGCACTATAGTTTCATTCCTTAAAATATTGACTGGTACCCATTTCATTCATGGTAGAAATAATTTATATATATCAATTTTAATCGAAGTAACACACTAAAGTGTCATCCCTTTTTTAGTTATTAATCATGTTCAGTTTATGAATCTATGGTGATGGGTAGGTCCTCTACACCACTTTCTCATATAGATAAGTGAGATGATGGTAAATTGATGTTGACCATTATTATATTAGGTAGAATCATCCTCTAATGGTGGGTAATATATATTGAGATCCCATTTCTCCCATGTATATGATTTATTATGAACATGTATATTAGTTTTTATATTCACTTATAATCTTCAATTTCATTCCATATATTATAACTATCTACTAAACCCTTTTTATTTTTTGGGTAATACAACTGATCATATATATACTCAAACCTTCATGGAAATTGATCTCTTGTTCCATGAATTGTGTATATTAATGGAAGTTTATATTAGACATTGGATATTCGTAATGACACATGGGTTTGTTGACCATGTACATGGGAAATACACATATATTTGGATTTAGGAACAATTCTATTTTCCATTATTCATATTTTTGTTATGTTGGGGATATAGTTCTAGTTGGGTTGTACTTTTCCCATTAAAAAAATTTCATATAATATTAGAATACGATGTATTCTAATGTTTTTATTGTAAATATTGATTAAATATATATTTTTTGGTCATCATTATGTTATTTTACACATTTTCATAGAGACATAAGGTTTCATCCATATATATACACTAAAATATTCCCTCCCCATTCTTTTAATCATTCCCAGTGATTTATTTTAGACCATATCTTATTGGAATAAATAATGTGTTTTTCTCAATAATCCTTCTGCTTCTAGACAGACCTGGTGTGTTGCGTTATGATAGAGTTATATAAGATGAGTATATCATTATTTCATTGATGGAGTGGGACTCATAATAAGGATTATTTTATAACACACTAAAACATCGTCTATGTTTTTCATGTTTATCATTCAGTCTAGGGAGTATTTTATTTTGTGTCTAATGTATCCATTCACGATGACTCTAATTTCCATCTTGTTGACTTGGTATAAAAACATATTGTTTAATAATAACCAATTCTATATGAAATATAGTAGATTGAGTCCATTTAATTTTCATCCTAAATTAAATCCCCATATTTATATTTTCTACTAGCTAGGGAATGTCTTGATCAATTGTAGGATACTACTGTAACAATATCCATACAAGTTATAAATGTTGGGTCATGACCACTATCTATTGAGTGAGAAGAACATGGTCTTGGGACCAGCTCTTGTGTTGTTCCTTTCAAATGTTCCGGGACAATATCTCTACTTTTCAGGTAGAAGAATGTACATGGATGACATGTTATTGATATATGATATCCTTTTTTACAGTGTGAATTCTCGCATCATTGACCATTGTTCATCCATAGTGAATTAAATTCCCATATTGTGGATGATTGGAAAGAGGAATTGATCTGAGCCTTTAATCTAGTTCAGAATGATACCAATCTAATAGTTTCACTTGTATATGGACTTTTCATTTGTAATATATGGAACTATGGTACTTTGATGATGTAGAAATATGATGTGATGCACATATTTTTTTAGTATTCTAGATTTTAATCCCTGATTATTATTATCTTTTTTAACCTTATAGATTTCAGAGATTATTGAGTTAAATTAGGTTGACAACACAATTGATGAGTACTCTATGAGTTACAATGTCATAATGTAATACTAGCACATTATGTTATATGATTTTTTACTTCTAATAACTGTTGTTTTATAAGGTAATTCAAGAGGCATTTAATAAATTTTTTTACTCCTTTTGAATGTCTACTTTTTCTAATGATTTAGTGTTATTTTTGGTTACTAAGATGATATTATAGAGAAATGAAATGATGTTAGAGATTTCAATGGTCATCATGGGGTTGAGTCATCTATAGATGGTAGAATGTGTCAAACATCATGGTCTGAGAATTTTATAAAACACCCTTGATATACACTGGAATTTTGATCTATATCACATAGTTTACAAAGAGGATTTTATTATGTAGATGAGGGGATATGATATTCCAGGGAAGGGAGAGTTCACATTGCACATGATTTATTTTACCATTTTTCTAGGACAGGTAGAATGATAGTGGATATATTTGTATAGAAGTGAATGTAATATGATCAGTGGTATACTAGGCTATGCCAGATAGAAAATTGTGAGGTTGTGCAGGTAGTGATAAATTTTGACCTTTGAAGGAAAGATCTTCTGATAGAGGGTGATTCTATGAGCTTCATCCCACACACCAAATAGGTGGACCACCCTTGTCCCATGGATCTCGAGTGTGGATCCAAATGCAACTACATTATATATATGGTTATGAAAATCTTTAAAATAAGATGATTTGATGTATTATATACTACATTTCTTATCATTCCACATTACAAGTAGACAAAAGATCACATTTATACATCCACATATTATCCCATTAATGAGCTTTTGAGTTCAAGTTGTGACTTTATCCTCTAAAATATGGTTTTATGTTAATAAATAGATGCATTATACATTAACTCAATTCTAATTGTAGTGTGAGATAGCCCCCATATGAGAGATTTTTTAATGGGGCCTCTTGGTTTCCATGATGAAACCTTACAACATCATCATGGGTATATAATAGTTTTCCATTGTCCATGGACATATTTTCTATCACCATCAATAAGTTATATCGCTATAAATTAATTGGACGATTATATAACTTTTCAGAAATAGAGATCACATGAATGAGTGAGTGGGTTGTGGGGGCACAAATATACAACCGAGAACCAATCAAATATTTTTCATACCCCTTGGAATAATTAGGTCATTAGGAATCTTAATTCATTTAGAGGCGGAGGAATATATATATTTCTCTGAGAATATTCTTTGAAATCCTTCATGGTAGGGGGTGGATCTCAATATTGATGTTTACCTTGTCACCACACCAATATCTTCTTCGACATATTGGATGTCCCAAACCGATTTCAAAGTTCTATGGTTGTTGTTAGAGGACCTTCCAGTGAAGAGTTTCATAAAATCAATTTTTTCCCATGGGAATATCCAATATTGTATCTGAAAAAAGAGGATACCATAATGTGTATTTATTTGGATTATCATCAGCGTGACCATGTAAAAATAATAAACAAGAATATAATTTTGAACTATGATGACCTCTTCGACATGTTTAAGAGATAAAATATCATTGATATATCTCTAGTCTATCTACACAAGTTGATGGTTCATGTGGATGATATTATATATATGAAATTCAGATGTCACTATAGACCCTATGAGTTTTTTGTGATTACATTCAATTTGATGAATTCATAAGTACTATTTTTAGGGATTATAAATTAATTATTCTAGGAACACATGGACATAATTTTCAACATCATGTTTAATGAAATAATAATATACTCTATATTAGAGAGAGAGAAATAATATTATTTTAGGATGGTCATAGACAAAAACATGGAGAACTAATATAATGGAATACTTTTAATGTGCTAGTTCTAGATCTTTGAAGTTTACATTTTGGGGAATGACTTCCCTATGCATAGATTACTTGTGGACCCAATGAAGATTTATGGAGAATATTCTGTGAATCCAACATGGAGTGTGTGAGAGTTGTGAAGACTTTAAGACTTGTATGAGTGATAATTGATGTTATTGGTGGAATTATCTATGATTTAAGATCCTCTATTTTCTAAAATGTTGATAGGGTAACTATTTTCATTCATTTAGAATTGTTATAGATCCATTGAAGAGACGATTCTAAGGTTGACTAGTGATTTATTCTTAAAACTGGAATGGGAGGGTTTACAGTCTGTAATATTTTGTACTTACTTTGGAACGGGTCTTGGATTTTGGTTGATACCGAGAAAATTAGTGAAAACAAGTGGGTTGAGGAATTTGAGACACCATTAGAATCACTATAAATTCCATGACCTATTGTTGGTGGAGTTCATATTTTTTTTGAATATAATGAAGCACTGTCTTCTGGTCAAGTGTTTTATTGATTTATCAGATCACCAATGTTTGAAGTACATATTCACATAGAATGATTTTTTACTAAGGTATATGAATAGTAAGTGTTAAAAATGTACATTGAAATCAATAATATATATAAAAATGTAAATGTGGTGGATGGATCTATTAATATTAAAACTTTTTATTACATGGTAGATGAGGCATTAGAGTAGTTTTCCTCAGTAAATCAATCGCTATAGAAAAAATGGGTTAAAAGTTTCAATATTAAATGCGGATGAGCCATCTATAAAAACAAATTTTGAGGGAGTCTTAGTTGGGAGACATTGAAAATAATGTAAAATATTAGAAAAAATCCTCAGGATATTCCCTTACTAGATTTCATAAATTTGGTGAGAATACAATAATTTTTTCAAGATAATCGGTGGTATAAGTCATGTGGTGAGAGGAGGTTATCATGGAGTTTCAAACACTTCCCTTACCTATACATATTCATGAATAAAATATTTACAAGTAAATTAAATGAATATTTTGATTGTATGGAATGATTAAAATCATTTTCAATCTCAACTCTTTGTGGATCACATATTTACATGTGAAGCCTGAGCACTAGGTTCTATTTTGTTTGACCTAGCAACTTGAGATCTCATAGTTGAACGAGAATGGAATAACCATGATATTTTTAAGTGGATTATACAGATATAGTGTTTTCAAGATTCTCCCTAGGTGATTGATGAATGACATACAATGTTGTACAACTTTTTATCCATTTTGGAAATGAGTTCACATGATTATTTAGTTTAGTTGAACATGTTGGAGATCATACATCATAATGTCTCACCTAGGATATGTATAGTAGGAAATGATTCTCTGTTAATATCATTGTTTTGGAGATATATACTAGTTTATTATGGGAACCATTTGATAAAGAGTAAAACATCTATCCCATTATGGATGGGTATAATGTGAATTCAATTTTGGTATTAGAGAAAAGACTTTGTCCACGTGTGTTATGATTCCGAAGGAGGAGTAAGGATCATATACCATTGGTATAATAATCTTATAGTAATATAAATGTCTCTATTGTTATAATGGAAACATTTTTTCTCCTGTAAGAAATTCATTATTTGTCACAAATATGTCGACTGAGATTGGTAGAATATATCTTATTGGGAATGAAATGATATAGATCATGAAAGAGAATGTTTAGCTAATCCTTCAGAGGAAGAGGATGTCACTGAGAATACATGAATCATACACTAAAATAAATTTTAGATCATTATAGTTTAAAATGAGGGTCATGTTATCCTAAGAGTCTCCACACAATACAGTTGATATGTGTTTTTTTCATTTAGGTGATCCATCTGTGAGGTTCATTAGGACATTAGAGATCAAATAGAGGGATGGTAGGATAATGACCTCCATTTCCTTTCCACCTTAGTTATAATGAGTCCATGAAATATTCAATGTGCCATAGATGATGATATATTTCCTTGATCCTATGCATGTTATTGGTTGGTCTGAATTGGACATCATGGTTGGATCCATGTTCATCATGTAACTTATAGATATAAAGAACTAGAAGAATATGATCTTTTTAATAGACCATGCCTTTTATTAAAGTACTTTGTTATTAACGTAGCATGTAGGGGAAAACCAAAGAGTGAAAGAGTCAATCATATTCTTCGTATCACATATATTTTTTATTTTTTATTCTTTTCACCATTGAAATCATTTAAGACTGGAAGAATGAAATGAATAAACATTTATATATTTTTTCATCTGAACTATTATATATATACATGCCTTTATGTATGGAGTCGGAATGGTTTTTAGCTATCTCGAGACCATAGATTTAATTTATTAAATGATAAATATATTTTATTACACATAAAAATGCATTATTTTGATATTTTTCCCTTTTTGTATAGGAATTATATGGGATATATGAAGACATGGATGATTACAGTGGGTATTATATACCATTTTTATTACTTATGTTTGGTCTACATCAAAATTATAAAGGGAATGAAAATTGGAAATTTGTTTTATAAAATAAATATATTTTATATTTATTTTCCTTAAATGTTCTAACATAAAAAAATACTATATAAATATTCCATAATGTTTTTCTAGTTTATTCCACATTAACCTATCGTGAATTTAAGGGTGGATGATCGTTATTAATTTTTGGATCAAGATCATAAGATGATGATAACAGATCAGGATGGATGAGGAGGTAGGAAGTGAAACAGAAAATGAATTTCATCACTGGAGAGTTCTGTCTTCCCCCCATCATCAATCAACATTTGTGGTAGTGATAATTTTTAGGGATTTAAACACTATTTAGTTTTAAAAGACTGGATTTAATTATCATCATAGTTATTTAAAAAATTGATATTCTCATGTGATATTCCTCATTTTGGTTCAACTAATTGGATGAAACCCCCTATTACATATTTCATCCCACATGGATATCCAATTTTCATGATTATTGGTGCAAAATGTATACTTAAAAAATTAATTAATTTCTTATATGTACTTATTATAGATACCCTAGTCTTTATGAGATGATATTACATGATTCTAATTATATTTAAACAACAAATTACAAGTTAAGGATAATAATGTAAATTGTCTTGGAAGACGAGGTACCAAAAACTAATAACATGGTAATAAATAAAACACTTCTTTATTAATCATTCATTATGAGCACCTAACTTACACTGATCCATTAAATTTTATAGGATATCCAAAATATAACATAAAAAATGAGACAAGATAAAAATCCCTATCTAGGAGAAACATTAAAATAAATCCTAGATTAGGGGTTACAAAGCATACCATAATGATATAAAAAGTCATGGAACAAGAATAAACATTAGGAATCATAAAATGAGATCATATTATCATCAATTCATAGAAATGTGGATGAAACATAAAACATGATTTTGTAATGATTCAAGTATCATTTCACAGAAATGATCATGACTAAAGGATCATTTCACATAGAGGAGGAAAATTCAAGACTAAGAACCAAGACCACAACACATGGAGTCGGTGTCATGGCTGACCACAAATATTATTGCACATAATGTCAAATAAGAAAAACGAATTCCCAATTCAATGGAGAACTTTCTAGTATCACCCATAATATAATTTTCATGAATATTTTTTTTCCACATTATGTCCATACAAAATTTTTCAATCATAAAAATAAGGTTCACAAAATATAAGACATGGGTATCAGAATCATTTCAAAAAAGCAAAAAAATGGAATATCATATAAAATTTGATGAAAGATAAGAAAATTAAATAATAGATGGACATTAATAAGGGAAAATTGTAATAGATAATTAATATTTATTTCATACTAATGTTATATCATATAAAAGTCATGTCCTAAAATCATCATAGATTAATCATTTTTCTGTGTTTTAAGGATAATATTAATGTGTATTTAATGACCAAAAGGGAATAATAATTTATATAAAACCATATTTTATCCAATTATGTTTTGATAATAAAATTTGTGAATTTATATTAATAATGATGGTTTAAATGTTTTTTGACTCCACTTGTAAAAATGCAAAAATTTAGGATTTTTCCATAAATCGGGCATTCTTATCCGGATAAATTGAGTGAGGAACAATTTTAAAACATGTATATAAAAAAATATAATGATGAATGTATATTTATACATGAAATGAGAAAATATAAAAAAATTAGAATATTTTAATAAATGTAAAATAGAATTTTATTTCTTGGTAAGAATGGATAATGAGTAACTAGAAAGAATGAAAGATATTCGAGTAGTATCCATTACCTTATGTCTAAAACGACTCTATAATAAATCCTAATTTCCTGAATAATAAAATTTGATTCAATAATTATTAATTCCAAAACCATTAACAAATGTATTTGATATATTATTACTTCATTTTGTGTTGTTTTTTGAGGGATTCAATTCCATCATTTGAGAGTGTTTGTTTCTTTGGGTTTTATGATCAGGTTACTTGTAATCATGTAAAAAAAGGTCATATAAAGTGGTGGAATTATTCCGAATTTTACATATATGTCATTAATGATATTATATATGGTAAA
This sequence comes from Viscum album, assembly GCA_963277665.1. Taxonomy (NCBI): domain Eukaryota; kingdom Viridiplantae; phylum Streptophyta; class Magnoliopsida; order Santalales; family Viscaceae; genus Viscum; species Viscum album. The sequence goes on from OY728150.1 coordinate 702,592,701, forward strand.
ACTAGTATTATCTACCATTGTTTTTATAAATAAGGATTATTCATCATATAAATAGTTAATGATAATTGTTTGAGTTTACTTTTTTATATTATAGATCACAACAAACACATTTGGTTTAAAAAATTTAAATAATACGTTGAAAGAAATTCCATAACAATAAATAAGATATAATAATTTAATTTTAATCATTTTCTAGAATAAAATATTTTTCATGATCCGAATTTAAGGAGGAATTAAACGATTAAATAATGTTGTCCATGAAGGTGGTAAATCAATAACTCACCTACGATTTTTGTATTCTTGGTATAAACATAGGGTAAATGATACATGATTGGGAATTATTCAATTAGAATAACGACATTAAATTGTATTTATTATTCTGTAGTTATTATAAAATTTGGAGGAGGGGAGGTGAGGAGATAAAAATAAAATAAATGAACTTGAATATATATTAAAATAAAAGGATGAGGGTTTTAACTCTTTATTCATTATTCTTTAGAACCTCATTATGGGATTTGTTTTATATCTTCATTAAGAAAATAATCTCTTGGATGCTGGGATATGGGGGTATTGGACAGATATTTGAGCATAATTTGGGAAATTCACAAGGATTTAGAATTTTGAGGAGAAGGGGTGGTGAGTGGTAGTATTTAGAGATGAGGAGAGGTGTATTTTCTTATTATTTAATTCATTTGTTAATTATTTTTATCTATAAAATTCATTTTATTGATTATTTTTAATATTTAATATAATTAGTGCATGTTAATTCGAACCATTGTTCACTTACTACATCAAATACTCAACCTTGACTTATTAATTCATTTATCTACTTATACCATAAATCACATATTTTACTATTCACCTAAAAATTACATAATTTATAATTATACGAAAAATTCACCCAAAATAATTATCAAAATGTAGAATTACAAAAATAGCTCTATTTTATATAAATAATTTTGTAAATAGGTTGTATGAAATTTTTAATTAAAATCATAATTTAACTGAAAAAAATAATTTTTAAAATGGAACCTTTTTTTCTATCACTTTGGACATTTAATAATTATTTCATAAAAGTAACCAATTATCTTAAAGAATAAAAATATTAATTAATGAATACATTTTATTAATATATCTTTTCATTGTATTTATTAAATTCTTCAATAAATGTAATTAAATATTTTAGGCCAATAAAAAATACCAATTCATATATAATATTTTTTGAAATATTTATTTAATTATACTATGATATAATTATATCATTCTGTAACTTATATGATGGATAAAGTATATTTATAATTTCATTTTTTGGGTTCCTATTCAATTGGTTGCTTTATTATTCATAAGAGTCACATTACTATTGCAAATGTCAATTTATTATTTTATTTGCATAGGTTCCTTAATATATAAAAACTCTTCATATTTTATTCATTCATAATTTATGAAGCCTATATTTCGTTCTATTATTTTATTATATCATATATAAAAATTATATGAAGGGAATTTGAATATATAAAAATTGGGTCGTTATATTCATCTCCCGTTATGAATTTTTTTCATAATATTTTCTATTTACATTCTATGTTGAAAATAATTCTGGGTACGTATGTTTCATCATATGCTCTTGTAAAAATGATTCCACTACGTACTTATGGTTCTATCCATGTAGTTTGACCAGGTGATAAGTCATTATTTATAGATCATTATCTCTATGATCCATGATCCTCAATGGATACTCATCTTAAGAAATATCATTACAAAACTGTACCACCGATGAATATAGTACATGCAAATGATCATTTATGTACATGATTAAGAATGATACATGGAATACATTATATACATTATAAATGTTTATTGGATGGGATAGTCGATTAGATATAGCTATGATATGATTAATAATATTGAATGGGCCAATGTACATGAGACATAGCATTTGATTTTTCCCAAATATCATGATCCACTTTCATGGTGATATGTAGAGGAATAAATTTATTTCAACCATAATCTCATGGTCTCTTTGACATTTCTCTTCATAGATCATACGTCGAGTTCAGGATTCCTTGATTTCTATTAAATAATTTTCACCTTATCCACCATTTCTTCAACCATTTCATCTCCAACCATCATACGTTCACTAATTTCATCCCAGCATTCTTGTGTTCTCCCCATTACCCATAAATATCTTCATATGGAGACATTCAGATTCTTGATTGGTAACTATTGTTGTAGCATAATTATATGGTGGAAGATGTTGGTCCCATATTTCTTTGATGAACATATAATTTTCTCTGAATATATCTTCTAGTGTCTAAATAGTTCCCTCATATTGGCCATTAGTTTTATGATGATATGTTGTACTAATGTTAAACTCGGTTATCAAACATGTCAGTGACTTTTCCTGAACAAGGAGGCGAATCTTAGATTTTGGCCAGATACAATAAATATTGGTACTCAATGAATCCTTACATCTCCTTTGATTTATATATGGGAAATTTGATCTAGTGGGATATCCTATTGAATTAAGAAAATGATACCTCTCATTTTATAATGATCGAAAATAACCCATGAAGTACTGTTTTTTGGATGTATTTTGATGTACATTGTCAAAGTCTATGGTGGTGATTTCCCATTACATTGCTGGTACGGGTAATCATTGCGTTATAATATTATAATTGATCCATTGAGTCTTCACTTGTTGACATACCGAGAACATTGATCCACATTCAATGATATCTTTATTCATATTTTCCTATGAAATATTTTTTCTGAGAACGAGATACATAATTTTTCTCATTATTGGAATAAATATGGTTGAGCTAGGCGTGTCATTCATGATCAATTTTTTTATCTCATGATTATATTGTACACATATTCATGACCCAAAACATACAAATCCATCCTCACTGATCTTTAACTCATAGGATTTCCCATTTCAGATAGATTCAACCCTTTTCTAAATTTACATATCATTTCATTGTGCATCATTTATTTTCTCCACAAGGGATGGTTAACAAATCATTTCAGAATGGATTGATGATGTTCCTTTCATAATGATTCCCATGTCCATACTTTGTAATTATATGATTATTGGATCCTTCCCAATTATCATCATTCATAAAGAAGCAAGATAATTTCTACTTACAGCTTATGCATCTTTATTTTTCATAACTTGATGTTAGTGGATTGAGTAGTTATAATCCATGATGAAATATGAACATCTTATTTGGTACATATTAATTTTTTTAGTAAATATATATTTTAGACTCTTATAATATTTATATATCTCACACTTCTCCCAATAGATATAATCCTGGAATATTATTAATGCAAATATCAGGGCTTCTAACTATAGATCATGCATACGATAATTTTTCTCATGAATTTTCAACATCCATAAAAATTAGGATATAAAATAATAATTCTACATCAGTACACATCCTAAGCATTTATTTGAGGCATATATGTATACTATAAATAGTAATCCACCTTTTAGGAGTGTGACTACTAGTGAAATGATAATATTAATTTTAGATCCTTAATTCTATCATCAAAATATTCAGTACATACAAACTTCACTATGTTTCAAGTTAGCTTATTTATTGGGTTTGAATATGGTTATATGTTATTCAAAAATTCTTTCTAATACCCGTCTAGACAAAAAAATATAGCAATCTCCATTACCAATGTTTTCTTGGGCCACTTTTCGATTGCCTTTTCTTGGTAGGGGCCACTGATATTTCGTTATTGGAGATATCATGCCCCAAGAATGATACATACTCCATCCAGAACTCAAATCAACTATAATTTTCATATAATAATTCCCTTTACTATGTCTTTTAGGAAGTATTTAAATTCTCCTCATGGTCCTCCTTTCACTCGGTGTATATCAAAATATCATCAATAAATATTACAACAAATTATTCAAGGTAATCTCTAAAGACACTATTCATTATGTCCATTAAAATATATGGAGCATTAGTGTGTCCAAATAGAATAACTATGAACTCATATTATCCATAAATTGTTTAAAAGGTAGTCTTGGGAATATATTACATCCTCACCTTTAGATGGTGATATCCTCACTAAAGGTCAACCATTGAGAAATAACTCTCCCCACATATTTGATAGATCAAGGAATGTATATGTAGTAGGATATATTTGTTCTTAATGATTATTTAATTGATTATATGATAATTGATATGGAAGAGGGTTGATGAAAACATTATGATAAATAGGACTCGTACACCCCATGGTGATGCACTCAGGTATATAAAAACATTTTGTAGGTTGTCATATAAGAGCTTCATCAGTTTGTCTAGCTCATTAGTGGTCATTCTATAAGGTGTCTTTGATATATGATGATATCGATGAATATAATCTATATTTAACTCCATTTCTCGGTAAAGGGGGGGGGGAGAGACACAAAAACTCTTTAGGGAATATAATAGTGTAATCCCTCAAGATTGGCATATCATCATGATGGATTATCTCCCTTATCTCACTCATTTGACTGAGATATTATTCCTCATACTATAGTAATATAAAAATATCAAATGATTATTCTTATGGATATTAATCTTCCTCCTCACATATATAATGAGTTGGTGGATACTTTTGGATGTGAATACTGATCTATCTTTTCCAATAGTTGATGTTGAATCTTTATAAATATAGTCAATCAATTCTCAATGTATGATCGAACTCCACCAAAGAAGTAACCCAATATTTTCTATGTTGTTTTGTAGAAACTTAATTACTAGGATGTAGATACATTCATTGGATGAAATAGTTTCCCCATTTTGTATTCTCACAGCTAACTCAACCTCCATATTTTGAGGTGGTGTTTCAATAGTCCTACTAAACATGCAATATGGTAAAGAATGAATTGGACTAGAATCAAATGGAATTTTTGTAATTATTGAATGAATAATCAATGTACCTCTCACAAAATCATTATCTAGTTCCACCATAGGAGTACTAATAGCATTATACATTACTTGTTTCCATGGAGGTTGTTGTTGATTTCCTATGATAAATCTATTCATTAGGAACAGTTTGAAAAATTCACAGGTTCTATTTAGTTAAAACTCTTCACTAATGACTAATTAATGATCCAATCATTCCCCTTTTTCCTACACAATAGTGTAATTTTTCATATCCCATTGAAAATTCATAACTAGATTCCCCATTATTCCACATATAAAGTATTTCTTAGTTCCCTATTGATAGTTCTCAGGACACTTCTTACCAAAATTTTGATATGATGGATATTTAGGCTTCTTTCCATAATGATATTTATTTGTTGATCCACCAATATTAGAATCCAATTTTTATGTTTTTTAACTATCACACGAGAAAATTGAGAGCCTCCAATCTCAATTTCAACAATGAGGGAACAATATATAATATCCTCAAAACTATAGACATCTCCAATCACCAAAAAGAATCATAGACATTATTTTGTCTACTTAATAAGTTGTACTCTTTGAATTTCGTGTTCATGAAAATACAGGAGTTGTATCTTTCATGCATTCAAAAGTTTAATTTATTTGCTCTAATATGATCATCTTCATTCTACTTACGTCTAACAAACTCTCCTTCAATCTTTATACAGAGATTTCACAGAAAATAATTATTGAAAAACATTTTCTTGATTTCCTCCTAATCCAATTAATCAATTTCTTCGTTGGGATTCATGTTTTTGATTACTGTCCACCACTGCCCATCTTCCCCATCAAAACGATAGTCATCCATCACAACATTATCTTCTTCTGAGTAATGGAGGATAGAGAATATCTTTTCAATATTTTCAATAAAAAGTTCTATAAAAAGGGTATCAAGAGACCAAATGAATATCCTTGTTCTTTTCCTTATGAAGGATTCAACAACAACATGTCATCTCATCAGAGAAGGAAAGTTTTCTAAGAGATTAAAGTTATTATTCATAAAATGATCTAGTTGAGCAAGTAATATCATGATGTTTTGAGCACAATATTTCATCATATTTGGAATTTCAATAGGGCAGTCATCAAATTTCTTATAACACTGATTATTTTGATGTATTCCTTTATTTCCCACAATTATCTAATAAAAATAAACTTCAAATAGGGGAACCAGATTACTATGAATAATAAAAGGAAGCATTGAATTTTAAAAGATAAATTTTTAATGGAATTGTATACCCTAAATTATTATTCACTCGGTTTAAATCGGGGTTTTCTATGATCTGTTTAATAATATATATTCTTAGGGGATGTTTTATTGTCCCATTAATAATTATTTTAATGTGATTATGAATTTACTAAATTATATCCCCTAGGAGGGTAAAAATAGGTCCACTGTAAAGCCCATTATCATGTAAATGTTTATCCTCATTCATGCTTGGAACACCTTGTCAGTGTTATTACTCCTTGGTACATCTGTTCCACAACCATGTCCATTTAATGTATCAAAACATGTATATATTTTTTGGATAAATCACTTACATTATAGATATCCAAATTTAGGGATGTTTACTTATTCATATGATTAAACCAATGTTTCTTAATAAACATCTCTATTATTAGTCTACAAAATAACTACACATTTCATTTGATTCGAAAATTAGTTACCCTATACTTTTACACATATCATTAAATTATTTTACATATATTTAAATATTATACTACAATCCAATGATCATAACATCCAGTGTCTTCGAATACTATTTTCAAATTTCTGAAAAAGGGATGAAATAAAAAATATCATTATTTAACATCCATTTTGAGCTCATAAATTCCTTTGAGAGCTTAAATCGTTATAGGATACTGGGGATAACATGAACAAAGGGATGGGATTAAATGGTCAGTTAAGAAATAAAAAATAAAATAAATCATAAACAAGGGTTAAAAAGCATAACATAATGATATAAAATGTAATCAAACATTATTAAACATAAGTAATAATAACATGGTATCATATAATCATGGATTCATAGAAATTTGGAATTAATATAAAACTTGACATTAGCACGATTCAATGCTTTCTTCACATATAGGAGCATGAGACAAGGTTTTTTTCACATAGAGGAGAACAAGTAAAGGATAACCACCAAGAGTGTCACACATGTTTCACAAGTCCAGGCTAAACACAATGATTGTTTAAAATAACATCTTAGGAGACTAAAAATTTCCCAATTCATTACAAAGATATTTGGGAACACCAATCATACCATTTTAATTAGTATTTATGGCACATTAAGGATCATATATAATGAATCAAATGAAATCATTGGGGTTAACCATGTATCATTATCATATAAAAATAAATAACACTATTTTTATATTAATGTGACCATGAAATAAAGTAAATAAATAAAAAATTTATGTTCATAACATAAAATAGTCATATATCATTATTATTGATTTCAAAATGATGTGATGTCATGTAAAAAGTGTATTTAAGAATCTTAAGCATTAAAAAATTTAATGCAGTTTTAGGATAATATTAAAAAGAATATGAAGAAGAAAAGGGAATGATGTTTTATATTAAATACTAAAAAATGATAAAGTTTTTAATAATAATATGAGTGATTTTATAAAAATAATTTCAGATTAAATTAAATTTTAGTTTGAACATTAAATTGGGTTAGAATTTGAGATGTTACCTTAATACAGGCTTGCTTATTGGGAAGAATTAAGTAAAGAGCCCTTTATAAACATTTTCATCCTTGAAAATTATGGATGAAAGGATCTAGATTCATAATTTTTGAACATTTGAACAACATCAAAAATATGTCAATAAAATTCAATGATAATTTTATTTCTTTAAAAAGAGGGAAAGAGTAACCTGAATGAAAAAATGAGGTTCAGGCAAAGTCCCTTATCATATGACCAAAAAAATTCTTCACATTATGTTAATTACTAGAACAATCATATTAGATTCATAAATTAATAATTAAATTACAATTTCTAAATTTATAATATTTATCATAACTTTATTAAATTCATTTATGAACATCTAGCGGTACGAAAGGCCATATAATGTGAGGGGATTATACAAAATTGAACGTATATGGTATTAATAATATTATATAGTTTATTTCGGTCTCATATATCATTTATTTTAATATAAATATGATTAATCATTATATAATTAGTTAATGATAATTGCTTGGGTTAAATTTGGTGATTTCATATCACAATGAAGACATTTTGATTAATAAATTAAAATAATTCTGAAAAAATATTATAGAACAAAAAATATAATATAATACATATATTATAATTAGTTTCATAAATTACAATGGTTTCAGGTCTATCTTTCAATAAATAATTAAATGATGAAATCATGTAGTCCATGAAGGTTGTATATCGTCACCTCATTAGAGATGATTTCATTCTTAACATAATGGGTGGAGTGGAATAGGGATGATGAATAATTATTCCATTCTCATAAAAAAACTACATTATATGTATGTTTCAGGGGTTATCATGCAATTTTGATGAAGGGAGGTGAGAAGAGTGAAAGAAAAGAAAGAAGCCTGATATGAAATTAAAAGCAAAGGAAGAGGGGTTTACCTTTTTATTCCTTCTTCTTGAGAACCACTTTGGGGATTGGTTTTGGTCTTTTATTAAGTCCAATAGCACCTGGACATGGTTGAGGGTCTTGGAAGGTTATTTTATCATAATCATGAAATAGATAAATGCTTGAGATGTGTGAGGTGGGGAGGTGGAGAATGTGGTATCTATCTTATAAGATAGGGGTGATTTCTCATTATTTAATTCATTAGTGTATTATTGACCTCATTATTTGAAATATTGTTGATTCATGAGACAATTTACAGTAATTATTTCTTTATTATTCGAAACAATGGTCACTTACATCATCCAGGACTCAACCATAACTCAAAAATTTAATTATCTACTTGAACCATGAATTATCGTATTTCATTATTCATTAAAAATTAATTTATTTAAAAAAAATTCACCCTAAACATTATTCATTTTGTAGTATAATTAAATGAACTCCATTTTATGAAAATAATTTTATAAATATGGAAAATGTAATTTTTAATTAAAATATTGATTTAATTGTAATGAAAAATATTACAATGGAAAATTCTATTCTAGCATGATGAAAAATTATTTATGGTATCATAAAATTATCTGATTACTAAAAGACAAAAAATATTAATTTATGAATAAATTTTATTAAAATACATTTTATTTTAAATTAATAAATAAAAAAATGAAACTGAATATTTAAGACCTATAAAAATACAATCAAATAACTAATAGATTTTTAATTATTTTTAACTTATTCAATGTTATAATTATATATAAAATAGTCATATATTGTATGGATAAATTTCATTTATAAATTTATTGGTGATGTTACTATTCAATTGGTTTATTTACAATTCATATGGGTTAGATTACTATTCTATATGGTATGTTACTATTTTATCGGTATTGGTTTCTTAACATATTGAAACACTTCATATTTCCATCATTCACCATTGATAAAGCTCATATTGAGTTATCTAATTTGTTTATCCCATATTACATAAATATAATATGTTAAATGCAATACATAAAAATCTAGACCATGATGTCATGGTTGGAAATTATTGATGTCTATTTGAGTGCCATAAAAACATAGATTTTTTTTATTTGGTTATATAGAATATGGATTGGTTATTTGAGGAAAAAATAGGATAGATTTTTTATAGAGGGTGATGCTCCAATTTATTGGGATCTCAATTAAAGTTGGAAGACATGAAGGATCATCATAAGAAAAATAGATTTTTGTTTATCAACCACTAGATTCTATTGTACGATTTCCTGACTGTACCATATTTCTATTTTGTGTAGTAAAGTAATGGAATTTTTATCAGTGAATCCATAGTTCAGATTCTTGTGTAGTAATATAGGTTTCTATAAATTAACAGGAATACATGATCTGTGCTATGAAGAACTCAAAACAGGTATCCCTATATCAATGGAAGGTAGGGGTTCTTGAAAAGATAAGTATTTGATGTTGTGTATGACACCATACACACACTATGACCTCATGTTTGTTTCTCATAGTATTTTTTTAGTACATGAACTTAGTAATATCATAGAATATATCATTTTACATAAGTACACAGGCCGGGATAGGTAGCCTAACATGGCGTGTTATATGGGCATGACCAGAAGTACCAACATTTTCTTGATGTAAACCTACAAGGAAATATGTAAAAATGGAATGATGATGAATACACAATAATGGTCAAGTGTATATTTGTAGGATATGGAAAGGTGACACATGTCATGTAGAACCCATACATCATTTTTAGTATTATATTTCTATTCAATATATGTGTATAGAGACCCTATCCTCTTTATGATATTATTACATGATTTTAAGCATTGTAATACGTCAAATAAAAATAGAATTGATAAAGTATATTGTCATTGGAATACTTATTGCATAATTAATAAACATTAAACTATAGAATTTTTTTACTAATATCCATAATTATATCCTAACATCTTCTATGTTCCAACATTTATTTATAATGATCTAGGGAATACATTGTCAAATATGACGAGGAAAAAATATCATTAAAGGAATAACCATAGGAATTAAGTATAACACGTGAGTTAGAAAAAGTAACATGATATTGTAAATGGAATAGATCATGAGAAACCATAAACATAATTACATATAGAACATGGTTTCATATGATCATTATAAAAAGGGAAGTGACAACAACATATAACCTTTCGTAAACCTAATTCGATGATTAATTGAAAGACAACATCACCTGTTGGATAGAGCCTAATACCATGTTAAGAAAACTCTAAAATCCCATATATAATGTCTTAGTACAAAAAGAATACCTAATGAAGTAGAGTGATATTTTTATGAATGCAGTAGAACATGTTCACACACATATCAACCACACAATGAATAAAACATATCAAATAAACAGAGTGGTTTATAATGGAATATAATGGGTTTCAGAATCATGTCATAAGTTATAACCAAAGAGAAAATATTGATGCTATTGATAAAATAAGGAGTTAAATCACTCATGGAAATTATTAATGTGTAAAATATATAATATGAATAAATAATTCTAACTAAATCCAAATCATGAAATATTAATATTTGGAATCTTTAAAAATGTTCAACATTAGCACAATATTAATGAAATGAAAAAATCCCCTTTAAATAATATAAAATAATAATTATTTTTTTATACTATTAAGGAATAAAATATATTTTATTGATAAAATTACTAGTTTTATAAAAATAGTAAAGTATTAAAAAATTTACTGTTTGTACATGAAATTGGGAAAGATTTATATAAGTATAATTTTATCATATATTCTTACAGAGAGAAATTGAAAATGGATCCATTTAGAATATGCAATTACACATAAATGAATTATTATTTGAGATATATATTTATTTTTGTAACATATATATAAAATATAAAATAATTATAAAATAATAATACAATGATAATGTAAGTGAATAAGACATAAAGTGTTACCCAAATGAAATATTGAGGTTCAATGTGACCCGTTATTGTATATAAAAATGTGTTACTAACATGAATATAATGAAATTAATAATGAATATAAACAATTTAATAACAAAACTAATATAAATTTTCAACTATATTTTATTTATTATAGAATTATTGTGTTCATTTATGGCCATTTTGATGAGGTTTAATGATTAATTGTATCATTATTGGAGCATTTGTGTAATGGTTTCATGGTTAGATAACAAGCGTATATTTACGGATATTCTTTTCATATTGTAATAGTTACCTTAAAAAGAAATTATTTGTTATTCATTATGTTACATCCATTTAAATGGTCCCATATATAAATTTATTTACATGAATATGATTCATTTGATGAAATGTTAATGTTGAATGTTTAGTTTTAATTTTGTTATTCGGGCTATCATGAACTAGTTTTATTTTATATAATATTATGGTGATATATGTTTTAAAATAGTTAACCTTTTATACTATTCTATTTATTTCATTTTAAATAATTATATGTTAATTTTATCATATCATGATGATGGTAATGGTAAATGAAAACACATCACCCATGAAGGCATCTAACAAACATATTAAAGATGTTGAATTCATTTTTTGAACTAATGGGTAAGATATGTTAGTTTATGAATTTAATTACATTAAAACAATAAAATTATACTATATATAAGACAGTAGAGTTATCCTGACATTTTTAATAGTGGGTTTGGATAAGGTCGATGAAAAGTTGAATTTAAAAGATGAAGACGTATGATTTTACCTTTTGAATGTTGTATAATTGATAACATACTAAAGGCTCATGGAAATGGTCTTTGGATGATACAATAGAAATTCAATTTGATTAAGATCTTATGGACGATAATTGGAATTAATTTTGGCATTCTCCAATTCATAAAGGGTTTGATATGAAGGGTTGGTGATGGGCTGTAACTATATTTGGAGGAGAGGGGTTTATTATTATTATATTCATTAGTTTTTTATTTTGGATTATTAATATTTACATTATTGATTTTTTTCTATATATAATAAATAGTGAAGGTGAGTTAGAAATAATGGTTTTTTTACATCCTTGACTAAAAAATTAATGTATATTTTTTATAATGTTAAATAAAATAAATTAATATATTTTACAACTATCTTAAAATTTATACTATATTAAAAAAAATTCACTCCAAATTTATATCAATTTTGGGATTTACAGAATGGAATCCATTTTAAGAAAATATTTTTCTAAATATGATAAATTGTATTCTTAAATAAAAAGAAATTTATTCTAAAAATATCAATTTGGATATCGTAAAAGATTTTATAAACCATTAAAAAATTATTTATGATCTCATACTTTTATATTTTAATTATAATAAAATAAAATATTAATTTATTATTCCAATTTATGAAAATATATTTCGTTTTAAATCTATTCATTAAAAATTTATTTATAAATAAAACAGTTCATTTATCAAAAATAATAAAACAAAATTTATAACTTTTTTAATATTTTATTTAAATTTAACATGTTATTAATATATCATATTTTTATTTTAGAGGATACCTAAATTCTATTATACACTTTCATAGTTGAGGGTACTATTCAATTGGTAAAATTAATATTTCTAATATCAAATTTCTGTTCAAATGGTCATGTTGATATTATTGTACTCATATTTATAACGTTCTTACAGTTTCCTTGGTTTCTATAAATACATATTATTTAAATTTATATTCATTAACATTTATTTTCTCCATAGTTTTTATATAAATTACTCTTCATAATTAAAAATTTATTTTTAAATTTACTATATATTTATGTAGTTTTCTTCACGACTATAGTAATTCTAGGGGATCAAGATGATCCAAATTATTTTATTCATTTTATATTATTTTCTATTTATTATCCCATTTTAATATTATGTATTCTTGTTTGTTTATTTTTTGACTAATGAATCATTATTCATTTACGAGAATAATGTTTATTTGGTTTCTCTATGTTATGTGTGTTCTTATGTAACATTTTTGAATTATAGTAAGAGAATTTAATTTGAAAATTATAATGGGTGTTGCGTTTTCTCGCTTTTTATATTTCAACCTCAATATTTCTTTATACAAACTATTTTTAAAACAACTGTGGATAATTCCCTATCACAGATTTCTCTGCTTCCCCTATCCCATATATGTATTTATGGTTCATCCTTTGGACTTGTACCTGTATGGTAGTTTTTATGTGTAGAACTCTATTTCTATTGTCCAATATAATCACTAGCTTCTCCTCACAAGAGATGTCATTTTCTAGATACACCACCTCTAAATTCATTAAAAATTAGTTATATTTTATGAATATCCTTAATTCGTATACATGTAATACATCATGTACTTTAGCCATTTTCTGTGTATTTTCAAGTTGATATGACTATAAAAAAAGGGGATTAAGAATCTAATAGAGGAGTACGTTCTCGTGGCAGGTCTTCCACATATACAAAAATATCACGAGTCTATTCCCTGTAAATATGAAAACTAATACAATTTATATATCCTCAAACTTTTCTACCCATCGTTGATTGTATCCCCAACTCTTTTACTGTGTTTGGTATTCCTAGATGTAAAGCTGAATGGAATCAATATTTTTTTCTATCTCTTTTACAATTTCATGTCCAAAAAAATTATGTTCAATGACTCGATCATAGAAATCATGTTCTCTACTTCTCTTCCCATAAAGGGATTCATTAGTGGCCATTGAAAATGACTATTGTAGACAATTATTTTAAGAGAATTGGAAGAGTGAAATATGTTGATATCATATTACTTTTATGTCCACTAAAAATTTTATGAACATATAATCTAGTTTTTTTTATATTCCTCTCATACTTGACGTCTTATTTAGGATGATAAATGGAACTGTTGTTTAGATTAGTATTAATAAAATGTTGTAGAATTTTATAGAACATGGAGTTAAAAATATGATATTGATTAGAAAAATATAAATTTTTTCTACAATAATCATCACACCATCTATAATGTATATCCATACATGTTCATCATGTGAGTATTCATCTCAAATTTAAATAATATGTGAAGTCATTGTATGACGATACAAAAATATCTATACAACATTCCTTCCTAATGGTGTCTTCAAATTCCTAGTGTCAAATCATATGAAGATATTTTCCCATTTCCATGTAGTAATGTGTAATAGTGGCATCATCCCCTTACAATTTATCATTTCATCCATAGAATAATAAAATTACATACACAATTATATATATTTAGTGATCTCTTTCTCCATATTGTCCTACTAATAGTTATCTATATGATATTGATACATCTTTGTTCTCCTTATGTGGATCAATAATGTAATGATTTGTGATTCATTTAAAGTATAACTGTTTATCAAAAAATTAAAATGTGAAAAATATTCATGAAAAAAACAAAAATAATTAATTCTCCAACAATTTTTAAATCAGAGTATTTCTAAATTATAATTGTTCCTATATTCTTCTAAATTCTTACGTAAACTCCTTGAATATAACCATATTATCTGAATGGGAGGATTGGGAATTAATTTATTAAATGAATTATGATTTTTTATTTTATGATTCCCATTACAATCCTCAATATTTCTTTGATGAACATATCATTCTTAGTTATCATCAATGAAAATGTTGTATGATACTTTATAATTAGAGAATCTATGCCTATATTTTCATTACAATAATTCTTTTGGATTGAGAAGAAATGTTTCTTGATGATATCTATCCATCTTTTCGGAATCATATTTATCTCATTCTCTATGACAACTTATCTAAGGTTATTGTGGTTGGTCAATATCTCACACATTTCCCAATATAGATAATGATACCATATTTTGAATATGAAGTTCATATCTGCTAACATGAGAGAATTTGTTGTATAGACTTACCTAGGAACATTTATATTCATTAATAAAAAAGTTGTCAGTTTATTATTTTTTATCGTTAATGATATTATTCCTTTCTTTTTTTATCACTGTATACCAGAAATGTATCCCTGATTTTTAGTAGAGTATGCATTGGTGCTGTAAGAATCCTTTTTATCGGATATTTAATGTATTCTTCACATTCAATAGTACAAAAACTATTAATTTTTTGGGGCATCGTTGTTAGTTTTTTAATAATATCATTATATTCCTCACAAATCATCAGTAATATATAACTATTCCATATTAACTTTTGGTCTCCCTTAATGATTTTTTCCATGACCAATAATCAAATAAATATTTATAAGTGTCCAAATTATCTATTTTTATAACATTCCCCATGAATGATACATATTTTATAGATAAATCAAATTTAAATTACATTTCATATAGTTTTTCCCTTTTTATAGTCTTTTTCACGTTATTAAAATGGACCTTTTTCTCAACATAGCTAATGGAGATTATTAGGATGTCATCTATAAAGACTACTAAAAAGTATTTGAGGTAATCTATAATGACACTATTAATTATGTATATAAATATTTTGGGAGTATTATTGAGTAATAATGGAATCAATATGAACATATGAAGTATGTAACTAATATAAATAATATTCCTTAGAATATCCTCCTCCTCTAGGTTTAATAGTTGACAACCTCTCCAAAGGCCAG
This sequence comes from Viscum album, assembly GCA_963277665.1. Lineage (NCBI taxonomy): Eukaryota > Viridiplantae > Streptophyta > Magnoliopsida > Santalales > Viscaceae > Viscum > Viscum album. The sequence goes on from OY728150.1 coordinate 702,608,872, forward strand.
CCAGGTAGAAATACAAGGACATACATTGTTGATTAAACAAGTCATATATCTATGTTTTGGGGTAATTTTTATTTATCAGGATTTTTTCATCCCATAATAATCCATGTATAGGGGAATTGATCCATCAATAATCCTAATGAAGAAGTCTGGTGCATGCCACAATTTATCAGTTGGGTGTATTAAACCCTTGTATGGATTCTCCTACACCTAATTTTTTGGTTATTCCAACTCAATGTTGTCATTTCAATATGGAGTCCCTTATCTAGTATTATGTCATGGTATCTTTTGAATTTATAACTCATCCTCTTGACTAGGAGGATGTCCTAGAAATAATTTACAAAAGACATCGGCATATTCCCCCACAATGAGCATTTCATCAAGCATAATCATCTCCATTGTCTTAATATTTTGTGGAAGATATGATTACTAATAATGAAATAATATCAATTATTTAGAATAATATTTCTATGAATTTTCATACTCCTCCTATATTATCTATATAATTAGAGGATACCTCAGGATTTGAAGAGTTATATATTTCTCTGGAAAATTTGTGTTGGATTTGAAAAAAGGTATCTAATCTATAACCAATATATTATCACGCATCACTAATGTATGTATGATGAGATTTTATGGTAGTTTCTTGAACAATCATTTATTAGGGGGATGTTTTCAATTTAGATGCAAAAATTTTCACATTAAAATTTTCTCATGGATAAGTCATCCACTATATATTGAGGTGGTGTTTGAATAGTTCAAGTAAACTTACAAGATACAAATAATTCAATAGAACAAAAATCAAATAATGCATTAACTATTTTTGAATTACTAACCATCATACTGATGACTACATAATTATCAGGCCCCACATCCACCTTAGTGACAAAATATTACCTCCCTTATTGCTTTGGAGGTGGTTGTAACTATTTTCCTCTAACTGCCTTTTCCTTGGGGGATTGTCTAGAATAATTCCCATATTTCATGAAATTGAAAAACTATATAGTGGGAAGATTTAATATAAAATTTACTTATCCTCAGTAGTTGGATTATTTATATCCCATCAGTATTGAATTCCTTGATGCACATATTTTCCACTTTGGAATCAACTTCTTGTTCCATTAATATAGTTATTGGGATGCTCTTTCATAATCTTTTAACATGTGGGATGTTGGGGTGTCATTCATACATGGTATTTATATACTGATCCACCAATTTTGAACTCAATTGTTTTTTGTTTTTATCTCAAATACCTTGATACCATTGACAGTCTCCAATCTCCATTTCAACCTTAATGGAACAATTGAAAATCCCCTCATAGTTTTCAATTTTAGAATTACCAAATATTTTGTTTAATCAAATTAATTCCACTAAAGAAGGGATCCACAATGATTTTAGTTTGATGATAAAGACAGAGGTGTATAATGAAATTCTTTTAATGTTTTTTTCATAAACTCCAATAGATTCATCTTCCAATTTCTACAATTTTGTGAACTCCCTCTCTATATTATGTCTGAGAGTTTAGGGAATATATTCATTCAAAAATATTTTACCAAATGATTCATTTTCTAGGGAACACAATTCCTCCATAGTATTAAAGTTATTCAACTCTTTCCACCACACATTATATTCCACATGTAATTTATATAACACCAATATGAAATTATATTATTCTAACAACTTGAGTGAAAAGAATATATTGTCAATGGATTTAACACATTATTTCCCATTGAGTAGATCAGGAGACAAACTAAATATAGGCAGCCTAGTTGCATTTACAGTTTTCCAGAACCTAAAATTTCATAGGGTAATTACTTTTTTTAACATGATTAATGAAATTATTCATAAGATGATCTAGCTTATCGAATATCATCATGGTGTACTGAACATCCATTCAAATTTAGGTTTGGGATATCATTAGATAAATTAATAAAATTACTATCAATTTGTTTTGGATATGTGTATTCTAATTTGAAGACATTAACTATGATGTATGAAAATAAAATTATGGGGTTTTTATTAATTCTAATGAGCATATGAAAAGGAAATAATAAATATAGGAGGATAATCATATAAATGAAAATAATATGCTAACAACTATTTCCTTGGTTTCAATCTACATTATCATGGGTGGTTGAATTATCACTAGTGTAATGTCTTATTTTTTCTAGTCCTAATCCAGATAAATTACTAGATAATTATATTATACCAAAAATAATGATCTTATCCATTTACATAAATAATTAAGTGTTTTTAATAATTATAATACATTAAATATAAAATAGGGATCAAAATTTATTTTCTAATTGAATGACTGGTACATAATTAGAATGCATGAAACCAGAATAATACTTACTTTTTCTAGTCTCTATAATTAGATCCAACCATATTTTGGGCTTTGTAATCTGCATAGAATTACATGGGGGAATTCATAGATAGATGGGATGAGCTATGAAGACATGTTTGGGAATAAAAATAAGAGTAAATCATATAATAATAGTTGTAAATAATATAATAATAGTTGTAAAGTATATCATGATAACATAAGAGGAATGGATCCTAAATAGACATATCGAATAATTAAAAATATAACATGGAAGAATAATGAGTCATGGATTACATCAAACACTACGTCACGTCGTAGAAGAAGTCTCATAATTGGATATTTTTAATAACTAATCCAATACATAAAGACTCATGTGAGAAAACCATACCCAATTCACAAAAGTTAATTAAGTCTACACTAATATCAACATGTTAAGTAACATGTGTGTCATATAAAGTGTCAAACATATGGAACAAACATAAGGGTTTCCAATGGAGGGAAATTTGACTCCCAATCATGTGAGCATGCAATACCAAAGGGAAAAATATTTGGTTACAAGAAATAATGGATTAAATAATTAATTGCATCTTAATAAATAAAAAATATTAAAAAATAATGAATATATATTTCAAACTAGAGTGAATAATATAGTCCTAAATCAATTTATGGTGTCTATATGAAAATGATAAGGAAGGGGAGAAGTTCCCTTTAATATGTTTTTATTGAGATTAATTGGGAAGGGAACATTTTAGAATATTTATTTTACAATAAAACCTTTAAATTGAACAATGTATTTATTTTTGGAAAATATATACAACATATAGAGTATGCATAAAAGAATAATGAAGAGATAATTTGAGGAAAAGAGAGATAAAGTGTTTACAAAATGAAATATGGATGTTACAAGAGATCTATTTCCAAATTTTTGAATTTGTTACTCAATTTTAATTTGTGTCCCTATAATAAAATTATATTCCATTATTTATTATTTCAAAAAAAACATATATATTTTATTTTTTATAATTTCATTATGTTTATGAATGTCCAATTTTATGAGGTATAATGTTTAATCATTTGGTTTTGGGAGAGGCCATTTCATTGATTCATGGGTGGTTAAATTATTTATATTTATGGATTTTCATTTCAGATGGGACAAGTACTCACTATGTGATATTATATATTATTCCTGAACATGAATATGTTTTAAGGTTCCCATATATAATATAGTTTTTTGAAAATAGAATAATTAATTTCATAAACCATCAATGATAAAATCTTAATTGTTTTCCACTTATTCGAACTATCATTAACTACATTTGTTTTATAAAATATAATGGTCATATATTTATTCCAAATTGTGACACCATGTATACTATAAATTTTTTATTCATTTCAAAACATTCTATTATATAATAAATATTTCATGAAAATGGTCTTGTGAAATGAAAAAACATTGTCCCCGAAGGCAGTTAACCAACATATAACAATATTTGATTCTATTTTTGGAATAAAAGAAGAAGATATGAGACATAATGATTTATATTCCATTAAATATATAAAGTTATATCATTTATATGGTAATGGAGTTATCATTACACATAATATATTTTTTTGGGATAATTTATATGAGTGAAAGAATTAAATTGAGAATGACTAAGGATTTTACATTTTGAATGTCGTTACATTGAGGACCTCCTTATGAATCACTGAACTAGCCTTTGAAAGTGAACGGAAGTACTAGGATGTGGTATTATTATTATGAAATGGAATTATACATAAAATTTTCAATTTTAAATGATTATTAGTTGTGCCAGGAATGGAAGGTGAGGGTTGGTATTTACAATTGATGGAGGGTGGTGTTTTTTTAATATTGTATTTATTTTATTATTATAATTTTCTCAGGACACAAAATAGTATTGATTAATGTGAATATATATAGTAAATATTTGAGTTGATTTTGAAATAATGGTGTCTTACAACATCAATGAATAAAAATTCAACTTTTATATAATGTTAAATACAGTAAATTCTTATATTTCACTATTGACCAAAAATTAATTTTTTTCAAGAATCAAAAAAAGTCAATAAAATAAATTTATGACATGTAGATTTAAAAAATATAATAAATTTTGTTAAAATAATTTTTAAAATTAAGATCATGATTTTTTAAATTAAATCCTAGGGAATCTGAACAAATGCCGATGTAAATATTATCATTGATTTAATGGACATTGGACAAATGTTATTTGTTATAAATAATTTTCATCGGATTATAATACCAAAAAACATTAATTTATGAATCTAATTTATGAAAATAAATATTATTTTAAACAATTATAGTCTCCATAAATATAAACAAATAGTTAGGTATTATAAAAATATTAAATCATAAAATAGCAATTAAAAAAATTTATTTACATGGTCCATCATATAAATATTTAATATTTTCCTTTTTTAGATACCTAACAATTATTTAACCCTTTCATATATGAGGATACTGTTATAAATTCTAGATAATTATTCCTAATGGAAAAAATACTATTTTGACATCTAATATACTATTCTAATGTTTAAATTGATAATGGTAACTCATGATGTTGCACTGAGCTCTGTGGGCCTTTGGGACATGTAATGAGCTTCATTCCCACTAGGCCCTTGTGCCATGTTCTGAATAAATAAGTCTTGATGGTTGGACTATCCCTTAGAGGGCTATGGTCTACCGTTCTAGATATTCTGTGTAGTGTGTGTTCATTTAATGTAATATTACTCCAAATAACCCTATATATATAATATTTTATAATTCAAAATTTTTATTTTATTATAACTATAATTTTTAATTTATAAATATTTTTTTGTTAGTGGCTTCATTCTATTGTATCACGGGGGAAAAAATAATATTATAGTTATTATCTTATTTTAAAATTTTGTATCCCAATATAAGATTTAGAATTCCAATTTTGTTCCTTTTATAACAAATATTTGATTCATAATTTATGAGAATATTTTTCATCGGGTGTGTCCAGGTGGTTTGTGTAATTATTCAATACCTAAAAATTATTATAAGGGTATTTAGTTTGATAAATTTCATAATTTTTACAATGTGTATGAGAGTACAGAAACCATTTTCAGTGAAAGGTCATAGGGATTATTACCCATGGTATATGTCTTGTATTGTTCTCTAGGATTTCTAGAATGTGTATCACATTCATAGGGTCTTATATTATGGCCTAAGAGTTTCCTATCATGTGGAATTTTCCAAATATAAATTATGGTATCTTTCATAAAGATTTCATGGTATGATGTAAGGTGTTTTTATTTTGTCACTTCATCAATAGATGATTAAATGATAATTGATATTGGGGAGGATAAAAAAGGGATATGTTAAGGATGGAGACCCTCTATAGTTCTAATGAATGTGTTCCAATATTCTTCAACCTACTGAGTGGCACCCATGCAAACTATGATGAACTAAGGAATGGTTCTTGTAAATACTAACTACACCCACTTATCAAGATAGTGATCTAGTATTCTATTAATTGAGTGGTACCCCTTATCATACCATGTAATGTTAGATTTATTTACTCAGAGGTAACAATATCATTGGAGGGTGTGATTATATTATCTATTAAGAGGACCCCCATGATGCACTGGGTTTAGGGTCCACCATTAGAGATTATTCACCCTCAGGAAATGTATTTGTTGTTTTGTGTGGGCCTACCACATTGCTTTCTAAGAAGGAAATCTATGATATTGGGTATCAGAGAATAACCTTTGGATGTATAGATAAAATAATCATCCATGTTTAGGCATTAGAAATGGTGATTCCCGTTTTATATCATATTTTTTATTTATAATCATATATATTACATTTTTTCATATTTTAATGGGTTTATATTATTTATATTTTATTTATATATTTCATACTTTTTTGTTATTGAGACATCCTTCTGGGTATATATGTACACAATCAAACACAATATTTTCCCACACATTGCAAGTCTTGTGTTGAGGACATGTATATTGGTGGAGGGATTACTGGAGCTTATTAATACCTGGTTTCATTGAACACATGATGGTCATGCATGGATATAAATAGAAATAATATCAAAATACCTCATGTATTCTATTATTTTCTATTTTGGGGATCCATTTATGGTTGGGAATTTTTTTCTCCTTTAGAAATTGTTTTATATTTCCATAATCTAATATATTCCAAATTGATCAATTCATGTAAAATAGTAATATAGATATTATAGTCCATATTATATTCCTTTTAACTTTTTCATCTATATAATAGGATATGTGACTACAAGTTCTTTATGAAAAGGACATACATTTCATATTTACATTAGTGGTTCATTTCGGCATCCCCTAGCATATTAGAGGTAGGAATTGGGTTTGCATACTATAACATATACTAGATTTATGATATATGGGGGGTTAGTTCATTATAAACAATATCCAAATAATTTTCATCCCATTGAATGGTTAGAAGGCGGGTGGTTCTCCTGAAGAAAATATTGTAATTTTGAAACATTCATGAGAAAATTCCTTCACAATGGAATAGTTTCAATTCGTGTACACTGGCATTAAAACCATATTGAAAATTATAACACATAGTTCCAATGATATAAATTTTTATTTCTTATGATGGTGGTAACTTGGTATATTTTGATATTAATATTTTGAATACAGATAATAAAACTTTTCTACCAATTGTGTACATAGTGATAGTTGAAAATATTTTTTCTTAGGGAGTGGATATTGAATTATAATATTATTTAACCATAAAATAACATCTTTATCATGTGCACTATGGTTATATATAATCATTTTTACATGTCTCATAAATACATATATACCAATTGTGAACATCCTTCTCATTCCTTTTTTATTTTTGGATATATTTTGTATGCCCACAACATCACATTGTGTATCTTTAGTCATCCTTTGAAATGTTATTTTTTAATTATCAAGGTAATTTTTTATATCATACTTTTCTATTTTTTCTAAAGTGAATTAATAATTTTTCATATTATGTTATCCTTCTTGATATGGTTTTGTGATCCTTTCGATTGGTAGAATCAAGAACATTTATAGGTATCTAGGATTGTAATATAGTGGGTGGTTATAGTCATTTATCATCCATAAAAATATTAATCTAGATGTTTTATGTAATTTTTATGTCAATATATAGTGTAAAAATTATTTATTAGTAAATTTTGGATTCATCTTAACATAGAGGTAATGCCTATAAATCCTCAACACAAAGATTAACTAAACAAACTCTATATTGGGATTTTTATATTTTTTACTCATGTGTATTTAAATATATTACAGATTATGATAAACCTTCTCAATTTTCATGATAATGAAACCATGTTATTTATTAAATTAATTTTCATATATCATAAATATTTCCCCACATGAGGATGGATTAAGAACATTTACGATAAGAAGCCTCTTCTTCAACTCCTTGAAGCATGTTTTTATTCTTCTAACAAAACAATAATTATTCCTATTATAGTTTATAAGGTTAGTGGTATTGATTATTATGATACATTAACCACATGAAGCAAATAATTCATATATAGTCCAAGAATATAATGTATCTCAGTTACATATAACAGTATGAACCTTTCTAAAGACTGCATTATCATTGAATGGACAACAAAATCACTTTCTAAGATAACTATTAAACGTGAGATGTAAATTTCTCTAACCAAAAATAACTTTTACTTAATATTTCACTCTAAATTTACATTTATAATGTATTTAATATAATATTAAAATGTTTTCTAGGTTTATTTATGATAATGTAATATTTGAGAATACCATTAATAAAGACCACAATATTTTCTTGTTAATTAATGTCGTATTTATTCTTTATTTCTATAATTTTTTATATAATATTTAATATTCTAATTATTAAAACTATGAAATCATAGTATTTAAATACATTAAAATTGAAATCTCTTCAATAATTTTTTTTAAAATTTTAATGATAATATCTTAACCAATGATTCCCCATTGAAAAATATTATTCCCTGTAGAGTTACTAAAAAAGCAACAATCCTTTATAAATTTTATGTTTTCTATATCATGGGAATATTATTATCTTTATAAATAATGTAATGTTTTTTTTAAATATCCTCACTCTTATAAAAAAATTATTTGGGATGCCCATGGTAATGTATATGGTAATATAAAAATTTCTATCAAATTATTTTTATGTTTATTCTTATATAATTCATGTTAATTATGGGATAGTCTATATGGACTTGTTTATATTGGATGAGAATTGGGTATTAATTATATAAATAAAAAAATATCTCAACTAATGGGATGAAATGAAACATTCTTTCAAATACTACATTAAATTTACAAAAAATAAACATTTATTATAGGATGAAATTTTTTCCCTCCACAATTTTTGAAAAATTTGATTTCCCAAATGATATAATACCAATTCATGAATTTTTTTAAAAATAGGCCCAAATATTTCCATGAAATTATGTATAATTGAATAATATATTATTAAATTTAATTCTATTATTCACTATTATTATTTTATGCTGGAAATTAATATTGATAACTGTGATTTTTCATACCTCATTTCCACTAAGAAGTTCCCCAATCATAGCTGTCCACATGGTCTCAAGATCATATATATGAACTTCAGAGAAATTTGACGACTAGTGATGGATAGGGGCTTTTATATGGGGACACAATGACCAAATTACTAGAGTGTATCACAATGTATAAGTAAGTAACATATGATAATAGTGAAACTAATACATATAAAAATGGCCCAACATAAAGATATTGGAATTACAAAAACAAAAAAATGATAATCTTATTAAAAAGATGATTATTACAATTCATATATCTTTAAAACAGTAATACACCTATATAAATATTCTTATAATACCTATTGTAAAAATGTTGAAATTAGAAATAAAAAAATTATCCCTAGCATCCCATGCTTCATCTCAATCATCATTTACATGCTCTATCCTGATGCAAGAATGTAATAATGTGTCTATAGTGGAAACTTCTCATTGTAAAAACTTGTATACATGTAATCTTCCCATGGGAAAGGTTGTCCTAAATTTTGTGTTAGATAAATATCATAATTCCTCCGCCAACAATGTATATATCATATTTTCTGTGTCATAAAATCTACAATAGTTTGAAACATACATATATAAATGTAATGAACAATATTAATTTAAATACCCAATTAACCTCTTCAACCCTTGGCTGGTGTTTTAACATGTAACCATGTCATTTTTTCATTATGTTGGAGTTTATATAAATATGTAATGTGTGGTATACTAGCCCTAGATTCATGAATTAATAATGATTTTTAAAGGATCCAAGACAAAGAATGTCATTCTATATTTGTAATAATATTGAAAATTTTCCATGATAGTAACCAAGGAAAGCATGACCTCTATGGTTTCTTACTCAAATGAAACTTCCACCTTGATAAGGGGTAAGTGTGTATTTAATGGATTTTCATCAAAGGAATTCCAGAATAATTTATTTAATCGTGTCCAAGGAATACATCCAATGTAAAAGAAGATAAGAAATTATTATGGTCAATGATATATGTAATACCTCAGATGTCTTCATAAGACACGTTATATATAAGGATTATATCAAATGAATACTACAATATTAATGGAGGTATCCTATGGTGTCATACTAGGTATCCATTAATAGATTAATATTGTGTTCCAGGGTCAATCTCACCGATTGTCTCTAAAATCCATGTATCAGAATGACATCATGTCATACTCAATCCATTGCCTCAATAATCCAAAATACAAATCAATTATGATAACTCATGTAATGATGTCTAGTTCTATATAAAATTAAGAAACTTATAGTTGATAAATTAAATAATTCTTCAATATAGTGATCATTACATTTAAAAAGTCATTTGATTAAATCCTTGCCTTTTGTTACAGTAACAAGGTCAAGCGATAAGAATCAAATTACCCAATTCATATATGTCATATTAATTTATAGTGGTTCACTCTGATAGCTTCATTTAGAAATTGAAATGGTCTAGATGAATGAACCACTAAACTAGTGTATTACATCAATTAAGACAATTCATATATGTAGTATACTTTCTAATTAAACCATTCAAACAACCCCCAATTAAGTAGATTACTTGCCTTATAAGGGTCAAATAAGGAACCGGACATAATACATACATAATAAAGAATTTAGTCAAGAAAAAAATTCTTTTACATTGATGATATTTTCAACATTACAGCACTAGTGAATTAGTAAAATACATTCATAACATTACACATTATTATAGAGTGGATACCATAAATACAGTTTCCAATTTTTTCAATATAGAACACATTAAAACATAAATCAAGACTCCTTGATAATACTTCAACATTTATCATGGATACCTTACTTGTATTGCATATCCATTTACTAGTAAAAATAATTTAAAACCTTGGGATGAGCACAAAATCTCTGTAAGGGATGTAAAATAAGGAATGATTACATTAGTCCATGAATACTCGTAACGTATGAAAGCATTTTCAAAATATATTTTGGTCACCCATATATACATACATTGTGTAACATGATATTTAAAAAAGATCCAAACAAAACATGAGAACATAAATATAATCATAATGGTATCTTGGGGCATTAATTACATAATCTTGTAACCATTCTTGGGTACCTTAGAATTTGTAACCATCAATACTACCTTACTTTGTGTAACCATCACAGTTACACTAGGAGTAACCATTATGATGACCTCCAACATACTCATAAAAAATGAATTTTAGGGAGATATAGGTCACACCCTTCTTCATAAAAAATTTCCAATAAATTTAATATAATCATACAACATGAATAATAGCATAAAAACATTGCTTTGGAATTTTGTAAAACATAATTTCAAAAGAGCATTTTAAAAGAAAAGCCCCTTACGAATATAAAAAAATTTAAGAGAGGCTTAATAGAGTTAATGGAGTATGTATATATAATGTAAATACACATAATAAAATATAATATAATGAGAATCCATCACAATTACAATTTACATATCACATAAATAATGATGTAGAAGGTTAACCCAAAGAATGGAATTCAGGTTAAGAATTCCCTTACATACATCATATAATTTAAGTGAGACTTAATAGAGTGGATGGAATATTTATATATACTATAGATACACATAAATAATGATAATATAAAAAAATTTAATTAAAAAACAATTTTAATAGAACATAAATAATGAAGTAGAAGGTTAACCCATAGAATGGAAATCGAGTTAAGAATTCCCATACCTCAGGTTTGTCTAACCTCCAACTTTTTTAAACCTATTATATAATGGTTAAAAGAGTGTTATTAATATTTTATGGAAATATTTTCATGTTTATAAACTCTTATATGATCATTTAATAACTTCATTTTACCCTTTAATTGTTAGTATTTTGTTCCTTGCATTCTTTAGGGTGAGTTCTTTAAATTATTTTCTTGATCAGTTCATGATAAATGTTCTTGTCGAATAGGAAGTGAAACTACATAATTGATATAGAATGATATTTAAATATTTACAGTAACATAATTTACACCATTTATCATTTTTATGTTTAATATGAGTATGATTCATAATTTAAAACATTAATGATGTTCGTTTGGATCATTTTAGTTTTTCTTTGATAATAACATCCTCATTTCCTTTTATAAATTAATACGATGTGTTAAAACTAATTCCATATCCCTTTATGAGACATAATAAAGATATTATAACATGGGTCAACCATAAAAATGGTTTCATGACCAGACATGAAGTATTTAATGTAAAATAAAATCACATCATCCACGATGTTGGTAATTTGACACATCATGGACAATGTCTTTAATTCCTTGAATAAGTGGGAGAGGAGAAGAAAAATGAATCTAAATTTTCCTTGAACCTGATAAAATAAAGAATATACATGATTATGGAGATTTCAAGGGTCTTGGATAAGAGGGGGTGAGGAATGAAGAAAAAGGAATCATGAAGTAAAAGAAAACTAGAGAAATTCCCTAGGAAAATTTGGCATCCTAACGACATCTCTTAAAATTTTAAAAAAATATATTGATGAGAGAAATGGAACATCTCTTAACTCATACATAATATTTACAGTAATAGGGGGTATGGAATGAAATATCCCAACATTACTCAAAATTTAAATAAAGAGAATAACATAAAATGAATGAAAAGAAAGAAAATAATAGAGGATGTTAACCTCTTGATCTCTTCTACTTGAGGTCCTTCTTAAGGGCTTCAAATTTGGTCTTTTTTTGAGACCAGCAGCTCTAAGACATGTGGAAGATCCTTGGGAGTAGTATTGGGCAGAACATATACATGGATCAAGGCTTGAGAGGTGTGGGAAGAAGAGGCGTGTGGGGGTGGTATTTATAGTGGAGGAGAGGGGTATTTTTCATTATTTTAATCATTATTATAATATTTTTCCCAAGATTATAAATAGTCCTAGTTAATTTGAGATTTAATACTAATAATGGACTGTGAGTTCGAACCAAGTGGTGTTGTATCACTTATGATGTCATAAATAGTGTATCTTACTGATAATTTGATTATACGGTATTTTATCATATTTCACTATTCACTGAAAAATCATGAATTTCAGAAAAACCACAAAAATTTACCCTAAATATTTTTTGACATGTAGAATTAAATAATGAAGTCCATTTTTTGAAAATAATTTTCTAAATATTGTTAATTTAATTTTTAAATAAAAGCATACTTAATTCAAAAATTTACAATTCTAATTCTATAACTACTTTTATATCACGATGAATAATTAACCTAGATGTTATTATAATAATTCCTTAAGAAAATAAAATAATAATAAAATTTAATATTCATTAGGTTCATATTACTATTCATATGGATATGTTACCATTCACAAAAAAACAATTTGGTTTCATTAGACTCCAAATAACTTACTGAACACAATTGTAGTTAACAGTTTCATTAAATTCCAAACATAGAAGTGGAAAAGTTAAGTTTTAAAGTCTAGTTAAAAATATTTACATAAAACAATAATTCATTCATTTCAATTTTTTTTAAAAATACTGGGATGTTACATTATCCCCAACTTTCGGAAATTGCATCCTCACAATTTTATTTAATTATTAAACAAGTGAGGGTACCATGATCATGGTGTCCACCTGGTCTCATCATCTATTATTCATGCAAATAAAAGGTCCATGCATTGAAAAAAATATTTAGAGGTCCTTAAAAATCATTTTCTTCCTCTATATAAATACACCTTGTATAACATGGGGCATATGTGTGTTCACAGAAAAATAGTTTTGCAAAATATTCATTTATGACATAAAATTTTAAAATATCTGATAAAACATAAATTTTTATAAAATATTCGGACGGAGTTTGAGTTATAACTTTCAATCAATAGTCCTTTTTAAATACCTTAAGTATGTACTAAAATATTATATTGTAAAAGAAAATATAATTAGGATGTGCAATGGTCTCCTTCTTCAGCAACTCTTTTAAAATCATAATATGCTTCAAAATCTCTTGATAACGTAAAAAATTTGAAAATTATTTGATAATATTTTCCTTTCTTGAAAATATTAGAATATTGAGAAAATGGTATTTTATTAAATACAACCCATTATCCACGATGGTATCGAGGTATAGTGAAGGTGTTTGATATCTCAAACAATTGCTTGCAAGTGAGTTCTATGTTAGAAAATGATTCAAAGACATCTGGACATGACTTTGGTATAATTATTACAAACAAGTCATCAGGAAGAGATATGAATGTCATTTTACATCCTCATCCTTCTATTTGTAACTGACTTTTTTTTATTTGAAAATTTATAAATCAATTATTGAACTTTAATTATAGACATACAGACTAACCATATGTTTAACAAAAATTTCTAATCCCTAAAGTTGTCTAAACCATTCCTCCGTTACCAACTGTAAGAACCCATCCTTATTACATACATAATCTTGAATTTAGTCAATAAAAAACATCATTATACATTAAAGAACTTTTCACGTTAATAGAATTAGAGAATTAGGAAAATACATTCATAAAATTACACATTATTACAGAGTAGATAGCATAAAAACAGTTTCCATTTTTTTCAAAATATAAAACATTAAAACATAAAACAATACTCCTTGATAATTATTAAAAATTTAACCTAGATTCCTTATTTGTATTACAAAACCATTAACCTGTTGAAATCATCTAAAAACTTCAGATGAGAACAAAATCTCTGTAAGGGATGGAAAAGAAGGAAAGATCACACACATCCATGAATACCCGTAATGTATGAAAGAATTTTAAAAAGACATTATTGTCATCCATATATACTTATTTTTTGTAACATGATATTTACACAAGATCCATAATAAACATGATAACATAAATATAATCATAATGTTATCTTGGGGAATTAATTACATAATCTTGTAACCATTCTTTGCTACCATATAATTTGTCACCCTTAGGGATACCTTAATTTTTGTAACCATCATAGTTACACATGGAGTAACCATACTGCTGACCTCCAACATACTAAAACCCAATGCATTTTTGGGAGATATAGGTCCCACCCTTCTTCGAAAACAATGCCGATGAACTAGAATATAATCATACAACATGAATAATAGCATAGAAACATTTCTTTTGAATTTTGTAAAACATAATTTTAAAAGAGAATTTTAAAAGAAAACCCTCTTAAAAATAGCATACAGTTGAATAGAGACTAAATATAGTCAATGGAGTATCCATATATATTGTAAATACACATAATGGAGCATAATATAATGATAACCAATCACACAAACAATTTAAATAGCACAAAAATAATGAAGTATAAGGTTAACCTAATGAATGGAAATCAGGTTACAAATTCCCTAACAAACATCAAATTATTTATGTGAGAGTTAATAAAGATAAATGAATATTTATATATACAATAAATACACATAACCCATAAAAATATAAACATTTTTCATAAAAAAAAATAATTTTAATAGCACATAAATAATGAATTAGAAAGTTAACTCGAAGAATGGAAATCGGGTTAAGAATTCCCTTACCTTGGGTTTGTCTTCTTTCAAAATTGTTTAAACATCCTTTTTAATGGTTAAAAAAGTGTTATTAATATTTTACAGAAACATTTTCATGTTTATAACATCTTATATGATCATTTCATAACGTAATTTCACCCTTTAATAGTTATTATTTTGTTCCTTGCATTATTTAGGGTGAGTTCTTTAAATGATTTCATGATCGGTTCATGATAGATGTTATTTTTTATTGGATGTGAAACTGCAAAATTGTAATGGAAAGTTATTTAAATATTTCCAGTACCATAATTTACACCATTTATCATTTTTATGTTTAATATGAGGATGATTTATAAGGTAAAATATTAATGATGTTTGTTTAGATCATTTTATTGGTTCTTTGATAATAACGACCTAATTTCGTTTTATAAACTAAAAACATGTGTTAAAACTAATTCCAGAACCAATTACGAGACATAATATATATATTATAACATGGTTCAACCATAAAAATGGTTTCATGACCAGACATGAAGGATTTAATGAAAAATGAAATCACATCATCAACGATGTCGGTAATTCAACACATCACAGACAATGATTTAAATTCCTTGAATATGTGGGAGAGGAGAAGAACAATGATGATGAATTTTACATGAACATTATAACATATAGAATATACATTATTCTAGAGATTTCATCCCTTTTGTATAAGAGGGGGTGAGAAATGAAAGAAAAGGAATCATGAAATAAATGAAAATTTGAAGAATTTTTCACAAAAATTAGGCAACCTAACGTTGTATCGTAAAATTCCATAAAAAATATTTTGATGAGAGAAAAGGGAATATATCATAAATCATACATAATATGTACAGTAAGGGGGAATATTAAATTAAATATCCCAACATAATTCAAAAGGTAAAGGAAGATAATAACATAAAATGAAGGAAAAGAATGAAAATAAAACAGGGTGTTTGTCTCTTGACCTCTTCTCTTTGAGATCCTTCTTAAGGGCTTTGGTTTTGGTCTTTCGGTGAGACCAGTAGCTCTAGGACGTGAGTAAAGGACTTGGGAGTAGTATTGGGTAGAACATAGTAATGTCTCAAGGCTTGAGAGGTGTGGGATGGATAGGGGAATAAGTGTGGTGTTTATAGTGGAAGAGACGGGGTATTTTTAATTATTTTAATCATTATTATAATAATTTTCCCAAGATTATGAATATTCTTAGTTCATGTGACCTCAAATAGTAATAATGAAATGTGAGTTCAAACCAAGTGGTGTTGAATCACTTATGATGCCATAAATAGTGTATTTTACTGATAATTTAATTATACGGTATTTTATCGTATTTAACTATTCACCAAAAAAATCAAGAATTTCAGAAATAAACCAAAAATTTACCCTAACCATTTTTTTAAGTATAGAATTCAAAAATTATGTCCATTTTTTGAAAATAATTTCTAAATATAATTAATTTAATATTAAAAAAAATCATACTTAATTCAAAAATTAAGAATTCTAATTATATAATTAGTTCTATATCACGATGAAAAATTAACCAAGATGTTATTATCTTAAAGACGTAAGCAAATAAAATAATAATAAAATGTACTATTCATTTGGGTGATATTACTGTTAATATTACTATTCATAATGGTATGTTAGTACTCACAAAAAACAAGTTGGTTTCATCAGACTCCAAATAACATAGTGAAAACAATTGTAGATGACAGGTTCTTGAAATTCAAAACATAGAAGTGGAAATGTTATTTTTTAAATGATAGTAAAAAATATCTACATTAAATAAAGTTTCATTTATTTCAATTTATTTTTTTCAAAAACAGTGTGTTACATTATCCCCACTTTTTGGAAATTGCATCCTCACAATTTTATTTACTAATTAAACAAGTGAGGGAACCTTTATCATGGAGTCCACCATGTTTCATCATCATCTTTATCACGTAAATATAAGGTCCCTGCATTGAAAAAATGATTTATAGATCCTTCAAAATCATTTTCTTCCTCTATCAAAATACTCCTTATACAACTTGGGTCATATGGGTGTTCAAAGAAAAATAGTTTTGGAAAATAATCATGTTTGACATATAAGTTCAAAATATCTGATAAAACTAGATTTTTATAAAATAGTTAGACCAAGTTTGAGTTCAAACATTCAATCAATGGTCCTTTTTAAATACCATATATATGTTCTGAAATATTATATAGTAAAATACAATATAAATAGTTTTACCATGGGTCTCCGTCTTCAGCACCTCTTTTAAAATCATAATATTCTTCAAAATGTATTGAAAACGTAAATTATTTGAAAATTCCTTGATAATATTTACCTTTCATAAAAATATGAGAATATTGAGAAAATAGGATTTGATTAATTACAACCCATGATCCATGATGGTATCAAGGTACATTTGAGGTTTTTGATATCTCAAACAATTTCTAGCAAGTGAGTTGTTTGTTAGAAAATGTTTCAAAATCATCTAGACATGACCTTGCTATAATTATTGCATGCAAGTCATCAAAAAGAGATAGAAATGTCATTTGAGATCATCCTAATTCAATTTTTAATTGAATTTCTTTAATCTGAAAAGTTATAAAACAAGGATTTAAATTAATAAATAGATATACAGACCAGTCATACGATTAACTAAAATTCTTAATCCCTAACGTTGTCTAAACCTTTCCTATGATACCAACTATAAGGACCCGGAATTATTACATAAATAATCATGAATTTAGTCATCAAATAACGTCCTTTTAAATTCATGATATTTTCATGATTATATCTTTAGAGAATTAGGACAATACATTCATAACATTACACATTATTATATAGTGGATACCATAAAAACAGTTTCCAATTTTTTAAAAATATAATATGTTAAAAAATAAAATAAGACTCCTTGACAATTATTTTACATTCAACATGGCTTCCTTACTTGTATTACACATCCATTAAACTTTTAAACTCATTTAAAAACTTGGGATGAGCAAAAAAGCACAGTAAGTGGTGGAAAAGAAGGAAAAACCCATTAGTCCATGAATACTCGCAACATATGAAAGAATTTTCAAAAGACATTCTTGTCACCAATATATATTTACTTTGTTTAACATGATATTTAAACAAGATCCACACAAAACATGAGAACATAAATTTAATAATAATGGTATATTGGGGCATTACTTACATATTCTAGTAACCAATCTTGGCTACCTTATAATTTTTGACCCTCACGGCTACCTTACATTGTGTAACTATCACAGTTACACCTGGAGTAACCATACGGCCGACCTCCAACTTACACATACCCAATTAATTGGAGGGAGATAAAGGTGCCACCTTTCTTCATAAAAAATTCCCAATAACTAGAGTATAATCATAAAGCATTAATTATGACATAAAAACATTTCTTTTGAATTTTTTAAAACATTATTTTAAATTAGCATTTTAAAAGAAAATCCCCCTACAAATATCATACAGTTGAAGATAGGCTTAATAGAGTTGATTAAGTTTTTATATGTAATGTAAATACACATAATAGGACATAATATAATGAGAACCCATCAAAAAAATTTAAATAGCACATAAATAATGAAGTAGAAGGTTGACCCAAAGAATAGAAATCGGGTTAAGAATTCCCTTACCTCAGGGTTGTCTTACTTATAACTTGATTAAAACTACCATATAATGGTTAAAAGAGTGTTATTAATAGTTTAAAGAATCAGTTTAATGTTTATAAAATATTATATGATCATTTCATAACTTCATTTCACCCTTAAATTATTAGTACTTTTTTCTTTGCATTGTTTATGGTGTGTTCTTTAAATGATTTTCATGATCGATTCATGATACATGTTCTTCTCAATTGGAAGTGAAACTCCAGAATTGTAATAGAAAGGTATTTAAATATTTCCAGTACAATAATTTATACCATTTAACCTTTTGATATTTAATATGAGTATGATTCATAAGTTAAAAAAATAATGATGTTCGTTTAGATCATTTTAGTGGTTCATTGATAATAAAGACCTCATTTCGTTTTATAAATTAAAATCATATGTTAAAAGGAATTCCAGAACCATTGATTAGACATAATACATATTTTATAACCTGGTTAAACAATAAAAATTCTTTCATGACTAGACATGAAGGATTTAATGAAAAATGAAATCACATCATCCACGATGTCGGCAATTTGACACATCATAGACAATGTTTTTAATTTCTTTATTAAGTGGGATAGGAGAAGAACATTGATGATGAATTTTCCATGAACATGAAAAAATGAATAATATACATGATTCTATATATTTCATGCCACATGGATAAGAGAGGGTTAGGAAAGAAGAATACGGAATCATTAAATAAAAGAAAACCTGAAAAATGTCTCACGAAAATTTGGCAGCTTAATGGCGTGTCTTAAAATTTGATAATCATATTTTGATTAGAGAAACGGAATATCACATCAATAATAATTATTATTTAAAGTAAGTGGGATATGGAATTAAATAACCCAACATAATTAAAATGTTAAAGGTATAGAATAACATAAAATGAAAGAAACGAAAGAAAATAAAAGAGGATGTTTACCTCTTGATATCTTATCCTTGAAGTCCTTCTTAAGGGATTTGTTTTTGGTCTTTTGGTGAGACCAGATGATCTAGGACGTGGGGAAGATCCTTGGTAGGATTATTGGGTAGAACATAGGCATGGATCATGGCTTGAGAGGTGTGGGAAGAAGAGGGGAGTGAGGGGTGTATTAATAGTGGTGGAGAGGGGGTATTTTTCATTATTTTAATCATTATTATAATATTTTTGCCCATGTATATGAATAGTCATAGTTCATGTGACCTAAAATAGTAATAATGGAATGTGATTTGGAACCAAGTGGTGTTGCATCACTTATGAAGTCATAAATAGTGTATTTTACTGATAATTTGATTATACGTTATTTTATCATATTTCACTATTCATAGAAAAATCAAGAAATTCAGAAAAAACCCAAAAATTTATCCTAAAATTTTTTCAATGTGTATAATTCCAAAATG
Source organism: Viscum album (assembly GCA_963277665.1). NCBI lineage: Eukaryota > Viridiplantae > Streptophyta > Magnoliopsida > Santalales > Viscaceae > Viscum > Viscum album. The sequence continues at coordinate 702,629,370 of OY728150.1, forward strand.
AATTCCATTTTTTAAAAATAAGTTTCCAAATATTATTAATTTTATTTTTATTTACTAGCATACTTAATTCAAAAATTAATAATTCTTATTCTATAACTACTTCTATAGCACGATGAAAAAGTAACCAAGATGTTATTATCATAATGCCTTAATGAAATAAAATAATAATAAAATTAACTATTCATTAGGGTCATATTACTATTCATATTACTATTTATAAGGGTATGTTACTATTCAAAAAAAATGTTGGTTTCATCAGACTCCAAATAACTTACGGAACACAGTTATAGATGACAGTTTTTGAAATTCAAAACATAGAAGTGGAAAAGTAATTCTTTAAAGGCTAGTTAGAAATATCTACTCAAAATAAAGTTTCATTCATTTCAATTAATGTTCTTTTTAAAAACTAGGATGTTACAGGACAAGTGACAACTCAAAGATAACTATAATAATTAAATATTATTTTAAATATGAAAGTATTTCCATAACCGATTTAAGAAAGGAAACATTTAAAGAGATGTATTATCTTTGGTTTTATTTTAATAAATTAACTGGAAAAATTCTGAGACAATTTGTTGAGATGGATTAAGTTTATGATGCTTGGTGTGCTCGGAACATTCATTGAAAAATTTTATGCATTTAAGATAAATTGCGATTGGTTTTACAATAATTTGGATTATCATCTAAATGGGTTCCTAGATCAGTATTAAGAGTGAATTGTGGGGTTATAAACATCAACATTACCTTAGATGGTTCCTAACATCATCTAACATGGGCCAAACAAAAATGTTATTTTATGGATGGGTTAGTAATAGAATATTTTATAAAAATATTGTATCATGAAAACCATGGGTTTTGTTAATGATCATTATTAGATAATTAAGATTATAACAATAAGCTTTAAATTTCTCTTACTTGTGGATATAAATCTAGCTATAAAAAATTTTGGAAAATCGATAATCGATCATGACAAATCGATTATCATATCTTGAATCGAAGATCAGCATATCCAAGAATTATGATGACATAGATTTTCCTTTCATCAACGACTAATCCAAACAGCAGTATGGGTGTGTTTTATTTTTCATTTGATCCCCATTATTAAATTCAATGATAAACATGCTTCAACCCATGAACTGGCTGATCCACTATTCCATCTCTTATGGGATGGGAGTTATCTTGAATTTATTTAATAAGGGTTAGATCAGTATGATTTATTCATTCAACGTAATCCCTCTAATAAGGATGAATTTAGTCTGTCATAAGAAAATTAAAAGATCCATCAATAGTAAGATATTATTCCCCTCAATTTTCATTATTTCTCTCCGTTCATCGTGTTATTTGTCATTATAAAATCAAATTTATTTTTTCACCATTGATTTGCGGTTCAAAAATATGAGGCTGAAGATCTGACCCTATAACAATACCACATAGGTGTGACGCTGGAGGCACGACACATTTTTGTTTAGTAGGTTTGTGATGGAAAGATGATGGTTACAGGGATGGTAGGGCATGTACTGGTGTGGTCAGTCTAGGTGGAGTTCCAGGAATAGGCTGTCGACGGGGCAACTAGCTGAGGGGAAAGGTGGCTAGAGGGCCACGTTAGGGATGGGGCGGCTAATGGCCTTGTGCCATGGTAGGAGGACACATTGTTGACCAGTGGATGTGGACCGATGTGACATCAAAGGAACCCAAAATGGAAAGACTATATGGTAGGTGGTGTGGTGGGTAGTCTGTATGGAACTTAGCTCGACACCACATCATCACCGAGGCACACTATCAGGGCACACCACATGGGGTGCAGTGAATCAACCTGCATGCAGAAGTTATGAAAAGTGGATCCATCTTCCTCCCGCAGCCTAGTGGGATGGACCCGTTTAGGGTACATGAGAACAGAACACGTCGAGTATGGTTGGATGGGCTGGGTCGGGCCATCCACTAGGTCGGGTCTGGGGACCCTTACGGGTCAGGTCGGATGATGTGTGTTAGATTGGACCCAAGAGATAAATTTTATGTAAAATTGTCATAACATTCAAACTGTGTGTCCATTTCTCAATTCACTTGTGGAGACGGGATTTGACAACTTTGTCCCGGTGACAGCACAACCACCTCGCCATAATATGGTCATCGGGTTCTGGCCCACCAGGTACCACCAGTTGCCCCGCAAATATATGGTCCACACCCAAGGGTCCACCCCCTTATATGGATGGGTCCTCTGACTAAGGAAAGTCCCCACATTCCACCACATGTCCTTTCTGGTGTGCTTTGTCCTCACTCAAGCACGCTCTGGGAAACATCCCAGAAGGACACCCATCCTAATCACTTCTCCAAACCAATCATGTTTAACTGTAGAGTTTTAATCAGGTAGGCTCTGGAAAATGTAGGTCCACCATGTTGACATGAGTCATATAATTTAGTCATTTAACCCTTTATCATTCTGGGGTGTTACAATCACCGCCCTCCCCTTTAGAGCACAACGTCCTCATTTTGATCCCTACATCTCAACCCAGGCAGTGCTTCACAGTTAAGGCTTGGTATCACCACTGATACCAAATGTGACAACTGTGTCTCAGTGAAAGCACAACCACCCCACCTTAACATATCTTTCAGGTCCTGGCCCACCAGGTCCCACCCATTGCTCTATAGACAAGTGGCCCCCAAGGGTCCACCCACATCCTTGAATGGATCATCTGACTAATGGAAGTCTCCACAGACAACACATGTCGTTTCTAGTGTTCTTTGACCTCACTCACAAACACTCTGGGATACTTCCCAGAAGGTCACCCATCCTATTCACTACTTCTAGCAAAGCATGCTTAACTGTGGAGTTCTAATCAGGTAGGCTCTTGAAAAATATGGTATACCTTGTTGACATGAGTCATATCATTTAGTCATTTAACCCATTATCATTTTGTCATGTTACCAGGGACCCTTGCAATGAAGTAGTCCTTTTTAGTTACTCTCAGTTTGTTTTTGTGGATGTTGGAATTAAACCTAGTTTCATATGTATTAGGTTTTCCAAAAACAGGTGCACAATGATCAAAATCCTATTGCTGATTTTGATCTTGAATCATTGATCATGAAACTATGATCTTGAAAATGTGATCATGAATATTTTATCATGAAACTATGTGACTTGGTGACTATGTGATTTATGGGATGCATGACCTATAGAAACTACATGTGTTATCGACAATCCTTGTTTTATTGACACCCAATATTTTATTAATGCTCTTTTTATTATAAACACTACTTGTGTTATCTAAACAACATGTTTTACCAATATTGGGTGTTATGTGTACTGGGTTTGATAATCCTTATTTCATTCTATAAACAAATACTTGTGTGAGTTTATTATACATCATGTGTTTCCTTTGTGTTAACCACCATGTGTTTCGTTTGTGCTATACTTTGTGTGTTACCTTTGCGGTATATTTTGGGTGTTTACATTTTTTTTAATTCATGTATTTTTTAGTGGTATTCCTTCATGGTTTCAGGGTATCCTATTGAGAATTTTTTTACACATCCCTCCATGGGCATATGTCGAACATTTCATGTCTTGTGCAGATGATCAATGCTTTTAGGGTGTTCAAGGTTGACCAAGACCATGTGGTTGTTAGATTGATCAGAAATAAGAGGGTTCTCCTATGGATTGAAACAACTGTCCATCACCTACCCTTAATGAATGGTTTTCTATGGATGAGTTTTTGGAACATGTACATTCTTTTTTAGAGACTCATTTATTTTTTGGGATTCAATTATTTCTCTATTTCCCTTTCATATTCCTTCTGTAATACTTTTAGTTTTGTATCTTAGTGCATGGATTCATTGTCTACTTAGTGTTCTTACATTTCATCAATGTGGTAATGGAGATGTGTTTGGGTTTATATATACATAAGAAAATATCTCCTATGTGTGGGATATGCCTACTAAGAACAAGTCTCTAGCCCCTGACATATCGAAATAAGGCTTGGGTTAGTCCCGAAATAATTCCCTATAAGAAGGTCATGAATGTGTGGTATCAAATCTGGACAGTCATACTTAAGGATCAGTAGTCCATGGGGTTGGTTTGGGTAAATAATGTTAACTATTTTGAGTTTGGATTTCAGGCCATGGAATCTAGTGTTGGTGCTATTTTTGACATATCCATACAATAGTACATTGAAAAACTCATTTTCGACATGGTACATGAATATACTAGTTGTAGTAAAATTAAGGTTAAAATCATCATATAAGATTTGGGTGATTTTTTATGTCCATCAAATGTCATCTCACCATGTATACTCTATTGATCGTGGGCCATCCTAAGCTATTTCAGGATGCCTCCACATAGCTATCAAATGAAGATTCCATTGAGTGAAAACAAGGATGACCTACCAAGAGATGATGTATTAGTATAGGTCAATCTTCCAGAGATGGTACCTCTGGGTGGTTTTCAAATTTTATTGATGCCCTTTGAGCAGTAGTTACTACTAGCACTACCAATGATGGTTTCACACAGATTTATCATGTATCATGAGTTACAGAGGTAGTGACCACATAGGATTAGGGGAGATCCAGTCCACCAGGTCTCCGAGGATTGGCTGGAGGAAATCACTTGTGTCTTCCACTTTCATAGGACACCTACCAACCAGATGACAATCCTAACTGCTTCTCTTATTTATTGTTATGTGGCGAAATAATGGATCTTCGTCACCTAGACTCACAATGAGGTGACTATCTCTTGGGAAAGACTTGAGTGACACTTTACAGAGAATTTATTACTATATACATTGCACTTATTTTGCATACAAAATCTTCTTCATATGTAGAAGGGAATTTAGACTTTGGTGGAGTAATAAGCAGGCTTTACTAATCATTCTAACTACTCCCTGGATATGGAATGTCACCCATTATTCAAGGATCATACCTCTGAACCAGGAATGAACTAAGAGATTAGGAAATACATGATATCCATTATAATCCCGACATATGTTGAAGTACGAGAGATAAGGAGATATATACTATTGGAGATATTTCTAGCAGAGCAGACACTCTCCGTGGGAGATACGAGCACACACCATGCAGTTGAGTCTTCAGTACAAGGTATCAGATAGCACATGCATGGACCCATGTAGGTAAAGCACTCTAGGGGATGACCTCGGGAAATAGAATCAGTGGTGAGGGATCTCATTGAAGAGATATTCAATTTATGTAAATATTTTGTTACTCGTGTGGCGGTTGGGGACATCTAGAATGAGATAAACCGACCCACCGTACAAAATATCAGAAGATGGTCGGTGGATGGTCTGGGGACTATCGATGCATCGGTGGAGGAATGAGTAAGGTGGTACTAAGGGGGGAATACATTTCATTATACAATGTAGGAAATTAGGAGGGTTGTGGATGTTTGATGTTTTACCACCACCTCCACCAGGTGGTCCACCACAGGCTTGGGGAGCTGGTATATTAGGATGACTCAAGCTACATGTGATAGGGGTTTATGACTGCAGTGTCCTAGAAATAATTAGGGGTATTATTAACATAATTTTGAACATTGATGTTGTTTTTATGGACACCGGGGCTAGTCATTCATTCTATTCCATGACCATTGTTCGAGACTCAGTGATTCCTGTGAAAATGTTGACATGATCCCTAGGCTTATAGACTCTTATGAGGTAGATTTGATTATCACACACGTGTGATGACAATGCAACCATAAAATTTGTGGAGATAGTTTTGGTAGATGTGTCTTAGTAATTGCGTTAAGGCCTTACGATCTCATTCTTGGTATTGACTGGTTATCTATTGTCCATTCTTAGATTGACTGTTTTTATCATAGAGGGTGGTGTATCTATGGTATGGGATTATGGTTTAATTTGTTGGTGAAAAGGGAATTCATGCACCAAAGAATGTATTTAGACATAAGATGGTTCATTTTTTTTAACTATTAGTAGGCTAACCTCACCCTCGGTGTAGTAGATTATTGGAGTCCTCCTTTTCCTACAGTGATGGTGGAATATGAGGATGTATTTATTGAGGATGATTTGAGATTAACTCCCAATAAGTAAGTAGATGTACTAATTAATTCTTTACACCCACACAACACTGATATCTACTTTTGTATATTGGAATTTTTTTGTACTGATTTGTGAGGAGAGTGTAATGCTAGAAGACTTGTAGAGAAAGGGCTACGTGGGACCCAGTGTTTCACATTGGGTAACCCCTATTTGGTCTAACAAGAAGGTAGACGAGATATTGATTTTTGTTGTGGATTTCATGTTACTCAATTATATGAACTTGAATAAAAACTATCCAATTCTAATGATCCATAACATCTTTTATCAGATGAAGCAAGGGATGAGATTCTCAAAGACTGACCAAAAATCTACCTATCACCATATTTGTATACGAGATGAGGATGTACCAAATAAAACCTTCATATGTCATCACTGCAATGTTAAGACAATCCCAATAGAGGTAATATGATAATGTATCCCTAAATGATGTTCATTATTTTTCTCTTGACTAAGTGTTTTTTTCTCAATTGAAAATATACCGGGATATATCCATATATCCATGATTTTCTATATAATTTACACCACCTAATTTTATGTACATGGGAAATAAAAATAAATATTCCACACATCATTTTTTTACACCTGATTGCTTTAACTATTGCAGTTTCATTCCACATTATGAAGAAGATATATAGGTCATCGTGTATCAAAATTTTTTATATTGAAATAAAAATTATCCTTCAAAATAAATGTATCCCTAATCACAGTTTAGTGAATGGTTGAATCAACAATGTGGGACCTAGTATGTGAATAAATTATAACACTATTATAGATATATCAAATTATTGTTCAAGAATAATGATATTCACGTCACTTTATTTATAATATATAATTAGATAATCTAATATTATAATTATTCTATTTAATCTCAGTAATTATCTATAGATTTTCATTTACATATTTAAAGTACAATTTAGATATTATTGTTAAAAATATTTTCATTTAGAAATAATATTCTAATATACACCAAAAGAATGGAATGTCACGATGATCAGTTTTCTTCAATGAAAAATACATTATGAATGGATAATAAACATGTAATGTATTGGAAATATGAAATTTTTTATTTTAATAAGTTTTTATGTAACATATGATTTCATTAAAGAAATTTCATTTACATACACTACTAAAAGAACACTGGAACTAAAATCCAAAAATCCACTTTACACTTTACCACTGTAACAGAGTACAATAAAACTTAATATCTATTACTTATCTTTCCCCACTGCAATTTTTTTTCTTGTATTATGTAGAAACATATCATAATTCAAAATACGATTTATTCCTCAAACACATAACATGGTGATAAAATAAAATGATCTAAAAATTGAAAAATATAAAAAAGTAATGTGTAAAGGAAAATAACGAATTAAATGTTTTAATGATATATAGACTAATATACAATGTTCATGGTGAATACCACATTGATTTTTACATTATTATTCCAAAAATAGTATTAGTGGAAAATAGATATTTTAGACAATTAATCCTCACCAAATTATTTGAAATATATTAAACTTCTAATTGATCCATATTTTTAACTTTCATGTTTTTAAAAAAATTATTTAATGTATTTCGCAGAAAAATAGTGATAACAATGATTAAATTATGTTATATATTATCTCATGGAAACAACAATAAATAACATGACCACCTCAAAATTTTTTACATCATATTGGACAATCATATTTCAAGAATATATGAATCTCTCAATAATCTATTATACAAAAATTAGTATATTTGAACATCTAATAGAATTTTTGTGATGTGAGACAATCCACCAATGATATCTTCAAAACACAAAACACATCAAACCATTGGATATGTTACTATTGAACAAAATTATGATAAAAACGTCATTTTATCATATAATTTGATGATAATAAAATTTCATCACATGAAAAAATATCATAAATCCTTACAAGTTCAATGTGAACCTCAAAAACCATCCAACACTTTCCTTTACATATATCCCTCAAATAATTATTACCAAGGCCCTATTATAACTCACAATTTCATGATAGATATTCATTGTGAATAATTTTTTCAAGATTATAGATTCATACAATCATGAAAAGGACCAACTCTATTTCATGCATCAAATTTCATATGAAATGATATTTCAGAATGATAACATTTTTCCTAACATAGAACTCCAAATTTTTAGCCTTGAAGATATCACTTTTTTGATCACAGTAAAGAAAACCCAATATACAAATCAATCCAAGATCATATAATAATCTATTAAACTATAACATTAATTTCTTATAATTACTTTTAACAACGTAACATACTTCTATTTTTCTCAATTTAAGGATCTTTCGATGTCGATGCATCTGACTATCTACAAAAGTTCCATAATGAATCATGATTTTTTTTCCTGTATTGAGTACATAAATATACTAGAATGTTATATTACACAAAGACATAAAGCACGTATTTCATTCCAATGTAATGAGATATATATTAGTTACATATTCAAAAACTAAAGGATCCAATTCATAGACTCCTAATGAACATTCCATAGATTCACCATTTACTAACTAAAAACCCCTATAATTTGGGAATTAGTTTTCTTTGTTCAAAACAATTAATACATTAAAAAAATATCTAATATGTCCCATGGAATATTCTCAATGAACATGGATGAAATTTATATTTGTTTCGTTGATACCTAGATAACATGATGTGAGAAATTAGTGGAATTGAAACAATGTTACATAGAATTATTCCAATCCATGTACTTATGAAACGAATGTTTCCATTAATGAATAAAAACAATTTATAATATTTTCTTCCTCAATTTTTTTAGCCTGATCGACATATTTTCCTCTAATAGAGATTTTATCTAAAATAATCTAAACAAGTCACACATTAATATTCATATTTTATAACCATATAATCTACAAATAATAATTCTATAATATAAATAATTCTATGAATTTATAATCCTTATATATCTTATAATAACACCATTTAACTGCATTGAAAATTCTAAAACTATCCTACAATATCAATGAATATAATTTATGATTCCACTATCACGGTAATTTTTGTATTCCATAAGAGATTATAATTTTTTTATCTAACAAATACTAATGTCCAACTTCAACTATACCAATTGGATATTTCATAACCACCCCCCTCCTCCATCGCCCAAATATTGAATCCTATATTTATATTTATATAATATAAATAAGGATATTCATATTACACAATACCATGTACTAATATAATGCTATAAGTTTTAACAAATAACAATATTATTTCTATGAATTCAACAACATCATACTGTTTATGAATATACACTACTGGTCATGATTTATATCATTTATCCCCATAAAATTCATCCTTGAGTAAGTGAAACAACATATTATCTTGTAACTTTTAATCAAATTGTTGTTTTCTGTAATTCCAATGTCTTTTACGCATCAATGAATTTATCTCCCCAATCATGGTTGGCTCACATTTCATAGAAAAAAAATGATAACTTAGATCATATTATAATTTTCTCCCCTACATGTTAAGAGAATTTATTTAAAATCCTACCCAAACCTCTAGACTATCCTTATATTTCAAGTAGCATCCCAGGTAAATAAAGAATATGACATTTACATATTTTTTAATATTTGTAAATTAATTAATAATTTTAAATTAAATGGGGTACTATGTTCAATGGCATACTCGATACACAATAAGGGATTTCTTTTAAATCTTATATTGCACACAATCCTGAGTCATACTGAAAAATAATAATATAATATTATTTTAAATGGTAGTTAACTCATAGTCTTTGTATTGGATGGAATGAAATGAACTTAATACAATATTAATATACATGTTTTTTAAATGTTAATACATTTATCTAATAAATTTTAGAGGCTTAAAATAAGAAAGAATCTGATTTTAAGCATAAATACTCTAATATTCATTAAACGGCCGATTTACCACATTTTGATGGAGAACCCTCATTATATCTAGTTTTGGTCACATTTATATGTTCTATTTGAAAAAATAAAATTCTAAGTTAGAATTGGTAATCAAATTTTACTTTGGGAAAATTTTGGGTATTTTTCTTATACAATTCATTTTTTGATGAATAGAGAAAATATTGTATTTTAATTAAAAATTGCCACTTAATATAATTTATTTATATTTTTATATTACCTTTTAATTTGGTTTAAAGTGTAATTATATTATAATTTTAATATTTTATCAAATTTTTGTCATTGGAATTAATTTTACTTTGAAATTGGACAAAAACAAGTATCAATATTTTGATTGTTATTATTTCTTTAAAACACACTACTTGTTTTGATAATGGGAATTAATTTTAAATTAATTAATCCAACTTATATGTTTTAAATTTGGTAAAATATACCTCATTTTTGAATTTGTAATATCAAATAAATCTTAGGAGGAAATTTTGGTATATTTCTGAAAGACATTAATTTATGATGAATAGTTAAACCACAAAGTCGTAGTAAAATCTGATATTTTCATTTAAATAAAATATTACCACATCTATTGAATAAATTTTTGTAATCATAAATACATGGTTGTTATTAGTAAGTAAAATGTGGTTCAATAAGATTAAAATAATTTTTGGTAATAGTAACTTTTTACTTTTATTTACTGCCGGTAAAGGTAAATAGGGTAATTCAATGTAAAAATAATTTCAGAATAATAAACAATTACCATAAAAATTGTCTTATAATTATTGAATGAGTCATGGCCAACCATGGACATCCTTGGGTCTATTTTGGGACCCCATGTAGCCACATGGGAGTGATAATGACACTTTTGGTTAATTAACTTAAAGTAAAGGCAATAATGAAATTAACAAATATCTTATTGTAAATTAATTTTTACAAGGGGTTATATAGTTTATCGTTTCGACTATAAATATTAATTGGAAATATAAACACATTTCTGACATTATGGTTTTTTTATAATTTTTAAAGACAAAATAAATTAAATTAGTTATGACACAATAAGGAAGCGGTATTTACCTCATTAATAAATGATTTAAATAAATAATATTAAAAATATTAAAAAATTATAAAAAAACCTGTCTAATTCATACTGGATGATTTTATTTCGACCATTATTCATCTTATGTTCAATGGAAATTAGTTTTGGACCTTTGGAAATCAAATATCATTATATAATAATAAAATATTTTCACACTTTCCTAAAGAGCCCCTCCACCCTTATAAAAAGCCCTCACCTATAACACATTACTCACACCTCTCAAGCCCCTTGGATCATCCAATACCTGCCCAAATAATCTCTAATTATAAATATTCTCTTCCATGAATCCTTACTTTAGGCCGAAGGCACTTTAAGAAGTCCTTTTGTTTCAAACCAAAGGGATTTACACAAAATAAAGGTTACAGTTTCTCTTAACTTTTTCTTTTATTTTACATATAAAACCCCTAAACTCTATTTATTCATTTTATTTATAAAAAAAAATATTTTCAATATAATAATATGTTTTTATAATATGTATTTTAACTACACTTACACACACCTCCATCTAATGGGGAAAGAACGTTCTGTTTCTTTGGATAGAAACTAATGCCTCATGAAACAATTATTATTCAATTATATCCCATCACCTCATATGGTGACCATTATGATGAAAACATATTTATATATTATATTAATTATGTTTATGTTTTCATTATGCATCTGTAATTTTAATTTATAGCACACCTTTACGGTTTCCATTATGAGTAAACGCGATAATTTCATTTGAGGAAGTGTGGACTACTGCCCCCTTAAAGTGATATGACTCATTCATAACATAAGTGGGAAATATAAAGGACGGAGTTATTGAAATTATATACTCTATTATACTAGAATTATAATAGAACTATGTATCCTTATGGTTTCATTCAATTAAAATATGAAATAGAAATGAAATTATCATTCATGCGTACGTACGGCGTACCGTCTCCATGAACGGTGCATTTCATTTCTTATAAAAAAATGTTATGTACTATTATAAATAAATATATATACTGTATATAAATAAAATATATGATATCTAAATCATTAATATCATTCTGGAGTTAATGGACTATTGACCACATGGACAACTTGTAATTATAAGGTGTTTATTTTTTACTCAAGTACCAAATATCGACAAAACGACCATTATTAACCTATACGATTAAAAAAAATTTATAACATTGTAATAAGTGATATAAAAGGAATAATAAACATTAAAAATGGTTTTTAATCAAGTAAAAATTAACTTATGTTTATTATTAAGGAAGAACAAGAAATAAACAAGTCATGTCGGGCATGAGGTAATGGATTTATTATCTCACTTTAAATTCTGTGAGATTTCCATTGTTCGCTAATAATTTATTATGTGTAGTTTATTGTGTACTTAAATTTGATATATATTCTCATTTTCATTTTTATATTCATTTTATTTGGTGAATCATTTCGTGGTTATTAACTTTTTCTCATACAATTCTATTGATTACAACATGGTAATGGGTTTTCATCTCACTTTTTATTCCCGTTTGATTCATGGTATATATTCCACTATTTTATTTTTTGTGGTGTATGTAATGCCCATGATTTTATTCATTGTGTAATATAATTTAATTTATGGTTATTTAAATCTTCATTTTTTTAACCTTTTTCCATGGGTTGTTTGTATTTTATGTTACCAAATCGGTACGGAAACCTTTTAACACAATTTCCATTCCTTGGGTTAATCTTATAATTCTTAATTATGTCATGCTATGATTATGTGTAAAATCACTATTTATTTATTTATGTTGTAATTTATAGTCCCATTTCTGTGGATAAACTATTGATACACATAATCAGTCCATTGATAAATTCTCAAGTCATCAATATGAACTTGATAAGAGTAATTTTATCTAAATTTCCATTCATTGAGTTACACATCCAAGTCATTGGTTTTTTATTAAAAAATAACATGTGATAATTTCCTATGATTGATTTACATAGAATATTCAATCATATTGAGTGTATTTACATTTTTTACACATTATTCCATCCATCCAATGTCCCGAAAACCTTCAATTTTTATAAGGGATTTCGTCTCAATTTACATTCCATTGTGACTTCATTATCATTATGCACCAATTCACTTTTATACGGTGTATGCACTGTCCTTTGAATATTATATCATTAATCCCTTTATTCTCATGATATTATAATGTTCTGTTTAAATTTTATTCCATAATATTTTGTATTCAAGCAACTCTCAATTTTTTAAAAACTCTTTAACTAAAATATCATTTTGAATGTTTTAAAGATTTATTAGTATAAATCATTATCATTAATGTCCATGTTTTAAATATGGTTTTATGATTTATTTATGTGTCCATTAATGTTTTAAAATATTAATTAATTTAAAAACTTCATGGTGGTATAAGAAAATTTGATTAAAACATATCTTTATTAAATGTTTTAAATGGTTTTGAAAATGATTTGATAAATCATTGTTTATTTCAATATCATGATTTCAAATATTTCGATTGGAATGTGGAAATATAATATTTCATTTAGGATTGTATTATTATTTATGAATATGTTATGGTTATTGGGAATTGATTAGTATATAGGTGGTTCCATGATAAACCTAGGGTGGGTGAGCCCGAGATATCTCTTCAATTCATTAGGTAACGTAACAGTGGTAAATGTGAATATTTCTCCTAAGAGATTTTGGGAATATAGTGTGATGGGTTTTATAAATGTTACTCCATATGTAGCTTTGATAGCTATAATGTATGTTTGTTTTGAATTCCATAAGATTACTTTATGATTTATTATTTCTGTGTGTTATTCATAAATCTTATGATTTCGTAAGGTATGATATGATTGAAAAGTATGGCTTCATTCATTTGTGTTTAATGATAGGATAATGTTTTCCTTCATTATTTTATAAACCTTACATTTATTTTTATTCTCATACCACGTTTTTTAATTGTTTTCCACATGACTTAAAGATGAATAGAGTTAAGGATGGGATCAATGAAAAGTCATGTTGTCTAAAACATGGAACAAGACATGTTTCTTTTTAAGAGTTTTTTTATAAAAAATGGATAATAAGTAGTAGTGTCTACATGTAATTTTCATGTTGATATTTAATAGATATGGCTTAATTCTGTAAAACCCTAAACTTGAAAAGATCATCAATGTGAATTATTCTTTTAATTCAAGATTATGTAATGTTTAAGGCTGAGTCCTTATAATTATAGTTGATATCGTCGAACAAATCAACAGATTAGAGTTCATTGGTTATATTTTTACATCATGTTCCCCTATTTAACCATCCATAGAATGTGCATTTGGTTCTCCCAAAAATGATTCATAATCTCATGATCATTTTGGAGCATCCTAAAGTCATATATATAGAAATGGTTTCTATAGTTTTTTGAGATACTTGTTCATTATTAAATATATATTTCAAATGTTTGTTATCATTAATCTTTTTACCTGTCTAGGTTTGGAACCTTATATAGGATCCTCTCATCAATTATAATATCTCTACATATAATTATTGGTTTTATTTCAATATCTAAAATTTTATTTCCCAAATTTTCATCTATGTCTCAATGAAAATAAAAACACTTCTTGAGTATTGATTCATGTTTTTCAATTTACATAATATTTACATGTACATATTTTAATATTTTGAAAACATAATGATGATAAACAATCTATAATTTCACAGACCAAAACTCAACTAAATTTTCTAAAAAAACTATCTATGCTGGATTTATATTGGTGGGATAAGATGTCATATTGAGTTCCTCTATGAAAATATTCATGGTCATTTCCATGTGAAAACACAATCATTATGATTACTCTTATAATGTATAATTCATCCTTTAAACTAGCCATTTCTATTATATATTGTAGTGAACTTTCCACTAATGTGTTATCCATTCCTTATTCAAATAAAATTATAATGATACATCCAGTGTACTCACTACTATTTTTAGTTCATATTCACTTCAAAATATGGCAGAATTACACTTATTTATACACATTCAACTAAAATAACTATTGAAATGAATCAAATAATAAATTTTTAAATAAAATATATAATTTCATTAAGGGATCAGATATTACATAGAAATATTATTAGTAAATACCAATATATGGATTGGGACTAGGACCCCAAGAATTCGATTGTACAAGCTAGAACATCAAACCTCTAGGTTTATGATCAACCAATTTTAATGAAATTACATTCCTTTTTCCTAAAGCATAACATCCTCTCTTTCCAATTTTTGTGTCATCAATTTTCAATTGTCCCTATCCTATATAACTTTCATTGTCTTCAAATTTTTTTGAGCAAACCTATATTAACATTAATCAAAATCATTATAGGTTATACATCTGATTACAACACTCTTATATGAATTTAATATTATGTAAAAGGTCTCATCCATTACGTTTTATTAAACTATAAATTATCAACATATTAAATTCTATACCGCATCATAAATACCCATCCAATATACTATATCAACATTTTGAGAAATATAAATTATATTCCTTCTCATTCAAGTGATGTGTCTTCCCTCTGGTATTTTCACGAAACCTATAGTATTTGTTCTAATGTTGTAATATCCTTTTTAACTAATGCATGGAAAATGGTATCATATAGATAAAAATCAATAAACATCCAAGAAATATAATTTCTTTTGCGTCCTTATTCACAATTTGTATTGAAAATTTTTCGATATTTAACCAATAAATATACTACCATATGTTTTATAACATATATCCTAGTTTTAAAGAAACATCAATATAGTTTAAAAAATATTAAATTCCATTATTTTATGTACTTATGGTGTTAACTTCATTCTTTTTTAGTATTTCTTAAAATTTTTATGATTCCAACACTTCCATAATATAGGATGTTTACTAGAATAATTATATTTTCACTTTAACATTTTTCATCAATGATAATTATGGATCTATGAATTTTTCTAATAACCATTGTTCAAATAGGTTTACCTACATCATTCATCAGTATTCAGCACACAAACAAAATTTTCTTGAACACCCCTTCTATGATATTCTACATAGACTATAGAATTGATTATCTTAAAAATAAAAAATCAATAATTTAATTATTATTACTATGTATAGTAAGAACTTCACAAAATTTTAACAGAATTGATGATTAAATAGTAAATAAACATGCATAAAAAAACACTTCCATTATCTATTGGAACACCCCAATAATAATGTTGAATTCATTCACATAATCTTTCTCTCATCATCTATCCAATAACAGAATGATGAGCACAGATTATAACATGAAAACATTTTTATAGTGTTGTTGGATAATAATAGATGAAATATAATGCTTTTTGATCTTCTAATGTGGTCTTTTATATAGGAATACTAAATTTATCACTCTCTAATGATACATTATAATCTATGAAAGATCAATAATATAGAGGTTTTCTGGGTCGTACTTATCCACTAACAGTGTATTCACAAAAAAATATTACCCATTATATCATTTTTAATCCTATATTACCATGTTTACATTTTATATAATATAATGCCTAGTCCATTGAAATTCTCAATTTGGATCATTACTTTACATAACTAAATTTGTATGGATAATGGTGTGATAAACAATGAGCTAGATTTCCATTATTCTAATACAAATTTTTGGAAAAATTTCAATGAACTAATCCAATGAATACTAGCATCCATTATATTGATATATCAGTAGAAAAAAAATTGACCGATGTACATGAAGTTCTTACGCTATAGAAGCAGGGTTGAAATATTAAGAATATTATGCTCTCTACTTGTTTGAGTATTCTATATGTAGATAGCTACAACATAAAACACAGAGCAAAACTTAATCATCACAAAGACACATCATCTGTTACATCTTATGATTTAATGAAATAGTTAAATATTGATAAATTTTTATTTCATTCTTATCTTCCAATACATGCAACACTGATTTCAAAAGACTCGTGATATACACATAACATTTTAATCTAAAAAATTTATCGACTATACATTGTATTGGATGTTATTAATAGTAAAAACTAAAATATGAAAAAATATATAAATTAAATTTATTAATATGGTATCAACTTACTTTAAATGAATAATAAAATGATTTTTAAATAAAATATTTTTTTAACACATTTTTTTAGGGAAATGTTTTTTTGTCATTAATAATAAATTAATTCACTTATGGGGGACTATTTGGAAATAAATTATAGATTATATTTTCAATAAAATGATTCACCATATATCTAAAAAAAGTTATGCATTGGATGACTTCAAATATATTTTCATACAAGAAAATAAACTTTTTCTAAAAAGTAATTTTCGTAATGTTTCAAAGACTTATTTTTAATAAAACTGTCCACTAATAGAAATATAATTTTTTAAAAAAAATTCTAATTTCTAATCCTGTTGTTCGAATTTTTCTATAGAACACTTTTAATTCTAGGCATTATGTATAATAATAATGTTAAAATATTTATCTTTGGTAAATGATAAGTAATTTAAATATTGGTTAAACCTAAATGATAAGGCCAAACTTTTATATGTTAATTCATATTGGACAATTAAAATTTACACTATATAACCATCAGTGAAAGAGAAAATTATTTATGGGACAAATTTTCATGAAAATTCCCTATATAATATTAAAATCAATGAATGTAGAAAACGTTCACTCCATTTTTTAAATAAAATATTATATAGCCACATATGCTCAAAATGAAAATATTTATAAATATATATATATATATATATATTTCAAAATGAAATATTGTTATAAATTTAATTAATTCATAGTTTATATTAATTATAAAATTAACTTTAATACTAATGAAATGCTGCCAAATAATTCATAAATTAATAGAAAAGTAAAAAAAATTATATAATAATATTTATATAAATATATTTATTATTATGGACGTTGTTATACTAATTTAAATGAATAATATGACTCATAATTGCAGTATAAAGGTATTTTATACAAAATAAATCTTTTTAATTTTGTATTTTCAGTCAAATTAAATTACTAGTGCCATAATTGAGATTAATAATATTTTATCATAATAATATTTTCATGAATTATCTAATATTCATAAATATAATGATTTATTACAACATGGATAATATATTTTTCAAAAATTCAACCCATTGTCCATTTAAAATCCATTTTTAACCATATATTTCAAAAAATAACATTTTTCTGTCTGAAAAAAAATGTTTCCATGACATAGGTTAAAATAAGATTACTAATGTGTAAAACTAGAAGATAACGTTAAGGCACTACATAAACATAAATAAATAGTATTTTTATGGGATTTAAAATCAATATTGAAATATATTTAAATAACAATACATTTGGAATAATTTTTTCTACAGAATGTATTTATTTTATTTTAATATTTTATGAAATTCCAAGTGGGACCTTCCCCTCACATATAAAATATCACCTCACCTAATTCTTCGTAAAACCACATTGATCCTTATAACTTGACCAAAACCTAAAAAATTGTTTTCTACACTCCCATAGTGATATTCTATTTTTGTTTTTATAACGAAAATTCTATGACAAGTCTATTTATGCATATATAAGAAAAATTGATTCAATTAAATGATAATCTCTATAATAGATCACATTCCTTTTTAATTATACCATTAACTAAAAAAATAGGTTATGTGATTTTTTAGTTTTTTAATTTTTGTATTTCAAATATCATTTATTGTAATTATTATTATGATATTACCATTATTGACCCTCTAGAGATGTAAGTCTTCTGTCGTCACCTTGTTTCATGGATGAGGGTTATGAAAAGTTTAATGATTATATATTTTATTTTAGACATAATATTTATACTAAAATTATTATATCATATCCAACCTATTACCTTCCAAAAACTTGGAATATGATAATTCGCTCATATGTATCTGTGAACTACCACATAATGAAAAAAAATATGATTAATTTTTCATCTCTATTATACATAGATTGTAATAGGGATTTATTTTAAGAATATATATGATATATATGATATTATAGTGATTAAATATAGGTTAGTTAGTAAGTACCAATAATTATTTACATTCATTGAAATGTTACTATAACATTCCTGTATACGTATGGACAACTGTCTTCATTAACGTTAAAATTAAAATTTATATCTCTAAAATATAATGTCAAAAGTAAAAATATTTTTCTAATGAATATATATGTCATACAAATATATATAACATTTTTGAAAATATTTATCCAGGATCGATGCATAATGAACAATTCGACTAATGTTAAACATGAACGTTGAACAAAGCAGTTATCATCCAAAAATGTTTTCAAGTAAATATTTGTTAATTATAAAATGATAATATGTCATAAGTAAATCATACATAGAAAAAATAATTTATTATTATTCTAGAATATTTATATATGAAATATATATTGATTTTTATTGGAGTTTTGAACATGAGTGAGGAAACCAAAGTATTGAGGTAAAGGGATTATGTTTCAAATTTTTTTTTACATTATTGTTTCTATTAGAATTTCTATTTAAGTAATATTTGATCATTTCTGTATAAAAAATGATTCCCACATATCTAAAATTAATTAATTAATTATAAAATTTATCCTTTAATTTTCATAAATTTTTTTACACTAGATACTGAAAGAATGTTTTTACGTAAAACCAACAAAAATTCACTATTTAGTTTATAATAATTATCTTCTACGCCAATAGTTTATTAAAATATTTGATGAATTTTCTTAATACTAAACATTTATTATTAAAACTATTATTTAACATTTTTTTATTATTCTGAAAATTGAATAAATTTAATCAACTAGTTTTTTAGATAGAATAACCTATTTTCGTTTTTTTATTAAATATATTGATAGAATAATTTATTTCAACATATAAAGTATTACAGAACCCTCCAAAAATCATGACCACTTATTGTATTGAATTTTACATTACCATTTATTTTAGTAAAATTAAATTAATATATTATCACAAATATATTTGAATTTTATTATATTGATGTTGAATTGATTTCATGATGGAATGTTAATATTCATCAAGAATGTTTTTAATTATAATATTATTCATTAATATATAACAACCTAGGGTTTTGACTATTTCTTTCCAAGGGATATGACCCAATTAGATCATACTAATTCATTATATGTACTTAGTATTATTATCTAGATTTTATTATTGTGAAATATATTTATTATCTTGTTGTAATGTTATTATAGATTTTGGAAATGTCTATGAAACAATTTTTAAATACATGGGTTGATATATAATGATATGATGATATATTCTGATCATGTGGAACACATATGAATGGTATTAATTTTTTTTGGGTGGGGAGTAAATTATATATCATTATTTTGAATTGTGCAATGTATATCTCATGAGATAATTATGTAGAACATGTTAATGGTCCTGATCCATGATGGAGGAAAAGTTGATGTTCATGATCATATATGAGAAATAAGTTCATGTGAATGATTCAATATTTCAATAATGAAGATGTTATTGATATAATATATCAAATAATATTGTATTTGTTGAATTTTATGAATTTATAGTCTATGTTGTTTACATTGTCATGGGAAAAGGATTCAATATTTATGATGTGGCCACATTTTTTTGAAATGAAATAATGGTTTTTGATATAATTATTATGAATTATTAATATTATAAATAAAATATTTTAAAAACATAAATATTTAGTACACCAATTATATTAATGATCATTGATATATTAGTTAAAAACATAATAATTTATAGTCATACTCTCATACCCATATACAAATACTAAGCATTCAAATTTTGATCAATTGATATTTTCTTTGTCTTCCCCTACACAATATATTAGATCACCCATTAATATGATTGATTTCTCATGGTGATTAGGAATTGTTTTTTGTAGTCTATCTCTATAAAGAGATCTAAATGGGGGAATTTATTGGATATATTATAAAGCATTGAAAAAATGTAAATATTATGCGACAAGCCTTATAATACCGTATAACATTATGATACTCAGACATATATTTGTGAAATGAAATTTAATGAATATTAATATTAATATATGTAATATATATGTACTAAAATCATGTTATTTAAATTAAAATACATAATAAAATTACCCAAACAACATCATTAATATATCCACCATACATACTGGAACACAATATATTAATGTGCTTCATATGTTTTTCCTAGGTGTTTAGATGAACCGAACATAAATAATAATTATTAACAAATTAATTGTTATAGTATATCATATTAATAAAAATGAAATTAATTCCCCACCGTGTTCATATAACTATAATAAGAGACCATTTTATCAACTATTAATTTTTTTTCAATATTTTCCCCAAAAACCTCATATACCTAAATATGAAACCAAACTAGTAAAAATAGATATTCCTCAACTCATGAAAACCAAAATCAAGATACATGACCTCAAGTGATTTTTTACCAACCAAGTGACCTATCAACACATGTAAACATTTATTCTTTATATTACAACAATATAGAACAGTTAGTGGATGTGGACATCTGATGGAACTAATATAAATTGAGATAATTTTTTATTTTCTACATTTACCGTGAGTTTAGCTTATTGAAAATAAATAAAATTTTGGTGAATTTAATTTTTATGACTAAACATTCGGTGCTCTACAATTTCAATTATAACAACTGTGTATCACATCCTAAAAATATTTTCATTATATTGGTACGGTATCCCATTAAAAGGGATATTTGAGGAATATTTGTAGATAACGATTGTAATAGATAGGCCCATACTATCATATGTAGTAGGGAGCCATGGATTACTAGGACGAGATGGGTAAAAAAGAAATTATTTATGAACATCTCTGGATTATAATGATTACTTCCAGAGGTAGAATAGATATTGTAGATTTTTTTCAAGAATAATTAATTTAAAACATCTTCATGTAACTATACAATATTCATGTAGATACACATGGTTGATGTACATTGGCATTACATTTCATTTGTGGAATACTTAATACATGACACAAATAAATTCCTAAAGATCGTATTAGTTTTGTGTCTTTAGAAAATCAGAAAATGTTATTCTCATCATGGTGAATGATCTTCAACATCTCCCATAAATTTCTTCCCCTTTTGTTTTCCTAGATAAAATTTGTCTTTATATCACAAGGAAAAGGAAACCAAGATAGGGTGATCTGAAATGCTCATTAATGGTAAACATGGAGAACCATAAAAAAACCATAAACGTTTGAATTTATAAACCTAAAAATAATGTTTAACCATTAAACTCTTGATAAATGACATAAATATTGGTGATATGTAAGGAAACATTAACAATGATTGAATATCATTGGAATGAAACATGTAATTGTGGAAATAAATTAATAACATAATATTATTTCCATAGTATCCAATGCATTGTTTCCATGACCATTATAGTGGACAAATTCTATTACTAAACTGGTTTTATTTGTCATTCCAACGATGTATTACTGAACTAGATTCACTTGTCGTTCCAGCCCAATATTACTGAACCATATTTACTTTCCATTAAAAATTGTATATCTAATTTGATATAAATCATTACACAATGTATTGGATCTAGATATAGGTCACAACCATCTCTTAATGAAACCATTCTTACATGAGCCACAAAAACATAGAAACATTCACTATAGAATAACACTTGAAATCATATGTGTTTCATAAAAATCATTCCATCATAATTTATATAAAAAATCTTAATAAATAACATTCAATCTTAATAAAAATAATGTCATAGTAATAACATGTATGGAAACATAAACCTACGTAATCTTTCATGAATTTTTTTTTGATAAAACACTTAAGATTCATTTATAATGAAAATATAATTTATTCTTCCAAATCGATTTATTTTCTAAAAATTTCATCTATCATTAAAAAAATATTTGAGTTCAAAATTAACTTGTCAATGTATAGGGGAAGCTTCAGGTAAATAAGGTGATATTAAGTTGTAAAAAAAATTCATGTCGTATATGTTAAAAACATTATCCTTTTCATTTTGCTGGAAATGTCAAAATATACCTCATATGGTAATAAAAGATATATTCCTTCCATACCATGTAGTAAAAGTCCACATGGGTAAAAATTATATTAAAAATACAAAAAATAATTGTACACATTTTTTATGAATATTATAAGAAAACATGGACATGAATGATATATATACCCATTAGATACATAAAAATAAACAATATTGGATAAAATGAGATTAGAAAAGTTTTCCCTTACCTTAGGCCTGATTTCTTCAAGATGTGTCTAAAACTCCGGTATAGTGGGTTTAAACATATTATTAAATTATAACTGAATAATAATAAAATTTATGATATCATATATGATTCACATATGAATATAAATTACTCATTCATTTATCAATTCCATGTTAATTAAATGTGTAAGAACTCAGACATTCATTCAGGTATCTTTTTCCATTTTCTGGAGTTTTTAATGAAAATAAATTTTCTGGAAATTTCAGAAGTACACGCCGTGTACTTTTTCAGTACATGTCGTGTACTCTGTTCCGGCTCGAAGCCGTGTGCTGGCCGCGTCCGGGCCACACACACGGTGTGTAAGGCTGAGGTCGAGGCATATTGTTTTTCGGAGTATGGAAAAAATTTAAAGTACACGCCATATACTCTATAATTACACGCCATGTACTTTTTTTATTAAACGGAATGAGGTCGTGCCTAACCCCCATATTCATCCTCTTCTTCTTCAGTTTTTGACCGTCCGAGAGCGTCAGT
This sequence comes from Viscum album, assembly GCA_963277665.1. NCBI lineage: Eukaryota > Viridiplantae > Streptophyta > Magnoliopsida > Santalales > Viscaceae > Viscum > Viscum album. Next base: position 702,653,286 of record OY728150.1, read on the forward strand.
ACGGCCGAATCGTCGACAGGGTCCTGCCTCGCCGACCATTCTCCGATTCGAGCACGGTCGATTGCGTTGGAATCGCAGCGGTGTGTTCTTCCTTCTGCTTGAGCCTTGTTTCTTGATTCCACCTTGCTTTCATGTTATCATGGGATGATCTTTTTGTGCGTTATCTCAGATCTACATCGTTTTAAGGGGAATCTATCGTTGAGGTTCACGTATATCGATCTCCTAGGATCGAGGTAGGTGGTTTGTGCCTTTCCGTAGAAAGTTGATGAATATTTTGTGCAATTTTCACAAATACCCTTGAATGGGGTATTGCGTGTTTCCTATTTTCCCTTATTACTTTCTTGCTTTTCCTGATTGCTTTAGTAGAAGTTATTGCTTGTGATTAGAGTATTTTTGTTGTGCTCATATTTCTTTTCCATGCTTGTTCTGCCTGTTTGGCGTTTTTCCAGTTTCCATGCTTAGTCGTAGGATTGTGGACTGTTGTTTTTGTTGTTGTTGAGAATTAGTTGATAGCCAAGTAGTTCTTGAGGTTTACTTGGACGATACACACACTCTGATCATGTTTAGTTACTCAGGACTCTGATAACCTAGGTTACTAGACCAAAGGGAGAATTGACGGAAGGGATTCTCCAAAGTGTCTTTTAATCACGATTCAAGACCAATTGGAGAATTGACGGAAGGGCTTCTCCAGAGTGTTTTTTAATTACGATGTGGGCCACAGGGGGAATTGAAGTTGAGTGCTTCCTCAGAGAGCCTTTAGCACGATACAAGACTATAGGGGGAATTGACGGTGAGTGCTTCCCCAGAGAGTCTTCTTAATTACGTAGCTGAACCAGAGGGGTGAGACTATGTGTGCCTCCCATAGGGTTACTAGTACTTAGAGGTTGAACCATAGGGGCTAGACTGTGAGCGCTACCAAGAGGGTTAACAGTTTCCTCTATTGTTGCTGGCTTCTTACTTGTGTGATATACTTGTTAGAACGGTGGATTGTAGTTGTTTTTTCTTTTCTGTTTACTGCTTCTTGTTTTATTACTTCCATGTATTCATTGACTGTTAGTCACAAATATTTGGGTGATTGCCTACTGGGATTGTATCTCACACCCTGTTTGGGCCATGCTTTTGGGACTATGCAGACTGTGTTGCTGCAGGTATAGATAAGGGCAAGCGTCCTTCTTCTTCAGGATCTTGACTGCACCAGGAGCTGGGGAGCATGGGACCGAGCCATGGCTCGTGATGTTGAGGAGCTTACTTTGTTTTTCTTTTGCACTTGGTTTTAGTTGTATTTCAGCACGTTGTTGTGTTTTCTGTTTTCCTTAGATACTTGTACCTGCGGCATCATTGTCATCATAGTTATATATCTATATTGTTTCCGCTGTTTGGTTTCTGTTGTTATGCATGTTGTTTACTAATTCTTCTATTTATTGTTGTTTTCTTACCTTGTATACCTTAACGAATGAGGGCATAGTTTCCTCACCGACTCACCAAGGACCTCTATGCTAGTCAGTATCCTCTGGCGTTCGGGGAAACACGCTTGAGGTCATGTGGAGAACCGGGTACAGGGCACCTGTGGAGGGGCTCTGGACTCGGGACATTAAAAAGTTGTATCAGAGCAGTTCTTTTCTCTTGCTTTACTGTTTGGAGACCTTAGCCAGTTATAGGATTGATTCGGTACTTGGTGTTAAGCTGTGCTCGGGAGTAGCTAACCCATGTACATGGAAATGCCATACTACCTCATTAATTGTAGTTTTCTGGTTTTGAGATTTTATGGTTGGTATGTTTTCACCTAGAGTGATTCGTATAACTTGTGCGATTATTGTTTTGATATTTCGGTTCTATTTCTGTCGCAACCCGATGAGATGAGGGTATGCCATCTCATGCATCATATAGGCACTTGTAGAAATCACATGTCATGCATTCTTACCATGCCATCTAGGGTTCATTAGTGATTGCATGCTATTGTGATAGACTTTGTGTAGATTATGCATGCTATTGTGATAGTTGTTTGATAGATTCTCTACTGTTGTGTTAGAAAACTTTTGCTTTGTTCCTTGCTTAAAATGAACACCGAATTTTGGTTCTTGAGGTGTTATAGGCCCTCAGGGATTAGAATTTGGCACCCTTTTCCCTTGTTTTAGTGTTTTTTGAATTCTGCATAGTTTCTGAGCTACTACCCAGAAAAACCCAAAATACACGGCATGTACTTTTTAGATACACGCCGTATAGATTTCAGTCCGTTTCACTGACCATGTGAGCAGAACACGGTGTCATAGGAGTAAATTCGGGAACACGCTGTGTACCATTGGTACATGTCGTGTGAGTTTGGAGCTGTGCACCCGGCCATGTCACTAACAAGACGGGCCGGGGAAGCTCAGGTAAAACACACAGTGTCCATAGGGAACACGCCGTGTAGTCCTTTCCAGGTGCCCGACCATGTGACAAACAACACGGGCCGGCGTGACCTTCTTTTCCACACGTCGTGTTTGTTCGGAACACGCCGTGTAGTCTTGCTCAGGTACTCGGCCATGTCACGAACAACACGGGACGATGTTGGATTCGCCTATACATGCTGTGCTTATTCGGAGCACGCCGTGTAAGGTCCAGCCGTGTAGACGGCTGTGTACTCAACAACAAAGACCACCAATGCCTCATCTACTGCACGCCGTTTTTTATTCGAACACGACGTGTAGTCTCAGGTTGAGTCGGACCGTGTGGGTTAGCCATGTGAGGAGACTCGGGTAGGGGAATTGTTTTCAAGCACACGCCGTTTGGGGGGGTCAACACGCCGTGTAGTTTGAAGTGTACGTGACTTGTAGGGTGAGAGTACACGCCCATGTCAGTGGTTTAAGTAGACATGCCGTGTAGTTTTATACACGCCGTGTAGACGTGTTTTGCAATATTGTGTGTTTTTACCTTGTTCCCATTTTGTACTCTTGTGTTCTCTATCCTTGTTTTCTTGATCTAAGGTGTTCTTTTGATCTTTCAGAGATATGCCTCCAAGATGTCCTCCGGTCGTACGTCAGTCATCAGGCAGTGATCAGACGCTAGACAGGGCTGATCAGGGACTTCCTATCGATCCCCCAACCGAGCCAGTCTTGGCACCGGTTGTTGTACCAGTTGCGGGTGCCGATGCGTAGTTTAGGGAGGTTTTCATGAGGATGGTGTAGGCCTTCTAGGGATCACCGCCTCCTACCTCGTCTATGGAAGACTTGACGCGGGTCTTTCAGCAGCAGCATCCTCCCACGTTCTTGGGGGAGGGAGGACCTCATGCTGCAGAGTCATGGATGGAAGCCATGCTGACTATATTCGAGCATCTAGAGACACCTCCAGAGAGGCGGGTTAAGATCGCCACCTACATGCTCCGAGACACCGCCAAGAGGTGGTGGGACGCGATCTCACAGGCGGGTCAGCAGTAGGCTATGACTTGGGAGGAGTTCCTGTGCGTGTTTTACAACTACATCTACCCAGAGACCCTGAGGGCCGATCGAGCCCGAGAGTTCATGACCTTAGAGTAGGGTACTCTATCGGTCATGGATTATTCTTCTCATTTCACTGAGCTGCAGAGTTTTACACCCCTTCGGGATGGGAGTGGGGTGTTTTTGGTGAGGAAGTTTGGGGATGGACTCAGGCGGGAGATTCGCTCACAGGTGAACATCTTCCATCTGGCTTCCATTACTTCCATCTTCAAATAGGAACTGATTGTGGAGCGCAATTTGAGAGACTCTAGAGCTGCGAGTTAGGGAGGTTCTGCTTCCAGAGCTGGCTTTCCTTCAGATGACAGCAAGAAGCGCCGTAGGGAGCCTACGCCTGGTGATTCGAGGAAGCGAGATGCATCATCAGGCAGCCAGGTGACGTGCTATCAGTGTGGCCGGGCAGGGCACACGACGCAACTGTGCTAGAGAGACCCCGTGGAGTGCCGATCTTGTCGCAAGATAGGTCACCTTCAGCGTTTCTGCCAGGTTTTCCCACAATCAGCAGGTGACCAGGGTTCTGCCATGACTCCTCATTCACGAGCATCCCCACCAGTCCCTCACCAGTCAGGGAACTGGAGTTCTTCCGGCCATTTAGGCCGAGGTGGAGGTCAAGGCCGTGGTGGTCGGCCACCCGTTCTTCATCACCAGCAGGGAGGTTCAGCTCAGAGCGGTCAGTCAGGGGCACAGTGTCGCGGTGCAGGACAGTCTTTCACTATGGAGCAGACTTATCATGAGTAAGATCTCGGTCCTTCTACTATTTGAGGTACGATTTTAGTAGCCTTAGTTTTATCTTCAGCCCTTTTCGATACTAGTGCTACACATAGCTTTATCTCTATTGTTGTTGTGGAGATCCTTGGACTCTACATCTTTTCTTCTGCGGACTCGTTGACACTAGACACACCTTTGGGAATGGGGACATCTAGTGTACGCCAGTGTAGAGAGTTCCCTCTCGAGGTTGTAGGGTATCGCTTCTTATGGGGCCTTTATGTCCTAGAGATGACAGGCTATGATGTAATCCTTGGCATGGACTGGTTGATTCCCTTCCGGGCAGTTGTCGACTGCTATCACCGTAGAGTCAGTTTCATTTCACCAGAGGTTGAATCTTTCCTTCACAGAGGCAAATGGGTTGTTCGGGCCACTCGGGCAGGACTCGAGCATCTTGGGCTAGGAGGAGTGACGACCCAGATTGCTAGTATTCATCTGGTTGATCACGGTACTCCACAGTTGGGCTTTCCTCCAGTGGTGGATCACTTCTGGGATGTCTTTCCATAGGACTTTTCAGGTTTTCCCCCGGAGCGTGAGGTAGACTTTTCTATTGAGCTCATGCCAGGAGCGGGACTGGTGTCCATTCCTCCCTATAGGATGGCCACACCTGAGTTCCAGGAGATCAATAATCAGTTGGAGGAGCTACAGGCTAAGGGATTCTTCTGACCCAATACTTCTCCTTGGTGTTCTGCTGTCTTTTTTTCAAGGAAGGCAGCTGGTACCCTTCGGATTTGTGTGGATTATCGGAAGTTGAACCAGTTGACGGTAAAAAACTGATATCCATTGTCGCGAATTGATGACCTTTTCGACCAGCTTCGAGGAGACCGAATGTTCTCGAAGATTGAATTGAGGTCCGGTTATCATCAGTTGCGCGTTAGACCATCAGATATACATCTGACAGCCTTCAGGAGCAGTTACGGTCTTTATGAGTATACAATCATGTCGTTCGGTCTCACGAATGCACCTACAGTTTTCATGGCGCTGATGAACTGAGTGTTCCATCCTTAATTGGACTCCTTCGTCGTGGTCTTCTTGGACGATATCTTTTTGTACTATCACACTAGACACGACCATGCCACACATCTTGAGATCGTTCTGAGTAAACTGAGAGAGCATCGACTTTATGTTAAACTCTCGAAGTGCCACTTCTGGATGGATCAGATTCACTTCATGGGTCACGTCATCTCATAGAAAAGAGTATCTATGGACCCAGGGAAAGTGAGAGCTGTAGTTTCCTGGGAGCAACAGAAAAACGTTTTTGAGGTACGAAGCTTCCTATTGATAGCTGGATACTATAGACGCTTCATTCGAGACTTTTCTCGTCTATCAGCACCTTTGACAGGTCTGATCAAGAAGGGGGTGAAGTTCTTATGGTCAGATTCTTGTGAGTCAGCCTTTTAAGAGCTGACAGGGAGCATGGAGTTAGCACCGATACTAGTCACTACTGGAAATTGGACCTATCCCCACGGTTTTCCCCAAAACCGTGGGGATAGGTACACCTATTCCAACGGTTTTAGAAAACTATGGTTATAGTTAAATTTTCAAGACCTGTACCCATGGTTTTGAAAACTCGTGGGTATATGGGGGGTCTATCCCCACGGTTTTCCAAAACCGTGGGGATAGGTCTGGGATAAAATACCTATACCCATGGTTTTGAAAAACATTGGGTATAGGGTTCCCGTGTGTGCACGGGAATGTTTTTTTCGCGGGAAGGAATTTTGCTTTAGTGGGAGTCCTATACCCACGGTTCCTCCCTCTATACCCATGGTTTATATAACTATATTTAACTAAATATAAATATATATACATAAAAGCTGTGTTGGTGTAGTGGTTAAGTGCTTCGTCTGCAGCAGAGAGGTTGCGGTTCGAAACCCACCGACCGCATTATTTTATGACCTATACCCACAGTTTTGAAACTGTGGGGAAAAGCCTTTGACACTGTGGAAAATGGGTTTGTTTCGTTGACACGGTGGAAGAAAAACTATACCCACGGTTTTGTGAAACTGTGGGTATAGGTTGGGGACCTATACCGACGCTGTTCCAGCCCATGGTTCCCAAAACCGTGAGTATAGCCTATACCCACGGTTTTGGGGGATATACCCATGGTTTTGAACTGTGGGTATAGGCTGATTTTTCAGTAGTGAGTCTTGCCAGAGCCAGGCAAGAGCTACACTGTTTACTGTGATGCTTCGGGTATCGGGCTAGGAGCTGTGCTTATGCAGGATGATGGAGTCGTTGCGTATGGGTCTCGGTAGCTGAGGCCACATGAGAAGAATTACCCTACAGACGATCTAGAGTTGGTAGATGTTGTTATTGCTTTGCGCTGTTGGAGACACTATCTTATGGGAGAACAGTTTGTGGTTTTCACTGACCAAAAGAGTCTCAAGTATATCTTCACTAAGCATGATCTGAATCTGAGGTAGCGCAGGTGGGTGGAGTATCTATAGTCATTTGGACATCAAGATTGCCTATACGCCGGGAAGGGGCAATGCCGTGGAAGATGCGTTGAGTAGGAGAACTCAGATTCAGGAAGTTAAGGAGGCCAGTAGTGAGTGGAATCTGGTGGCTTTGTTATCTGAGATGCATCTAGAGGTGCACGATAGACGGGGACATCATTTTCTATCTTCCGTAGCTGTTACCTCCACGTTACATGATAGGGTACGGATGAGGCAACTATCAGACTCGGAAGGCTTAGTCCTGCGTGAGAGTGTGTAAGGAGAGGACCCTCTTTCTGGATGGACAGTGGGAGAGTATGAGATCTTGCGTTTCCAAGGACGCGTATGGGTGCCAAAAGACATACGCGAGGAGTTGATGCGGGATTTCCATTCCTCGGTTTTCGAAGTTCATCCTCGCGTCACCAAGATGTATCATGATCTTCATCACCAGTACTGGTGGCCAGGTATGAAGAAGGATGTTGCTGGTTTTTTCATGATATGATCTACTTGTCTGCAGGTGAAAGCAGAGCATCAATGACCAGCGGGGCTCTTACAGCAGTTACCCATTCCGGACTGGAAGTGGAACGATGTTGTGATAGACTTCGTGACCGGGTTGCCGAGATCAACTCGAGGGAACGATGCTGTTTGGGTAGTCGTTAACAGGCTTACGAAGGATTCTCACTTCTTGCAAATCAAAAAGACATTTAGTGTTGATGATCTAGGGAGACTTTACATCCGAGAGATTGCGTGTCTGCATAAAGTTTCGTGCTCTATTGTTTCAGACAGAGTGCACGCTTTACCTCTCGGTTCTGCTAGGGACTTCAGAAGGCCTTAGGTACAGTGGTACTTTTGATTACAACATACCATCCCCAGACTGAATGCCATTCTGAGTGCACGATCTTGGTGCTTGAGGATATGCTCCGAGCTTGCATCCTTGACTTTGGCGGTTCTTGGGAGAAGCATATTCCTTTGGTGGAGTTCACCTACAACAACAGTTTCCACGCAACCATCCAGATGGCACCATAGGAGGATTT